>JBBPCX010000038.1:7203016-7214112 GCA_037974365.1 Hydrocynus forskahlii
AATGCCAAGAGTGTGCAAAGCTGTCATCAGAGCAATAGGTGATGTTTTCAGTATTAATCTACAATGTAGCCCATAATGAAAACACAACAAATCGTTGAATGAGAAGGTGTGTCCAAACTTTTGACTGGTAGTGTATGCCTCCTTCATTATCTGCATCTCTCTCTCTAAACACAAGTTGTTTGTGGCTTCCCTGCAGCCTCCGTGCCTGGCCGCATGTGTGCAGCCGCTCCAGGATACGCTGAGGTCCTCTTAGCTCCTCATACTCTTTCATACTCTGAACACTTCTGCACTTCAAACACAGCGTGCTGCCTCTGCTCAGACCGGGCTGAGCTGCCGCGGCTTTGTCTTCTCCATACGGCTCAGACACTTCTCTCTGTAAATGCACACTAGAAGCTCTTTGAAGTCTGCTTGGTTCTTTTCTTGTTTTCCACCTTGGGTTATACCCCTTTGTGTCTTGTTTGCTCGTACACACTGGCAGTTGGAGGCACTTGTTCTGTTTTCCTCCATTCAGGCCAGGGACTGTGTGTACTGCCTCACCGAGCTCCTCTGCTTCTGCTGACACAAAGGACAGGCTCAGACCAAACAACAGTCATTTCAGCCTGTGGACCGTCTCTGAGCCATTTGAACTTCTCACCTTTTGGTCTCCTCCATGTGAACAATACCCATTCAGATACGGACTGTACGGCCTCTGTTCTGTCACACCTATGCCACACTTTTAAGAGAGAAATGTGCCACAAAGGGTTCTTTGAGAACTGCCACAGAAGAACTGTTTTAGTTCATTAAAGAGCCATTCTTGTAAATGGGATTTGTGAGTGTGAAGAACCTCTCAGAGGTATAAAGTGTCAAGTTTCTTTACCATTGTAAGGATTTTTTTTTTCCAAGAACGTTTTCATGAGATTTGTTTGCATTACATTGCAATGCATTTCTTGATGAATTCATTCATTCAGTGAACTGTATTCTTAATTTTGGACAGATGGCGGTTATTTCGTTTCTGGTATAATTAAAGCTCTAATCTTTTAAGAAAATGAGTTCTGGCATGAACCTTTACGTTGTAGGGAGGTTTTTAAAAATATTCATCTTTACATGCTATTTTTTTAAAAACCGGTCTGTAAGGAATGATCTATTGAAAGTTTTTTAAGGAACCAAAGTGGCTCAGCAGCATCACTCCTAGTAAGCCTTTATGGCACCTTTTGTCGGGGAGATATTCAGTTTCCACAGGTGCAGCAGCCACTTGGCGACCTCCCCAACTGCCTTGCTAATGTTCTTCTGTCATTGTGTGTCTATGTGGAAATGAGCCTGGCTTCCCAGTAACATTAATGCAAGGTGGAATCCATCGCCTCACACCTCTCAGCACAAACGAGACCGACAGGAACAGTTGCTTTATGCTCCTCTTAATCAACGGGGCTACAACTGAAGTTGACTTCAAAGCACCTTGATCTCTTTAATTGTAAAGCTTTTTGCTCTCTCTTACATCTTCAACAATGATCTACTGCCATCTCTGCCTGTCTGCCTGTGTGTGTGTGTGTGTGTGTGTGTGTGTGCATGTGCATGTGTGTGTTTTTGTACGTATTTCTATTCTGAGACCGCACAGCTGGTGTCAGTATTTCAACCAGCATGTTACTTTTGTCTCTTTTTCCCTCTCCTTTCTGTACAATTTGGGGTGCACCAGCTGTGGTGATTGCTTTTCCTTCCTTGGCTTTTCCTTGTGTGTAATTTTGACTTGGCTCGCTGCGCCCGTGGTACCCGAAAGGCCTTGGAAGAGCCCTGAAATAGACAGCCCAAAGCAACATGTGCACTCTGGCGGAGGTCTCCCTCCGAAAGAAGACTGACCTAAGGCGAGGCTAAGAGAGGATCCAGTTTCTGGACCCCGAGGATCTGCATGCGAGTGGACAGCAATACAGATACGGTCCTCGAATGTTTTGTCAGAACCATTTACATTTGTCAGGCTCAGGTGAGGTATCACATTCAGGGTTGTCGTGGTCCTTGGCCTGCACTAGTTCAAATGAAAGCAGAGTTAGTGCTTCCAGCACTTAGCATGCAGGGCAGAATCACACTATTGTTATTGCCTGGCAATATTTTTTATTAAAGTAATATTGATAGATAATTTGGTGGCGTGGTGGTGCAGTCGATTTCTGACAGTACCGTCTGAGGGCCCCTTCTGTGTGGAGTTTGCATGTTCTTCTTGTGTCGGTGTTGTCTTGTGCCGGGTACTCCGGTTTCCTCCCTCAGTTCTTCCATGCACGTCCAGGCACTTTGGAGATGCCACATCACACCAAATCAGACCTATTTGTGTGTGTGCGTGTAAATGTGTTTTTGTCTGTGGTGAACTGGCAACCTGTCCAGGGGGCTCCAGCAGGACTGGAACGGATTGGATGATGAATGAATGAATGGATGATAGATAATGCAAATTTCAAAACCTCTCATGTAGGCCATTGGTTGGGTGTTTCAGTTTCAAAACACCCTAAAATGCATTCATACTAGATGAATGGTAAGAAATGTATCTTCCCTCGGGATCATACTTTTCAGTGTTGTCTAATATTCCCTCTAATGTAGTCTTAATAGAAGCAGAGCAGTGTAGTCCAGTTAAAACAAGCTTTGTTTTGATTCCAAAAAGTGCAATTTGCATATGAATATCTGATAATTATGCTATTCTTTTTCACTTTTGGTAAGTTAACAGGCACTGTCATTTGTTTTATTTAGATTTATTTCGGTAATGATAATTTGTTGTCAGATCTATGAAATATTTGTCAGATATGCATTGGTTTCATGACGGTCTTCACCTTTTCTCCACTGCACTTCAAAAGTGCTGCAGTGTTGGTGTTTTAGGAGGACCTAGAGTAATACATATGGTGAATTCCACAGGTACTTTCATCTATTTAAGAATTACATTACATATAACTACTATATTCATTATTATCGTTATTATTTTGAGGTGATGGAGAGAAAAAGAAGAGTGAAAATACTGTGCAAAAGTCTTAATCCACCCTTCACTTATGTGTATTCTGCTTTGAATCACCTTGTTGTTGCAAAAATACTTTTCTTTCTTATCTTTGTCATATTGAGTAGATTAAATTAAAGAAATTGACAAACGTGTTACTGTGACAGGCTGCAAAGTTCCTGAAGATAAAGGAGTTCCAACGACTCAGCATTCAGCACCACCAGTATACTGATCACCGCCTGATCATCTGGAATCATCTGCTCCTGGTTCTTCACTGGTTCAGGACTTTGTTCTGCTTGAATGATTCATACGTAGGTCACAGTGTGTCTTAACCAACAGAAACAGTCCTCTGAAACTGGTTGGGTTCAGGGACTGGACTGGAAATGAAAGTCTTTGAAAGTCCTTCTGGAAGCCTGGAGAACTGTTCCTCAAGACCACATTAAAATACAAGTGTGGTGAGTGTTTTTTTTCTTGATTTTTTTTTTTAGCCATGATGGTAGATGGTTAGGCCCAAATAATTACTAAGATCAAGCTAAAACAAGAAAAAAATCAGCCTTTGAAATAAACCAAAATAGTTTGACACAAATCTGTATAATTGTCAATATCATCTGATATTTTTTGTGATAACATTTGCCAAAACACTACCACCAAAAGCAGAATTCTGTGGGAAACTCTGTTGTCGTATTGCCCATCTGTACTTACAGAAGGCTTTCGATTCAGTGGGTCAGGTTGGACTGAGGCAGAATATCGTTGGGCTGTAACTTGGTTTGCTTCTATATTCCAGGCCCAGTTAAAGCTCTAACATGTCTCTTCTGTTGCACTGAAGACGTGTCTGTACTACACAACAGCTAACCATCAGTCTTGTTCCAGCGTGGCAGCAGTGTGTCATTTTGACAGAAACATGCTGCAAACAGTCTATTGATGCGCCCAGCGGCCCTGACCCCCCCAAGCTTCGTGCTTCTTCGCCGCGTTGTTAAAAGGCAGGAGGGGGTGTTCGACGCTTGTCATTGCTTTTTAGACCCTGCGCCAGCCCTGCCTGTCCATCTGCCCGGCTGGAGACTCAGCGAAATTGCCGCTCGCCATAATAGACTCGGGCGTCCGGGACTGGCGCACAATGAATGTTGTTGTAATTTCCACTGTCACGGGGGCAATGGATGCCCCCTCGTGTAGTCCCCCCCCTCTCTTTTTTTTGTGCTTGTTGCTCCATGTGCGGAGAGCAATTTACATGGCGACATTAATGTAACTGTCATGTTCTATCCAAGAGCAGCCGCGCGGAACCACTGAGAGACAGCGCCGCGCCACAGTATTGATGCTCATTGCACCCGGAGATTGAGCCGCAATACAAAGTTAATGGAATTAAGTAAAGAATTCCCTCATTTGCCACTAGTGGAGAAAGAGAGAGACTGATACAGTGAGGGAGGGAGAGAGAGATGGGGTGGGCATTTAAATAAGCGTTGGGGTGGAAATATATGACAAAACACGGAGAAAGCCTTTCGAGCAAGTCATTTGTATCTGGTGGCGATATGAAAAGAGAGGGATCAGTCGGAGATAGGAACCGGTAATGAAATATCTCTATTGGACGAGCGGGCCGCCCGCAACATCAGCTTTTTACCTCAGGAGACTGTCAATAAGCACATTGTTCAGACCAAATGTAAGACATTACCTGGCCAGTACCTGGCTTGATTGAAGCGCTGGTTCTCTCCTTTTGTGCTGGATGAAAAGGAGCTCATTTGTTTCTTGGCCACTAATGTAGATATGAATTGGCCCGCGAGAGATCTGACACACACCAGAGCCATCAATAGACATCATGCTCTCTTTCTCCCTCCGACCTTTTCCATTACATCACATTTTTTTATTTGCTCTATGTAATGACATACCTCGAATTGCACACACTCAATTTCCTTTCTAATAACTTTTCTTTAACAATTTCAAGTTTAATATTGATGGCACATGTTACTTTGTTTTTCAATATAACGTGGAAACCTTTTTTCTTGCAATTTTCTTGTGCATGCATCAAACAAACTGAACTTAAATGACTACTATGAAAGTTATTGTTGATTGCAGACGGACTCTTGATTGACCAGCACGTCGGGGCGTAATAGATACTTTGCCATAACGGACTCCCATAAGGCAGTCACACCGCAATATGTACATCAAGCCACAGTAAGTATCAAATGCACTTCGAACCGTTTGTTTTTTTATAGCCTGTTTCAAATTGTAGCATATGCATGTTTTGAACTCTTTTACCTAACGTCTCGGGTGCAGCATTCCAGCAGCTCTTTTTCTGACAGATTTCTCACTTTTAACATTGGTCACTGACTTATCTCATGAATCGTTCCTCTGAAAACGATCTGCTTCTGGAGCCGAGGAGGATGGGTTTCTCTCGGTCTTTCTCATGCTCTCCTGCCGCTGTCACCCATCAGTTACTCAGTAAGGGTCTGAGCCTGGAAGCTGGTTTATGCCAGTGTCTGCTATGAAAAAGCGCAATCTAAAACATGAATAAATATATAAATAAAACTCAATTTTTTAAAACCAAAGCATCTCACAGACCTGGCATGTGACTCACTCAGTCTCTCACCTTTAGCAAGCTTTAACAAGAGGCTGCTGTTTGGTGGCATGTCTCGGGGTTGGGGGGTGGGGGGGCTGTGTCACCATCTGCACAGAATGGGTTGCGATGTCACCATCCTCCGGAAATATCCTGGCCTAGCAAGTCAGTGGTGAGATTTGTTGGTGTAGGGAGTACTTTAAGATAAGACTTTTTATTATTTTTTATTATTTTTTTAAATTATTTTATTAGAACTGTACATTGCTATGGCAGAAAGTGGACAGTACAAAGGTAAGAGCAGTGCTGGGCACGTTAACACGTTATAGAGTTAACACATTATTTAGTTAATGCCAACCATTATTTTATTTCGCATTATTGCAGTTTTTCTTTATTACTCTTATTTTGAAAGTTTGTTTTTTTCTGTTGTCGACCACTTCACCTCACTTTAACAGGGACTCGCTACTGAGCATACTGACGCTTCTGCTGCTCCCTGATACTGCTGCTCTGGGACCTGTTCAGAAAAAAAGAAAGCAGATTTATAAATGTTAAATTACTGTTGCTCGGAAGGAGCTCGATATTCTGTTCTGATCGTGGCTCTGGACCCGGGAGCCGTGTTCGGATGATTCATGCTGCCTTGTCAAAAAATTACCCCTTTAAGTTTATACAGTTTATAGTCCGTTTATAACACTGATAATGATGAGAAACAGATAATTAGCATAATCAGAGAAAAGTATATTTTATTTAAAATTTGTACTTATAAGCAGTGTATCGATTCATGTTGCCTTGTCGGAAAATGCTACCTTGAAGCTTATTCAGTTTATACAGTCAGTTTTAACACTGATAATGATGTGAAATAGCCAAATAATTTCCTCTACGTCTCGGCTGTTTTTCGGGCGGGGGAGGGGTGTAATGGTTATAAAGCTATAATGGTTCCGACGCCCATGCTCTGGACTCTGAGGTAACATTGTTTTTCTATAACAAACTGGATAAAACGTGAATGCCCTGCAGTGGCAAATCCTTACTTGTTTAAAGTGTTTAAACCAAATGTTATTGCACTTTTGTTCATATAGCAGCACTTTTAAAATAAAAGTGTGCAATACACTACTTTTGACTCATTATTGAATTTTGTGTAACATTTTGTGTAACTGGTTGATGGTTGTGCCATGGTCGGATTTGGATGTCTGTACCGTGTATATCTATATGATCTGTGTATATCTATATGATATTTGCTATTTGATTTGTTTTCATGCTTTAAACAAACTTATTTATATACTTTCAGAATGCTGACAGGATCTCTGTGAAGCAGGACTTGATAAAGTTCTCATACAACTGTGATCAAATGTGCATAAATTCAGAGCCAAACACTGCAGATGCGTTCAATAATGTTAGTGGCTCAGCTGTTTCAATGCATCCAGGATCAGAGGAAATGTCACAGTTCAGCCAGGACAGACCCAAATGCACAGTACAAAAACAGACAACGTTCCTCCAATAGGCCAGATGTAGCAAAAAGCAATAACAAGCAAGAGTCCAAAAAAGCAGACAGTCTAACAGGCAAACAAATCCAGATCAACACACAGAATTGGATCACAGAGTCTGAGCAAGAGTTGTCAAAGTCCAACAAGCAATCAGAGTAAACAGAGCAAGGCAAGAAACAGGGTCGAGAGAAACAGGCATGATAAACAAAAATTGAAAAATAAAAAAGAAGATAAGCAAAACAAGTCAGTATGCAGGAGAAATCCTAATACTTTGCAAAGTTCACGGGTGAATTAAGTGGTATTTATATCAGAGGATGTGCTCAAAACTCACGTGTCTTTGTGGAATAGTGGACTGGATGTGTGGAACGGGGTTGAGTTCAGGGAGAGGGTGAATGTCTGGGCTGGAATTCAGCCGAGGCCTGATGGGAAGTGTGGATCATTTTTTTTGTTATTCATTACACATTGTTTTAAGTCGATGGTAATTTCGAAATAACATTGGCACTAAACACCGTAAATATACTATACTATTCTATAATATAAACATTTCTTTTCTTTTGAAAGCTGTACAGTTCTCTTTTAGGAAAGATGAACATTATTTTTTTCTCAAGTAATTGGTAGCTGTGCTGGAATGGACGAATCTCAGTCAGGACCCAAAAGTACACCAGCCCCGTTTCAGCTTTTAACTGTTCATCATCATTTTCAGTTAGTTAGGTAGCTAGATAACTAGACCCCTGCAAACTACCAGGTGCGAACTGTGGTTAATTGAGACTTGGTGAGATTAAATATTACAGTAGTGCCATTATATCTGTTACGTCTGCTTCACATCATTGTGATTTAAAATGTTTGTGATTTTAAACGACGAAAAACTAAAACCCATATTGAACCAGTCGACAATGTCTTAAAGCTAGATGTGCTACACATACACAATTGCATTCTAATCCATAAGCATTTGCATGCATTTACATTTTACGTTTACATTTCAGCTTGTAAAAAAACAAAACAAAAAAAAACACTAATACACCAGAACTGTGTCCTCACTCTCTCTTTCACCTTTGTGTTTTTCTTTTCCCCTGCAAAACAGAAAAGTTATATTGTACCATTTTCCATCCCCCTCAAGTGTGTCTGCACACATTACTGTCCCCCCCTGTGACTGCCTGAGCTTTTAGGGACAGTAGAGCAAGCTCAGCTCACTTTCAGAGACATCCCATTCCATCAGCTGCACCAAAGAGCATTGTGTTTCTCCGTGTGTGTTTAAACAGTGTGTGTGTGTGTGTGTGTGTGTGTGTGTGTGTGTGGGTGTGTGTGTGTGTGTGTATGTATCCTTGTGAGTGTGTGCATGCGTGTGTGTTTGGAAAAATATTTCTCTGTCGAGAGAATCAGGCGAGGGGCCTTGTACCCTCACATTAAATGTTCAAAGCATGCCTTGTTTTCAGGAGGGACCTGGCAGAACACAGGGCTGATGGTAAGTGGAGGGCCTGCTGCGGGGTGGTCTTTTTCATGGTGATTAACTCGGACGACACACAACCAGAGGGACCCTGGCCGCCTCGACTGTAATGCGTTTTAGGAGAAGGGGCTGCAGTCCTCATATGAATGCGTCACGGCGCACCGTGGAAGGGGAGCAGGCGAGGGAGAGAGCGGGAGAAGAAGAAAGGAGTGCGTCTATTGAAGACGGCGTTTCTGCTCTCCCAGTGTACACTTTAGAGACTCTCCACATTTTGATTTAATAATGGCCTGCCATGTAGTTCTTTATTCATTTGGCTGGATGGAGAAGTGCTGATGTGTGTCATTACACACACTTCCCCAGAAGCCGGGTGAATTTGGGTCAGAGTTTTAAAATGCGCTCACCAACATGTATGCAGGCGAAAGTACGTCTTTTACATTGCTGAATGAAAATGTCCACACCTTTCGAGGATCTCCCGCCAAGGGGGCACGGTTTGACTGGTCGGGTGTTCAAGACTGGCCCCGCTGGCCAAGCGTTATAAATCTTGTCTGGTGCCAAGAAGCATGTTTCTCAATAAAGGTTATTTTAAATGGCCTTTTCCCAATTTTCTTTCCAGTGTAATCACTAACTTGCTACTCCGGTCTCCTAATCACACAGCTGGGGCAGCTGGCGGCCCAGTGGTTAGGGAGTTCGCCCTGAGACAAGGTTGTGGGTTTGAATCCCTGGACTGCTAGTGACACCACTGAGGTACCCTTGAGCAAGGCAGCCCCAGCCTCGTTGGTGGCAGCCCCCTGCTTCACTTGGTGAATGGTTTAAATACAGAGAAATAATTTCACACTGTGCGCTGTGTTCACGTGTGACTATAAGGGGCCGCTTTACTTAATTCTACCAAAGCTGGTGGGATTCCACCATGTCTTTTCCAACTGCCGCTAACACGTCATCCGACATCTCAGCATGCTGGGAGAAGAGAGCTAAAAGCCAATTCCATTGCGTCAGCTATCAAATGGCAGGCAGGCGAAACTCTGGGTGATGGGGGGAAGGGCGGCCATGCTGCCCACTCCTGAAGGACAATTATCCTCTCTTTTTACTTCCGTCCACGGATGGCTGTGGCATCACTGAGGATCTAATTATTTAATTTCGATGGGCATGCCTCTGGAGAGTCCCTAAAATCAATTCATTTTTCAAATCTAGGATTCAGCCTCTATTTCTTTATTTATTTCCTGACTGCTACATTATTGCCCATGCACAAGTACATTTATTACCCCAGCTTGGTTGGTATGTAAAATACCCGACTAACATCACTGGCACAGATGTTGGTGCCCATGAAGGAAATATTGTAGGCCATGGACTGTTCAGTGTTTTTGCAGCACTGTGCAAATCTCAGAGCCGCCCGTGCTAAAGACGCTCTCCAGGTCCTATAATAAATACCTGCATTCCTCACAGCACTTTAGAGTGACAGCTCACATTCGGGTCTCGGAGTCAGTCCGTGGTGTGGGGTGTCACTTGCTTTGACCTCTGAGATCAATGCCCTTCCTCCCTCTCCTTTCCATCTCTCCTCCACATCAAGAGTTGTTGATCAGTGGCTGTTAATGTGAAGGGAAATCACTTGGTCATGCTTGAGTTCGCTCAGTACTGCCTCGCTCTTTCTCCAATCCATATTGTGTCAGGAGCCATGGCAGCGGCTCATTTTGCTATTAATCTTTCATTAATGCCCTCTCGTCATTAATTCATAATCATTTGCACAGCCTGATCTTAATTGCCCACCATGATTTTGATTTGGATTGCAGCCAGGCATCAATTAATCTATTTTTTGCACCAGTCAACAAGAGCTATTATAATCTGACACGGTGTAAACAGTTAGCTTTGAACAAAGACCGGGGCAATAATCATTGTTTTATTTTGTTAAAGAGGGTCTCGTATCCATTCGAGAGCTTCTTCTTCTTCTCTCTCTCTCGTTCTCTGAGCATGTAATGAACTAGATCAGCCTCAAATACTCACCATCCATCAGTATGACAACACTGTGTCTGGTTACAGCATGCTGTTGTGTA
Source organism: Hydrocynus forskahlii (assembly GCA_037974365.1). Taxonomy (NCBI): domain Eukaryota; kingdom Metazoa; phylum Chordata; class Actinopteri; order Characiformes; family Alestidae; genus Hydrocynus; species Hydrocynus forskahlii. The sequence goes on from JBBPCX010000038.1 coordinate 7,213,464, forward strand.
GTGGTGTGTGTAAAAGAGAGAGAGCCCTTTTTAGTGTTTACAGTAGCACTCTCTCATTTGTGTGGTCATGTACTAAGGGAACCTTTGGTTGGGGTCAGGAAGTGAGACAGGTGCTGCTCTTCTGTGAAGCTGAATTTTAATGACCTCTCATTGAGACCTCCACCCACTTTCTTTCTCTCTCTCTCTCTCTCTCCCTCTCTCTCTCTCTCTCTCTTTCCATGTGTGTGTGTTTGTGTGTGTGGCCATGTATTTAGTTCTTTGTGGGAGCCATATGTGCCCACAAAGTTCCAGGATAATGGAAAACACAACATTTTGCTGTGGGGATTTTGGCCACTCCCACAGGAGATATTATAAATATATTTATGTCATATGTATCTAAAATTATAATTTGAGTGTAGACAGCATTATTGAGTTCCAACAAAGCAGAACATAATAAAAATATCCCATATAGACAACAAATGTGTGCATGACGTAAAGGGGGCATTTGGCAGATGCCCTTATCCAGAGCGACTTACAATCATTAGTTACAGGGACAGTCTTACAGCCATTAGTTACAGAGACAGTCTTACAGCCATTAGTTACAGAGACAGTCTTACAGTCATTAGTTACAGAGACAGTCTTACAGTCATTAGTTACAGGGACAGTCTTA
>JBBPCX010000038.1:7240328-7265675 GCA_037974365.1 Hydrocynus forskahlii
TGTGTTTGTGTGTGTGTGTGTGTGAGTGTGTGTGTGTGTACACATATACAGTGCAGTGGTAGCTGTTTTTTTTCTCTAGACTCTCTGTATACACAGCTGAATGACGTTCTTCGATCTTTGACTGGGATAATAGTATCTGACACACATGCCTGTGCCATGCTCCAGCATTACATTAGACCTTTAGGGCTTCTTGTGCAGAAGGGGCCAGTAACAACAGCGTTCCTCGCCTTGGTGTCACGTGGGGGTGTGTGTGTGTGTGTGTGTGTGTGTGTGTGTGTGTCTGTAGGAACGAGAGAGAGAGAGAGAGAGAGAGAGAGAGAGAGGACCATCTCTCAGCCTCTCTGACAGCACTGTGGTTAGATAGGTGGAGTGTTTGTGTTGCATATGTTATTGGGGCCCGGAAAATAAACCTCCCTCTCCTTTCCTCCATTTCACGCCAAAGCCAAAGGCAGATCCTAATTATGGCCGGGACGGATGCGTCCCAGGATAGTGCTGTTTACACGAGAGAAAGTGATGTTCTTCTTCCTCGGCCGTCCTCCACAGCCACGGCTGCTGCTGAAGGATACTTTTTTTGCAAAAGGCAGGGGGAAAAAAAGGTCGTCTCTTAAATTGTACCACTTTATCAGCAGCGGGTAATTTCGACCAATCCGACGCCGTTAATCCTTCACAGGTCGTTGGTTAGCCTCAGCATTACTGCCAGACCTGAACATGAGCAAGCTTAGTCTCTTTCTCCCTCTCTCTCTTCTCTCCTCCCCCCCTCCTCTCTCTCTCTGAAGGCACACTTCATCCATTCGTGTTGCATTTATTTCAAAATAATTAAAATGTGTGAGAGGAGTCGGAGGCTTTTGTACAACGATGCCGAGAAACAAATGATAATTTATTTATAAGGCAAAAACAGGATTGGGAAAATAGCACACACATTTCATTATTTATGACATTTTTCAAGCAGTCTTAATTTATACAATCCTGTGATTTTTTTTTTTTTTTGAACTTCTTTAACCATGCAAAGAATGAAAATGAAGTGTTTGTACTGCCATTCTGCCTTAGTTGATTTTTCAGAAAGAGATAGAAATTTCTAGATCCGCCCACACAGGACAGTAGGAGATCACACAATGCTGGGAGGAAATGAGGATCTTATGGTGAAGTCAAAAGCCTGTAAATTACTATCACTGGATTAATCCATTAAAATGGGTCAGCATTTGAATGCTATTGAGACAGAGTCATTTGTTTTGGGCCTATGACACAGGCAGCATGGAGCAACAGGGACAAATAAGAGCCTGCTGACCCTGCAGGGCATTTCCAGACTGTTTTTCACAGTTTTTTTGTTAGTTTTTGTGTTTTTTGTTTTTCCTCAATGCAGTTTTTATCTCATATTTGGGTACTAACTGAAATAAGACTCATCATATAGCATATTAGTTACTTTGTACAGTGTGACTGCAAAAAGCTGCGTGCCCTCTGGATCACCACTGCCCTGAGTAGCATTTTCCCAATGGGTGCACAGAATATCGCATGCGTTTTTAGGTTAGACTGTCTTACGCTCACATGTTATATGTAGTGAGCATGAGACAGTCTAACCTACACTATGTGATTTTAGTTTGTAACTGTAAAATGCAATTTAAAAAAAAAACATTTTTTGGTTACTGGTTTAGTTGTCAGCTACAAAAAGGTGTAAATGATCAGTTTGATAATTATCATTATCAGCCTTAACACTTTGCACCAATGCATTGTTAATTTATCTTAGTCTACCATGTCTAGTTCATCTTGGAGCAGTGAAACTGCAAAAATGTGCTCGGCAGTTGAATCAACAGGTTTCACGCCTGGTTATGAGCTCATTTTCTGGATCTAACCTTCAGACCATTGCACCAACAGTCATTCTAAAAGTGGTACTCCAGTTTCTAACTGTGTGTAGCTAATGTCACTAACTTGTGTGTATTAAAAGTATGTAGTCAACCCTTTACAAAAATGCAAACCTTATAAAGCACCTTCATACCTTTTAGAAGTTCAGAAAGAGCTCTCCGATGTCTGTAAATGACCTCATAAAGTTTAGAAGATCTGTTCAGTCAGAGCCGATACAAATAATACTCAAAGTGGATTATTCATGGTCAGAAATTCTAATTTCTTCGGGATGTGTGGTAGCTATGCTGTGTAATAAAGTTGCGTGATCTTGCACAATTTTGGTGCGTGATTTTAGTGCATAGTGCGTTCACACTGACAACCAAGCTAAAACTCAGTGCACTGAAAGTCCCCGGATGGTGCACTAATAATGGCCAGAAAACGCAGTGCGGAGCAATGGATGCTAACGGACGCCATTTTGACCATGTAGTGGAAGGGGAGGGACTTTCGACAAGGTTTCAGAGTTGAATAATGGCAGCCAACAGTGAAATGAAAGCCCAAGCCGAGGCAACTGGTTCGTATAAATGTAAGTAATGTTAATAAAATGATTTTACTGATGTATACTGCGGTGTAACCGGCAGATATTTTGGCGGTTGGAGAATCGCGAGCAAATGTTAGTCTGTCATTACCGCTAAGTGCAAGACGTTAGTGTTTGATTTTGGACAACACGGCAGTGTGCGCTACAGGAGGAAGGGCTCAGTGCGCACTAGGCACTACATTCCAGTGCGCGATTTCAGACACACTCACAGAGAGTAGCTTGTAACAGGGTGTTGACAACAGAATCAGATGGAGCCAGTCTTTCAGAGGGAACGTTCCCATCATGGGGCAGCTGGTGGACTAGTGGTTAGGGCTTTCCTCCTGTGATCAGAATGTCATTGGTTCGAATCCGCAGACTCCTAGTGGCACCTCTGAGGTTCCCTTGAGCAAGGTTCTCACACATGGCTCCCCGGGCGCTGTGTTCCTGGCTGCCCGCTGCTTCGCATGGTGAATGGGTTAAACACAGAGGAAGCGTTTCATGCTGTGGTGTGTTCACATATGACAGAATGGTCACTTTACACACTTCTTACACTTCTGTCATCTGCAGGAGTAATGTGAAGAGCTGTGATGTTCCGCAGGGATGAATTGAGATGGTGAAGTCTTACAATGACTAACATTACACACTATAATGTTGGGGGGGGGGGCAAGGCCAGCTGAGTTCTTCTGGACTCCCGACAGATCGCCAAAGCATCTCCAGAGATCAAGTTTGCCATCTCCCATTGCTTATATGACCAACGCTTATACGGCTGCACCACTTCAGAGCCAAATACTGTCACTGTTACTCATTACTGTTGGTGCAGCCGGTCCAAGGGCTAGAATCTGGAAAGACTGACCTTTATGTCCTAACAGTACAGGCGTCTTATTTTCAAAAGAAAAAAGGTATTTGAAGCTCTTATTGAAACATTTTACATTCTTTTTTTTTAGTTATACTAATTGGTTTAGATGGTGACAAGGACCATCTAGTCAGTGATGCCACAGAAGTCAATTTTTTTTTTCTTTTCAGGAAGCTTGGTGCCCTGTTCAGTAATGAGTCAGTAAAAGTAACCCCAGCTGATAAAAGTTTTTTTTTTTTTCTAAGTGTTTGGTTCCACTGCTGTTTCTGATTTGTTCCTGACTCTAAATGCATCAATAGCTTGAGCTGTGAAGGCAGCATAGGAGATGGAGGAATCAGGGTCATGGCCACGAAACACACACGCACACACACACACACACACACACACGCACACACACACACACACACACACACACACGATGGGTTTTCCTGCCACTAGAGTGTGTCGCACAGCCTCTCTCCCCTGGGCGTCCCCCTGAATGTATTCACTCAGACATCTCCCCCCAACACCACTCACTCCACCAATCCCTACATCCCTAATCGGTCTATTATCATGACGTCCTGTGAATATAGTGCTTTCTGGGCAAGAGGGCCCATAAAAGAATGATCAGGCGAAGCTTTCAGATGCAAGTCAGTGGCAAAGACCCTCTTTTTGTTGAACAAAGTGGAAATGCACAGGCAAATGCCACACCTGTTGAAAGCCCCGGTGGCATTCACATGCGGCATTACATGCCTTATTATTTATATCGCCCTGTCAGCTAATACTGCATTTGTGTCTCCACGGAGGGCTTCCCGCCATCTTTGGAAGTTGTAGTGAGAGGTGCCCAAAGTTGCTTCAGGCTCACATTGGGAAAAGGGGTCCTTTCTGAAGAATTCATGTCTTCACACTATTGACATAATGCGTCTGTGGCACTGTCTGATAAGCATTCTTTTTTATCTCCCCTGTCCCAGCCCGCTCTCTCCACATGTTAGTATGGCCTGGTGCTCTGAGACACATGTTGAATTTTTAAAGAATGCATTACAGTAGAACAGAGATTCCTCTGCCTGCAATGCACGCAGTGGAAATGGTACAAAATGTTATGAGTGGTACCATATGGTCGTAACGAAAGTGTCATTAAATAAGCAAACAGAACTAAACAGAAGTAAATTAATTCTACCAAATAGTATTTTCATGGTAAAAAATAATAAATAATGGCATCAGTTGTAAATAAATGGGAAAATAAATGGTACCGCACAGTTTTAAAAATGGCAAGAAACAGAATGGTTCCAAATGGTATTAGAATGCTACATAATTGTCTAAAAGTAGCAATGGCAGTGAATAAGTGACACAAAACGGTATCAATGCTTGTGCAGTATGTTCCAAATGGAAATAAAAATTGTCTCAGCGGTACCAAATGATAGTAAAAGTGAAATGGCACCAAAAGAAATCTTAAAATAGCTATTCGGTAAAGTAACTGTGAACACCTCAAATGAAGGAAAAAGGGTGGAGGCCTATTATGCCTTTTTTAAACCTCTTAAAAAGGACCTTTATCCTATTTGCTCTTGTTTATGTCCACAGTGAATTACTACTCAAAACTGTACTGTACTGTATCAGATATCAGTGTCCCACATTCCCCTTCCCATCCCTAATATTCCCCCACGCTCATTTCAGTACAGCTGCTAGGGGTTGGGGGGGCAGGAGAGGGTTAACGGTATTGTTCATTCAGGCGAGCGACATTCTTTATGCAAGAGCGACCTCTGATTAGGGGGTGAGCTTTAATGGCAACTAATTAGACAACCTCTTCAGCCCTGGCGTAATGATCAAACGAGCTGTCACTGGGTACCTGATACAATGATCCCCCTCCTCACTCTTGATATGATATTTTATTCGCCCGCAATTATGCCTTTCCCCATTGCCCCACATGTGTTTATTGCCTGAAGCACACATGTCAAATTAAAGAGCGACTTATGCACCTGATATTTAATTATTGCCTACTGCACTGCGGTGCACAATAGGAAAATGTCAAAGTGGCCGATCCACTTGAAGCAAGCTGCGGCGCTGCTATCGCAAAAAAAAAAAAAACCCTCGCATCCGTGCTCGGATGAAATATGCATTTTGATGTCAGACAAGAGAAGCGTTCGCTAATGTGAACTGTCTTGGGCCTCTTTGTGTCGGCGCGGTTGTATTTATCGGACGGAGAAAATCACAGGGACAATTTTCAGCAGAAACGAACAGACGGATTCTTTTTTTTTCTGTTTTTTTTGGTGGGTTTTTTTTTTTTTTTTTTGCAAAAAGGTTTATGAAATAATTGGAAAATTGCATAATCATCTTTTGTCTCCATGTCCCCCAAGCACGTTGGGGCTCCATTGGGAAGCAGTTTGAGGCTTGATAATTGTGCGTGTTCTCATGCAATAAAAACGTAATGATTTATATATATTTATTCACTTTGCATGCACCTTCAGGGAAGGCGTGCAGAATGGAAATACCTCTTATCCCCCCCCCCCCCCCCCCCACCCCCCCGCCATCCAATTCATAATAATACGAAAGTACACGGAGCTCGCTCTCCTTGAGAGACTGGTGACAATGCGACGGGGAGAAGAGGAAACGAGTTTGCCTCCAGCAATCCGTCTTAAAAAGAGCGCACATGTTTTTAATGTTGTGCGGTGGTAAAGCTGTACTCCGAGGAAAGCTATAATTCAGAAGATAATTCGTTTATTTTCCAAACCATGAAGGTTTTATTCCTCCTCTCGCTTTGGAGATTCCCAAGCCCTCTGTCTTTCTCCTTCGTATTCCTGCTCTAATTTATGACCATGTAAAATGTGAGTTTGATTATATTTCTGCCTATACTGCAGGCTTCGCCCCCTCCTTCAAGGCCTAAATAGCTCCTTTTTAATTGACGTATTCTTCCCATTTATTAAAACATTGTGCTGCGGTCAGAGTGTTTAAGGCAGTGTTTCGCCGAATTTGTCGGTCGCCTAATTACACGCTTCTTTAAAACAGATTGTCATTCTGGATCTGTTACAGAATCGCTAAAATCATACACCCCCTTGCCTCCCCCATACACACACACACACACACACACACACACACAGCAGACTTTGAAACGATTATGTTGTTGACTAGTATTCTACAGAGCCCGTATAAATACATGGGTCCTTGGCATCAAGAATTGAAGGTTACATTAACAAATATAAAGATTTCGAGCGGCCATGCTTTGCGCTGAGGTCAATAAAATGGCAGAGACAGTAATTGCAGTCCCTCAGAAGGCGCCTTATGTATTGTGTATGTTTTCCTGATTGCTCTGTCTTGTCGGACCCGACTGTCTCCACGGGGGACGCCTCACCTTCACCCCAGCACAGCACCACAGGCAATAAATACATATTTATTAGTATTTATTTCATTGTCAATGTACTTTTAAATGAGCACATTTATTTAGTCTCTTGACTGCTTTATGTAATCTAATGCTTTATGAAAGCTGCAGATTAATACATTAATTGCTACGGCCGTAATAAATTAGTGAAGTGACATTCCTTTCATGGTTGGCTTTAAAAGCTCCCCCCCCTCCCCCCCACCCCCACCACCACCAACAACCTTACAATACTCCACCCGACGTGTGGCACGACGCATAATTCTATCCAGCGGGAAAAAAGAAGAAGAAGAATGATATTCAAAGCTCTGGGTTCAGGGACCTGACACAATATCTGGTTGTTTTGAACTGCTTTTTTGCTTTTTTATCATCCTGTTTCCTTTGACTGAGTCGCCTTGAGTGAGGGTCGTTGAAGGCGGTGCAGCAATGAGGTCGTTCTTCATGTTGCTGTGACTGTGACACAAATGTTAATTTCATAAAATAACAGTTCCCTAATTCTAATGAGCGCAACACAACACCGCTATAAGTGTCTGTTTCGGTAAAGTGCTCATATCTGTGTCCGTCTTAGGATTTGAGTCAAAAATATCGTGTGGTGTAAACCAGAAGTGGATGTGGTTCTCTTTTTTTGTAATACAGTATATAATGACTACATTTGAAACCTAATGATCTGTTCGCAAAACTTAAAGGAGATTTTCACACAGTTTTTTTTTTTCAGTCTTCACTAGTGGACAATGTCTACAGCCCAATATAGGCCTTTGTACTTTTTTCACTTCTTCTTTGTGTTTGTTTACTGTTTGACTTATTATTCCTGAATATTAAAAAAAAAAATGCTCATCTTTTGTAAAGCAGTGTTTCAGGAATCGCACATCATGTTTGTAACCGTTATCATGTAATTCTTTTCTTAGCTTTTAGAGCAATTAAACACTTTGGAGGTCTGGTTCCTGTCAACACCGTCAGAAACATTGTAATTTCTCTACAATGACGCATCAGATTTTGGCAGCTATTCTGAACAATATTTACATCTTCACAATAAATTCTGCACCGTTTTTTTTTTACAAATTGTGCAATTTTCCCTTAATTTGTTGTCACTTCATTTTGTATCAACACAGAAAACCATCTGAAAGTGGTCTAAAAAGCTTTCGGTACATCCTGCCCTGCAAAATGAAAAACAAAGTAAAGCAACTTAAAAGCTATATGGTGCGCTGACCAGTCAAAACGGTTTACAAGACCCACATTAGGATGTGTTCATTCTGAATAATGTGTGTCATCTTGGGTTACTTTCCTTAATGAGTGTCATATCAGCAAAACGAATCTTGTTCCTGGGATTTCCAAATGCTGGGTTGTTATTTAAGACAGAGAACAGAAGCCCAGACAGTGTGTTGGTGCAGGTTCTTCTCCAGCGGTGGAAGCAGAGCTCTGGAGGAGCACCTGCTCTGTAGATGCAGATATGGAATGCAGGCGCTGGAAGTTACTTCAGTGTGCCCCAGATGCCAATATAACACAGATGTCACTGTGTTGTTCCAAAACCACAGTCACAACATATGGTAATTGCTGCAGGATGAATTTGCTGGCCCGGGAGCTCGGGGGGGGGTCAGGGGTGCTGATTTTAATAAAGAAGTTAGCGACCGATGCTGCCCAGAGCGAGCGCCTGCCAAAGCCGGCTCCACCAAACATCAGTTATGTGAACGAGGCGCCACCAGGTAAAGCCATTAGTGGCGCCAGTGGCCGCAGCTATCTTAACGGCAAGCCGGGGAGAGGTGAGTCCTTTTGCAGATGTTGCTCTCTTGAAGATGCTGGTCTCTTTTACAGAGTGGATTGTTTGCGATTCTCAGAGTGCCTGGCCTGGACGTCCTCCTGGCCTGTCTCAGCACGGTGCGAATTTTAATACACACCACGCCACCGTCTGATACGTTTACCTGAGACAGATGTGCAGGGGGACGACAGGAGAGGGAGCGATAACAAGAGGTGATGGGAAAGTTATCACTGCGGTGTGTGTGTGTGTGTGTGTGTGTATGTGTGTGGATGTGTGTGTGTGAAACTGTTTGTATTAGTAGCCTGAACTGACCGAAAACTTTGTAACCAAAACCAAATTCACAGTGTTCTAGGCAATAATATATCAGGTGATAAACCAGCTCCGGAAAAAATAGATCACTGGTATTTTTAAATCAGCATCTCTATGAGTGTGAAACCATTCCATGCCAGTGTCTGTTAAATTCCTACACAAGCACCTCATTCTGCTTTATGAGGGACTGATTAGTGATCACCTGAATCACATCTTATATAATGCGGAAAAGTATAAAAACACTGCTGTAATCGACACTCTCCTCTCACAATGCGACCAGTTGGATGGTAAAACACTACTAGAAGTTTGTCAAAGGTAATTAATGCCATTTTGTTTAAGAGTGAATGAGAGATTTGTTTTCTTTGAATTATTTAAGTTCTGTAAACACTGCATCATTTCTCTTATTTGGATGTTTTGTCATTTCCTTTAAAATTATGCTTTAAAAAAAACACTTTTTATTTGGAAATTAGGAGAAATAGGTCTTAAAAGCACGTCTTAAAAACTAAGGCAAAGCTCTTTGGTTCAATACTTGCAGCTATGAAAGATAAAACCTGAGAAACTGAACATTTTTACTGTGGTATCTTATTTTTTCCAAAGCTGTACTTTACATAGTCAGAAATGATACAATCAGATACAGTTCATTCAGATTCAGATTTCAGCTTCAGTCGTCAGTAGTCTACTGAGAATTGCCAGCAATCAGTTCACATTCCAGAACCAGCAGAAACTCACACAGTCACATGCAAAATATAGTATTAGTATAAGTAAGGTATGAACATATTGTAACAGAATTCTTTATTGGTGTCTCAATTAGCTATGATTTTCCTCATGGATTTTTTAACATTCTGTCCTCATGCTAAATAAAGTACCTTTTCATTCATTTTGCATGTTATTTTAACCATTATGGTGTTTTGCAACTGTCAGCTTAGTAGCATCTGTTAAAACGATCCAAAACCTGTTAAATCCTCACAATGGTTTGAAAATGTTTGTTAATATATAAAGTAAAGCATATTTGTTGATATATTAAATCAGCCAGTGTTATCAGGCAGCAGATATGAGGGTCGGGCCCTAATATGTCTGTGGTGGGGGCATACATGTGTGTACAGTATGTCAATAACATCTCGCCCAGATTAGGACAGCACACTCTCAGCCTGGGTCAGATCCACATCAGCCAATGGGCAATGGTGGAAGCGAAGGAAGCCTGTTTTATATAAAGGACTCATTCTGTATATAGCAGTGAATAACACTGTTTACTGCATTTGAGGCCCTGTGGGAGAATAATTCAAGAACTCACCTGTTTTTAGATTTCGGCCGAATATCTAATGGCTTGATTTCCAGCAGTTAGTAAGTTCTAAAGCAGTGTTTCCTCTCGTCTTCAGAGTCTGCTCTGAATGACGTTATCAATAAGACCTCAGAATTGAACCTCACTCCCAGTAATCTTCTGAGGGAAAGGAACCGCTATAGCTTTTTTTTTTTTTTTTTGCTTGTTTTTGGGATCCTGTGAGTTTACTGTGTGTGTTGGCCGAGTTGATTGGACTGTAGTAGGTCTTGCTTCGAAAGTTGCAGGGTGCCGGCAACACATCCACACAGGCAATCTAGCGCGGCCGGTGTGTGTGTAATTGTGAGTGCGGTGGCGGGGCTGTGGACTGTCTGCGTCTGAGAGAGAGCAGTGTGATTCTGTTTCTGCACAGTTGAATCTGAGCATTATTCATCCTCACCTCCTGAGCCCGGTGGCAGAGATTGAAAATGAGCGCTGTTTTCTGCTTCTTCAGCCACTACTTTTACAGGGCAGAGCGTACACACACACCCTCACACACACACTCTCACACACACACACTCACACACATTCACACTCAGACACGCACTAGGGTTTTTGCTGAGAGGCTCCAGCTATTTCTCCTCTCAGCTCTCTTCTGATTGTGTGGCGCCACCATTTGGCCGCCTGCAGGTCGATGCATATTCACACACCAAAAATCCGCCACTCAGACTTTCACAAGCACAACTGGGCAGATTGTACTTTTTTTTTTTTTTTTTTTGTAGGGCATTTTTTGCTCATGCATGCAGGGAACACACAGTTTCATGTTCTGTTACAATTTAAGTTAACAGAATTTAACATTATTAAAAGATCTATAAACGTAAAAGTAGCCTGTTTGTACCTGTGTTTTTGCAGATGTGTACATTTAGCCAAGGTCATAATAACTGTACAGGTGTTTGGTTTAAATTGTGTTACTATGTTTTTATCTTCTAGAAAAATGAATGTGGTGAGAATTCTTTTTGGATCATTTCTTTCTTTTTTTATTTTGGCAATAACAAGTTTTAGTTTGTTATTATGCATGAAACATAACAGTCGTAACAACAGGGGAGAAGAAAAAAAGCTCTTATAATCATCAGCCCTTCTGAAATGCTTTCAAATGGTGTAGAAAAAAAAACTAAACAAGGATTTTGACATATTAAACATATATTTTTTGTGTTTGTTAACAGATAATTGTCCTTACATAGATATTGTTATTTAAATACCACACACACACACACACACTCCTCCTCTTACTGGAATTACTGACAATAGGGAACTTATCGATCTGCCGTGTATGAAAATGCCATGAAAATGTCAATCAATGTCGTTGGTGAAGCAGTAAACTTGGAAAACATTGTTATGTAAATAAAAATGGGTTTTAATGAAGCAGGACGTGAATAAAAATTATCTCCTTAGAGTGGATGGAGAGAGAGAGAGAAAGAAAAAGTGGACGGAGTCTGTTTGTTTGTAGGTCTATGCGAAAGAATTGGAACTGAAGAATGGAGGTGTTTGTGGAGTTCAGAATAAAATGCTTCAATCTAACAGACCTTAAAGAAACCTCGAGACATCAGAGGCTGAATCAGCACTGTCCATTTACCTCTTAAAGTGGACCGCGGGGATAAGTCCCATTAACCACGAGGGCCTGTTGTTTCTTGTTGCCATTCTCTCACTGCCTGTGGGACTTTCTATCTCTGTCACACACACACACACACACACACCCAGGCATCAAGGCTTGGAGTGAAAGAGAGGGATGAAAAAGCAAGTGTTGGAGAGAAATCGATTGATTTGGGTCGGTCCAAAGGCCCCTTTGTGACGCTCAAGTTTCCTGGTTACGGCTGCCTTGTCGAAGGCCAGCAAAAAAAAACAAAAAAAACACCAACTTTACAGCCTCAGGAGTGTAAGTCTGGCTAGAGCTGAACAAGACGAGCTAAAATGTCCTGTAAGGGGTTCTTGTGGGCATTACAGAATTTACAAGAAATTGTACTGATTTGAAATGAATTATTTCTTAATATAACATTAGCAAATTAAGTCATTTTAGCTATGTAAAATGTCGAAATTAAATGGTAGCTGAGATGAGATTTTTTCTCTTCATCTGACAAAAAGAGTGGTAATGTATTAATACTTTGGATACTGCCACTTTCAAACGTGTCACTTCATTACGTTTTTATGCCATTTGTAGATGCCGGCTGCCCTCCACCTTGTGTGAACATTTCATGATGAATGGACCCATTGAAATAAACCAAAACCACAAGTGTCCTTCGCTAGATATTTTAAGTTTCATATGGTTCTATCACGTGAATATTTTTCTTCCATCTAAGCGAAATTTTGTCATGATTTAAAGTCTGCCACTAATAAAATTCAATCTAGAATTTCAGTTTCTGTCTGTATGTTTGTGTGTGTGTGTATAAAAAATAAAAAGCATATATATATATATATGTGTGTGTATATACACACACACACACACACACACACACACACACACTGTACAAAATATACACTCTAAGGCTGTTAGAAAACATGCCTGCAAAAATGAATTTCTTATAAAAGCATGCCTAGTGATGCAGCTTTATTATGACTGTAGCAATTTCTGCTTCCCACGCTTTACGCACAGTTCTAATATTGAGAAGATTAAACATGTATAACATAAGGCAGGTGTCTGGTTTGTGATTGTTCACCAGATTGGTCAAATCACTCAACCTGTTTGCAAGAGACTGGTGTCATTGCCACCCTTGTGTGTTCATTGTGAAAACTCTAAAAATATGATTCATAAAACCAAAAATAGGGTTCATCATGCAGCCATAGTGTTTGCAAGAGTCTTGTATGCGGTCAAGTGTGGCGAGTCGAGAGCGCAGTCGAAGTTCTGAGGTGTTTTCAGAGAACTGACAGGACTGAAGGGAACATTAAGCTACTCCACACGAAATAGGAAATTGAATAAAAATGGAGTTTTCTAAACCCTTCTACCGTCATCGGTGTTGGCAGAAGTGCAGGGATATGTTTGTCTGTGTGAACGTGTGTGTGTTTACTCAGCCGAGAGCGAGGCCTGTTTGTTTTGAAGAGCTCTAGGTACTTCCTCGCCCAAATGCTTGCGCTCACACTGTCAGAGTGCCCCCTTCTCTATTAGAGCAACGCCAAGGAATACACCCGCAGAAAGCAGGCGGCTCAAAGGAAACCTGCTCTTCTTTTAAAAGGATGAGCATTGAGCGTTCTCCCTTCTCCCTGGTAATTGCTTCCTCATGACTGAAATGACTGTGGATGCTTGAAAACCCAATAGCAGCTGGACTTCTGCCAGCTTGGAAATTGGGACCTTCTCTAATGACAAATATATGTGTTCCACTTTTCGTACGCAAAATACAGTCTCCACACCTCCCTCTCCCTCCTCCTCCTCCTCCTCCTCCTCCTCCTCCACCTCCTCCTCCTCCTCCTCCTCCTCCTTCCACAAAAATGAATTTTTTCTTCTAGGAAGCTGCCTTTGATGTGTAATATTCTGTTTGATTTACCCATTTTAAATTATGTGTGAATTATTTACAGGGCCTGTTATGGTGTCTCCCGCAACACTGTGTACATTGTTCAGTGGAGTCCGGGTTCACAGCATGCTTCAGGCTGGAGAGCACGAAGCAAAGAGCGAGAACCTTTCTTTTCCTCAGTCATACAAAAAGGGAACCTCTCGGCGTGAACCAGAATAATCTGAATCACTTACGGTCGTGACTCAATATATATCGCTAACTTACCGTTACGTTTACAAGCAGCGGTGGTCCAGCAGGGCAGGCCCGGGAGGGGGGAGCGGGAGGGTCATCCCACCCAGAGAGAGCGAGGCCAGTCCTGTTTCCTCGGACTCCTGGCTTTGGCTGGTTTCGGCGTCGCTAGGGATTGAAACTAAACACACTTCATTTCCACATCAGCCTCCCGGGAAATTTTCCTTATTGTCACTAGTCCTAACTCCTAAAACAGCCCAGATAAGACAGTTAAGTGTATGCACAGACAAACAGCTCTGTCTGTAGAATATTCAGTTGGTTTGTGCTTAATGATTTGAAGTCATGGTTTAATTATGCATAATGCTACTAGATCACTAGAGTTGCTACTAGAGTTTTGAAAAAAGTAAAATCACAAGTAAATAAATAAAATAAAGCTACTGCATCAGTAAACATTTAGGTTTGCTGGTTCCTTTGGATAGTAATAAAATAGCTACATTTTCAACCCCTGGTTTCAGTCTAAAATTGTTAGGTTTCACTATGGCACATAAGGAAAACTACTCTGGATGCTCGTTGGTATATCAATTATATGAATATTTAGAAATGTAGAAAAATCTGTGGATTTTCCTTTTAAGAAAACGTTCTACAGCTTAAATGACCCAGCGTGAGAATTTTGCCATGTTTCAAAAGTTCCCTCTTTAAACAATATTAGCTTTCCAATTATTTAAGCACTGGTTAAAGCACAAAGCAGTCCCTGACATTCCTAAACTGAGTCAAAGCAGGGAAAAAAAATTACGGAAAATAAAAAGCAGGGAAAATAAATTACGGAAGTGTCGCAATGATATTTTGTTTCCGACATTATAGATCCTTTCAGAGCTACATTTACATTTGCATTTTCACTTACATTTACAGTGACATACATCAGTGCTCAATTAGGCCACATCTGTTCCGTAAACCTGTCAAGCTATGCTGTTGGAAGCTATTGGAAGATCTGTGGCATTCTGAATGTCTACACCTTAGGTGTCAAGCCAGTTTCATAGTGGGCCACAGAAATGCATAGCCGATCACGAGGTCATACACATCTGTCTCAGTTCATGAAGTATCTGATCATTAGGAGATCATTTGAGTCAGATAATGTAAATGAGGCAAACTGTGTAGTGATGAACTAATCACTGAGTAACTTCAAACCAGGAATTCCAAATTAGAAGACAAGTATCACTTCAATTGCTTTGTATAACATGAGTCAAAATTACTGTATTGTGTAAAATACAGTCCTTTATTTTGTGAGGATTTTTAGAAATGAAGCACCCTACTTTGCTTGTAACTTAATCATTCAGGATCCCTTTAAGTCAAACACTTAGATTTTGTACTAATGGAAATGACAGACTGTGGAGGTGGCAGGTAGTGAGGGGAGCTTTAATGTCCAGTTAAGCCATGCCTGCACACACTTTGACATCTAGCCACTAATGAGGCTGATGAATGTGCAGCACCAGTTTCTTTCTGTGATGGGGAACAGTATGGGGGTAGTTACAAGAAAAAAATTATTTCCCTCAAACTGTACTGATTGCTTCGTGAAAAAAAATACATTTCTGTTTAAAGTATGCGTTACTATTTTTTTTAAACCCATACAATTCTATACTGATTAGAATGTATAGAAAGTTCTATCCCAGCTTTTAAACAAGACAGTTAAGGACAATTTAAGCACTGAGAAATTGCTCTACAGGAACAGTTCAGAAACAGATGCCTTGTGGTAAAAATTTCCATGAATCAAATTGCAGATGTTACAAATACTCGGTTTAAAATATACATTAAAAAATAAGTCTATGTTGAATTGGCTCGCAATTTGAATGATAAATCTGGTTTTCGCTGGTCATTTTAAATACGTGCTCTGCAGTCAGAACTCTTTCCACAAGGGGGCGCTATTAGTAGTAAAGTCGCTTGTGAATTACAGCTCTAGAAAGAGCATTTAGATCAGATGTGGAGAAGAGTCTGACAGGATTTCTGCTCCCCTAGACATCCGTGGCTGTGAGTCCTGCAGAGAACTCTCAGGGTTCACACATCCTGATGCTGTACGGCGTGGATGTCTGTTAAAGTTAAAGTTCTCCTCCATGCATCTGGAGCTGTCCAATTCCGTCATATAAGGATGAGGCAAAAAAAGATGTGACAGCTAGTTTCAGGCGGTTCAAAGAAAACATGTGCCAGCCTTTACCATCCCAGTGTTGGTAGCATCGTGTGACTGGGGTCATCTTAGTTATCAATTGGACAAAATCAAATTGAGAGAAAATATCATAGAATCGTTTAAAAAGTGGGGGAAAACATTGCGTGTCAATACACTTAATTTATCAGCATCTTTGTCCCTTAGATTTCATGTTCTGTCTTGCCTTGAGCTTGCTGACTGTTGTTTCACTGTGCTGTTTAAACCTTGTGCCTCAGGAGAGAGCAGTTAGTAGGTGGGACTATGCACGGTTTTGTACATTAAGTGGTAAATTCAGGCACATTGCAGAAACATACTGCAGTCACATCAACGTACATTTTGTTTAGCGCCTGCATTCATACATACACCTGGCACTTTTGATATTTGCAATCAAGTTGCCAAACCCTTTGAAAATAACACTTAAGTGACTTGTGTAAAATAAAGTGAGCATTCTGTCATTCATGAACACTTCACAGAACACTGTGTGAAATCATTCCTCTGCATTTAAACCCATTCACCAAGTGAAGCAGCAGGCAGCCAGGAACACAGCAACCGGGGAGCAGAGTGTGGGGACGGTACCTTGATCAAGGGAACCTCAGTGGTGCCTCCAGCAGTCTTGGGCTTCAATCCCATGACTTTCTGATCATGGGGCAAACCCCCTAATTCCAGGCCACCAGCTGCCTCAAATAATTTAAAGTTAATAATTTAAAAGCCTGCAAAATCTTTCCCCTGCTATTTGCTGTGCCCTATTCTCCTGTTATTATTTCCCCCTCCTTTTCTTAATTTGTAATGTGTTCTATACAGCTGTTACCTTTTCTTTACTGTCATTATTGTGCCTTTGCATCTCTGTTATAAATGTATCTGAAATAAAAAAATAATGAAATAAAGCTGAAGATGTGGTGCTTTTCCACTGGCACAAGGAACCGTGCCCTATTGCAAACGAATGTTTTTTCCATTACAAATAAAGCGAAACGTACCGGAGCTGCTTGACGGCAGGGCTAAAAGTGGGCCGCAAAAAAAAAAAACCAACAATGGAGATACAAACTAACAATTGGGAAGTCGCCGAAGTACAAGCTCTACTGTCTGTTTGGGCTGAAGAAAAATTTCAGGGGGAGTTTTTTATAAGGCTAACAAATTTACCTTCAACGCTGTGAGAAACACGAAGTTGTACCAGGACATCTCTAACAAGTTATCTGGGTTAGGTATTCATCGCATGGCTAAATACACCTGTACACCTGTGGGAAAGCACAGTAAACACACTATAATACACTAGATACACTAGCAATTGCTCTACTCTTGATTGCTAGCTGTCTAACTCAGACATAGCATGTAGCACATTTTCCTGCCTGAACAGGAACAGAACATCATAGAGCTAGTCTCATTCTGGTTAGGGTAGTACAACACACTGGTGTGCAGTCCATTTTTTTTTTTAGCTTTATTGTAGCTTTTATCTACAGTAGCTTTTATTGGCCAGTATCAAGTCAGATACTGGCCAATATAATTGCAACCTGTAACTTGCTATTCCATTTTTAGCTTGCACCAACCCTTCGTCTTAGATGTCACAACCCTTGCCATAGCTGGTACTGCCAATGAGCAAACAGTCTCCTTGGACAAATGGCTGGTGCTGATGAGGATACAGTAACTGATATGATTTCTGTCTGGACTTCTAACAGCATTGAAAGAGGTGAGGAATGCGATGCAAGACAGTCATGAGTCAAAGCTCAGTCTTGAGTTGTGGCTTCTCAGAAATAATCCATCAAGATTGTTCGTTTGTTACTATTTCTACAAATCCTTTGCAAGATGAAATCAGCCGCACCCAAACTTTCAGTAGTGTTATGGTGTCAGCAGTCACTTAATTGTTCTTTTTTTAAGTATAATTTTTATTATTCTTTTTATACCCAAAATAGGCGCCACTTCTCCTCTGAGCTGATATCAGAACATCCATGAAAACATCTGGTGTTGTGCGCGTGTATTCAGGTTTTTGATTAGTTAATCAGGGAACGAGTACTGATCATTTAAAATTTTGATTTTTATGGTTGAGTTGCCTTCAAAATATGTGTCAGAGAGAAAGTCTGTTACGTCACAGGTTTAGGCGGCCAGAACGGGACAAAACGTGGAGAAACACAAACAGAGAAACAAACGCAGAGCAAAGCACACAGCAGACTCATAAACAGACTTCAACACGCCAAGGCTCAGGTCATTCATAAAAAAAGATGTTTGTCACCATTTGTTGTGGTTTAGTTAAACATTAATCAGCCCGTGAATGCAGCTACACGTTTAGTTCTTAACCATAAATGGCTTGGTAAGATGCATTACATTAACACCCCCTCAGTGGTGCAGGGGTAAAATCAGAAGTTTGCTGGTTCGAATCTACCCTACAAATAGATTTTTTTTAACACTAACCTTTGTTTTGCTCATAAACCCGATGTCTGTGTGTTTGTGTGTCTCGAAACACTGTTTTTGTTTAGCAACCACGCAATCACACTTCATATTTTCTCACAGAAATGTATCTAGTTCTGATTCATTTTGGGTTTTTTTGATAGATGGTAGAAATTTAACTCATAACAACTACAGCTAGATTTTACCAGGTGTCCCAGTTATTTCATAGTAGGCTTTAAAACGTACAAACAGGAATTTCTGAACAGCAAATAGGTGGCAGTGCTGAGTCATGAAGCAAAGCATATCAATAAAAGCCCAGATTGCTAATTTCCTTACATTGATTTGAAGATTCAATGACACAAATGGAAACTCTGCATTCTAAGCAATGCCAGTTAGCTAACAATAGTGTGGAATTTTTGTAGTGACAGAATCAGGAGTCTGAAAGGTGAATCCTTCAGTAAGTATATATTAGGTGTAAAACATTACACCTAATATATACTGGTTTGACCTTGTTTAACTATGGCTTGACCCTAATTTCAAAGATATATCTGAACCCGAAAGCTTTTACATAGACATCCGTTTTAATTTATTTATTCATTTTATCAAGATCGGAAATGACTCTGCTTGAGAAACAACTTCAGTGGTCTTCTAAGTTTGAGTCAGGTCACACCAGCTGGTTGAAAGCAATTGTGAAAATGCATTAGAGAGAAAATGTGACCTCAGTTATTCAGTAGGTTTTTCGTCTAGCCAGAGGTCCAACTTTACTCCTTTTGAGTATTTGGAAGAGATTAATGTGAAATTCCTCTCTTCCTTGTTGCTTGCAATAATGTCAGCCAAGTATGACCTGCATGCATTTTTAGCACAGCCACGCTCAGCTCTAAAATGGGCGCATGTCCTGTTCTTGCGTGACTTTGGAGCTTTGTGTATTTCACCCCTTGCTTTACTATCGGCTGAGGTGGCCATATAATGTCCGGTGTTCGCACTATACATCAGTGTGGACCGTACTGAGGGGTTATAACTGTCAACAGGCTTTGTGAGAGTGACATAACTCGGGACCAGCAAATGTATTAGTGGACTATAAAGTAAAGTGGCCCCTTATAATCACACGTGAACACAGAACACTGTGTGAAATTCTTTCTCTGTATTTAACCCATTCACCAAGTGAAGCAGGGGGCTGCCTCCAATGAGGGGCGCCCGGGGAGCAGTGTGTGGGGACAGTGACTTACTCAAGGGACCCTCAGTGATGGCACTAGCAGTTGAGATTTGAACCCACAGCCTTCTGATTGCAGGGACAACTCCCTAACCACTAGGCCACCAGCTGCCACCATACTGTGGCCCCACGTATTTACTGGTACTGACAAAATCTGCCTACGAGGCACAGAAAGTTGTAACACACACTTTTGATTTCAGGTAAAACAGTTCATTCTGAAGATTTAATTGCATACTTAAAACGAAAAGAAAATCCAGAAATGATGATAGAACTCATCATTTTTGTCGTGAAGATGCATTCCACAGATTTTACAGAGCATTTTATTTATGTAAATGTAATGTAATCACATGTTCCAGACGCTGATATTTTGGGTTCTGAATGTTGAGGAAAAGCTCATTTATAGAAAAACAATACGTGTGTAGGCTTTGGGCAACATACTGCATTTGTGCAAACTGTATGAATAGTTAAAAGCAAATGAATTAAAGGACACATAGCACTAAGATTTTCACTTGTACAAAGTGTGGAGTAGCAACACTTTCATTAAAGTTGCTACGTGCTTCAATATTAATTATTAACTGTTCATTATTTAAGAAGTGGTACTACTTTAAAAAAAATGGAAACACCATTAAGAAGTTTGTGCCTGTTTTGAGTAATATAAAAACAGTTTGTTGCAGTTACACATATGTTTGATCATAATCTGATAAACAGATTTTTTACTAATTATTACAGAGCTGTATGTGTTTCATAAGGAGTGAGTTTGAGTAATTGTGGTACCTTTGGTCCCGTCTAGTTCTCGAGTCCATTTGCACATTCTTGGAGCCGGTATGGAAGCTTGTTATGGCTGAAAGCTGTTTACTTACAGTCCTTCACTGCAGGTTGTATGTGTCTTATCTGAAAGAGCCAGTGGGGTTAATTGGTTGTGGTTACCTTTCTTTTACACGGAGAACAGCTGAGTCCGTCACTCCCAGCTGTTTGTGCCCAGACTGCAGTTCTCTGCTTGCGTCCAATGTCAGGACCTTCAGATCGTGTGTGCTAATGAGCATTTCTCATTTCCTTAACATTATAGAAAATTAACATCAAGAATGAGCTCATATTGCTTATCATTTAATAACCCCTGGATATTTTCTAATAATTCAAAATATTTAATTAAACCTTTCAAATATCTTCTGGTGTCTAGCTTGCAGTATTTCAGTCTACACTGTTTATTGTTGATTAGCAGCAGTTATTAAAGAGTCCACAGTCCACATTTTATTTTTCCCTCTTCCGTGACATTTTTCTCAAAACAGTTCATTTTTACACTGACCACTTTTCAACCTCTCTTAATTCTCGTGGGGTTAAACGTGTGTAAGCTAAGTAGACCAGTATGTGTAAATACATCAGCGAATTCAACAGCGAATTCAACTGTTTTATGAAGGACGGAAGAAATAAATATATCTTCATGATTTGGGCCCAAACTTTTGAATGGCCCTTGAAAGGCCTTGAAATCTGAAAATCTGATTTGACCATTCACAGCTGACACCTGACAAATATATCAGTCTGTAAAACATTCAAACTTGTTATATTTGCTGTAGCTCTTTAAAATTCAGATCAGAATCAGTCACATCATGTTGCTCAGCCCCTAATGGAAGAGTGTCTAAACAATCTTATCTGTGCTGGGTTGTTGATATTAAAATCAGTATCAGAAAACTTTATTGGTCCCAAATATGTCATGACTGCAAAAACACAGAGACAAAAACAATATAAAATATAGTATAAACCATCTGATAAAAAAAGAAAAACTCAATATGAAATATATAGTGTATTTCATATTGAGTTTTTATATACAATGTGAACTTGTATATATATCTACACTGTTCATACACACACACATATATATATATATATATATAGATAGATAGATAGATAGATAGATAGATATAGATATAGATATATATATATAGATATAGATATATATAGGCCAATATGTATGTAAATATATAGAAATATATCCAATTCATACAAACATACCTGCATAGCTTTATATATACATATTTATATATTTGCACACACACATTCTGTATATATTACATCCTGAGCCTCTATCTCTGTATATTCTGTATTCATTGCTTCCTGCACCTTATTCTAATTTGCACTTCAGATTAGATGCAAAACTGCATTTCGTGGTTCCTGTACTTGTACTAAGCACAATGACAATTAAGTTCAATCTAATCAATTTAAAAAAATCTATATTTATGTTTTTTTAATTATTTGTATAGTGAATGTTTATACTGTACTGTTGTGCCGCACAGTTTTTATTCTATTGTTTTGTTGCTCTTACCTTTTTGTTCTGTCCACTCTCTGACGTAACCATGCAAATTTCCCACTTGTGGGACTAATACAAGTTTATCTTATCTTATTCACACAATTTGTGGTTAGGAGTAGATAAAGTAGAGATAGTGGAGATAAACAGTATATAGGCGATATGGACATAATTAGTGACATTCACATGGTAAGACTTTGGCACATAATAATGGTTTAGCACCCGATAAGAAGATTGCACAGTATTGCACGTGGTATTGCACAGACTACCGAACATCGTAGCAGGATAATAATGCACACAGTGATACAAATAATGGCAGTGATTTAAACCCGGTGAGAAACTGCACAACAAGGTAGAGAAAGTAGACATATTCCGCTATAACTCAACCTCACGGGCCGTATTCCAGACTGTCCCTTCAGAAGCCCTTTGTGCCACTGCCAGCTGGTCACTGCTTCACACATCTGTGATGTTCTGCAGCAGCCGAACGCTGGTCGTCTGGAGAGAGAGTGTGAAAGGCACGCACTGCTCAAGGCCTCTGAGGGAGGCAGAGAAACAGTCAGATTAAATAATTATAGCTGTGCAACACTAGGGGTGTGAAGAGGGAGGAAAGAGCCTGTCACCTCCTGCTGCTAGGCCTTTAATATTCACACAGTCCCACCAGTCACATCCTCTATTTAGGTGGAAAGAAATCTGGAGTGAGAAAACTAGATCGTTTCTATGTCTTTGCAACAAGGAGCGGTGGGATAACACTGGGTTTCCATACAAGTAGCCCCCTAAACGGGCCTCTGAACAACACAAATTCACTTCATAAGCAAGTCTTCTTTAAGTATTTCTCTTATGCGGTCTGGATTATTAAAGAGTAATTGGCTTTTTGTAAAGCTATTTTGCCCCACAAGTACACAATTAAAAGCACTTTTGTCTAATGATCTCTCTACAAGGAAATCATGATGAGAGGGCTGCTTTCTTGTTTTTTGCTTTGTACTCCAATGCCTTTAGATGATAATGCACCATTAATCTGCATGCAAATCAGGAGGCTTGAACTCAATATCTGTACATGATTAAGACAATACTACCCACTTAGTTTTTTTTTTTTTTCATCTCAGATGGTTTGGCTTCACAAAACACGCAACCTAAGGAAGCAGGCCAAGTGAAAATTGGAAGTTTTCAATTTGCCCTCAATAATTCATGATGCACTGGCTCTCTTGAGGTCCCCACCCCAAAAAGGCGTAAATAAATAGCATTGTAGTGTACGACTAACCCATCCCCTTCTCTTAAGCAAAATTTAATCCCCTCTATTAGGTGCAAAGTCTGCGAGGCTTTGAAGATAATTAGCAAACATGCGGGGGAATGTTGGCAGGGCTTGGCAGGTGCGTTTGATCAGTGACATCAGGCGAAATCAGTGCTGACAGGGGTGGGATGGAAGGGGGAGGTAAAAGAAGGGGGTGGAAAAAAAAGGGGGGGGGGGGGGCTTTGACTCATCCTGACAATTTTAACATTTTAACACAAGTACAAAGGCGATACTTGAAGTCAGAGTCTGACAGGGTGCAACTGAGTGATACGACTCCTGTTTCAAAAAGGATAATCACTTTAACACACAAGCTAAACAATGTTTAATAATTCATCATCTCATTAAAAGCCGTCACTTCATATAAGCACGCAAAAAGCACAAGCACTGAATGACGCCCATCGCTCTGCACGCTGCCTGTCCTAAGATAAGCATAAAGAGAATCGAACTGAAGTCCCTCTGCAAGTCATTAAAACGCTCCCTGTAATTATGAGTGCACGAGATCACTGTGCTATTTATTTGCTAACTGCCCATGTAAGTTATACGTTTTCTTTGTGTACGCCAATAAACAAACAGACACAACAGCCGAAACAATGTCTCATTCCTGTACTATTCCTGTGCAGCTGTGACATGCTCCAACATGTCATAATTCTTGCCATTATTGCAAGTGGATGTTTGGCAATGGCACCGACGCACAATGGAGACCAATTAAATTTATGCAAACGCTCATTTGCAGATGCCAGGAGCATAGTTTATATATAAATGCTAATATTTGAAAGTCAAATTAATTTTGAAAGAGCTTATAATAACTGTTAATTAACTCTTGTTTTCGTTTTTTTTCCCCCCTTTTTCTTCTGCTCCTCGACAAACTTTAACCAGCTGAAACATTCAGAAGGCTCCTCTTTAACATCTC
This sequence comes from Hydrocynus forskahlii, assembly GCA_037974365.1. Taxonomy (NCBI): domain Eukaryota; kingdom Metazoa; phylum Chordata; class Actinopteri; order Characiformes; family Alestidae; genus Hydrocynus; species Hydrocynus forskahlii. The sequence continues at coordinate 7,264,260 of JBBPCX010000038.1, forward strand.
AGACCACAAAGATAAATTTCAAAGCACTGAGTATGGCCTTTGAAGTGGGATATTCTCTGCAGAATAGATATTATTTTAAGATCCCTTTGTTTAAAAATTCATTTTTATTATCCCTGCATGAAATGCACGGGCAATTCCCTGCATAGCCGACCATCAGTGCAATTAACATCTTCGATCGAGACCATATTCCTGATAATTAATACAGACTTTGTGGCTCCCCTGTGATTGCTGGCAGGGGTTAGATTTTTATTTTTTTTTTCCCACAGCCATATTCTTTTACAGAATCAGATTCATCCTGACGAAAACTGGAACGTGAACATTTAATGAATGCGAGTGCGCTTTCATAATAATAAAGATTTTGAAACAACACCAGGGCCCCGACACCACACACGCTCACTGATGTTGTGTAACGACATCAAGCCAATTAAGGACGATGATAAATATTAACACTAGCGAGTTGTTTGGAGAACACGAGCCTCAATCAATACTGTAAACAAGAGTTTTCAGGAGACTTGTTATTAAATCAGGGGTTCGGTGTAACACAAAGATGTAGGAGGGAGTCCCTCTCTCACTCAAGATTTGCCACACTGGTTTTGATCAAACAAGCTCTTTCTTGATTTAATCACTGTTTCATTAATATATGTACTAAACATGTGTAAGAATTAACATTTGATATGAGCTTAATCATTAGAATGATCAAACGAAACATTTGCATCTACAGGGTTTCGCACTCTAGAATTACCAAGCTGTCATTTTTTTTTTCATTTTTAAAGAGGAATTCCACTGATTTTCACATTTTCATATTTTTGAGATGTAAACAAAGTCATTCACAGTGGTAACATTTGAAATGGTGCACTGTACAGAGTCTCACCATCTTGGATTTCTTTACAGTGCTGGAGTGAGACCCTGCGGTTTACTTTCCAAAATGGCCAGTGAACATACATGTGTCTTCTAGGGGGGTGGCAATCAATCAAAATACTGATATCAAAATACAAAAGTGATAAAATGCACCAATTTGCCTTTAGTAAATTAGTAAATTGAACCAGAACTGAATACAGTCTTTTTTCTGCATTCCAATTGCATTCATTTTGAGAATATTGAATTGTTTTCATTCTGACTGTGTTGATTAAATTTTATTGAACCATGAACCCTAAATCGAGTGTCAGACTGAGTGTCTTCTGAGGGACTAAAGTTGATAGTAAAATTATGGTATATCTGAAAAATACCCTTTGTGTACAATCTCTGGAAAACAATAGTAGATTTTCACTGGTTTGCTGCCGACGAGGGCACGTCCTTGAGGGAATGCAATTGCACTATAGTCCATGACAATTCAATTCAGTTCAATTCAGTTTTATTTATAAAGCGCTTTTTACAACCAGGTTGTCACAAAGCAGCTTTACAGAGTCCAGGTCTGAG
>JBBPCX010000038.1:7282883-7304573 GCA_037974365.1 Hydrocynus forskahlii
GAAATTCCACTAATGAACTCTTGACGAAGAACACCTGTTAATTAAACACCATTCCAGGTCGATTCCTCAAGAATCTGTTCGAAAAAATGCCGAGTGTGCAAAGCTGTCATCAGAGCAATAGGTGATGTTTTCAATACGAATCTACAATGTAGCCAATAATAAAAACAAAGGAAATCATTGAAAGAGAAGATGTGTCCAAATTTTTGACTGGTACTGTATGTCAAACTACACTGAGTCTGGATCAAAGGTTTATCAAGATTTTAATCTGAACTATGGGTTTATCTGAATTTTTATGCGTGCAGTTTCAGAAATCTGTTAAAGGGGGTTAAGTCAAGGTTTTGCTTTTGCAGCTCGATTCCTAAGCCTAGGTTATTTCTGAGCCTGACCTAAATGGATCATTTTTGGTGGTGCAGCTCCATGGGGTTTGCTTCATTGCTCTTCCTTTCAAATTTTCTGACTGTTGATATGCGGTTTGCAAGCGTGCTCTTCTAAATCTCTCGGTAAAGTGGCCTTAAAATGTGCTTAGAAATAACATTCTGTGTTTATTATGGGAAGGTGTTGCCTAAGCATTGGATCCATCATCGGAAGATTACAAGTTTGGTCCACAGTGGTGCCACCGAGTTGCTAGGCCTGCTTGAACGACTGAATTAGCAGCCAGTCTTATCCTCAAAGCTAAAAATAAACACAAATTCAAAATTAAATGGAATATTCCAAAAATGAGTAGTTGCACATAACTTGTAGCTTTGAATTCAGCTGGTACAGTATTTATAGCTGCAAAACGCCTCTCGAAATTCATCTTGGCAGCATAGTCATGAGCTCAAGCTTTCTTTAAATAGAAAAGGCTTCCCATTCACTCTTGGTTTCAGAAACCGCTGATTCATTTGAATAAAACGGCAGGCCCATTCATTTGCACTGTTGTATCAGCACAGAATGAAATCTCCTTTGAGAACAGGCTACTGTATTTTATCTGGTTTTGGGCCAAAATGGCAATTTCATCTTCTATAAACTAAAGGCTTCACTGAGAGCGATGTGGAAAGAATTGATTTTGCCAGACATCTCCTACTCCTCTATAAATAAAAAAAAACTAAAAAAAAAAAAAATAAATGAAAATATATATATATATATATATATATATACATATTGATCTCATCAGACAATGTGTGTCACTTTGTTTTCAATCAAAGCAATTACTATTTACAGTAGGCCAGTAGAGACAAAACACACTGCTTTCAGTCTGACTTAAAAATGAGTATTTTGAGTTATATTTACTTTAGCAAAGCCAGTGCAATCTATTAAAAACTTCAAAACGCAAGCATTGTTGCTTATGTTCGCAGTATGTTACCATTCATCATCTATACATGAAAGAAGACAAGGATGGATCCCACATACATTGAAAATTATACCTCTTTCCAGATGTTTTATTTGCAATGTGCGTTGTAGCGTGCTATGTCATGAGCTTCACCACTCCATGTTTTATATTGTTGCGTATTTTCCCTCTTCCATAGCTGGATCATATTTGTCATAGTCTAATGGATTGGATAGCTGCCATTTGGAGAATGCTCTTAAGTGGCTGCAGTTTTATTTGCCTCGGGGTGTTGATGGCTTCCATTTAGATCAGTCCACTTTTTTAAATTAAAGCATAGAACTGTGAGTTTTGTGGATTTAGCTATTGGCATCATGGTGTAGGGGAAACGCAAAAGGACAAGTAAACTGTTCCATTGGCATCTGCCTTCAGAGACACCTTTTGTAGCTTCTTATTGCTTCTTATTTTCGCTTCTTATTTTCTGCTTCTTCAGAAAATCAGTGTTTTTGCTGTGCTTATCCTCCAATGGACAAAGTGCTACTAAAGAGTAATGTACTAACTTCTAATCTATTATCTATTGCTTATATGAAATACAGGGGTTTTCATGCGAGCGGTCCTACTAAATGCTTGCTTCTCTTAGCATCTATCAGCCATGGCCACCCTAATGGGGTGAGATTGCACCACAGAAATAAAACAGACATGTACAATGAGCAATAAGGTGCAAAAATCTAATGTAAAAGTTTGAAGACGATTATAAATTGAGCAGTTGGCTCTTAGCCTCTACTTTTCAGTAATTGACGCGCGAGAGGATACAATATCTCCTTATTAGCAGAAAGGGATGGGCCGGGCAGAGAAGACAGTAATATGAAATGAGTCACTCATACTATGAGGGCACAGAGGTTAATTAACAAAGCATCTTACTGGATGGGCTCCATTTGGACTGTGTGGAAAAACGACATGAAAAGAGCACTTGGTGATATGCCATCATCCCGTTTAGGAGGACACGATGGGAATCTTGGATTAGGGGCTTTAATATTCTGATCCTCATTCATGTCTTTTACAATGAGGGCAGTGGCGGCACATTTTCTCCTCTTTGCTTAGACCTGTGTCACAACAAAGGCCTGCAAAGCATCAGGTTCTCAAACACAGCAGATCAGATGTTTAAAAACCTGATTTTTGTACCTTTTTTTTTTTTTTTTTTAACTTTTTTGTATTTTAGAACAATAGTAAAACAAACAATGTCAATACATATAATACTGACATTGTTTTGCACACTATCATCAAGTCGCTGGAAGGACAGCTCTCATCCAGCTCTGCAGAGAAACTGGCAGCCTTGTGTTATTTCTGCACCTTTGTGGACCAGCCACCAGCACGTGGCAAGGGTGTGGCCCCGCCTGATGTGGCATGCCTGGCAATGGATCACAGCTCACCATCAACGAGGCGACAACAGAGTATAAAAGGTGCTAGCGGTGGTGCTACGGGGAGTGGCAGTCTCCATACTCATGTTGATGCATCTCCCCCTTTCTTTTACAGACTCCAGCCCTGAGGACAGTGCCCACTCCCTGTACCGAGCACACCATTGCACCGTGACAGCCTACTTCTACCAAGGACTGGGCCACTGATACCTGACAGTGGTGAGCATGAGCACTTTTCACGTACCTTTTTTTCACCTTCCTCTTGCTTCCAGATCTGTGTTCAAGCCTGAGCACTAGGTGGCACTATGGTGGTAGAGATTCCAGGCATCGAACTTAGACCACAATCCCTCCCCACCAGGTACCACGTCATGAGACGCCCTGATTCAGCACCTCTTAGAGCCCAGTTTATGCACGACTATACGGCACAACCCAGGAGCTATTGGCACTGCAACCTTACCCAACTAAGGAACAGAGGCGGACAAAGTACCTAACTTCATTACTTACGTGAAAGTACAGAGACCACTAGTCAAGTGTTACTCCAGTACAAGTGAAAGTCATACAGTCAATTTTCACTTAAGTCAAAGTACTGAAGTACTTGCTTCCAAAATAATTTAAGCATTACAAGTACATATTTCACTGCATTGATTTATTGCCACCACACTTACAATACCTAATGCATCTGACTTGCTTGTAGAAGGCGTAGCATAAGGAATACGGTAGAATGTTAGACGGTGAGTTTTTGTATGCTGTAAAATAGTTTGTTTTAGGCAAACATGGCACACACTTAAAACTATACAAATTTTTTATCTTTTCCGTAAACTGAAACATCGACTCTAAATATGGCCATGGATGCGGGCATGAAGGGCCGCCATTTCCGTCTCCGTCCATTCTCCCCAGAGATGTTCACAAGTCATTTTTACCAAGTCCAAGTCAAGTCTCAAGTCTTTGAATGGCAATGTCAAGTCAAGTCTCAAGTCTTTAGTCCCAAGTCCAAGTCTATGGGGTGCCGTTTGTAAAAACAGCTTAACAAATTTAGAGCTGTCATTTTTTCATAATTTAGCACAATTTTCACACAATTTTCACACATTTAGAGCTAAATGTGTTAAAATAAAACCTAAATGTTGCGTTCTAAATCAAAATGTTGCACTTTTACAAACGGCGACTCTAAATGTGGGTTTTTTGAGCTGTAAATGTTGAGCTCTAAATGTTTAGAAGATATGCTAATTGGCCACGCCCTATGATTACAGTTGGCTGTTACTTAGCAGGGTGCGGGACTGCATGCTGTGATATTCCCTCACCAACATGGAGGATTCGCCTTAAATGATCGTAAATCTGAATTTTAAATATGAGAAATATATCTCGCAGTCTAAATGTGAAACTTCACAGTTAGATAGGGCTCGGTGACATCTTTCTAACGACCCCTCGTTTAACATAATAGCCCCCCCATCGATCCAGAGTTATTAGCCGAAAACTGTTCACCTCGGACAAAAGTAATGGGACACCAAGGCAAGGTGAACAGTTTTTGGCTAATAACTCTGGATTAGGGCAAACGAGGGGTCGTTGGAAAGAGTGCGAGATATAAATAAATATTTGAACATTGTTTACGAGTTATGACTCACGAGTCACAGCACCCAAGTCCAAGTCAAGTCTCGCAGTGTTACAGCGTACAGACGTGATGTAACACTGCTGGTGATTTCTGATAGGCTGTCATCTGCTAAAAAAACAATCATGTTTGAGAAAAGTGAGACAATAACACCCACTTTCAGAACTGAAGGTAACGAGTAACGAGAAATGTAGTGAAGATACCACAGTTTACTCAAAAACTGTACTTAAGTACAGTACTCAAGTAAATGTATTTCATTACTGCCCACCTCTGCTAAGGACACACAACAATTGCTCTCCAATTTCATAGCCTATGATGACGTAGAAGAATATACTGGCACCTTCGAGAGATTCACCACCCAGGAAGACTGGCACTATAGTGCCTGGACCAACATCCTGGCCCATTTCCTCTCGGAGGAGGCCCAACACGCCTACTACACACTCACAGAGGAAGATTGCAATATTCAGTTCAATTCAATTTTATTTATATAGCACTTTTTAGAACCAAATTGTCACAAAGCAGCTTTACAGAGTCCAGGTCCGAGCCACTAGTGAGTAAGCCAAAGCCAGAGGCGAGGAAAAACTCCCTCAGCTGGAGGAAGAAACCTCGGGAGCAACCAAGATTCAAAAGGGGAACCCATCCTCCTCAGGTCGACCGGAGAGAATACACTGAAAGAGGAAATATTGGTACAGTGGGACTGAGGCCTTCCCCTGTGAATGAACCTATGCCAGTGGACCCAAAACGGCACCCTCTTCCATGCAGACAAAAACCTTAGCTGCTGGGTTGTGCCATGCATGATCCTACCATCACCCTAAGGCTGGATAGAGCCAGCCATCCTGGACTCAGGTAGTGGCATTACGCTGGCTCACCCCTCCTCCCTCTTAAATGCAGTGCAGCCATGCAACAGACTGGCTATAGGTCACAGAACAAGGGGAAGAGTGGCCAGTGGTTGTGATACCAGAACTCCCCATGCCCCTGTTGGTGGTTCATGGACTGGCTTGGACTTTCCCTTACAGCTAGCTGAGGCTGGGAAGCCCTGGAGGCAGCTCCCACCTCGGAAGAGACATCCCACTCTCTCTGCCCTTTTTACCCAGAAAGTGGAAACCACCCCTAGTGCCAGGGAACTTAGTCAAGAGCAAAAACAAAGCCAGGTGCTGCAGATCACTGGAGAAGACCAGGCCCCTAACATCAGACAGCCAGCTTAATATTTCCTGGTCAAGAACGAGCTCCTGTACAATTTACTTGTTGTCCCTTGTTCCCAAATCTACACTGCTATGCATCTGGTAAACAGCCATCCTCTCAGGGGGGCACTCAGGACCACACCTTGAAGAATTCGCATGATCGCTCACTTTCACTTCTGCCAGCGATGCCCCCTGTGTTAGCACACTCCAGACCACTCACCATCCCCTTTGAGAGGATTGGAATGGACATGGTAGGGCCTCTGCCTAAGGCATGAGTACATCTTAGTGAACTACACCACTCACTGCCCAGAGACTGCCTCCATGAGACAAGCCACCTTTAAAAACATTGTGAAGAAACTGCTCTTCTTCTTCAGCCAGTTTGGTAGCTGAAGACCTAGGAACCCCCTTTATCTCCAAGATCATGGCCAACCTCTGTCCGCTGCTGTAGGTGAAGCACTTGAAAACCTCAGTGTATTATCCTCAGACAGATGGACTGGCGGAGTGCTTCAACCAAGCTTTTAAAAGAATGCTGAAAAAAATAAGAACTGGAGGGTTAGAACTGGAGTCTCCCCAATCATCCACTGGGTTAACCCCTTTGAGCATCTGCTTGGTTGATGACCTAGGGGCCTTCTAAATGTCGTAAAGGAAACCTGGGTGGAGCAGCCGTCCCCATTGTGCACCACGACTGACTTTATCCAGGAGATGTGTATCGATAAGGTCATCCCTTTTGTGAAAGAGGAAATGCAGGAGGTTCAAAGGTTTACAAACGGTCGGCCCAACCCAGAGAATTCCAGTTGGGTGACTGCATCCCTCAATTTCTGCCCAGCTCAAACTGCAAAGTCCTTGCTCGCTGGCAGGGCCTCTATCTCATCACTGAATGTGTGGCCCCAGTGAATTATCCCCTGCAGCAGCCCCGTAAGAGAACAGACAACAAAACATATCACATTAACCTACTTAAATGCTGGATACAGCCTCTACCCTCTCTCTCAGCCTCCACTTTGCCCACCACAGGTAAGCTGGAGCCAACAGAGTTTGACAGCTATCCAGTGACATGTGGGTGGCCTACTGGATAGGTTTGGGACCCCAGGACAAAAAGATTGAGGGGGTCTAGTCCTACCACCGACCCATCACAAGAAAAACAGGTGGAAGTGATCATTCTGTCATACGTGAACACACTACAGCACAAAACTCTTCTGCTGCATTAAACCTATTCACCAAGTGAAGCAGCGGGCAGCCAGGAACACAGCACCCGGGGAGCAGTGTGTGGGGTCGGTACCTTACTCAAGGTACCTCAGAGGTGCTTAGCAGTCTTGGGGTGCGAACCCACAACTTGCTGATTGCAGGGCGAACACCTTAACCACTAGGCTACCAGCTATGTGCCTTTTTGGGGCTGGCAGGCTATTACCAATGTTTCATGAACAACAGGTTTCTTTACAGTTCGACCCTCTCAGCCTGACAAATTTTGGTGGCTGAAGGAAACAGAACCGGCCTTCCGGTCCCTGAAGACAGCCCTCGTATTGGCCTCGGTTTTGAGGAACCCAGACTTCCAGCTACCATTTCTCATACATACTGATGTTTCAGAACACCAGCCTGGGGGATGTCCTATCTCAGGTCTGCGACTGAGAGGAGCATCCGATCGTCTATGTGAGTAGAAAACTGATCCCCACCAAAACTCGCTATGCTGGCATTGAAAGGGAAGTCCTTGCCATCAAAGGGCCTTCGAAAAACTACATTAATGGCTGTCACACTCATAACGGACCATGCACCTTTGCAATGGATGGCAAAAGAGAAAAATAACAACGGTGGTATCACCCATTAGTTTCAGGTTCAAGGGGTACACCACAGGAATGGGGATGCCCTCTACAGAAGACATGTGCTCTGGGCTCATTCAGTGGTCCCCCCCTCAGAGCTTGGGGGGGGGCTTTGGGAGTGTATGGTGACGGTGGGTCTTTGGAACCTAATACATCAGACAGCAGGTGCTCCTCGCACCTGAAAGGACAGCCCCATTCTGCCTCTCATCAAAACTGACAGTCTGTTGCAATTTCAGCCCCTCTGTGTTGGACCTGCCACCATAACGTGGTGAGGGGGGGTAGCTGTTGCCAGGCTTTCCGCATTACAGATCACTGCTCACCATTAAGAATGCAACAGTATAAAAGGGGCCTGCAGCGATGTTTCAGGGAACAGATGTCTCCATACTCTCGCTGATTCATGCGATTTATATTTGTCTTAGAAGCCTTTAAACATGTAATAGGCTTCAAAATATCAAAATATCTTTACAAATTCAAGGATATCATATTTTATAGATAGTATGCTCAGACTTTTTACTGGAACTCTATAGGGTTAGGGTATTTTTGTTTTATTGTATTTTTGTATTTATTTGTGTGTTTGTTTGCTTGTTTTCTTGCTTGCCAGACTGCCCAACAGGTCAGTATTTCCTTCTCTGTGCTTGACTATATCCAAAGCTGCTTACTACCATGTATACACGGTGTGTAAAAACAGACCACCATTACTGATGTCATGTAGTGTGGTCATGTAGTGAGTTGTTTCACACACAGTCCCTAGTTCCCATTGTTGAAACACACATGTGCAAGGCATGTTATGGGGCATGTTCTGTTAAAACACCCTTGCACAGATGTCACATGTGTCAAACAGTAGGCGGCAGAACCTGCCTGATCTGGTAAGTATTTTATAGGACACAACATGACAAACATGCAAGCAATAGTAAACAATAAAAGCAGCACAGAGTACTGTGTTTTTTGTGCGCTAGCTGTGTCTGTTCAGATAGAAGGTTTCCTATGTCTTGCAGATAAGACCAGCATCATTAGCATGTATGCTTGCTAGCATTCTTGCTCTTAATTTTACATTCTCAAGAGAAAATGACTGACTCATGATCTTGACATGTAATTCCAGGCAAAGATGTAGGACTACTTTTTACTGTATTTGAGTATATTTTGGAAGATTTGTAATTAACTGAAGTATCATTACCATTACGATTACTCTTTTATAACAATGCTATTGAAACTGAGTAATATTTATTCAATGACTTTTTTTAACTCATTTACACTCAAAGCGTCTTATTTCTGTTCACATTTTCTTCTAAGGAAAATATCATCATATTAGACCTTCATATTACTCTTAACAAATCTGAAAGGCCCAACGGTTGTTCTCTGTTTCTCCCAAAAAATCAGTTGAATTGTCATGTGGTTGAATTTATAGTTTTTATTCAAACATCTAACCACAGTCATAAAAGTTTCAAATGAAACTGCCCACATCTATGCGCTCCTCATGGAGGGACAAGTACTGTTGATTCACCACTGCATCACTTTTCATTTATACATTCTAACATTTACTTTACAATTATAAAACTGAGTTAGTGTACATTCTTTTAAATGAATACTTTTGGCTCAATACACCCAGTTTTTAAAAAAGTAAGATTTTGACTAAGTCTTCTAACCTTGATTTTCTGATCATCGCAAGATAGCTAATGAAGCAATATAGCAGCAGCTATGCTCTTTAGGAGCTGTGTTAAAAAATGACACTGGTTGTATAGAACTTCAGCACATCATAAATGTCATCTTTTAAATTTCCTATCATAGAAAGAAAATAGATTACTATCCATTCATCCCCATATATTACAATCTAATTACAGTAATAACTCATGGAAAAATGTATTTTTAACTAAACACATAAATGTTAAATTACATGTGTATAGAATGAAATGTGACAGAGAAGGTGTTACACCACTGTATATAGTAGATTTACACCAAAAATATAGTCATGTTTCCAAAAATTAGATTAATCTGTTATGCGCCTTATTTTTACTGCATCAAAAGAACGGCACCAAATACTCGTCTCTTCTTCAAGCTAGGTCAAGTAGGTTTATTGTCATTTCAGCCACATGCACAGTACACAGTGAAAAGAAACTACATCCCTCCAGGACCATGCAACATAGGAACAAAAAATCACCACAAGAAGAGCAGAACAAAATACACAGAGTGCCGAGAGAGAGAGAGTGAGGAAAACACAAGAGGAACAATACAAGAGGACAAGACAATGGTGTCTTGACAAAAGCAGCTACAGTACAGGACTGAATGAATAGAGTATTATGACAGGCTGTATTCTAGCAGCATTACGTTCACAAAAATGCAAATATAGAGGAAGACAGCAATAAATAATAGTTGTGCAAATAATGGCAGGACAATGTGCAGTATATATATATATATATATAAAAATAGAGGGTATTTACAGTGGCAGTTGTTTGTTTCAGGCAGAACAGTTCAGTGTGTTTATGCATTGTGTTAGGAGAAGGAAGACGTTCAGTTCAGGGGTGTGTTTTGTGTGGGTGTATGTGTGTGTGTGTGTGTGTGTGTGTGTGTGTGTGTGGGTGGAGTTTATGATTCAGCTCTGACTGAAGAGTCTGATGGCCTGAGGGAAGAAATTGTTCCCTGTCCTGGCAGTGAAGGCATTAATGCTAGAGAACCTTTTGCCAGATGGGAGGAGGGAGAGGAGGGTGTGTGAGGGGCGTGGGGTGGCTTTGCAGATGCAGCGTGTGGTGTAAATATCCATGACAGAGGGGAGAAAGAGCCCTCACGGAGAAAGAGCCCTCAGCTGTCCTCACGGTCCTCTGTAGGGAACAATTTCCATGATGCAACTACACAGGATTCTCTCTAATCCCTCTGTAGAATGTGAGAATGTGATGAGGACTGGCGAGGGGGGTATGCACACCCTCCTCAGTAAAGTGGTATTTGCCTGACACTCCCATACAGAGCAACTTACAATCATTAGTTACAGGGACAGTGCCCCTAGAGACACTGAAGGTTAAGAGTCTTGCTCAAGGACAAAATGGTAGAAAGTGGGGGGTTCGAACCTGCAACTTTGTGGTCTTCGGGTTCACAGGCAAAGTGACCTAACCTACTACCACCCAAGCCTCAGTCTCTTCAGGAAGCAGAGACGCTGCTGGGCCTTCTTTAATGTTCAGCAGAGAGTGATCAACAACTATCACTTTTGTTTTGTTTTTGTTCCTGCAGAACCTGACCAACTGAAGTCTCCCAGTCTGGAGACGGAGGTGTTCAGGCCCAGCAGTCTCAACTTCCCAGTCAGATGCTGAGGAATGATGGTGCTGAATGCTGAACTGAAGTCTATGAACATCATTTGAACAGCATTCACGTGTGAGCGTCCTTTTTGTCCAGGGGGCGTGAGGGCCAGGTGATGGCTTCATCAACTAAGCAGTTAGGACGATACGCAAACTGCAGGGGTCACGTGAGGGGGCAGCTGTTATTTTATGATGATGTGTGTTAGTACGATGGAAAGCTGAGGCAGGAAACGGACTACTTCTTTGGCAAAGGGATGATGGTGGTGGCTTTGATGAACCTTGGAGCCACAGTAGTGCTCCTCCCAGAACACGACCAGGATCGTTGTCTGGTCTGGTCACATATGACATGATCAGACAACACCTAGTCGTTAGGAATGAGAGTCCCTGTAATTCTCCTGCTGAAATAAATTAGAAAAGAGATACTAAAAAAAACAATCTTCTATCCATTATTTATTCAGGTTCCATTTTGGCGCAGTGGGTAGTGCCGTGCCTCACACCTCCAGGGTTGGGGGTTCGAAGCCTGGTCCTGGTTTTGTGTGTGTGGAGTGAGCGTGTTCTCCTCGTGGTGGCGTGGGTTTCCTCCTGGGTCTCCGGGTTTCTCCCACAGTCCAAAGACGTGTGTGTCAGTTGAATTGGGGATTCTGAATTGTCCATAGGCGTGAGTGAATGGTGTGTGTGCCCCATCCAGGGTTGTGTTCCTTGCTGCTTCACTTGGTGATTGGGTTAAATGCTGTGGTGTGTTCATGAATGACAAATGAACATTTTACAGTATTTTATTGTTTGTTTTTTTAATAGTGCTGAAATCCAGAACATGCACAGAATAGTTTGCTTCTGCATTGCCCACAAGGATATTTCACAGTGAGATCAGGGAAAGGCATTATCGGCTGTGTTTCGGGATCTTGGTTGGTAAAGTGACGCCAGTGTTATGGATCAATGCATCCTGCTCAATTACTGAAGACGTTTGTTAAGTTAACGTGATTTCCCCTTTGAGGCACCTTCTTTTCTAATGCGCCTTTATCTTCTTCATTATCATTGCATTGTGTTTTTTCTTTAAAAAACTCTTTTGTCTTTGGAGAGATTGAATTTCGTGTAAACAGCAGGCTCTCATGAGCAGAAACTGTCAGCAGAAAAAACTTGTTAATTAGCTACAAAGCAGCAGTGACAGAGAGACTGGCGACGCTCTCAGGGGGCTTTGTGCGGAATGTCATTTTGCAATGCTCGGTGGATCTAATAAGCGAAACAAATAATGAACAGATCTTTGAGCGTGCTCTTGTTCCAAAAGAAAAGTCAGGAGAGAGTTTAGTAGGGACTGAAACTGATGCTCTTGCTGTGTTGAGACCCAACTACAGTAGTGGTTATTATCTTTTTTTTAATTAACAATAACATGATGACATGCTGTAATTCCATTACAGTAAATTATCAATTATGAATCTGAACTGCTTGTCCTGTCGAGCAATCAACAATAATTTGCAGAAGGTTGCAGTGAACCAGCCCACGTATTTGTAGGTGAATTTGTGACGAGGCATTTGAACATGTTTATACAGTTGGAGCAATGTTAATAAATATGTCCTCTTATTGGCTAGTCAGGCGGACACACTCCACTGAATGACAGTGTCTTTTCATTCCAGGGTTTCATTATGGTCACCTGCATCAATGGCAGTTTTTGTTCAGAGTTGTTAAGGAAAGTGGTCCACAGCGTGTGTAGTGAGTGCCACGTTATGCAAATCATTATTGAAACAGGCAATGAAACAAGTACCCAAACCTTATGTATCTAAAATACATTTTAATCTTGCTTAGATTCACAATAGTTACAATTTGTATGTCATTGATTGTACCTCCCTCATTTGCTTCAGACATTCTGTACAACAGCATCATGTAAAGTGGTTTACAACAAGGCACAAGACACGTCCATAGCCAGGGAAGCCTTTTTCGAGGCACTGCTTTAATTTCATCCCCACAATACTACGATGTGCTGAGGAGACACAGGAGAGGAAACATGGGCCAAACTGTACTGTACACACTATGTGCTCTCGGCCAAAAAAAACAACAAAACAAAACAAAAAAAACAGAATGAACGATCACCTTCCATCCACTCTCGACTAAGTAGAAAGACGAATGCGATCATTTGAAAATGGATGCTAAGCTTTTTTTCTTTCCTTTTCTTTTTTTTTTTTGGACTTTTTATGATTCTGAGAGCCGAAATGATCGGTCAGAGAATGAGCCGTGTGGTGGGGGTCTACAGATCAGTGCAGTCAACGAGAGTCCATTGTGACAAGACGAGGAACCTCCATTCCCAGGGGTTTTGATGCAGATGGGGTTTTCTCTCTTGAAAATGGTCAGTGCAGAGCTATGGATGTAAAGACTGGTGACCTGCAATGAGATAACGACGCAAGTAACTGGATCATAGCTTGATTCCTTAAAAGCAGCAATAAAAATCATACACAAGAGCTTTTAGCATGCAAGAGGAAGAACAGCTAAATTCAGGTCCTTTCTCACCATATTGCTCACAGTCCACACAAACGTCTACTCCTGACTGAGTCTCCTTCGTCGGCCGAACGCGTGGGATCCCACGTTGGTGGGGACGAACTTGCTGTTTCCAATCCCACCTGAGCGGCTTAGGAAATCTGCCAGACGGTGGGTCACACATGTGGCTGTGTTACAAGCTCGCTTCTGTGCTGTGACGCTGGAGGAGAATAAGGAGAGGTCACTTCGGTTATTAGGTCTGAAGCCAACAATCTGGACATACTGAAATATATTTAATGGTATTTCTGAAATAAAAGCTGAGAAAAAAAATAGTAAAGGTGCATGATAACGTTGATTTCTTACCTACTTGTACATTGCAAAATGACACTGCTCAAGTAATTTTTGAAAAAGCTCAGTAGACAAAAGCTTCTTTGTAAAAATATGTTTATTAAATGGGAGTCAAGTCAAAGGAGAGGCATTTAGCACTGCTGCATCACCACTGAGGGTCTGACCAGGAGGGCTGTGTGTTCGATTAAATGGGTTGAAAAAGCTAGAGAGATATGAAGCTTCATCGCTTTGCCACGGAAGGTTGAGAACGAAAAAAGGAATGGGGGTTTGTCAAATCACTCAGGCAAGCCAGAAAATCCACATGCATAGAGCACTCAAATTATGGGGACCAAGCCAGCAGAGGTGAGCGATTAGACGCGATCGATCGCCTCTCTGTAACCAGCAAACACGCCACCGGCCTCAGCGCCGCGCTTCTTGCCCGGGGTCCCTGCTCCCACATTGGTGCGAGGGTACGTCTGCAGCTTGTGCAGCTCCTGAGACAGCTTGCCCAGCACACAGGTGCTGAGGTTGGAGCAGCGCTTGGACATCGGTCTAGCCAGGCTGTTAGAGAAGAGATCACATGCACATCTCACAGTAATGCAGGCATGCAAAACTTCACACTTTGTTCTCTACAAAAACAATGCAATGAACAGTCAGATGCATATCAAACCATGCTTCCTTCCTAAATGCAATTACCTTAATGGCTGCACTTGCCGTAATTCTAATAATGGCTCATAGTTGCTGTTCTGGTGTTCGGACTAGCTTGACATTTCTACACGCGCTGTGCGCACTGAACAGATCATGCAAACTGTAATTTCCTTCTGCAGTCTTCCAGAGATCATGCTGTCCTCCATGCCATTTTATATAATCTTGAATGCATGCTTTGCAGGCAAATGGGGCGTAAAGCCCTCATAAACCACACAGGTAAATAAAATTCCATGCAAAAAGCTATAATGGCAGAGAACACATCACGTCAGTCCAGTTTCACTACGAAAATAAAGGAGCGGTAAGCCTTCGCCGCACATACCTCTCTTTTAAAAAGCACTGGCACACCTTACAGCTATGTGGAATTGCTCTCATGGTGAAGTCTTTTAAGATCCTTCACTTCTTAAATGTGCGAGAAAAAATCAATACACATTCTCCAGATTTAATTTTTCCTGGGTTTTGAGGTTTCTTGTCATGATCGATCACTGGTTGCCCTTCAGTCAGTCTATAGAATGGACGGGTACCTGTTCTCCTCGGATTCTTGCTGATCTAGGTCTTCAGCATTCATCTGCACAAACTCTTTGATGATGGCATTTAGTAACCGCCTGGCCTCGTATCCGGAGAGTGTTGCCTCATCTTGTGAAGGCTCTAAAGCAGGCCTGAGAATACAATCGCCAGTGATTACCTTTCCCCACAATGGATCATGAACAAAAAGATCACCCCCCACCCCACCCCCCAGAAAATGCTGCCTGACATCATGTCAAAAGAGATCACTGCTTGCTGCAAGAAAGTCTGATCATAATCAAAACAATCTGCTAAGAGCGTGCCACTTAAATGCTGTCCGCTTGCCAAGTTTAAATTTATCACCCGATCGATACTGTCGTAAGCGGTGTGGGTTTGGCTGGGATTCATCTGATGTAATCAGAAGACTGAAGCGCCCTGATACCGCAACTTCCAATAAAACTATCCGCACGCTTACGGTTAAACATCGTAATTATGTTCATAAAAAAATGATCTTCACCTAAAATTCTGACTGACCAGTGATAAATTGGATCTCTCCTTAGTTGTGCTGAGCACTTTTACTTCATGAGTCTTCAATTCCCTCAAAATTAGTGCAGACCCCATAACGTAAGTATACCCCGGGCGACAAAAGTAATATCATGATCAACCTCACCTTGATGGAGCTGCATTTGAGCAGTACATCTGACAAATGATCAGAGCGTAGGCAACAAGGAAAGCGGAGATCTTCAGCATAACCATGGTCCCCTGCAGCAAAGAACGCACTTTTAGATATGGAAGCAAAAAAAATCTTTTAAATTGTCCTGTCCACATTTACCACGTGAACCTGGGAATTTTCTCTGAAAAGCGATCCCTTCGACCCTTGTGTCTAAAGTGCTTTCACGACAGACACTCTTATGGCTCCCTTAGTCATCAGTAAGTTTTTTTTTCAAAATTCACTTTCCCTGATACCACATTCTTCTCTCCTAGAGAAAAAAATAAACTAGACCTAAGCCTTGTAAGTCCCTGCAGGTTCCCTACATGTTCTCAGTATCTGCTCCGGTTTGTTCAGTCCGCACTGTGATCTCCTGCTGCCATCAGCCTGTAAGTAAAGTATTAGAGATATTAGCAGGATTACAGGGGCTTCTGACTGCGCCTCCCGCGGGACCCGGTGCATTAGTGTAATGAGCTGCTCCACTCTGCACTCCCATCCAGCACTGAGGAGCATTCCAAGTCTCCTTGAAAATCCACCGAACCTGCATTTTTCCACTCTTGGAAACCCAAAGCACTGCATAAAACACCACATTTCCCTCGGAAATCATCTTTTAAAGAATCCTAAATAAGCTTCAAGAATCTTATCATCTCGTACTCTGAAGACAAATGTAACCTATCTATCATTTTAGTAATAGCAGGAACCCTTGACTTACCTTGTAATGTTATAACTTGCAGAAGTAGAAAAGGACTGTCGCAAAATCGAACGGTTAATTCAACTTGGTGAAATTTAGAGTCTGTTGCATTCACCTGCAGGAAAGCTGCCTATATACCCACCGCGAGGGTCCCTCTATTGACAGTGTGGGTGTTTAATGATCTTCCACCACCCAACCAGAGCGCTCTGCTTCAGCATGCAGCCAATCAGCGTGGCTCTCATTCTGGAAAGTGATGAAGAGTATGTCACACCAATGACGTCATTCTTCAGTCACAAACTGCCCCATTCACAAAATTTCGCCAGTGATCAGCAATGTTCCACCACTCAAGGAAATGTCCAGAAGAATACATAATCTGCCCTACCACATACAATCAGCAAGTGATAAACAGCTTTATTACGTTCCTTAGTAGTATCGAGCTTCATTTTTAAGAAGAGGATTATAAGAATTTCCTTCTTCTCAAGACCGTCAGCATGTATTTCACTTTCTTCCTGACTATAAAGCCATCTACTCTCCACAGCTGGTTACTACTGGCTTTGTGTAACAACTACATTCAAACTGCTGTCATTTGTAACCTTTTCAATACGTTTAAATCAATCCCCATATGAGGGATAAAACCTAATGAGTAGGAGCGGGGAAAAGTTTACATTGATCCGGTAAAAGTCGTGATGTGAAAGCTGCGAGGACAATCAGATTTGTTTGCAGCGTGCGTGTCCTATAACAAAGTCTGTAATCAATCGCATCCAATTCCTCACTGGCTTTTTTTGGGCTCCCGTTGCAAATGTGACCCTTAGTGGAAATCAAAGAAAAAGATGGACAATAATGAGCCTTGTGTCTCCGCTTTCACTACACAACTGTTTGTGTCGAGCAACATCTGCTTCTCCTTTTCATTACTGGCCAAGATCTCATAAAGCGTCCCAGCAGAGAGACTGTGTTTGCGTCACATAGGAACCCCATTAGTATGAACAAGCCTTTTAGTGCTATCGAACTCAGCGCAGTGCTAGTGGCTGACGCAGTAAATCAGGGAGACACGACAGGAACGGGGACCTCAGCTCAGCCCTGTTATAGACGCAAACTGCACTCGTGTTCTCAAACGGCCCCTTCGGTCTAATGAATTGCCACTTCCGGTGGAGGAGGACCGCACTAAGGCGTAGCACGTCCATAGATCAGCGGGGCTAGGGCCGTCCGCCGGCGCAGCTGTGCTGTAACTTTCCATTTTCTGCATCAAACTTTTTGAGTCAATACAGTAACCTTTCCAGTCTGCTCCTGCTCCAGCATCTCATGGTGCACCCACCCTTGTGTAAGTTATTTCCAGTGACAGATAATCGTTTGTTTCAAAGACAATATAGTACGGATGCCGGATTCATTGCTGCCATGTATGTAAGCAACTTTGAGGCCTCTGATCTTGCAGAATGTCACAAAAAAAAAAAAAAAAAAAAAAAAAAAACCTTGAAAGGTTGCTGTTGTTTTTTCCTGCCAAAACACTGTTGGTAACTGTTTTTCAAGGGGTAAATGAATAAAGTTCATATGTTCCTATTTCCAGATCTTCCACCAACCACATCAGTCACACCAGTGGGATGTTTGAACACCTGCGGAGCGAGGAGAACAGGGATTAAACGAGTTCTGTGTAGGTTTCAAGAGGGAAAACAAACACGATCCATAACTCTTGGTGAGACAGAGGCTTGCATTAAATGGAGAGGGGAGAGCTCGCACAGTCCATCCTCGGACATTAAGGAAATGAGATTTAATCACTGAGTGTTGGCCATCAATCAGTGAGCACACACTGGAGCCTCCCCAATCTCCTCTGTGTGGTTAACTGATCACATGCCCTCCTTTATGAAGCCACCATTAAAAACCAATGGGACGTGTTGAAATGCTTTGGTTTACAATGATCTGCTCGCTTATTAGAGACATGGATGACTGTAAGACCTCTGGTAATAAAGACACAGGAGGCTTAATGGCCAGCGAAATCATTTCGGTTTCATTTCAGTGTTGTATGGAAAAATGGCACAATGTGATATTTTAAACATGACTGTATTTAGAAATAAATGTTTGGCCTATTAATGCCATTAGCAGATTTTTGCTAATAGTGAATCATCACCCATGAGCATTATTCATATGGCACTTTGTTAATCGGTCACAACTAGACTCAATTATGAGACACGTTGGAAGCACACAAATTTACATTTACTGGATTTAGCAGACGCTTTCATCCAAAGCGACTTCCATTCCCTAACTACAGGGGGCAGTCTCCCAAGGGTTAAGGGAGGGTTAACTTGGCGTTAAGGGTCTTGCTCAGGAACCCAGTGGTGGTACGCTGAAGGTAGGATTCGAACTCATGACTTCTTGGTCCAGAGGCAAGTATCCTACCCACTAGGCCACACCCACCCCCTAAATGTCTTCTTTATATTCCAGTTTATTTATACATACGCCCGTATAGATCAGGCCAAAAAGCCCTGTAGCCCCGTAACTGGCAATTCCCCATGTCACTGAAGTGCTATGGTCACTAAACAGCTGGGGGTAAGGTTCCACCAGTACTGAGCCAAATTTTTGATACGCACACCATTCAGTGAAAGACTCCTGAAGTTGCAACATACTTTGCCAACATTCTTTGCCAACTTGCACTGATCAACAAATGAACACGGCTAACCCAAACAATCCTGACTGAAAATAAAAGCTGAGTTTATGAGGACACACAGAAACACTGATGCAGTTTTACATGAGGGCAAAACCCACTTTTCAGCCTCACTCCACTTAATGTGCTATAATGTACAACACGCCTATTATTCTCCTATTTACTTTCCTCTACCTCACTCGTCTCCCTGCTGCTGTTAGACTTGCTTTCTCACACTTTTGTCCTAGTAATGTGGAGCTACACCATCATGTTCTCGCTCCCTTTTCTTTTTCACCTGTGCAGCAAAATAACATTGAAGAGGGAATTATATTTATGAACAATTGCAAGATGACTCCATAGTTCATTCTCATAAGATCTATAGCAGATATATCTCAGGCGTTTCATGTAAGAACTCAGTTACTGTAGTTTAATATGAGGAATAGCAGTTATAATAATTATATGTATAGACAGTGGTGCAGGAATGTTATGAGGTGAATGCATCATAGACTAATACAGGATAAATTTACAGCACCGAGGTTCCCTTGTTTTCCCGGATCGAGTAAGTAATACAGATCCACATTCTAACCAGTTCTGACTAAATATTTAGTAAGGTCATGGTTCACTGGTCAGACAAAATCAAGGAAAGAAGAAAGGGTCTTTGGACCAGGGTTTCGACTATTGATTACTCTGGTAGGCTGGTCTGATTATATTGGTAACCAGGACTGAGGAGAGGAAAAAAATGAATTCCTGTACAAATGTTTTGTACTATTTGTATATTATTTGTACTTTTTATACTGTGCTGTTTTGTTGTATAGCTTTAAATATATCGTCTTTGCTGCTCTTACCTTTGTTCTGTCCACTTTCTGTCGTAACAATGCAAATTTCCCACTTCTGGGACTTTTAAAGGCTCATCTCATCTTAAATGAATAATATGGAACATTTAACAACAACTAGAATGTTCAATATTATAATGTCCTAACAATTAACATGATCATCTACTGGCAAAATTTTTTTTTAGATAATCTTCGTAATATGCGTGTAGCTAAAGCTGGAAGTTTTGCGAGCCTGCACAATTCTTTGAAGGAATGAAGACAGAGATATCGATGTTTACACAAAGGGAAATGGCATTTGTTTGGCTGTTCCTCGCTCAATCACCGATGAGGCCAATGTTCTGCAGGGCTGAGGATAAAGTGGGAAACACAGATAACATGCTAACTTCCTCTGTAACTGATTCCTATGGGCTATGAAATCCATATTAAAGTCCCTATAAATCAATACTCGACAGAAATAACTCACCAAGCCATGGACTCTTAATGAGATTTTATGTTCGCCTCGCGGTTGACCTTGGCCATGTGTTTGGTAAACCGGACCAAATAACATTTAAAACACATGGCAAAACAAAAAATTTTTAAAGATTTAAGCGTACTTCCGTATCATCACTGCTGTCGAGGTGAGCAGAAATCCTGTCTGATTACATTTAAAAAATATAAAAAGAATTCCTAGAAATAAAGAAATATGAATGTCCATATCTGAATGCTTTCTAGAGATTTGTAGAATTTCCAGATTGCAGAGCACGCCTTTAAAATGACTTGTGGATTTGTCATTCAAGTAAAATTATCATAATTATCATTAACCACTAAACCGATTAATCAAGAATGTACGTTTTAATCAATTGTTTTCCTGCTGTACGGTCACATGGAAATGTAATGCTAGCGAGCTAGCCAGTACTGAACATATGGCAAAAGGGTAAAAAGGGCATATACGATATCATGAAGAAAAAAAGACTTGCGAGGAACATTCATGGTTTAAGCCCCGTGAGCCCAGCCTTGGCACTGCCCCTAATCGTGTTCATTATATAACCACTAAACTTATTACATATAGTAGGCACATACACTTCAGTGCCTCAGTATTATTTATGGTTCATGTTTTCCCGTGTACGTGAACTGCCATCAGAATGAGGGCGGCTGATATCTAGTGCATTCATATGGAGGATTTAATGGCTTGCAGTTGAACTTAAAGGGTCAGTTTCCCAGACAGGGATTAAGCCTAGTCTTGGACTACCCTTTCCTTCTCAGTGGAAAATCTCTATTCACAGCACTACTTAATCCAGGACTAGGTTTAATCCCTGTCCGGGAAACCGACCCAAAATGTACTTTACCCCTGAAAATACACCAAACCCCTTAATTGAAGTAAGTGGAAGTTGATTTGTGAAACCGACCCCTTAACTTTACCTTAAAATTACATTTAAGGCATGAGTGTGAAACCCCTTAATCTTAAATTTAAGGCATTAATTCAGGAGTTTCTATTACTTAATTTGAAAAAAAGGGAAAATTCAATAGTTTTACCCCTCAGTCAGCTTTAATCTGTGCACTTTTCCCCTTAATTTTACTTCATTTCCTGTATGGGGAAATAAAGGTCGAAATTAAGGTCATTTTAAGTGGTAAAATGAAGGTGTTTGGTTTTGTGGTGATGGTTGTCTGTTCAACACAGTTGAGTATATAGCAGCCAGTTTTTCAGGCTCATGCACATGGAGAACTGCTTTGTATTCTCCTCAGGCACTAAAGTGCTCAATCTTGTACACAGCCTGTAGTTAACAAAATGGAGTGGTAGACTTCATAGCCTGGTCTCAATAAACTTAGACATCATTCGTTCCAGAATGTTTGGAATTAGCATAATTTTATTGAACTGAATGCCACTAAAGTGGACTGCAGATACCTGAGTCATTAGTAGGAAATGACTCACTTGTGTCTAAAACAAGTTCCCCATTAGGCAAATGGCTCTATGCATCTACACCAAGGAGCTGGAAGACAAGCTAGCCTTCACCACGACACATACACTATATGGACAAAAGTATTGGGACACATCATTTTTTAATTCAGGTGACCCTTTACTTCCAGTGAAGGACAGACTTAATGCATCAGCAGACCAAGACATTCTGGACAACACTATGTTTCCAAATGTGTGAAAACAGTTTGTGGAAGAACCTTTCCTATTCCAGCATGACTGTGTCCCAGTGCACAAAGCGAGCTCCATAAAGACGTGGCTGGAGGAGTTCAGTGTGGAAG
>JBBPCX010000038.1:7315505-7331220 GCA_037974365.1 Hydrocynus forskahlii
TCTCTCTCGACCCCCCCTCTCTCTCTCTCGACCCCCCCCCTCTCCCTAGTAAACAAGTCAAAGTTGACAGAAGAGAGGAAAACCCCCCCAAAGCTGGAGGAAGAAACCTCGGGAGGAACCAAGACTTTAACCTCCAAGCCCTAAGACATCCTTACTCTTAGAGCTATTTGTCACTTCTTTCAAGGGGTGGCCTGGTGGTTAGGGAGTTGTTTCTACGAATGGAAAGACGTGGGTTCGAATCCCAGGACTGCCAAAGGTTCCACTGAGGGACCGTCCCCACACACTAATGAAAACTGTGTGGCTTTTCACAAAGAAGGGTAGCTTAACCCAACAAATAAACTGGTCAGAATTTCAATTTACCCTCAAGTGGTTTTTATATTCCAATCAGTTTCCTTGATTGTTCAAATGTTTGTTCAACGAATGTAAAATGTTGAACATATTTACTTTTTTTTTTTTTAACAAAGATTACATCGTGAATTAGTGGCAGGCAATAAGGCCAAAATATAATACTACATGAAAACATTTTTAACAATACACAATATAATAATAACTACCAAACCAGCTGTCAAAAACAAATAAAACTTGTTTCTTAAATGCATCGCTTACTGCACATCACTGCATCTGATTCACAAATGTTTTTCAAACTGTATTTCTTGAAAGAAACTCGTACCTGTTCATAAAACTCATTGACGATGCCCTCAGTCCACTTCAGGTGTAGGCTGCGTTCTTTGGCAGGACCGTTGATATCTGCCAGCTTGATGCACATCTGGCACACCAACAGCCGGTCATTCTCATTAGCCCAGTCAACACCTTGACTATTCACATCATTAACCTGTTCATAAAAACAAATCACAAACATCAGTTAATGCCACCGCCACCTTAAATTTTTTTTAAAAGAAGGGATTATTTCAGATTGAACTCAATTGCAGAGTGGAATCTTCACACGTGCTCATCACCTTGGAATTGAATTCCGCTAAGAAATCAAAGTGCTTCTTCAGGTCTGTGGCGAGGATGGCCTCAATAACGAGAAAGCGAAAACGCTTGAACTCAACGTGGTCCAAATTGGATAAGAAGTTAAATTCGGGCTGTGATAAGAAAAGGCTCCATGCAGCGGCGGCATGGTGGTTCTCCAGAACTGAGCGGTCGTTGTATAGCACCGCCTGTCACGAAGAGAGAGAAGAGGGAAACAAATCTGGATTCTGAGCTTGTTTGAACATCCATCTGATTGGACAGCCATCTAATTTCCATTTGCTGACTCCAAAATTACGAAATGATGTGACCTATGTCACCTACCTGAGGGGCATTAGTGGCTACGAGAAAGGCGTTTGTGCGACCGGGATGATCATAGTCATGCATAGCAGCTGCTACATATAGTGCCATCAGCTCGAGGGCAGGAACATTCCAGGCCAAGCAGCCATAACTGTTGTCCGAGATGGAGCAGCTTTTAGAGGAGGCATAGGACACCCTGCCTGGGGAGATGCCACTGTCCGAATCTGAGGAGAAAACAACTCTCTTTAAACAAAGACATAGTTTCCATTAAAATTTACCTTGTGACTGACAAGATTACTTCCATCAGTGTCATGACATATGCTACATAATGACATAGCCAACTACATATAAGTAAGGCAGTCATGTAAACAAACACAAAAAAACTAAACTGCATTTCCACCGTGTGACTGGATTGCTATGGTAATTGTAGTGTTTGCTATGGTGTTGCTAGGTGGTTGCTTTGATGTTCTAAGTGGCTGCTAATGTGTTGCTATGGTTGCGCGCTAACTAACGCAAACGGATAATTTTCTCATTAATAACCAAAACAGCTAAAAAAAAATTTTTATTCATTAAATTAGTCACTGGGGGCTGAATATAGGCTCCTTGAATGCCTGAAAAAAGTTGGGGAAAAATGTGTGTAACTGCAAAAGCGATTAAAAGATAAACACTTAAGTGAAAATCGTCTGGCTCAGCTGAACTCTCACACTAACACACTTTTCATTCATTCCGATCGCAGGGCTCATCCCTCCTTGCACCATTCCAAAAATCCACGCAAGCATGGATGAGTAATGGTGCCTTTTTTTGGGGTATGAAAAGAATAATAATAAAAACTACATTCTGACAAAATGCAAAGTGTGATTCTGCGGTTGCTGTGCTAACTGTGGTTGTTGATAGGTGGTTATTAATGAGACAGCGGTTATATTACAGCATCTCCAACAACGGGGGCGCTGGACCACGTCATAAACACGTGCAGTGCACAGGATATATACATGTTTTGATGCTGGAACCAAGCCAATATTTCCAAAAACTATAGGAGAAGAGGTGTCGAATTCAGCTCTAAAAAGAATAATAGTAATAAAAAATCTAATTTTAAATGCAACCACACTACTACTACTATTAATAATAATAATAATAAAAAAAAGAAATAATAGCAGAAATAACCAAAAAAAAAAACCCCAAACATTTTATTGCCCCCTTGTGTACCCATTTATCACAAACTCTTTCCACAGCAACAGAAAAATGACTATTATTCTGTTGGCACCCTCGTTTATACCCCACTACAATACTTAAAATGCCCATCTGGGCATCATCTGCACCACAAGAGTGTGTGCCAGCAAGTGAAGTCACTGGTTTCCTGTGTGATTCAATACCTCTAAAGCGTGAGCACCTCTTGCTCTCCCATGTCGAGCAGCTACAGCAGCCGTGTGACTCAGACTGCACTCCATTTGAAAAATTAAAAGGGCCATCAGCAGCCTTAAAATAAGCCTCGGACATGCTGAGCCAGCAGCAGCAGTGGCGGCAGCCTCTGATCTCAATCACAATGGAGGATCTCTCATCAGATGCCAGACACTCCTGGGCACAGCCTCACTGACTGGGCAGCGGCTGGGTCTATTTTATCCCCAGTGGATCAGAGGTACATGTGACAATTATCAGACAAATGACTACGAATATTTCAGCCCCGTTGTCTAAGAACAAACAAGATATTCTTAACAAAATGAATGAATGAAACAAAGCATTACAGTGAACCCCTGCGAGTTCGCAGCCTCAGTCGTTTGCTGATTATTGCTTCGAACTGAACTAATAATTGTTTGCGGAAACCCCCGCAAATTCATGGAAACTACAGCTAACCGCGTTTTGTTTTTGTTTTTTTGCTTTTTTGTGGCAATATATAATTTTTCATGCGTTTTAGTGCTAAATTATTAAGAAAAATTTAATTTACTAATTTTGTAACAAATATTAATGTAAATTTAGCTACATTTCCATATAAAACCTAACTCTATAATTTGTTTTGTACTGTAAAGAGAACAGGAGGTTTGAAAGTAGCCAATCCGAGAGCGTTATTAATTTCTCCTTGCTGCTGATTGGCTGCTGCCCTGTCACGCTGCAGTCCAGAATTCCCGCATCAGAACAGTTTCCCACGTGGAGCGTCTCGAGTTTACCTTTACATTTTTTTTTTAGGGTAATGTACTAAGCTGAGTTTAAAATTAAAGTGTTTTGGGAGCATGTTTGGGGGCATATTTAGAGTTTACACTATAAAAACAGGCATTTACAGGCATTTCTTTTACCACATCACAAATTCGCGATTTTTCACAATTCGCGGGTGCTCTTGAAACGTAACCCCCGGAATTTTCGGGGGTCGGCTGTATTGGGTAACACGGTCACTGGAGCACAGCTTACATGCCTGACTTTCACTGCAAGTGGCTAGTTACCTGTGTCACTTCCTGTCACATGTTCATTGTGGATCTGCTGAAAGCCTGGAATCTGCCTTGTGGTGAGGTACCACACCGCGTGGAGCACATCTGTGGCATGGACACGATTATGATCTGCAAAAGAACCGCATTCACAGTGAGTCACAGCCAACTAGGCCCAAGACAATCACACACAACCACCTCTGCTGTCGAACACACACATTTTGTTTATCATTTTCAGTTAGGCAAAACTCTCAGTGGTGGTTCTACCAAAGCAGATGCTCTGATGCGTGCCATTTCAAAGTTTCTCTTTTGACAACATTAATTTAACTCTCACAGGGAATATCACGATAGCCATTCTCCAGAGCGCAGAAGTACGTCATGAATTCCCGAACGGGGATTTTGAAGATTTCAAACAGACCCGTGTCCTGGAACAAAGTGTACGCCACCTGAGAGACAGCCAAACAAACAAAACTTCATTAAGGCAGACACGACAGACTTTCACTGAGGCGTAAAGTCCCTGATGAGCAGTGTTTAGATTACTGACTAAACAAAGAGTGCAGTAAAGGATCACCACCACTGTGGCTCATGAAACAGTACAATGTGCCAATCACATATCGGGAGGGGGGGCTGTGCTGCAATTAAAGCTAAAGTGCTAGAAAACTCATCCGTGTCTTGTGTAAAAAGAACTATCTTGGCTTGCATTTCTTATGTCAAATAAGACTAATTATGACTGAGAAAAGCAAAATACAACAACAAAAAAATCTAGTAATTCGGATAAGAAAAGAACTCTATTATTACATGCAATAAGGTCATTACAGGAGTGAAAAATGGCTTCAGTTGTGAGCCATATTTGAAAATGTCTTCTAACTCACTAATGGTTTATTGTGGGTACATATAAACATAGTACTGTGTCAAACCACTGGTTCTCTGTGTACTAACATAGCTGAGGATTCTCCCTGTCTTCCCTCCTGTTCTTTCCATTAGATCGAATATCTGGAAGTTCCAGTTATTGAGCTTCTCCATCAGGGCGTCATGGTCCTCCAGCAAAGAATCCAACTTGAACTCCTGCAAAATAAGCGACAGATTATGCCTTTGCACTGATCTAGAATCAGTCTCTCTGACCCAGATCCCCAGCAGAATCATTACAGGGACGATAACTCAACAGGTCTTGGATCAGCGGGACCGGAAACCCCTACCATCAGGCGTGCAGCTCAGACGTGGCCTCGTACAGCCGAGCCCCCTGCTGTTCCTCCCTCAGGCCACTCTATCAGCCGCATGCTCGCTCAGAGACTACACTGCTATAAATCCAGCTGCCACATTAAAAAGCATGAGAACCCTGACAAGGACCGTGAGGCCGACTTCCTTTCCTAATTAAAACCTAATCGTCATGTCAGAATTTTTGTCTGCCTGTTCAACAGCTGGTCGCTTTAACAAGAACCAGATCGGCCAATAAAGACTGTGCGGAATGTGCTGAATCAAAACGAGGGCATTTCAGGCTGCGCACAGACAACTTCTCTTTGACTAAGCAGTGAGATAACTGCCCTAAACCAACCAGGGCAATTACTCTGTTTAAATGTGAGGAATGCAGGAACAGACACTCCTTCAGATGTGTTAATGAAACTGGGGTGAAAGACTGGAGGAGGGACGAGTTTAAGTCGAATCAGATGTGTTAAAACTAGTTGGCGGTACAAAGCCCTCTTGTACTTGGAAAACTCACAGCTGCAAACCAAGTATTAGGGCTTTGGGTCTTGGGTCCTTTAGCCTTTAGTTACACCTACATCTGCTGTGCAATACAGGGGGTCCTCGAGTTACAACAGTCTCGTAATACGTTTCAAGTGTATGATGCTCACTCCCATAAGAACGTAAATCAATTGAGACGCGAGTGTTTCGCCTCACGCCGTTAGCCTCGTACTTACGGACTAGTTTGGTTGTGCACGGCGGAAGAATACGCAGTAACGCGGTGTATGTGTGAGAGAGCTGCCGTCCTTTTCCTTTTTCTGTGGCTTAGTTGTGTTTTTATGTTCTAGATTAAGATTGTACAACTGTGTTCGGATCGGTGACTCAGGCTAGGGTGTGTTTCTACCAAAATTCGGGTTACGTCACTGTGTCGTAACCTGAGAACCCCCTGTGTGAGTTTTGAACAGGCCTTAACTGTTAACACTGAACAAAAGTATCTGTAGTGTTCCACTGTGGTCACTGTACCTCAGGCTCGGATGGCGTCTGTTCCGCACTGGAGCTCTCCTCCTCCTCCACCGCGTCCTCGGGCGGCCCTCGCTCTCTGGCCATCCCAGCCGCTGGAACGCCTTCTCCCTGAGCCTCGGCTTCCACGCTTTCCTCCCTAATCAGGCCGTCCCCGCCATACTCAGCCCCCTCAGCTGAAGAAAAGTAAAAAAAAATCAGGAAGGTTAAAGGTTAAAAAATAACTCACTTGTTCTTAAGACAAGTTCACATGAGTGACAACATTCTGAGGAATCAAGAGATTCTGAGAAATCCAGACTCAAAAGGGGACACTTTTAATCAAATGTTAATTTTTTGGAACTTTAATCAAAGATCATGCCAAATGAACGTCAAGGGACCAAAGTCCGTAGCAGCCAATTAGTATGTAATAACTGTAGAATTATCGGAAACAGTGAATTTGTCTTTTAGCTGATTCGAACCTGAGCGTCTCCTCTGCATATCGGCCACTGACAGCATGTGACTCTCACTGACGTCCATGCTGGAGCCGCCCTTTAGCATCTGCCGCCCACAGCTGTCAAAAACACAGCAAACGTCAATTGCAATTCAACACAGTCCTTAATGGATCCATACAGAACAGCTGTCTATCAGATATTCTGCTCCTCATGACAGAACGCAGCAGCCAGTGGTCACCAACACAGGGGTCCGGGGAAAAAAGTTTTTTTGAGCAAAAGACTGACATTATCCCACCCCAAAATATTTTTTGCTGTTATGTAATGGTAATCATAGTAATTGGGCCTATTTAACTTAATTTACTGTAAAGTAACTTCAACATATCCTATTTATTCCCTAAAATACCATCAGAACAGATTTAAGATATACATTGTTTATTTTTAGTAGGCTACACATGGCCACAGAGAACATAAAAGGTTTCCCGGACAGAGATGAAGCCTAATCCTGGATTACGCAGCACTGTGAATAGACATTTTTCCATTGAAATGAAAAGGATAGTCCCAGACTAAACCTAATCCCTGTCTGGGAGACTGACCCAAAATGTCTAGAAAGGACTAAATTTATCACAGTAAGGAACTGGTAGCTGGTTTCTGCCTTAGTCATAGTTTAGAATGACTACCATACACCTGACTCGCCATTTTCAATGCAATGTGTGTTGTTCTTGACTGCTTTGCAACTATTTAGATGTAAATACAATGTATTATGCTGTTATCCTATTATTTATATCTACTGATCAATAAATGATTGCTATTTTATTCGTGCTATTTTATTCATGTATTGGCCTGGTTAAGTTTATGCAACACTGAAAACAGCCGTGCACCCAAAAACACTTTGATGGGACCAGCAGACGTCCAGTGCTCCAGCCTGCAATAAACTAGACCACCAAGAGGGGGCTGTAGAGAGCAAGGGGGTACAAATAATTTACTATAATACTACTTCAGAAAATCACACACAAATGTTTGGATCAAATGACATGTTGCGGAGGGCGAGAGCTGATACCTGGTGCAGAGTATGGCTGCGGTGTGGCTGCGGTACTGCTGGAAGTCCGGCGAGCTGAGTGTGCTGCCTAGCGGCTTGTGCAAGTTGACGCTGGGCTTGGTGAGGAAGTCGGCCGTGTCGGGGAACTCCACTGGGGAGCGGGTGACCAATGAGGATCCAGGAGCTCCGGGCGGACTGTGACTCGGTGAACTAACTGGACTCAGGCTCGGAGAGGCACCTGCGAGTAAAGTCATGACCAAATTAGAGAAACGAGAACATTTTTTACTCAAACGCATGCATATATAACATCTAATCAATCAGTCACAAAGCAGCAACTCAATGTATTTAGGCGTGAGAACATGGTCGAGACGTCCTGCTGAAGTTGATTTAGAAGATTTAAGTGATGGTTGTTGGTGCCAGACAGGCTGGTCTGAGTCTTTCAGAAGAAGCAGACCCACTGGGATTATCCTGCACAGCCATCTCTAGGTTTCACAGAGAATGGTCAGAAAAAGAGAAAATATCCAGTGAGTGGCAGTTCTCTGCCTTGTTGAGGCCATAGGTCAGAGAGGAATAGCCAGACTTCTTCGAGTTGATAGGATGCAACTCAATTAAACACTCGTTACAACTCAGGTATGCAGAAGAGCATCTCTGAATGCGCCTTGAAGCAGGTGGGCTACCGCAGCAGGAGACCACCCCAGTGCCACTCCTGTCCACTAAGAACAGGACACTGACTCACACTGGCTCACCAATACTGGACAACAGGAGAAAGGGTCAGAATATGGCATAAGCAACAGCAACAGCAACGCATAGATCAGTCCTGCACTGTATCAACGGTTCAGGCTGGGGCCCTTCGGTACCAATATTTTCCCCTTTGGTGGCCTAGTGTTTAGGGAGTTCGCCCTGAGATCAGGTGGTCATGGGTTCGAATCCCTGGACTGCTGGTGGCACCACTATGGTTTCCTTGAGCAAGGTACCGTCCCCACACACTGCTCTCCAGGCGCCCCTTATTGGCGGCTGCCACCTGCTTCACTTGGTGAATGGGTTAAATGCACAGACAGAATTTCACACTGTTCACACTGTGTGGTGTGGTGTGGTGTGGTGACGCATGACTAGAAGAGGCCACTTTGCTTTATGACTGCAGTGTACTGAGATTCTGAGGGCTGCTTCCAGCAGGATACTGTCACAGTATCTCTAACCGGTTTCTTGATCAATTACTTCACTCTACTCAAACAGCCACTAGTCTCAGTCCAGCAGAGCACTTTGGGATGAGATCAGAATGTCATGTGCTCGAAATCCCTGGACTGCTACTGGCACCACTGAGGTTCCCTTGAGCAAGATACCATCCTCACGCTGCTTCACTTGGTGAATGGGTTAAATACAGAGAAAGAATTTCACACTGTTCACACTGTGGGATGTGGTGGGATGAGAGATTTGCATTACGGACATACAGTCGACAAATATGCGACAATATGGACCAAAATCTCTGGGGAATGTTTCCAGCACCTTGTTGAATCTGTGTCATGTAGAATTAAGACAGTTCTGAATCGGTCCAACCTCCTACTAGCAAGGTGTTCCTAATAAAGTGCCAGGGTTTGTATCGAGTGTGTGTGTGTGTGTGTGTGTGTGTGTGTGTGTGTGTGTGTGTGTGTGTGTGTGTGTGTGTTTTTAGTCTTCTGTAAAATGTGGAATACTTCTGCGAAGGTTCTGGAGCACTTTTGTATTAAATTGAATTTATATTTGATTCAATTATATAAGCCATTTATGACATTAGGTAATATAAATAAAACTGTATATCAACACATAGAAACAGCAAAAACAGATTGTTCCCCAGTAAATTCATATACATTACGTTTGTGTTGCAGAGGATGCTGTATCCCTACACAATGAATCAGACTCTGATCTCGCTCGTGGGGGGCAGGGGCTCTATGCACTGTGTTATAAAGCTAGTTTAACAGTTATGTGATCACGTGATGTTTTGATAATAGGGCAAATTAACTCCTTCATACTTGCGGGATGTGTAACTGCAGTCCCTAATTTAGTGTTTCAAAAAAAAGAAAATAAAAAAGAAATAAACTTCTTTCAAATGTAGAGTAAATAGTTGATACACCAGCAAGCCTTAGCTGTAAGCATTTATTTGTAAAAGACAATTTAAAAAAATTATAATAATAAATAAAAATAATTTTAAAAAAATCCTAACCTGGTCTTCTGGGGACGGTGTGCCCGTAAGAAAGTGTGACCGAGGACGATCTTTGTTTGGGGATGGTCAGCAGATTGCTGTTGGGACCGTTGGAGAAAGACCCTGGACTGTTGAAAACATCGTAGTGGAAATTAGATGAAACACATTCACAACACTTGCTTTCATGTGGATCAGTGCAAATGCAGACATTTTTATTATAATGCTGCACATAATACCGAAAGGGTTTTCGCGCTCAACCCCGTCAGTACCTAGTGTCTGTTCAATACTGCCATCCTGAGGACTAAGAAAGGAACAGCATGAAGGACTAAACCCAGCATCGTCCTGGCCTGCAGGCTGCTTCCTTTTCCTCAGTCTGGCAGTTTGTAATGCATCAGAATTTTTAAATATCAAAAGTACGGTTGGGACAGTACATTTCCTCTTGTGTCATTCTTCTCACGGCATCTTATTCAATTAAATACACACGTGTCTACATACTAAACCTCTTGTATTTCTTTATAGAACAAAAATATACAGCATTGGAAAAAAAAAATAAGACCACTTTTCCCTTTTTTCTGTTCACTGTTTGTACAGTTGGCGGCAGCGTGTGTGTGTATGTGTAAAATGCACAGGTGCCTATTCTTTTCTGAAGTATTGCAGTGTGTGTGTATGTAAAAATAAGAAACGCCTCCATATGTGCTGTGAGTGCAGTAGTGTGTGTAGAGCAGCTTTTCTATGGTCTGTATTCCAGCAGCTTCACTCCTGATTCAGTTTCTGATGGATGAAACCGAGTCTCTCTCTCTCACACACACACACACACACACACACACACACACACACACAAACACACACACACACACACACACACACAGCTCATAACATCAGTTTTAATTGTTGCAGTTGTAAAATAATGTAAGAGTGTTGAGTAGTTTAACATTCCCAAGGTATAATAAATTATTTAAATGTATTATTTTTCAATTTTCTCCATTTTTTTGTTTGGAGTTTCGAATCAAGTGTGGTCAATAGTGCATAAAACAATAGTGACCTGCACATTTTACACAGACACACTCCCACAAACTACAAAAGCAATAACCAGGAACGAAAATGATGCGGTCCCTTATTTTTTTCCATGGCTGTAGGGCTTTGTGCCACAATGTACTTGAGTAAAACAGGTAACTGTCCCATCCCTACATAAAAAAAAACAAAAACATGTCCGTAGTGCGGCTGGGGCTGTGTGGAGCAAGCACTGCTGGGCCTGGTCCTTCAAGTCTTACTCAAAAGGCACAGAAATGCCAGCTCCAGTGTCAACATCACTGGTTAAAATGAGTGTGGCACATGTCCTGGTGTCCTGGGACAGTGCTGAGGGGCTGACCTGCCACTGCTGAGCTCAGAGTGAGGCCTCTTTCCATTACTGCGCTCCCAGCGAGGGGCCGAGAGGGTCTCCAGAGGAGGCAGGGAGGAGGACGCGGAGCTGCGGCGCAGCTGAGGAGTGGGCAGACTGTTCCTGCTGCTCAGGCCCTGAACCAAAGAAATAAAGATCGACTTTAAAGGAGGCAGAGCACGTAAGAGCATGATGACACCGGTGTTGTGGTCACATTAACGAGTTCAGTTTCAAGGCCACTCCAGAATAACCGTACATTACTAATTACACTCTGTTCACCGGAGCGTCGGCAAAAAAGAAGGAGTAAACTGTCCAAAACTACAGGGACAACACATTTAATATAAAAGAATTATGTAAAAGGTCCAGAATCTGGAACAGAACACAACACAACACACCACACCTGAATGAGGCAATCAAACGGTGAATACAGGGCTTAAGTCTAGAAAGGTTCATTTAAAAAAACAAATATGTTGAACAGTTCAGTGAAAAATAAATCAAATTTACGCCATTCTTACCCCAAATAAACCTGCCAAACAGGATTCAAGTGCAGAGTTCAGAGTTTATTCCTTTATTTTTGCACTGGGGCAACATGTCTAATGTATCTAACAAGTAAAAACACCGGGGTGAAACAAAATGTAAGTGTTTGGAGTTTGTATTTATGTCACAGAAATTAGACTGAAGCAGGCACGGAGAGCAAAAATACTGAAATACATCTTTAAAACAAAGTAATGTTGCATTAAGCATAGGAACAAAAGACCAATATAAAGAAAACCACCAAAGTAAAACATTAAAATAACTTTCTTCTATGTGTTACATCAAGAAATATTAAGAATTCAGAATGTTAGCTGGCTGTGGTGCTTTTAATGTACTGTAACAGAACACAGAAACAGAAAATCTAAACCCTCAATTGTAAACCTAGCGAAGTAAAAAAAGCCTTGTCTGCCTACATTTTGGGCATGCAGGAATTGTGTATATTCTAGTTTTTCGCAGAAATATGACTATGACTCAGACCTGATGCATCAGGACATAATCGAGCTGCTGAAAGGAAAGCCCCTTTTTCCCAGGTTGCTGTCTTACCTTTATGGTCTTCCTCTCGCCCCTCTCGGAGGGGTCCTCCATCTCGGGGCAGGGGTAGAAGCCGGGGAAGGGGGTGAAGGGGTTGACGCGCGGCCGGCAGGAGCCCGAGAAGGTGCCCATGAGGCTGCTGACGCTGCGCAGCGAGGAGAGAACGTGCGGCGAGAGAGAGGAGTCCATCAGCAGCTCCGCCACCAGGCTCCGGGCTTCATTTATCACAGAGAGATCCACACCGTTTCCACAGGCCGCGCCCTGCAGGCCCAACACACACCGTCACCAACCGGAGCACAGCTTTATAACAACTGAACACAGAGTCTGACGTTGCACCTAAAGGTAGAGTAACATTTACTAGGATTTACCTTTCACCCACAAAAAAAAGTGTCTCTGACTGTATTTATTTAAAAATTACATCCAGCCGCATTATTAAGATTAAGATTCTTTATTTGAAAAAACATGCATAGTCATACAAGTACAACATACAGTGAAATTCTTTCTCTGCATTTAACCCTTTCTCCATGTGAAGCAGTGGGCTCCAGCCAGCGAGGCGCCTGGGGAGCAGTGTAGGGGGACGGTACCTCGCTCAAGGGAACCTCAGTGGTGGCACTAGCAGTTGGGATTCGAACCCCCAACCTTCTGATCGCAGGGCCAACGCCCTAACCACGAGGCCATCCAGCCGCCCTGATATGCTGTTCCAAGAATTTCGACATGTTCAGCACTGAATAGTTACATGGTTCATTACAAAGAAAATGTATTTATTTCAGTGCAATAAAATAACGAAATCAAATTCATTATTGTGACAATCATGATTCATGAAAATGTAATATTTTGTTTTGTCAGATTTTTTGTCACTGACTCTGCTCTGAACACCTCCATTCTACATTTCGGAACTGTGTGTGTGTGTGTGTGTGTGTGTGTGTTGATTCGACTGAAGTCTCGACTAGATGGGGCAGCTGGTGTCCTAGTGTTTAGGCAGTTGCCTCTGCGATCAGAAGGTAGTGGGTTTGAATCCCAGGACTGCTACTGGCACCACTGAGGTACCCTTGAGCAAGGTACCGTCCCCACACACTGCTCCCCGGGCGCTGTGTCCCTGGTTGCTTCGCTTGGTGAACGGGTTAAATGGGTAAAATGCAGACGAAGAATTTCACACTGTTCAACCTGTGTGCTGTGTGTGTTCACGTGTGACAAAAGGTCGCTTCACTTCTCTAGATGCAGTTTAGTTGGGTTCTATAAAAACAAGAACTGGCTGACAGAAGCTATGAGAAACTGCTACAGAACTACGGTCTAATGTTGGATCAGTAACAATAAAAACGTTCACACCGTTCACACGCACAGGATGTACATCTGATCTGGCTTTTACGCTAGAAACCGACGTTCTAAAGTTCTCAGTTATGAATTCAATCTAGGGTCCTCTGATGCCCCCTAGTGGTGTTTTGGCGCTGTAGCAGCCACAGTTAAAGACTGACTCATCTGCTTAAGGAAAAATTTAGCAAATTTGGTAAAGTGATGTTTGTTGCAGAGAATAGAGTATTTCTTGATGAAGGAGAACAAAAAAAACATGACAGTCTGTTTTTTGAAATGACAAACATAAGTTTAATGATGCTACAGCAGAAGTGCAGCTGTTTATAATCCCAGGTTGATTTAATCCATTTTCTGTCCTGTGCTGAGACCATTTCATAGACTCAGACGCACATGGTTTTTCGTAGCGAGCCGTGATGCAAGTAATAAAGTAGAGTGCTGGTATGGCTGCCACCTGTGTGTGCGTGAGCATGGTGAAAAGCGCACAGTGAGCACTTCCTCCGGGCTCTGACGTCAGCGGGCAGGCCTTATGTAAACCGAGCTGAGGGTAATCCACTCGGCCTTGCTGCAGTTATCAGCACCGGCCAGATGGAAAGGGCTAACGGGCCTCAGCATGCTAACAGACTTGTAGCTGTCCTGCCCTGTTGTGTTGATGTCTCGGGGTGGGAGGCTATGTGTGTGTGTGTGTGTGTGTGTGTGTGTGTGTGTGTGGTTTGGGGAGAGTGTACAGGGTTTGGGGAGGACTGAGCATGAGCCTGTGGCACAGTGGAAAAAAACAGTCTGCCCTATCGGCACACACTACTTACTGTAGGCCACACACATAAATGCACGTACATATACATACACACAGTTGATTCTTTTAAGGTTACGAAACTAAAATGTAGAATGGAGTTGTTCAGAGCAGGCTGAGTGACAAAAAATCTGACAAAATAAAGTAACACTTTCATGAAACATGATCGACACAATAATGAATTTAATTCCATTAATTTATTGCACTGAATCCAATTACATTTTCTTTATAAAGAACCCTGTAACTTTTCAGTGCTGAAAATGTCCACAAAACGCTTGGAAAAACACCTCGTGGCTGGATGTTATCTATCACGGCAATAAATACAGTCAGAGACCCATTTTTGTCGGAAAAAGGTAAATCCTGGTAAAGGTTAGTCTACCCTTAGATGTAACATCAGACTCTGTTCAGTTGTGTATCTCAAATGGGCTTAAAAGTGCACCACATTCACTTCTCCAGTCGAAAACAGCACAGTACTGCTTTCCTGTCTCAGATCACATATAAAAATACAAAAAAACAAACAAACAGTACAACCTAAAAACCTATAAAATATAACTGCAAGGGAATATTGCACAAAGTATGGTCCCTAACTGCTTGCTTGTTTGTTAAATAGCCAAAAATTTCAGTACCTAACAATACATATAAACACACAGACAAAAAAACAATTTAAAAGTAAAAACAGACAGACACTAGTCTTGAAGCCTGAAAGTCTAAAAGTTTTCGTGACAAAATTCAGCAAAACATTTAGGGAATGTTACATGTGTCAGAACGAGATGTTATCTAATCAAACGGCCTATATTAATCTTGAGAGCCTTGTTCAACAATCACTCAGTGAAAATAAAGCATGGCGACGTGAGTGCAGCACGGTTAAACAATGAGTAAAACTAACCCTCGAAAATCAGGGAGAGCAAACACACCGAAGGACTGAGAGGAGAACCAAACCCGGGATAACAGCTCACCTGATACTGCGGCTTGTACCATTGTTTTAGGTCCCAGTCCCACAGGATCATCTGAAGGAGACAAAAACAAAGCCCATTTAGAACATCACTCAACAGATCGTCCAACATACAGATCCTTCAGCAGCTGCTGCTCCAAACAAAACCTGCAGGGAAGCAGGACTATTTCTGTAGAGTCACCAACAAAGCATTTAAAAATATGATACACACACAAAGTATGAAATAATACACCGAGTTCTGTATCAGAATGCAGATTTATTTGGACTTTTATTTAAAAAAGCTGAGCAGCTTCATGGGGGCCTCTCGCAGAACAGAGAGAGGAAAAAAAAAAGGCAAACCACTGTAACCACAATGAGACGTCAACAATGGCGCTCTCAGATCTTATCTGGCCAAACTACGTCATCTGAGTGCATTTCCACGTTATCTGTCTCGCAGAAAAGTCACCGAACAAGGGCCAAGTCCCAGAACACTATCTCAGAGCGAGACCACAGATAGGGCTTTTCTGATCCAGAGCAGCCGCTTTCAGCCGCCGCGCGCCGTCCCGCAACCCAGAAACCAAACTAAACCTGCTAAAACACTCTCTGATCCGAGAGAGCAGTGAAACATCACAGAAAAATCGTGAAATTCTGAGCAACGGAATGAGAAATATAATTTTATATATATATATATAAATGTATATAAATACGTATACACACATATATA
>JBBPCX010000038.1:7340747-7351222 GCA_037974365.1 Hydrocynus forskahlii
AAGACAACATGCATAAAGAGGATGATGTGGACAAAATACTCATTTGCCTAATAATTCTGCACTCCCTGTATATATTTCTTTTTTATATTATTTATTACATATGTATATGTATATACATATAATAATAATAATAATAATAATAATAATAATAAACACACACACAGAGCACATTTTGTGGAATGTGTGTCCAATTCTCAAAAACTGGATGTTCAAAAACACTGTTATACTCACTTTCACTCACAAACTAATTTCAAACTTATTTTTGTTGTCTACAAACCAGAAAAATTGGAATTGTGTGTGTGTTGGACATGGATACTAAAATCTAAAATTTGTTTTTAGAGTATCTTATTCCCTGCGGTACTGGAGTATGTTTCCGACATCATGTCCACGTTGGAGTAATGCATGTTCAGCAAAATTACAGAAATCCATCCAGGAAGTTTCAGAGCTGACTGTTCATATTATGTCATGTTTAGTCTCGTTAGAATTTAAAGGAGATGTTTTCACGAGTGCAGGGCCTCCGGGGACATTTGTGAGTCATGTAAAAATATGCAAAGTGGGGACACGGCTTTCAGGACGTTTCATATTTTATATGACTCGACGCATGCAGCGTACGCCGTCTAGAAGGGGCAAAAACTGCTTATGAATGTAAAATGAACACACCCGGGTCTGTTAGCCTTCGCGCGAGCGCGCATTTGTGTGCGCTGCTCAGTTTATTTGTAATCAAATTTCGTGCAAAACGGAATTGCCGGAGTCTAGTTCACACCTGCAGTGTTTTAGACGACTTAAAGGTGTGCAGTGCATGAGAGAGAGAGAGAGAGAAGAAAAACACAGTGTGTGTGTGTGTGTGTGTGTGTGTGTGTGTGTGTGTGTGTGTGTGTGTGTGTGTGTGTGTGTGTGTGTGTGTGAGATGAGTGTGCAGTGAGCACTCTTGTCCCCGTCTGCGTTTCTGTGGGTGTCAGCCTGCTGACGTCAGTGCAGCCTCACACCCCTCCTAGCACACTGCCTCTGCAGCTGCTGCGACTGTGGGAAAGTCCTGGCTCGCGGTCCGCCAGCTCGCTTCCAAACACAAGGTCGACTGCCGCTCTGAAGTCTCCGCTGACCCCAAAGAATATCAGATTACCACACGCCTTTAACTCCACAAAACTACCATCGCACTCGGCCTGTTGTCCTCTTCGCAGTTAAAGAAATCAGCTGAGAAGAGGAGGAACTGAAGAAATAATGAGGAATTTAAGAAGAAGAAAAATTGAAGAACTGAAGAAGAAGAAGTAGAAGAATTGAAGAAGAAGAATTGAAGAAGAGGACTTGAAGACGACGACTTGAAGAAGAAGAATTAAAGAAGAAGAATTGAAGACGAAGAACTGAACAACCACCCCCACCACCTTCTTGGATGTTATGGTTGCAAAACCAGTTTGAATTTGAAGCAGCTGCTTGCAAAGGACTTCACAGAAATCAATTTCTAAGAGACACAAATACATACACCAAGTCCCTAAAGCCTGCCCAACATTTTATGTACATTCATAAAATGACAAATTGAAATTACATGGCATCCTCAGGGCGCATTAGTTCATTCTAACTTGGCTTTTAAGGGTAGATCTCGCAGCCGCATGGAAGAGTCTGGCTGGGAGGGGGTGGGGGGGTCGACAGCAGTGTCCTGTGTTTTCCCCCCACCAGCACCTCTCACACCAGGTCTCGCTCAGAGTCTGCGGTCACTCAGCGTTCCTCTCGAGTGTCACTACTTGTCAGAAAAGAGAATCTATCCTACGTTTGAGTGGTGGGACCAAACAGCAGGAGTGTGCATGACGGCTTCCTCACAACAGACAACTTACGTGGTCGCTCACCAACACAACACTGCAAATGGGTTGATGCATCGCTTGCTTCTCTATCAATTATTAACACCAGCTATGATGAGGTAATGGGCTGTTCTCCACGGGGAGAGTTTCAGAGCGTTTCTGCGATGACTGTCAGTTTTGCTCCGGCCAGAAAGCACAGCCCTCCACACAAAGGCACATTGTAGATCCTGAAAACTAAAGTCTCAAATAGAATCTTAATTTTGCCCAAACAAATTCAATCAAGGTCAAGCACACAACGGTTTACGTCTGGTCTGAACTTTTCAAAGCCGCCGCACGTAGCTGTGTGCTCTCCGTGTCTCTGAGTGGTCTGGCCGAGCGTCTGCTTTAAACATCGTTGTTTATTTGGGAGACCGAGGGAGGGGGGGGGGGCGGGGGCGAGTGGGAAGGTTATCAAACGGTCAGGAGCGCTCTCCACGACTTATCAGGTTAGGAGGGGTTGGAGATCCTGGTCTGGGTGCGGAGCTGGCTGGGGTATTTTGACATGACAACAGATGTGGGAGAACATGAACCCAAAACGCAGAACTGAAGGACTAGATAAAAAGATAAAAAAGATAGATAAACCAGATAAAAAGAGTGGCAGACTTCCCAGAATCTCACACCCCTGTTACTGAAACTATAGGTTATTTCTATATTACACTGAATAAACAAACCGTTACGCTTTCTGTGCTTTCCTCTCACATTAATGACCTCTTCACCATATTCATAGTTTCATCGTGACTCCTTGGTGCAACAATAGAATCCATTTCCCTCGCAATACTTCATGAATCTTCATGAATCTAGTGAGTGTGTAGCAAATGTTATATTTTGTTCTGCACGTACCTCTCCAACATGAATGTTTAAGACATTTCGGATCACAATCTATCGCAAGTCCATCCTAAAACGTCGTCTCCAGCCTCAGGCGGCATATTAATCTTACCTGACAGCCTTAGAGCAAACTTTTTTAGCCTAAAGGCCACACTGGGGCTTCTAAGTGTTACTCCCCTCGTCCCCCAACTCACCTCCCTTCCCCCCACCATTTCCCTCGACAGATATCACTGACCCTCTCATACAAGAGCCACAGACTTTATAAATAACTCACATTTCCCCGTTCACTGGACGAACTGTGCATGGCACACTTATGAAAATTTCACAATGTTCTTTTAAACAGGTATCAGTTGAAGATATGTCCAAAACAGATTTAATAAATTAACAAAAGTAAGTAGGTAGAGATTTGGCAACTAAAATATTTCCACAGCCGCCCTAACAACTGACTTTATAAAAAAAAAAAAAAAAACACATCAGATTTCTTTCGCTACAGCTATGAACCACTCTGACTCAGTAAATTTCTCATGAATGGAACTTTTCACATCATCCTACTCTGCAGGGCTGTTTACATCTAAACTGAATTATGCAGAATTACTGAACAATCTGTGGTATTCCCCTTTACATAAACAATGCCTCGACCTTTTCCCCCCCGAGTGACGTTGCTGCAGCCCTATTTGTTGGTCCTGGTAGGATGATGCATGAGCTTGCCCCCTGCACCATCATGCTTCTGAGCACTACTGAAGCATAATCCCCCTCCGCCTGGCAGGAATGGCCCAGAACCGAGGGCCCTCAGGGGCGGAGGAAGCTCCAGCGCATCTGCTCTCGCCAGGCTGAAATGAATACGCTCAGTGTGAGCGAGTGAGCCAGGGAAACCGGAGCCGCCTGCTTACAGCACATGACGTCAGAAGAAACAGAAGAAACCATGTTGGCGAGCGTGCGAGTTTAAATTTGCATGTGAGACCGAGCCCCTTTCCTGTAGC
Source organism: Hydrocynus forskahlii (assembly GCA_037974365.1). NCBI lineage: Eukaryota > Metazoa > Chordata > Actinopteri > Characiformes > Alestidae > Hydrocynus > Hydrocynus forskahlii. Next base: position 7,344,382 of record JBBPCX010000038.1, read on the forward strand.
ACTGCAGTATGTCCATGTGTATGTATGTGGATACACACACACACAATTTCACACTGGGTGTCTACTACAATTTCGAGTAGTTTGATTAATAATGAATTTTAGCATTAGTGCATTCCCTGTTATTCCAATCTGTTAACTATAAAGTGCTACTCATGTTTGTGAAGACTAAGAGAACCATGAACGTTTGTTTAGCGTGTGATCTATGAAAATATAAACCCCCTAGACACACTGTCTGAAGTGCACGCACAATCTGTGTCCTGGGGCATTCATCGTGCGAAAAAAGTTAATCGATAAATTAATAATCGTTACATTTTTAACCATTAAATAATAAATCAATAATAAATTAAATAAGTAATTATTATTAAATAATAAATAATACAATTGTAATGAACAGCAACAACAAGAAAAATAATGGACAAGACGAACTCCAAAAAGTGGCAACCACTCAATATGGCTATTAAGAAATCAAAATAGACCATAAGGATTTAGGACTATTATAACAATAATAATAATAATTTCATCATCTGCTGATATTAGCTGATTTAAGCTTCATAATTTGGTTTCTGTAATATATGTTTTGTATTCATCCTGGTTTTGAAATAAATATTAATATTTATCTCTATCAAGAAAATAATAAGGACGGGGGGAAAAACGTCAATCCAAATAATTTCGGATTATGCAAATTGGTTTGTTCATCATGAACATTTCACACATATTTTCTAATGGTGTAAAGAATGAACAATATATGAAATCAGATTGTACTAAATTACATAATCTAACAGTGACAGTCATTTTTCAGGTAAATGGTTGTGGACCACATAAATAGCATAAAAATACATTTCGTGTGTGTTTGTGTGTGTGCAGTAGTGTGTGTGTGTCTGTGTGCGCAGAAGTGTCTGTGTGTGTGTGTGTGTGTGTGTGCAGAAGTGTCTGTGTGTGTGTGCAGAAGTGTCTGTGTGTGTGTGTGCAGAAGTGTGTGTGTGTGCAGAAGTGTCTGTGTGTGTGCGCAGAAGTGTCTGTGTGTGTGTGTGCAGAAGTGTCTGTGTGCGCAGAAGTGTCTGTGTGTGTGTGTGCGCGCGTGTGTGTGTGTGTGTGCAGTAGTCATGAAAAAAGGCCATCCCCGAGTCTAAGCAGCTGCTTCTCTAATTTACAGCTGGTCTCTGTGAGGCCACCTGCCTCCAGCGCAACCAGATGCTGATGACGCAAATCCTAGGTCTGGCCAGCAGAGTCCAGCACATCAGAGCCCGACCCGGCCCGGCCCAGTAGAGCCCAGCCCTTCACAGTGCAGAGGCCAGCAGAGCCCGGCCCAGCAGAGGCCGGCCCAGCAGCATGCAGTCCTGCCCAGTCGCACCTCATGGGCCCTCCCTGTGTCCGAGCCACATCTCCATCTTGGCATACAGAGTTTTTGAAGGACCCCCACCCACCCCTCTACACGCATCTCTGACCTCAGACTTTTCCAGAGCGGCTCTCTGGCTCAGACGCCAGGCAGTGTGTGTTTGAGGTGCCCTGCCAGTGAAACCCGAGCCTCTGCAGCAGCCAGACGGAGCGCGCGGTCGCTCGGATAAGACATACGACGGCGTGGTTTTCAGAAATAACACAATCACTGAAGACATTCACTGTCAATATTCATGACTTGCCAATGTTTATCTCTGATAAATTATTTATGACAAAAGTTACAAAAAACGAAAAAAAAAAAAAAAAATCAGGATCTGTGTTTTTACATGGGACTAATTTTTCCCCTCAATTGCACACAAATGTCTATTGTGCTTAATTTCTCTCCCTCACACACAGACACACACGCACACACACCAAAGCATGTACATATTTGTAGATGCACAGAAGCAACTGTCTAAACAAAAAGAAACTCTTCGTTATGATGGTGCTCCCTCCATAAGGCAAGTCCAAATCAGTTCAGTTTTATTTATATAGCAGGTCTGCAGAAAAGCAGAAACAGATTAGGCTGACACTTCGCCGTCGCAGAATAGAAAAGCTACTAACTCGGCACAGAAATCTCTGCTAAACTGTCAGTCTCCCCGACGCAGGCTTCCAGTCTGAGCTCTTGGCGGCATGCCAGGTGGCATGGAGCTTGCATAATGACAAACACGTGTTTGCAGGAACAACAAAAATGCCACAAGCTGAGGAAGGTCAACACTATTACGTCAATGATGAACTTTTTCCCACAATGGCATGTTTCAGGCTCAAATGGCCCATTACCATTCCGCCTTTGTTCAGGGACCTCGGTCACAAAAAAAACTGCCGCCGTCGCACGAGTCAACCAGCCGGCGCAAAAATAAGACTCCACAGACCAAGCGGCCGAGAGAGTTCAGCCATAAACTACTGGTGTGAAATCCTTCGTGGCTGGAGGCGAGTTGTGTGGAGTTCCCCCCCCCACAGACACGCGCACACACACACACACACACACACACACACACACACACAAAGCCGCTTCTGAGCTTTTCATTTGTTAAAATGTTTTGTTCTCCCACCCCCAATAATACATTTATATAGTTATAACTCCAGAAATAAATGCATGTCGTTTTTCCAAAGCTAAGCTGGAATGCTCCTGCACTCAAAGAGAGAACACAGAAGACTCTCGCAGGAGTGTGAGACATATCGACTTGCTTCACTAAACAGTCTCTGGCAGCGCCGCGCGAAAAAAAGTCTCCGGCCTGCGAGACTCGACTGCTCTCTCAGCCCGGCTCATTCTTCCTGTTTATTCGTGCAGGCCACAGTCTTTCCTGTCTGCTTTTTAAAGTTTACTTAACCTGTTTCGTTCTAGAAATTCATTTTTGTGCCATACTAAAGGCACCCCCCCCCACACACACACACACACTCTCTGACCACTCCTGCTTAATCCGAACTGGCCTGCAGGATCGGCTTTGTCTCTCACTCCCGCCTAATCAAGCTTGAAGTACTTGCTTTGTGTAAGTTTGGGTAATAAAAAAAAAAAAAGCCCTGTCCCATGCTGACTTAATTGACATAAGATTTTAATACATAATAGCACATAACAGTAACAGCCCAGCACACCAAACAATAGCTTTTACTCTGGACAGCAAGAAAGCGAAGCTGATGCATGTACTGTGTAAAACACATAAGATTAGATTCTGACATGGAGTTCGATGCAACAGTTATTGCAACACACTTTCGAAATCAAAGTCCAGAAATAGTCGCAGGCAGGTGGCGTTTGTATCCGAGCCCAGGATCCTCTGCTGACCCAGAATTCGGCTTCAGTCAAGCACAACTGGGCCACGAGCCGCGCCCACATGAACACGGACCGTTCCGCTCAAGTTCTTTCAGTTCAGAAAAGATGCTTATTTTAAAATACACAGTGGCCAGTGATGCAAAGCTTTCGGACCAGTGCTCTTTTATCAGCATGGATTACTAGACATAATCGAAGCCATCCCTCATATGAAACTACTGGGGGAAAAAATAATAATAATGATGATAAAGAAAACAATAGTAATAATCATGATGATATTCCTATGCATTTTCAAAATGCAGAATTTATTATGGCAAGAATATAATAACGCTCAAATACATGGTATATATTTTGTGTAAAATGAACCGCTGGCACCACAAAATAGATGAGAAACAAGCATAATGTTTTCTTACAGTGTTATAAACACTGTATTTGGTTCCCCAAATAATTACCAGCTGTACTGGCATTATGGGTTGACATCCATTCATCTTGTTACTATGCACTTACAATATGGTAGCTATTGTTTACAGACTATGGCTTTATTTATTTTCATATAAACATATATAACTTGTCATAATGGCTGTCTAGATCACGATATATACATCAATATTCTGGAACGTCCTCTAAACCACATTATAAACGCCCTTTCATCCCCTTCATGTGATGATTCTAGTAGTCCCCGCAGTACACTTTTTCATTAAAGAATACTTGTTTATATAGACGGCTGGTTTCTCTTAGAGCAATTTTAGGCTTGTATGCAAACAAGGAGAAAAATCACCCCGTTCCTTTCAGGTACAAAGTCACACGTCACACTCATATACATCCCACTCGCCAGGGGAGAGGTCTAGATGGGAGAGCGTGTGTGACGTATGCAGGCGAGGTCTTTTGTGTCTGTGAGGGGGAAAGCGAGGGAAGTAAGTGCCACTGAGTTTACTGCTGGTGGCTTAAAATAGTGTCATTTATACTATATTATATTCGATATATCACCCAGCCCCGCCTGTCCTCATACTGCACAAAAAAAAATTTCCTAGTTCTGCATTCATCATGTCATACACAGCAACTAGAGATGTGCATTTCAGTGAGATTTGACTCATCCCTAAGAGCAACCAGCCCTGCATGTCCTTAAAAGGTCAGCTAGCTGACTGGGGGAATAATCAAGAATATTAAAACAAGAACACGCTGAACCTCAGTCTCACGTTTTTGCCTTTCTTCAGTCTAGCTAGAGTATAATGAATGCCTCGAATATCAGCACTTCAAGAACAGCAGCACTGAGTGTACTCTGCATTTACGCACTTAGCGCATGTCTCGAGACTTCATTCATACCCCCGCGAACGAAAAGCGAAACTGTCTGAAAACATGCATCGGTCAGATCCTGCTGGTGCGGGTTCATACCTAGAAAACATGCGGCTTATTAGTGTCTCCTTAACTTTTAAAGAATATTTATATCCTGCTACACGAATCCTAAACGAATTCATTCATTATCTCGCAAAACTTTCTTACAGGACTAAATGTGAATTCACAAAAGTGTTGCAGTTGTTCTTAAAAAAAACAAAAACAAAACAGAACACACAATGCACTTTCACTGTTTTAGTGTAGTACTTTAACACCCTTCCCCAAAACCAGCACACACACAAATACATGGTCTTTCAGCGCCTTCATGTTTTGACCTCCTCACAGCAGGGTAAAGCCTTAGGGTGCCATTAAAACTAAAACAAATGCTGCACAGAAACGCTTATCATGGTGTAATTTATCCTGTCCAGAAAGAGAGGAAAAAAAAAGTTAACCCAACTTAAAAATGAGTGAATTTGTATTTCAAATGCATTTCACAATTGAACTTTCCGAACAACTCATCATCTCAATCTGCCCGCAGTCTTCACAGGATGTGTTCGCGCGCTTCATCTCACACAGGATCATTTTCTCAGAGCAGCCCTCTTCTGCTCGCTGGGCCATCCGCAGTGCGGCCGGGGGCCACGCTCTCACACACAGGCCTGGCACTGCTGCCGTGGAGCTCCGTGCTGGGGGAGAGGAAGACGGAGCACAACAGGAAGGCTCTACCTGATATGGCCATGGCTGCCAGATCGTCTCAGGCTGGAGGCCTTGTAAGGGAACATCTGGCTTTGTCGGGGAGGGCAGGGGGGGGCAGTGAGGACAGACTGCTGGGATAAACCGGGTCGCAGTCTCGGGGCCTACAGCCTTCCAGCCCACGGCAGCACCGCCGGTCAGGCTGCCATCTATCACAGGACCCCTTGAGAAATCGCCCGTTGACAAGTAAATCATTTACAAACAAAAGTGCAGGCGTCCAGGCTCAAGACACGCTGTTCTTCTAGACAATCATCCAAGCGGTCAGTTAAACACCAGGCCCATCGTTTTCTGCGCATTTAGACAGATCAGGGGTCTTCGAACATTCAGATGTGGAAGTGTTCACTCAACTACATCAAGACTATGACTCCTTCTTTTTGGTTTTTATACCAGACTTTTATGTCAGACGTAATAGTAAACTGTTCAGATAGATAAGGATAACTACCACACACTCAAAGAACTAATGATAGGAATTCTCCTCATTAAGATGATAACGATATGACGTGTATCAACATGCACGACGGTGCTCTACATTGTTTTCGGTCTGTGCTTAAACTTAATATTAGCTCAAAAACTCCAGGAATCTCAAATAGATAAAGCACACTGGGAAGTATAAGACAAGTAATTGTTAAAAATTATACTGGTTAGAACACAGGGCAGAGGAGTCAACAGTGGCCTGTATCGGTTTTATTTTATTGTAAATGTATCGGTTTTATTTTATTGTAAATTTTGAGTGTGTGTGAGAGAGAAACAGAGAGAGAGAGAGAGAGAGAGACAGAGACGGAGCGAGAGACAGAGAGAGCGAGAGACAGAGCGAGAGAGAGAGCGAGAGAGAGAGAGCGAGAGACAGAGAGACAGAGCGAGAGAGACAGAGCGAAAGAGACAAAGCGAGAGAGACAGAGCGAGAGAGCATGAGAGAGAGAGCATGAGAGAGAGACAGAGCGAGAGACAGAGCGACAGAGACAGAGCGACAGAGAGCGAGACAGAAAGAGAGACAGAAAGAGAGAGAGAGACAGAGAGAGAGACAGAGAGCGAGAGAGACAGAGAGGGAGAGACAGTGAGAGAGAAAAAAAGAGAGGGACATTGTGGCTGTAAAACAGTTACATCAGGGTAATCTTTAACACAAAGCAACCAAAATGTTAATGTGATCACAACGGCCTCTGAAGTAAAAAGGTAGATTGAAGTAAAAGCGTAAACTAAACCGCACCTGCAAAAGCAATCAAACTGAAAACACAGCGAACCAAGATCACGCATGCTTTAACATTCATAAATCAATAATAAAACTCACAACTCTCACTACAAGATTAACTATTGCCACACCACTTTTTAAATACACAGTAATACTGCTGTGGCTTTATCTTACAGAGGGAAGGATCAGGAGCTCTCACACACACACTCTCTCTCTCACACACACACACACACACACACACACACACTCACTCTCTCACTCACACACACTCACTCTCTCACTCACACACACTCACTCTCTCACTCACACACACTCACTCACTCTCTCACTCACACACACTCACTCTCTCTCACTCACTCACCCTCTCTCTCACC
>JBBPCX010000038.1:7369280-7388571 GCA_037974365.1 Hydrocynus forskahlii
ACACACACATACATACACACACACACACACATACATACACACACACACATACATACACATACTTCCCCAAGTGCTACTTTACACAGTAACATTTCCGTGCACCTGTAAACACGGCGGCTAATCATGAAGAGCAGCTACCGGAAGCAGCTCCATTGTTTGACTAATAAAGTGAATGAAGATATGACTTGCGAGACATTGAATATTTTCAAGTCTTCTGTACACAATGTGAAGATGAAACATTTTATTTTAAGAATTAACTGGGGGACAGAGAAGCAGTTTAAGCAATCGAATAAATAAATAAATTAATAATTCAACAAAAACAATTAAACAAACAAACCAAAAATAAACAAATAAACCCCACATATAACTCTGGTGCCACCTCTGTCACTCGCATTTCACCTTCATCTCCGGCAAGCAGCTGAAAATCCCCATAACAGGATGCTCAAGCAGCTTTGAAGCTTCATACGCAGAATCGGCAAAATTACACTCCTAAATGTCCTGATGTACTTAATGATTATATCAATTATTATTCAAAACAACCATCACCCCTTATTGGAGCATGATCTTCAAAAAAAGTGAAAAAAATCTGATGTACACTAATGTGTCCTTTGTTTGTGAACATGCAAAATGATTTAGAAGTTTTTTATAATAACTTAATATTATATAAGAAGATACAATAAATATAATAAATGAGAATGTGGTATATGTATGTAATGAAGTTTATTAAAACAGACACACAGTATTCAGTCAAATTTAAATCTTTGTGCTCTTGCTGGTTTATGATAATTCCACTGTAACGTGTTGTGATCTTGAGAGGATGGGAGGTCTTTATCATCAACTGATGTTTATGAGTGTAAAACATAACTGCATACTCAGGACTAAAACAGGACAAAAAATTTTCTGTTTTTTATTAAGTTAAAGTGAAAATATTTCTCTGAGAGCATTAAGGTTATTGAGCACCCCCTTAACATTTGGAATGATTTCGCAACAAACATCAATGTTGATATTGTGGCAGTTAGTCCTGATATTGTGGCAGTTAGTCCTGATATTGTGGCAGTTAGTCCTGATATTGTGGCAGTTAATACTAATGCTGATATTGCTGCTGGGCACCACAAGTAATTCAATGTACAGGGGGATCCTCCGCTTACGACAGTCTCGACATTTTGGGTTTACGACGCTCACTCTCATAAAAAATTGAGACGTGAGCATTTCTGTTTACATTGTTAACATCATACTTACAGTTTGGTTGCGTGCGGCGGAATAATACACAGTGATGGCCTCCCTCAGTACAGTACAGTGTACAAGTACAGTATATTCATGTCCTTTTCCTTTTTCTGGGGCTTACTTGTGTTTTTTATGTTCTAGATTATGATTTAACCGCTGTGTTGGGATCAGTAAGTGACTGAGGAAAGCATGTGTTCCGACTTACACCAAAATTCGGGTTACGTCACTGTCGTAGGAACGGAACCGCGTCGTAATCTGAGGACCCCCTGTACTGAAAACACTGAAAGACCTAAATGCGAGTCACGGTGAACGTAAACATATCAAAATCATAAAAATAAATCTGCGGTCCTCCTGGACCGTCACCCTGCAGTTTCCTCTGTGAGGCTAGACCTGATCCGATATGGATTTGGAGGGAACTTGTGGTTCAATGAATAGCTCCCCTTGAAATATAATTCTAATGTTTATACATCAATCAGCCCCAACTTCAAAACCACCTGCCCAATACTGTGTAGGTCCCGCTTGTGCAACCAAAACAGATCCGACCCGTCGAGGTGTGAAAAGATCCCTGGGGGTGTGTTGTGGTATCTGGCACTAAAAAGTAGATCTTTTCAATTCTGTATGTTGCAGGGTGGGGCCTCCATGGATCCAACTAATCTGTTCCCAAACTGACTGAGATCTGGGCAATTTGGAGGCCAGGTCAACACACTGAACCCGTGGCCAGGTTCCTCCAACCATTCCTGAACATTTCTGCAGAATGGCAGGGCACATTATGCTGGTGGAAGACGGCACTGCCACAGAGTGTACCTGGCCTGTAACAAAGTTAAGAATGATGGTATGTATCAAAGTAACATCCACATGAACGACAGGACCCAAAGTTTACCAGCAGAACGCTGCCCAGAGGGTCGTACTGCAACACCAACGTCCATCAGAGCCACAGGAAGTATGATGCTACTACGGTACGATGCTACACCCATGCACTATTCGGACACGTTTCTATCATAGTCAGCCTTAACTTTTCTTTTGTGGGATCAGACCAGATGTCCTTCACTCCCCTTATAAAACAAGGAGCCTTGGGTACCCCTGACCCTGTAGCAGGGACACTGGTTGTCCTTCCTTGGACCACTTTTGGTCGGTACAGACAAGTGCACACTGGGGACGTGCCACAAGACCTCTGAAAAAGTCATCGAGCCGTCACCTTTTACCCCTTTTACCCCATCAAAGTTGCTCAAATCCTTACGTTTGCCCATTTTTCCTGCTTCCCACAAACCAACTTCAAGAACTAATGATTACTGCCAAACACATCCCACCCTTTGACAGGTGCCAGTGTAAGGGGATAATTAATGTCACGTCACCAGTCAGAGGTTTTAATTTTGTGGCTGACTGGTGTACATATACGGAACAACATGGGACACACACGAGGTCCATCTGTTTCTCTGCATCATTTGTTATCCCCTTTACACAATAACCAATGTACCACCAGTGAAAAGTTATTATTTGGGTGGTGGATGTTTTACAATAGTGTAAGAGTTATGAACTGTGTGTACATGTGTGGATCCCACACAGCAGTGTTCCTGGACTTAACATGGAGTCCACTTGTTGTCCATTTTAAGCGTAAAGTGTAAAGTGTCCATTCTGTCATACATGAACACGCAACAGCACACAGTGTGAACAGCACGAAATTCTTCCTCTGTATTTAACCCAGTTAACCCATTCACCAAGTGAAGCAGTGGGCAGCCAGGAACACAGCGCCCGGGGAGCAGTGTGCGGGGACGGTACCTTACTCCGGGGAACCTTAGTGGTGCCACTAGCAGTCCTGGGATTCGAACCCAAAACTTTCTGATCCCAGGGCAAACACCCTAACGACTAGGTCACCAGCTGCCCACTTTATGAAAAAACAACATCAGGCATTCTCATCCTGTTGATCCACTTTGCAAATGTCAAGTTATTGATGAATGTTCTGATTCTGCACATCATCCTTTAGCCACAGGACAATGTTTTGAGTCTGTTGAACATTTTCAGCCCAGCAGTAAAACAGATGTGTTTACAAGAGTGTTCTGCACTGTTGCACTCTGTGTTACAAACTCAGTGTCACCCTCCCAATATTATTTGCTCAGTGGTGGTCATGTGGTGTCCTGACTACTGATGGAGTATTGGTGAGTGTTCATAAAGTGCCTGCATGCACCAATCAGCCATAACATCAAGACCACTGACAGGTGAAGTGAATAACACTGAATATCTCCTTACAGAGGCCCCTGTTAAAAGGTGAGACGTACTAGGCAGCAAGAGAACAGTCGAAGGCAAGCTGGTGGAGCCGGCGTGATGCTCTGGGCAACGATCTGCTGGGAAACCTCGGGTCCTGCATTCATCTAGCTATTCCTTGGACCCACCTAAACAGTGTAACAACCAAGTGTCATCTTTCAGCAGGATGATGCACAAATTCTTCAGGAATACCACAGCATGCCTTCAGGGCTCAGAGTTGTTTTGACTGCACAAGTGGGACCGTCCCCACACACTGCTCCCCGGGCGCCCCTCGTTGGTGGCAGCCCCCTGCTTCACTTGGTGAATGGGTTAAACGCATTGCTGTGCTGTATTTGCGCGTGACAACGAAGGGCAACTTTACTTTTCCCTTTAATGTTATGGCTGATTGGTGTACAGTCCAGTGATTATTTCTGGGATGTAAAGAGCACAGGTATTGATCATTAGGGCGAACAATACAGGTCTATAAATAATATCGCACTGCACTCTAAAGCACTTTTGACACGAAGTTCCAGTTTGAAATGTTGTTGTTCATTTCTATTCCATATCAACATTAAATTTCATTTCGACATCCAACAGTTTCAAAAGTCATTAATCCCATCAACCTTCCACTTGTTGTTCAGTAATAAACTTAACTAATAACCCCAGTGTGGTTATAAATTATATGAATGGAGCCCATTTCAAAACCCCTTTCAGTAACTCATTCACAAAGTGTTGCATTAGAAGCAAACGTCACAAAGGAAGAGTAAAGTGCATCAACCAGAAACAGCAGTACCATACAATCTGCCACCCCCCTGAACACATCCACATCAAAAAGTTCAAAAAACAGACATAGATGGACAAACTAACACCAAACCCACGTGTTTTGCAATAAAAAGATGCCTACCAGAAGCTTACCTGTCAGTGTGATCTAGTCCTGCTTTTTCTGCCACTCGATTTGTCACTCAACACTTCTACTTGACATGTTAATGACTTTTATTCTTTATTCTTGACTGTCTGTTTGTTTGGAAGGCCTTGTGCACTTTTTAAAATTATTTTGCTTTATTTTATTTTTTACACTATTTAGTGTGGCGGTATGTAGATTGGGACGCAGCCTTTCTGTCTGTGAAAGGGACGGAGCCATTGGAGAGGGTGATAGAAGCGAAGACTCAAAGCAAGCCTCATGTTGGTGACAAACATATACGTAAATTTGTATTTGATGTTTATGATTTATTCATTCATTTACTACATCAAACAAAAAATGGATGTCTCACCCACCCCTAATGAACGGCGTGAAAGTGTTCCCACCCTTAGACTCCTCTACAATGCAGTAATACATATTTTGTGAAAACAGAAATGATGCACCATAAACCATCATGGATTATGCTCTTTCCTCTTATTCAACAGAAGCTGAGTACAGGAATTTCATTTATTCATTAGTCGTGTGTCATTGCGGATGTGAATGACCTGCACAAAAATTCACCAAATAAACAGTAAATTAGCTCGGTATTGCTGTCCACCCCCTTTCTGATGCTGAACATGGCAGAAAACTAACACACATTTTAAAGGGGACTCGACCATCTGCTCTCTCTCCACATATACTACAGGCAATGTGACCACAAAAATGGTTTCATCAATACTCAGCCCCCGATCAACATACTCAACTTCGGATATTACGGATGTTTCAACACTGGAATGGTTCCAAAAACTCACACGAGTTTGGAGGAGAAGTGGTGCCCTTTTTGGGCTATGAAATCAAAATAAATGATGCAGTCACGCCAATGACATAGAGAGGGACAGGGCTCACTGTCATACATGCAAGTCTGTGTGTCTCTACGAAGATGTAACATCTTTTATACACAGATTATAATGTCCAATAACTATTCTTGCCAAGTGCTGACAAGACTCTTAGCTTCACATCCAAAAGATCATTGATCTTTCATGACTTCTGTTTTGAAACTGCCTTCTTTAAATCCCTCCAAAGGTTTTCAAAGGGATTTAAATTTGGGGACCAGGAAGGCAACTACAGGACATTCCAGGATCTATTTCTCAACCAAGCATTGGTTGACATGAAGGTGTGCTTGGGATCATCATCATGATGGAAAGTCCAATGATAACCAAGATTCAATTCTAGAACAAAGGGCATCACGTACTTCTTTAAAACTGTCTGATACTTCTAGGAATCTATGATACAAGTTACATGATCAAGACTTCCACAACCCACCTCCATGCTTGACCGTGGGGATGGTATTCTTTCCCCAGACCACAGAATTGTTTCCTAAAACCCTGCAGCCCAACGCAATTTCTGCAGGTATCTTCTAGCCAACCTTTGATGTTTTTTTGTCGTCAAGAAGCGAGTACATCTGAGTGCATCCATAAGACCTTGTTTACTTAGTGCTCTTCTTACAGTTGTCACTGAAGCGCTCGTCCCGAGCTTCTTCGGGTCATCCTGTAGGTGTTTTGCAGAAATACAGGGTTTTTTTCTTTGTTGTCCTGACTTTGTGGCTACGGTCCCTTGCTTTTTGGGCTTTCTCCCTCAGTCAGGCAGGTCTGATGAAGTTTTGCATTAAGCATTAAGTTTTAACTTCCTTATAATGCACCCAATGGTGCCAACTACAATGTTGAAGTTTTGGCATTTCTTATCCTCCGTGCCCTGCAGGTGCAATGAAATCATTTCTTCTCTTGGCTTTTATAAAAGCTCCTTAGTCTGAGCCGTGATTGAGCCATGATGAACTCACCTTCAGCAGATTCATGGGTAGGGTTTATACATGCATCACAGTTGAAGCAAATTACAAGATAATTATAGAATTCCAAAAGGTTTAATCATGTTTTGGTTTCACTTTGGGCCATTAAAAAACTAGCTGAAAGTTTTAACGCAGCAATATTATACAGGGCCTGAATATCTGCGACATGTCTCTATTCATAAAATATCACATTACACTGCATCATCATACACTTTCTTAGCTGATTTTACATATAACTTAACTAATAAGAACTCCAATGTAAAATCTAACATTCATTAGCATATATCAGCTTCAAAATTGGCATCGGCAGACATGTTCATGAAAAATATCGGATATCTGCGATGGCTTGTGATTCCCATATTGGTACATCTCTCTTTTAATCTACAAAACCATTAAAAACGCAGAAATGTGTGGGCATTAATTGGCAAACATGATTGGCAAACAATCTCAAGAAAATCTTATTTTCTTCACTGTACAGAAACCCACTGTTGTCCATCCTGTTTGACTGTACTGCACTGGTTCTCATTCCAGTGAGCCACGACAATTCATAACAATGGATAAGTAAACGTAATGAGCACATATCCTACTGGCCATCCAATTGGTAGGCTTATGTTACCACTTGCAGAGGAACAAATACAATTTAAAAAGACTTACAGGAGAAAAAACATACAGGTGTAAGAGTAAAACTGTGCAGCATGGGTGCCTGACAGCCGCCACACACAGCTAGAATAAAAGGTTACTTGAGCACAGGAGTGACCCGCCTACACGGTCACCACGGCTGGCCCGCCCTCCACAAGGGCCCAAAAACAGTAAAGTGACCCCTTATAGTCATGCATGAGCACACCACACCACTGAACACAGTGTGAACAGTGTGAAATTCTTTCTCTGCATTTAACCCGTTCACCAAGTGAAGAAGGGGGCAGCCGCCAACGAGGGGCGCCGGGGAGCAGAACGTGGGGACGGTACCTTACTCAAGAGAACCTCAGTGATGACACTAGCAGTGTTGGGATTCAAACCCACACCTTTTTGATTGCAGGGGCAAGTCCCTAACCACTAGATCACCAGCTGCCCGTCTTGGTGCGAAAAGAGGAAGTTTATTTAACCTTCTCCTCACAACCAACGCGGCTAACTACTGTTTCTCAAAGTGAAACACTGACATGACTGTTCGAGGCAACAACCCAAATAGTTGAAATCATCCTAAAAATAGAGATTATTACATGCTCACATTTTTCCACTCCTAACAACAAAGAAGGGCCTGATTAATGCCGAACAGCACTGTTTACAGTTTGACTGTACTACAACAGTACTACTGCACTTCTCAGGGGAAGACGCCTCAGCTTGTACAACCAGTTTAACCTCATGGCACAGTTTGTAGCCACGCTACTTTGCCCATGCAAAAATAAATAAAACTCTTCCTCGTGGCTGGCACATTAAGCAGCGAGTGTAGATACTATACTTGCTGCTTAAGGTTACTCAATTAAAAAACGAGCATATCTGTGATTAGTTTACAGTGCGAATGATAAACGGTCTGCACATGTTATTATAAGGACACATCCAGCAGTCTGAACGAACTCCTCACAAACGGAGCATCACTGAAAGAGAGGAAACCCACCCACTCACCCACCCACCAATGTTAAACTACACAAGACTCTTCCAATGTATTATTTTTCAAATTTTCTCCACACAGTCTTTTGTTTGGAATTTTGAATCGAGCGTGTTCAATAGTGTATAAAACAATAGTGACCTGCACATTTTACACAGACACACTCCACACATTACAAAAGCAATAACCAGAATGTTTTTCCCATAGCTGTATTTATATACTGTGTGACGGCTGGTGGCCTTGTGGTTAGGGAGTTGGCTCTGTGACCAGAGGGTCGTGGGTTTGAATCCCAACACTGCTAGTGGCACCACTGAGATACCCTCGAGTTGGGTACCCTCCCCACACACTGCTCCCCGGACGCTGTGTTCCTGGCTGACGGCTCTTTCACTTGGTGAATGGGTTTAAATACAGAGAAGAATTTCACACTGTTCAAACTGTGGTGTGTTCACGTACGACAAAAAACAGTCACTTTACACGCACAAGACAAATTGAGAAAGAGAGTCATAAGGCCGCTCAGCATGACATCACTTTACATGATCAATGCTCCTTCCACTGGAGAAAGAAAAATACTTCACAAACTTTGAGTGTTGGTCAATTGAATGAGAATTTCACTGTTAACTGCAGAATCTTTGGTTCAGTTTAAAAGAGATATGAAAATAAAATAAATAGTTAATCTATTTTTCTTATTTTTTTATAGCCAGAAAAGGCACTGCTTCTCCTCCAAGCTTGTGTGGAATTTTGGAACCGTTCCAACGTCAAAACCTCCATTAATATCCAGTGCTGTGAGCGTGTATTCAGATTTTTTAATCAGTTGATCAGGGGCCAAAATTGATCATTTAAAAAAAATAAGGGGGGAGAAAGTGTGGTGGAGTCGCCTTTAAAATGTGTGTTGGAGAGAGAGTCTGTGACATCATGGCTAAAGAGGCCGGAAAGGGACAAAACGCAAAGAAACAAACGCGGAGCAAAACACACAGCAGACTCAAACAGACTTTAAGACACAATGTCAGCCGTGGAAGTGGCTACGCGTTCAGCAGTTCTAAATCAGATATGGCTTTTTAAAGAATACAGGAGTACAGGGTGGGGGAAAAAAATTATAACTATTATATATGGCCAAGAGATTAGGGAGTTGCCCCTGTGATCAGAAGGCCGTGGGTACCCTTGAGCTCTTGGTGACTGGGTGAAATATAGAGAAAGAATTTCACACTGTGTGACTTGACGTGACTATAAGGAGCCGCTTTACTTCATTTAAGTGTAACTGTTTCAATTATGGATGCAGAATATT
Source organism: Hydrocynus forskahlii (assembly GCA_037974365.1). Lineage (NCBI taxonomy): Eukaryota > Metazoa > Chordata > Actinopteri > Characiformes > Alestidae > Hydrocynus > Hydrocynus forskahlii. Next base: position 7,378,369 of record JBBPCX010000038.1, read on the forward strand.
ATCTGAATCCTAACATACGGATAGATATACAAAAGTCTCCTGAAATTCGCAGGGGTTATGTTCCAAGAGCACTTGCGAATTGTGAAAAAATTTGTTTGTTACCCCTGTATATACTGTACTGTAATTAATGCACGCATGTTTTCTTTGATGTAAGCAGGTAAATACAGTAATTAACTAATTTAATTTACAATAATAAAACTACAGGACTTTAAGAAGAGCAAAACGAAAAACACGAGAGCAGCCAATCAGCAGCAAGGAGAAATGAATAAAATTCTCAGATTGGCTACTTTCAAACCTCCCGCCTCTGAGTACAGCAGTATTTCACCATCCCAATACGCGCTTTCATATACGGTTTCTAAAACATGTATACAGTTTGAGCTGAAATTGAGCTGAATTTACGTTAGTTACAAAATTAGTAAATTATATTTTCTTAATAATTTATCAATAAAATGCAAGAAAATTATATATTGCCATGAAAAAAGCACCCAAAAATGGAAGATATTTGCGGAATACACTGTATTCTTTTAAAAAATTGCCTCAAGCAGACATTTAAACTTCACGCATACATTTGAGGACTTATTTATTGTGGGAGCAGAACATTCTGATGATACTCGCTATATTTCTACATTTTAGTTCCAGTTTCTACATTTTATAAGTGTACGAGATGGAGTTGGTATCGAGATATACTGGGGCACCTCTAGTTCACCTGGAGGTGAAAGCAGATTTGTTTCTACCCAAACAGAACATTCTCTGATTAGGATGTGCACTCTGGCCACGTTCTTCAGACGCATTTAACCATGTCTGCAGCAGCCATGAAGATACAGAGGAAACAAATTGCTGCTCTTTTACAGGAACGGACCATTTGACTGACATGCAAACCAACCACGCTGTTGTTTTTGGATGACGTGGAGCCAGTTCCTTGGAAAAACAGTGCTATGAAAAGAATTAAAAAGTATCAAAGTATCTTGTTAAAGATCCTGAGCACATTTCACAGTGCTTTTTGAGTGGAGTTAAACCACAGTACTTTTCTTACTACTTTTTTAATCAAGTACTTTGAATTTGAAACAGATTCTCCATTCTTGTACAACCTAACACAATTTGTACAACCGTTCTTGAGCAGTTTAGTCACATTGAAGTCAGTAAAAAAATTATATCACTGAGTACAATCTATCCGCTCAAGCCTCACGTTCTTGGCCAAACCCAAAAATAGACTTCAACAGTAACAAACTACGCATAGCCTTTCAGGGCTTCTACACGACTTAATTTGGAAACAGACACACTAGGAAGCCTCATAATCATTGAGTGATCTTTTTTTTTTTTAATTTTTAATGCAAATACAGAACACAGAAAGATATGTAAATAATGTGCGCCGGCAGAACTTGTACTGCATCATGTTTTGCTTCAGTTTAGTTTAAAACAGGTCATTTCCATAGTTTCTGAACATGATTGTAGAGAAACAAATTACCTCAAAGTAATTACTGGAGTAGTTTTCACTGAACAACCTATTAGCTCAGACTTATCTTTCATTTTTATGTGTCGAGTATCCCTACAGTGCTTGTATTTTCATCTTGGGCTAAACCAAAGAGTTTGAACTGAAAGTGGGAAACAATCGCTCGTTTGTTATAAATTCTAAAGGATGTTCATTAAACCTTTAGAATTGTTATATATGCTAAAGGATGTTCATTAAACACTTTGAATTGTTATATATGCAAAAGTATGTTAATTAAACACTTAGAATTCATTTTACTAGACAATGTCACTTGTGTGTACCCCATAAAATATGTATATATTTGTTTTTTTAATTACAAAATTAACCTCAACAGCCTAACCAGAATTTTAGTCTACTGCGCGGCAAACCAGATCATTCCTGGACACCAAGACTGGTAATGACGTTTCAAACTGGAAACACTGGTCTGCACATGTATTCGAATGTGCACTTACACAAAATCTTACACTGGCTGCACATTTAAATATTGAAATATCACTTCCAGTCACTAGATTTAAATCAACACCTGGATGCAGTATCAGACATCCACAGTAACAGACATTTCAGATGAACCATTCATGAATTTCTACATTCGATTACAGCCAAATTTCTTAAAACCGAAGCTCACGCCACATTACCAAGGTCTGGAGAGCAGCAGATTGTAGAGATACACTGAGTTCTAGAGGTTAAGTATGTTAATAATACAGGTTTAGTAATAATATGGATGTTTACAATAACAGCATATCAGTGTTTTGATCTCATTGTAAGCTGATTTAGTTTAGATGTGTTTTAGTGCAAAATGTCCGATTATAGACCGATGACCCACTTCCTAGGTACACCGACCTTATAGCTACACTCATGCATTTTATCAGCTCCATTTAACATATAAGTGCACTTTGTAGCTTACAGTCACACTGCAGTCCATCTGTTTTCCTGCATCAGTTTACTCCCTTTACCCGGTTCACCTACAGGGTGGCCGAGAAGGTAAAACACCTGCCTGTGAACCTGATGACCACATATATAGCGGGTTCAAACCCTCTACCAACCCTTTCTACCACTGTGTCCTTGTGACACTTAACCCTCAGTGTCTCCAGGGGGACTGTCCCTGTGACTAATGACTGTAAGACTGTCCCTGTAACTAAAGACTGTAAGACTGTCCCTGTAACTAAAGACTGTAAGACTGTCCCTGTAACTAATGACTAAGACTGTCTCTGTAACTAATGACTGTAAGACTGTCCCTGTAACTTCTTTTCTAGGAGAAAGGTTGATGTCCACACTGAGCCACAGAGAGCACCAGAGGTACTGCCTTAGCCGCGGTTGGCACTTCTACTTCACTGACCAGCTGCCAAAGAAACTATCAAGTCCTAAGTCCATCAAATCTTCACCGAAGTTCACTGTACATTACGCATATCAGTCAGTGAAAGTAGCACGATGCGCGATTTAAAAAAAAACTCACATTAAACAGTACTTTAGTATTGTAAATACTAAAGACACATTAAGCAACCATGAACACTCAGAGCCACAAGGATGTTTGGCGTGAATTCGTGGTGACTTCTGGAAGAAAATGCTTTTAAACTATATGCTCATAAAACGAAAAAAGTATTTTGTAGAAGCTGAAACATAAATAATAACTTTTATAGTAGATGAACAGATCTGAAATGTCCTTTTCGGAACGCATGCTCTCTGCTGGCAAAACAAAAGAGACATGTCTCGAACATCCACATGTTAAGATGTGTTTTACAGTTTTAGACTCATAAATTGTGACTCCTATGCATCAAGACCAACGTACCATTCAAACTACACCTCAGCTTTGACGAAACACAAATCTCCCCCGTCCCCAGGTGGTTATAAATTGTAAGCCTTGCCGTTCTTTCATAAAAACACAGAGTTCTTTCCAAATCTGTAGCAACTAAGAAAGGGATCTCACACTTTCAAGGACCTGACCTGACAAAAGGAGATTTGTTCATTTCCATCTTAATGGCTCAACTAAAAGTGTCTCTGGCATCTCTGACAGAACTATCATTTACATTTGCTTGCACAAACTCTCCATTTTCACAAGGTGGCCATGAGTCAGAATTCTATTGTAAACGCTGAGAAAAGCCCATTGCTTTTGAGTCGAGACTTACATGGAGGAGTTTATGACTGATGTGTTATGTGTTATTTTGTTATACTATGTTTGCATCAATGATAAATTGTAATTTCTGTTAAAATGACTATTAAGCCTTTTTACCTTATTCATCATTCATACTCAATCTGATTATTTCCATAAGATAAAACTGCACACATTCTGAAATAAATTCTAACAATATGAAATTACCCGCACTTCAGTGTTCTCTCAGTATATATAACATGATACAAACTAGGAAAAGAAAAATGTTTGTTTTTTATCCAGGACATATTTACATTTACGTCATTTTAATCACGATGAAATTAATTTAAATAGCTAGAAAGTGCTTGACATGAAAAGCTTTGTATATCGTAAGGGCTTCGACAGACCTGAGCGTGCGTCATCGCAATAAACGGCAAACTAGCAGCCGGAGACTTGAGCCTATGGAAAAATTGGATGTAAATTCACAGGAACAGAGCTCTTAAATCACCTCCTAACCTTACATGACTCCAATCTCAAGTCAAAGGCTCCAGATGCGCCAAAATGTTTAACATCATCTGACACAGGATGTCAGCTCGTCCAACGTGCCCTTTTTCATTGCGGGTATGACAAACATGTCTAACAACGGACAAAAATAGCTGATAGCTTGATTCCAGGACCTGCAAAACAGCCTGGTTTCTCTCATGTATCACTCACACCCTCCATCATGTCTTCCCAGCTATGAGGTGCTCCTAAGACAGACCAGAAATTCAGGAATATATTCAACGGCGATCCATCATCCGTCTCAGACGCTCTATTAGGATTAGCCTTAACCCTGAAGACTCTGCTTGTGGTTATTTGATATCAGAGACGGACGGTTAGATCTGGACCATCTGAAGGATCAGACTATACAGCGACTCACAAACACACCAACCAACAAATGCTTGATTTGTGTCTGGACTATTCTGACCAAAGAGCGTTCAGCTTTCCCAAACACAAATCCCTTTAAAATAAATAAACAAATAAATATCACACTGTTAATCCACACAGAAAAAAAAAAACTTTGAACAAAAAAAACAACAAATGAAAACAAAAAAACTATTCCTGGGCAAGTTAATGCATTATTGTGGCATTAAGGCATTATTTACTCACCGCTGACCATCATTTTATTTTATTACTATTGTTTTGAAGGTTCGTTTCTTTGTTTCGTTCTCGAAAACCTCACCTCCCTCTAACAGGGACTCTCTGCTGAACACAGACTGTTTCTGCTGCCCCCTGATAAAAGAAAAATGTTTCTGCTGGTTCCTGTTTAGAAAAAAAAAAAAAAGGAACAGATTAGTAAATGTGAACTCGCCGTTGCTCGGAAGGAGCCTGTTATAATGTTCTGATCGGGGCTCTGGACTCTGAGGGGAACTTGCTTTTCTATAACAAACTAGATTATACGTGAATGCCCTGCAGTGGCACATAGCTTTGTTTTCATATTTGATTTGATTACATTAATGTTTAAGTTGAGATTTACAGAAACATTTGAACTGTAACTGTGTTAAAGGGAACAACTGTGTTAAAAAGCTCCTGATTAGTTTAAAGTGTTTGTAAACCAAATGTTTAGTCACGATTAAACATTTTGAGCATTGCCCAGCACTGAAAAAACCCACAATTACACAAACGGGGATACACAAAACCAACTGCACTTACACAATACTGAAATGAAAACCATTTGCACATACTCTTAGACCACACCATCATTCATAGAACTGTTTACTACAAACCCCAAAGTATGACATCACTAAGCACATACGACAGTAGGGTCACATTAGTAAGGTATTTGAGGAAAGATCATGATTCATAAAAATATGCCATGTTCAGTGCAACCGCTTCGCTTGCTTTGCTTTGAAAGTTTTTCTGTAAAGTTTTTCTTCACAGCACGTTTTTGGAATGCATGGTCAAGTTAATGTTCCATTGCTAACACAACTGAGTGGTACAAGCTCAGCCGTGAGGGAAATTCTTCAGAACTGATGACTCAGTGAGGTATTTTTCTATACAAAGTGATATCAAACAGATCTGTTGCATATAGAAATTAGGGTTGTAACAATGCAGCAAAATACTTTGCATTTTACATCATAATGCAAAAAACTTGACAGTGTGTTAGGACAATGCATTGTGGAGAATAAGCATTAAATTAATTCACTGACCAGCTGCACTGTTTATAGTCTTAAGCTACTGTCAATCAACAGCACATTCATGTCATAATGAAACTACTAATGAAACTACTTACATTTACTGCATTTATCAGACTCCCAGCCAAAGCGACCTCCGTTCCCTACCTACAGGGGGCAGTCTCCCTGGAGCAACTTGGGGTTAAGGGTCTTGCTCAGGAACTCAGTGGTGTAATGCTGAAGGTAGGATTCGAACCCATGACCTCTTGGTCCAGAGGCAAGTATCCTACCCACTAGGCCTCCACCACCCCCAGCCGTAGTTTCATTAGTAAAGTAAAGTAAGGGTGTTTTCACACTTGATCGATTACTCAGCATTTTTTGCGTATATGTGAACACGGCAAACTAACTCAGACCCTCTAAAGCGAACAGAACTGAGGTGGTCTCAGTCCGGTTCGCTTAAAGTCCATAGCTCGGGTCGTTTAACTCGTGCGTTATGAACACAGAGCGCTCCAGGTTCGCGTCGACAATCTTCGCACCCTCTAGCCTAGCCGTAGGCAGATCACGTGGTACAGCCTCGGGAAACAGACAACGGACAATGAAGACATACGAATAAATACAAACTAATAAATGAAAATATGTAAATGTAAAACCAAATAAATAACTAAATAAATAAATGGGACCTAGAGATTCTTGTCAAGATCGAGGTTCTCTACCAAGTTGCACAGCCTCAAAGCATTCTTGCTCTCCACCAGTTGAAGAAAAATAGTAGCAGAGATCTTTGTGGAAAATGTAGAAGTTTGGTAGAGCTTTTAACCATCTACTCTTATTGAGAAAAACATTCCCAGTAATGGTGAACTTAAGAGACAATGGCGGCGGGTTGGATGAAGAACTAAAGTGTGAACAGAAAAAGAACTGAGACCCATCTGAGCAGAAGTGGAGCAGAAAGAGAACCGAGTCCCTTTCAAACGACCTCTCACTGTGAACAGAAAAAGAACCGAGTCCCCTTTCTGTCAGTCCACTTTTTGGACCACTCTAGAGGGCCGAGTTCTGTTCCTGAGTTCTGAACCTGTGCTGTGATTCGAACCCACAACCTTCTGATTGCAGGGACAATGCCCTAACCACAAGACCACCAGTGAAGTGTTCCACCCCTGAAGACAATCGTCATTTTTCTTCATTCAAATTTGTTTCTAAATGTCGTGAGAATGTTGTCTTACTTTGTTCAACATACTAAGTGTTTTGAACTGTGAGACCTGCATCGTCTTTTGGACTGAATGATGAGTTGAGGGACTCGTTAGACAAAACTCATGTAAACCAACAAGCCAGCCTTCGCTCTCCGCGTCTCTCGGCTCTGCGGCCAGTTAACGAGTAACTGCGGGCATGAATGGAGTTCAACAGTCAGCGGTGCAGTCAAGCCAATAGATTTTTATTGCAGTTTTTCTCTTAGTTTTATTATTTGCCATTTTAATATCCCTCACTAACTTCTCACGGGGGAAACGTGCGGCTCTTCAGACTTTACCTAACGTGACAGGGTTTTTTTCTAAGCCTAATATATTAATAATTGCCATTTTATCTGGGGGTTAAGATAAAGAGTATTGTTTAAAGTGATAAGCCTCTAAATCTAAACATAGTCAGGAATACAGTTAAGATCTAAAGTGTAAACAAAAGACGAATCCTCTTACTACTAAAAAAGGAACCGAATCCCAGTTCCTGAGTATTTGGATTATTTGGGCCTTGTGTCCAATATCATAATCAGAGCTGGAATGGATATTGTGAACTGGTACTAAACTGGTACTGGTTCCTGACTGGTCAATAAGAAAATATTGATAAGCCCCAGGACAGACGGTGCTGCTTTCAGTGTTTCTGCAGCTTTAATGATTCGTTATCAACACAGGAACCTCAGGAAACTTTTTCACTCGCTCCCAGAATGTAACAATAACTGCTCAAACTTTTCACATCTTTTCAAGTGATGTCTATTCTGGTAGAACAAACAAGAGCACTGCTAAGTTTTGGTATAGAGGAACAGCACAGGGGGCGAACTAGTTGCGCAAGTGTTACGTTTGTGTTGCTTTGTTTGGTGACTGTTTGGCCTTGATCATGGCTTCTTTTCTTAATTTTACAGCCGTGTTAGGACAGATTATTAACTTGGGCTAGGGTGTGTTTCGACTTACACCAAAATTCATGTTACATCGCTGTCGAAGGAACGGATCTCCACCGTGACTTGAGGACCCCCTGTATCAGTATCAGCATACTTACTATCTCTATACTTCTATCAGTGTACTTATCCGTTATTTATTTTGTAAGGTTGTCAATATGGCCATCAAAAGAACAGGTCACGTGATCTAAACCCACAGATACAAGCCATTACACGTACATTACCGAGCTTCTGCAAAATAAAATATTACTTTGTTTGCAGGCACTGTGATGGAAAGGCCCTGAAAACCCTTGATAAAGTATTAAAGCTCCGCTATAACCGGTCATTCGTGTGTGTTCTTCAGTAAGGCAGGTTTCTATGAAGGTCCGAATTTCACATGATTCCTTTTAGACAAGACCAAACAAAATCACTGCTAGCGAAACATTTTTATCCTCGTCTTGGCTTGCTCAAAGGAACAGGAAAAGTTCTACCATTAGCTGTTTTACTTGTAGAAAAATGCTTAGACCAAATTCTACTTACAGCCAACCCCAGAATTTTTGAGAAAAAAAAAACAAAAAAAAAAACAAAAAAAACAAAAACAAAATTGGTTTACGTGCCCTAAACAAAACGGCACTTTTAGGAAACACTGCGGGCTTCAGGTGCTGCCTGCTGTTAGTTATTGTGATTTCGTTTTCGTGAGTTAAGCGACTACTAATACTCTAAAATTAGCTATGAATGACCTCACTGGTTCAGAATACACATGTGACAAGGCGGTCAGACTTTGGCCGAACTTAGAGAGCTTTGTTTTGCCAGGGCCACCGGCGGCCGTACGTCAGTCAGGCCCCCTCTCTGGGTTTAAAAGTGATCGGGCTTTGTTATGGTTTTACATGATTTAAAGTTCTCTGCCACATAAACATTTCAAACAGTCTGGCCGCTCTATAGAGGGGTCCACCTTAAAAGCACCATAATCCTGCCACGGGCTCTAAACACAGCTCAGCCTGTGACGAACGCAGGCCTGCAAACGCAATGAGTCACAGGTACCGGGCTGTTTCTCACTTTGTGCAAATGGAAAAGTCATGAGGCCACACGTGAGAGAAAAGCACTCACCAGAACATCACCAGGACCTTCACGCTCGAGCATCTGTCAGGACAGAGCCACATGATGCACTAGGTGGTCAACAAGCAGCTGCATAATGCACACTGTCAGGAACTACATTAAGAACCTAATCAGAGAAAGCACACAAGAGGCAAATTCATTTTTAGCTTCATTTTGTTCTATTCTATTGTATTTTGACCTAGTGACATTAAGGTGAACCAAAACAAAAATCATAGTATAATATGATATAATCCACCTGACAACACAAAACCATCTGGACTAATTTAATACCAATAACTCAAACCTTTCTTTCTAATAAATTCCAAGGTGAAGTTTAACTAACTCATCCCCCCCCCCCCAGAGTTTGCATGCACCCACCAATCACCCACAGAACAAACAACAATAAACTGCCATTTGTTTTGCAACTACTATTTCAATATAATGCTCATCTGGCATTTGCATGAATTGTAATGCACAAGAAGTGAAACACGCTGGTAATAAGTGTGTAAGATGCCACAGTGTGAGCGTTTCTTGGACCTAGACTGACTGCAGCATAGTCTCCCCTTCACAGAGCGTGTTCAGTCTGAGATTTTCAGGGTTTTTTTTTTTTTTATTCTATTGGACCATTCATCTTGAAATTTTGACAGCATAAACAGTGTAGCTGTCATTTTCAAATCATCTCAAGAAAAAAAAAACAAAAACAAAAAAAAAGACAAAGGGAGATAAGGTTTGTTCCGACAGCGACGATACACTAGAAGACGCGCTGGCCTTTGCTGAGGCCCGAGTTCAGGCGCGCCGCTGGAGCCGTGAACTCCACGCTGCACTCAGAGGCACACTCACAAACACTTGCAGCACCAAGTGAATGAGCTTATAAGCAAACAAGCACCACAGAGGGGTTTACTACTCTTTGCTATTGTGAAAACACTAAGTTTACTCACATTTTCACTTGCGATTACTCTCAGTAAGAGCCTTGGCCCGGGCCCCATCTCGCCAAACCCGCCACCGTCGGCTGTATAAGCTCGCCAGCAGATCTGGTGACATTGACTCTGAATTTTCAACAGGGCCCTGACCTAGGCCAACACACTCTACAGGTGACACAAGGTCAGCTTCTCTAATACAAATATGAGCAATGACAGAAGCCAGAGCATAGAGGTCACACACTGTGCACTGGTAACAATACAACACCCTTTTTTCCTGATGTTGACTTCGCCTCTGTTTCTTTTACCACCAGACTGATCAATGATATGGG
>JBBPCX010000038.1:7391872-7402842 GCA_037974365.1 Hydrocynus forskahlii
GAACATGGTTGTTGTTCAATAATAAGATTATTCCTCAAAAATACAACTTGCCTAATAATTCTGCACTCCCTGTATACCCAAGGGAGAGAGAGTTGTGATTGGAGCAGACTTTAATAGCCATGTTGGGGAAGGGAACAGGGGTGACGAGGTTGTGATGGGTAGGTATCGTGTCATCAGCAGCATGAAAAACCCTCAAATGTCTTTTTGATTCAACAAATTTATGTGCAGATTAATCAGCAGCTGCTAACTGTCTGTTAACCATTGCTAATTTATTTGAACGGTGCCATGCCAAAGCCCCCAAAAAACAAACTGAACACATACTGGGTACAAAGAGATGAAATATACTCTGCAGTTTGTCTGGATGTTTAATTTTTGTCTGTTGTCTACATTCAGAATGGCCTAATTGTCTAAAGTTTTTTTGTTCTAGTTACACCTGAATCTGTGTATTTCATGGTCAGCAACTGATCACTGTACATGCAGGGGAATATTTCAGTAACAGGCACAGCGACAGACCACAGACCGCTGGAATGCAGCGCACTCTTCAAAACAGTGTTACACCAAAACAGACCAACACCAAAGACCAGCTCAGCAGCTTCAAATAAACCTCTTAAAACTTTTACATGTAATGTAATGGCAATTAAAACCTCTTAAAGACTTAACAGCCACCATATATTCCTGATGTAAGATGCCCAGCACTTTGTCTATTGTTGGTGCTCTTAATAAAGCAGCAAGTACATTTTTTCTTCTTCATTTTAGAGTAATCAAGTATGTGTTCTTTTACTGAATACTTAAACATGAACTTACTTGCAATCAAAAATTACTCGGGGCAGCTGGTGGCCTGGTGGTTAGGGAGCTTGCCCTGCGCTCAGAAGGTTGTGGGTTTGAATCCCTAGACTGCTAGTGGCACCACTGAGGTACTCTTGATGAAGGTACTGCTCCCCAGGTGCCCCTCCTTGGTGCTTCACTTGATGAATGGATTAAATGCAGAGAAAGAATTTCACACTGTGTGCTGTGGTATGTTCATGCGTGACTATAAGGTGATGCTTTACGTTTACTGTTAATAATTATCACAAAATTGACGTATACTTTTTACCAGGGTTAAATATGTAATACTCAAAGAGGATCGTTCAGTTCTGATCCCTGTCATGGTCACGGCTGCAGTGTATGCGAGTAGCTTTACTGACTGGTAGAGGCGTAACAATGCATCCAAAAAATCACAGTATCGCAATGCAGAAATTGGACAATGCGCATCGTGGACTCATGATAATGCATCATGGAGAATAATCTCTCTATTAATTTTCATATTTGATGCATCACACAATTATTAATATAATATCTGCTAAATATGATCCAGATGCTAATTGTGTTCAGGGCATAGGTTATTTTTTAAAGATGTGATACTTTGTACTGTGCATAATGGGAATGGCGGCTGCAGATGATGAACACAGGGTGGTCCAGTGCTTAGGGAGTTGCTCCCTGTGGTTGGAAGGATGTAGGTTCAAATCCCAGGACTGCTTGTGGCACCATTGTAGTACCCTTGAGCAAGGTACCGTCCCCACACACTGCTCCCTGGGCGCTGTGTTCCTGGCTCCATCACTTGGTGAATGGGTTAAATACAGAGGAAGAATTTTGTGCTGTGGTGTGTTCACCTATGAGCCCTACTGCTGCAACCTTCTGCTGCAACTCGCTACTGAATTTAGTGCCTCAGTATTACTGACCTGTTAGCTTTCTGCTTTGTTGTCTTTCTTCAGTGAAAGCTAGTCCAGCAAGAGAAAATATAAAATGTAAAACAGATCATGAGAGTCTGTTCACTGCAACCAGCTGTGGCTTAAATTCTGTATATGGTTGCATTTTATGTCAGTACTACCAATAGGCCCACTGAGACAGGGTGGTTCTGGAAGAACATGTTCTGCTAAACTCTGGGTGGCACAAAAGTGCTACAGCAGAAACTCTTTTAAAATCGGCATTTAAACAAGATGTCATTAAACCTAATTTATGATTTGAGAAAATCTCAAAATCTCAAAAATGGTACTAGTGCACTGTCTGTAATATTTTGCACCGTGCTCTTTTTTGGCACTCTTGTTTATATTGAATTATTTCTGAACTTATGGCTCACAGTAAGAATCATCTATGGCATTTGATAAACACATGGAAGGTAAAGATCCTGAAGATCTTGGATGCGTCTGAAATCGCACACTTTTATTAATCACACATTACAACACTGAATACATGTCTAACGGAGGTGAGCTATACAATATGGACAAAAGTATTGTGACACACCTCTTATTTATTGAATTCAGGTGGCTTCTTTATTTCCACTGAGGTCAATCTTAATCGTCCAGGAGATCAAGACATTTTAGACAACGCCATACTTCAAACTTTGTGGACCCAGTTTGGGGAAGAACCTTTTCTATTCCAGCATGACTGTGTCCCAGTGCACAAAGCGAGCTCCATTAAGACATGGCTGGATGAGTTTGGTGTGGAAGAGGTCTGACCTCAACCCCATCCCACACCTTTGGGTTGAACTGGAATGGAGATTGCGAGCCAGGCCTTCTTGTCTAAAATCAGTGTCTGACCACATAAATGCTCTATGGCACAAATTCCCACAGAAACAATCTAAAATCTTGTGTAAAGCCTTCCAAGAAGAGTGGAAGCTGTTATAGTTGCAAAGGAGGGACCAACTCCATATTAAATTCTATGTATTTGAATGCAATGTTCCTGTTGGTGTAATGGTCATGCGTCCCAATACTTTTGTTCATGTCGTGTATTTTGCACAACGTCAGACTTCGCGTGTCCCTCCTCGCGACCTGTAGTCTGGTGAGTCTGAGCTGAGGATCTTCCACGTCAGTCGGATCCTGAGGAACATCAGACTCGGATACAGAACTGGAGGACGGAGGAGAGCTTTAAAGGTACTAAAGAGCATCACACGGCTCTGCAGTTTCATTTCAACATGACAGTTGGTTTATTTTGTATTTAAACGGCTCTTTTCCATCGCTCCCCTCTGAAGCTCTGAGAGCTGTTTTCATCCACGTAGGCAGGAGGCGGCTAGGCTAACGCAGGCTAAGTTAGCACGTAGGGTCGAAGGTCCGGGGTTTTCTTCTAAAGACAGGTTATTCTTCTTTATTTCAGATCCAGCAGCTTCACGAAGCTTGTTCTTATGAATCGGATCGATATCTGCGATGTTTATGTTCCTTTTAATCCTTTTCATTGTCGTTATCAAGTGTTGTGCTAGCTCTATCAGTTACTAGCCGGTAAATACAACTAATGAATCAAAGTTAATTTCCGCAGGTCTGTGTAACGTAGCTGGTTAACGGACCGAAAATGAACAAGTTTAGCGAGATTGATGTGCAGATTAAGTGTTCTTTGATATGTTACACTGTAGTCTAGTAGGTAAACGCGGGTAAGGGTTTCAGTGACGTGCATTAACACCTTTGTACACTACTCTTGGACAAAAGTATTGGAACACACCTGTTTTGGAACTATGGCACCTTACTTCCAGTGAAGGACAAACTTAATGCTTCATCAGACCAAGACATTTTGGACAACGCTATGCTTTCAATTTTGTAGACATATTAGGGAAGGCCTTTGTTTATTCCAGCATGACTGTGCAGCAGTGCACAAAGCAAGGTCCATAAAGACATGGTTGGATGGAAGAACTTGACTCGCCCCCATCCAACACCTTTGGGATGAACTAGAATGAAATGGAATGGAGTGGAGTGTCAGGCCTTCTCGCCCAACATCAGTGTCTGACCTCATAAATGCTCTACAGAATGTATGGGCACAAATTCCCACAGAAACTCCAAAATCTTGTGGAAAGCCTTCCAAGAAGAGTGGAAGCTGTTATAGCTTCAAAAGGGAACCAACTCCATATTAAAGTCTATGAATTTGAATGCAATGTCATTAAAGTCCATGTTGGTGTAATGGTCATGCATCCCAGTACTTTTGTCTATATAGTGTATCTCATGGTAGTCATCTGCTTTTTTCTTCAATGCACTCTCAACCTTCTTTCAGAAAATCACACACCCATAATCACAGCCTGGTGTCTCTGATAGGGACGAGGATCTGTCTGGCACCATGACAGCTGCAGAGAATGTGTGTTACACCCTCATCAATGTACCAAGCGACTCGGAGCCCCCATCAGAAGTCAGCCTTAAAACTGACTTAGGTAATCAAATGCACTGTGATTTCGTTTCCATCACCTGCTAAGTTTTACTAGCGGTATTGGTTCCAGATCGCTGGAGATGTGGTGGTTTGATTGGTTGTTTTTTGTGCTGCAAAAACAGAAAAGGGGGAGATAAAAGCCAAGACGGAGGCTTTGAAGAAGGTGATCATCATGATCCTGAACGGTGAAAAGCTCCCGGGCCTCTTGATGACCATCATCCGATTTGTTCTCCCTCTTCAAGATCACACCATCAAAAAGTTACTCCTGGTGTTTTGGGAGATTGTGCCCAAAACAACTCCCGATGGCAAGCTTTTGCAGGAGATGATCCTGGTCTGTGATGCCTACAGGAAGGTATTTGTCAGTTCTTTGTGATTCTTTGCACTTTCAGGTAATCTTCTAGGGGCTGATGTATCAGTAGCAAACTCTATAAATATTGATTTGTTTGGCCCAGGACCTTCAGCATCCCAACGAGTTCATCCGTGGGTCCACTCTGCGCTTCCTGTGCAAGCTGAAAGAGTCCGAGCTGCTGGAGCCGCTGATGCCAGCCATACGCGCCTGCCTGGAGCACCGGCACAGCTACGTGCGTCGCAACGCCGTGCTTGCCATATACACTATCTACAGGTTGGTCGACTTGATGGATGCATCACATAGCAGATTTATGGTTGGTTTGCAACCAGTGGAAATGTGTTTTTTTTTCTGTGTGTATGCATGGGTTTGTCACAAGTCTGTTGCTCAGCAGCCTTGATCCTAAGAATTGTAGTATTTTTACTAATGCTGGGGACTATTATAGCAGCTGTAAAGGGGATGAGACTCCATATGAAAGTCTATCTGAATGCAGTGTCATTAAAGGCCCCGTTGGTGTAATGGTCAGGTGTCCCAATACTTTTGTCCATGCAGCACTCAAGATCTCGGCAGGTTTTTGCGGGCATCCATATAATATGAACAAAAGTAATGGGACGCCTGACCTATTTGAAAACCAGCCATAGGGCCATAGAAATGCGATATGTCTGGTCATAGAGCTGCGTGCTGCGCGCACTCAAGAGCACAAAAAAGCAACAAACTTTCAAAATAAAAGAATTATTTTAAAAAAACCTTGCGTTAACGCACGAAAAAATAATTGTCGGTGTTAAGTAAATAATGCGTTAAAGCGTTAATGTGCCCAGCCCTAATTTTTACTTTGGTTTGCTTTCTCATTCTTCCCTTTCTTTATTCAGGAACTTTGAGAATTTGATCCCTGATGCTCCAGAATTGATCCATGATTTTCTTGTAAATGAAAAAGATGCAAGCTGCAAGAGAAATGCTTTTATGATGCTGATCCATGCTGACCAGGTATTTAGCACCGTAATGAGAGTAACAATACTCAGCATGTCCAGGTGCAGTTTTGAGTGCAAAAATACAGTCATTGTCCTAAAACACTGTGCTTCAATCTTTTTCCAGGATCGGGCCCTTGACTACCTAAGCACATGCATTGATCAAGTGCATACTTTTGGAGACATTCTGCAGCTGGTTATTGTGGAACTAATCTATAAGGTGCAATGTTTCAACCGTCTTTGTATATAAAACAGAGAAATTAACTGTGTATTCCAAGTTTGTGGCATACAATTGGACATGCTGTTGTAAGAGAAGCTCTAATGTGTTGTTCTCTCAAAATGGACAGGTGTGTCATGCAAACCCCTCCGAGAGAGCACGCTTCATTCGGTGCATCTACAATTTGCTGCAGTCCTCCAGCCCCGCTGTAAAGTATGAGGCCGCAGGCACACTTGTCACCCTTTCTAGTGCACCCACTGCCATTAAGGTACTGTGGTATTCCCTATTGGGTCAAACGATCATTCATTAATTTGACATTCGTATAACCTTAATTGAACCGTTCTTGCATGTATATGCTTCCAGGCTGCTGCTCAGTGTTACATTGATCTGATCATTAAAGAGAGCGACAACAATGTCAAGCTGATAGTCCTTGACAGGCTGATCGAGCTGAAGGAGCACCCGACCCACGAGCGTGTTCTGCAGGTACAGATGCGGCCTGCATTGAATTGTGTATAATTGGCAGGGTATGAGAAACACAGAGGTGGCTAACTGCTGTTTCAATCTCAGGATCTGGTAATGGACATCCTGAGAGTTCTGACAACCCCTGATCTGGAGGTACGGAAGAAAACACTGCAGCTGGCCCTGGACCTGGTATCGTCCCGTAATGTGGAAGAGGTCAGTCACTGTGTGTGTCGCTGAGATTGCTTTTCACACTTTTATTGTTTAAAGCTGGATTTTCCAAGCAAGTGAAAAATGTTAGTTGTCAGTTGAGCATGCAAGCCGTACACCTTCATGTTCCTTCAGTCTTGTTCTTCAGTAAAGAACCACTTTTTTGGCAGTTGGTGATAGTGCTCAAGAAGGAAGTAATCAAGACCAATAACGTGACAGAGCACGAGGACACAGACAAGTACAGACAGCTTCTTGTGCGCACGCTTCACTCCTGCAGCGTGCGCTTCCCTGATATGGCTGCCAACGTCATCCCAGTGGTGAGTTTGCACCGATGCTGCTCTGAGAATTTCTGCATATGAAGAAACACTTTTTATTTAATAATAACGGAATTAAATATAAAGGTTTTAATGAAAAATGGAGAACAGACTTCAGGTCAGACAGAGGCTACCGCAGCAGTAATGTAAGGGTTACAGGCCTAATATGGGGTGGTGGTAGTCTAGTGGGTAGGAAACTTGGCTCTGGACCAAGAGGTCATGGGTTCGAATCCTACCTTCAGCATACCACCACTGGGTTCCTGATCAAGACCCTTAACCTCAAGTTGCTCCAGGAAGACTGCCCCCTGTAGTTAGGGAATTCAAATCAATTCAAAGAACTTTATTTGTCCCTGAGGGGCAATTTAAAAGTTGTAACATTTGACACAACAGATGATGCACAATAACAGACTTTTTTTATTTTTTATTTTTATTAAGCATGGCAAAGCAAGTTGTGCAATCCTGTACACTCTCTCTCTCTCTCTCTCTCTCTCTCTCACACACACACACACAAAACCAAAAAAAACAAGAACGATAATAAATACGGTACAGACGTCGCTCCACTAGCCAACCGGTCGGCCGCACAAGCGGCGAGCCAGAAGTATCTCGAAGTCACTTTGGATAAAAGCGTCTGATAAATGCTGTAAATGTAAATGTAATATGTAGGAGTAATACATTAGGACGGGAAGAACCGGTTCCAAATTAGAAATGTATGCCTCTGAGGTTATCGATTTATTTTATCTGTGGCTGCACGTTTTTCTGTCAGTGCGTTGCAAAAACATGCGCGTCATGATGACAAACTGTGTCTACGCTACTGGAAACTTTCAACGAAAAGTCATTGTGGTGCAATGTGTGGAGCATACAAATGTCTGTTAAATCTTAAGAGTAAGAGTGGAAACGCCCGCAAAATGTTGAAACATCTTTCAACGCATCATGCGTCAAAATTCCAAGAATAGCTTTTTGAAAATTTACGCATGAACATCCTGGAACAGTGCGTCCATTACCAAGCACTGATATTGATGTTATTGTGTCATGCGGCAGATTTGTAATACTTTTTTTAAACAAAGTAAACCTAAATGAAAATGATTGCTGTTCAGTGTTCTCTCATTTCGTCCATATTAGATGTGACCGAGATCTTTGAGGTTACAGGCGGCTGCTTGCGACTCAGCTCAGAATAGTTTATCAGTCAGTTTTATATCTGAAGAGGTCATTTGCAAAAGCTGATAAAAGCCACCCTTATCATGGGCTATTCTTTAGACTTGGGGTTTTCCAGCACATTCTGAACAATAAGTGCATCACAAAATCTGTTGCTGTCCATTACCAAGGCACTGCACTGTTTTAAAGCTGAAGACAACAAATGCCAGTGGTGTTCTTGAACACAAACTGATACATTTGTTCAGTGAATCCACACAAACTAGTCAATTCTGGTGACACTACATGGCTGCACCAGAGATGTTCTGGCTGATGGGGAGTTTTGGTTTAACTTTGCCTCTAAGTCACCTTTTAAACAGATTTTGGCATTAATTGTGGAGTTGCCTGCTTTTGCTGAAAATTTAAATGGGAAAAAAGTGAATGAATGAATAAAAATAATTAAAAATGGATATATGTTTTTGCATATTTTATAAGTCATATCCTTTTAAAACATGTTTTTATATACTCATAGTAGAACTAGAATCAGTAATTATATCTGTATCCATCAGACTGTATCAGGACCCATCTCTAATAATACCTTTCTTGCATCTAGCAAGAAACGTGAGTTACAGATTGATTGCCACCAAATATGTGGATGTTAACATCTTGAATTTTATTTTTCTTTTTGATACAGAACATGGATAAGTGTATTAGTGTATTTAATGAAATGGGATTTGTGTGTCTGTGTGTGTGTGTGATCTCAGCTGATGGAGTTCCTGAGTGACACAAACGAAGCCGCTGCAGCCGACGTGCTGGAATTTGTGCGAGAGGCCATCCAGAGGTTCGACAACCTCCGGCCTCTCATCATCGAGAAAATGCTGGAGGTTTTCCACTCCATCAAGGCCGTCAAGTAAGTCTCGCTATAGTGCAGAAACTTCCTTATTTTCAATTTTTTCAGTCATAAACAAGTTACAACAATGTCTTTGTGGTTCATTAGTTTAATATTGAAAGATATAAACAAAAACTTTAGTCATAGATATTTTTAACAAAACCACTTTCACACAAGCAATTTGGCACCTGTGATACTTGATAATATTAGAGAATATGAAGCAGGGGCAAATATTCAAGATTTTTACAATTATTAGTATCGTTGTTTATTTAAAATAAAATTATTTCAAGAAAAATTTGTAAAATTATTATTAACAATTAAATCCTGGGCAACAAGAAATTTTAATCGTGATTAATTGCATGATTTTCTGAGATTAATCGCGATTAGTTGTATTGTTATATGCAGATTCAATAATGAATTCAAAAGTAGTGTATTGTGCCCTTTCATTGTTAAAGTACTGCTATATGAACAAAAGTGGAATAACATTTGGTTTAAACACTTTAAACTAATCAGGAGCTTTTTAACAGCCGTGTTCCCTTTAACACAGTTACACAGTCACAGTTCAAATATTTCTGTAAATCTCAACTTAAACATTAATGTAATCAAATCAAATATGAAAACAAAGCTGTTTGCCACTGCAGGGCATTCATGTTTTATCTAGTTTGTTATAGAAAAGCAAATTGCCCTCAGAGTCCAGAGCCCTGAGCAACTGCAAGTTCGTATTTATAAATCTGTTCTCTTTTTCTGAACAGGTTCCAGACGAAACATTTTTCTTTTATCAGGGAGCAGCAGAAACAGTCTATGTTCAGTAGAGAGTCCCTGTTAGATGGAGGTGATGTAGTCCAGCACAAACTTTAGAAATAATAGTAATTTTTTAAAAAGTCTGCGTTAATGCGCGATAAAATAATTGTAATAAACATTGAAAACATAAATCTCTCATATTTTTTCAGCAACATACTTTCATCGTCAGCTCCAGGTTTGTTGCCTGTTCTATGATGCCTATAACTTTTATAGGCAAGCACCTTGCCGAGTTCTTTATATATTAGTAACACCGATAAATAAGTGATTTATCTGTCTGCTCAGGCTTCAGCAACTTCAGGTTTTGTAAAGTAGCGCCTGTGTTGAGTTTTTCTAGCAAGCATTTGTAATTTCTTGTAAGCGGTTTGATTAAATGTTCTTGTACATATGCAAGTACTCACCCAAAGTAACTTTACTCTGAAAGCGGCATTTTCAAAATGTTCAATAGACTGAACGTAAATGTCTGTGTACTAAATACAGGTGCCAGTCCTGTGTGAAGCCAGCTACGTATGTAATGATCTGCATATTGTCATCAAATCTCTGAATTTGTCGTTAAGAGCACTGCCTGTTCTTTGTGTAGAATCTACAGAGGAGCTTTATGGATTCTGGGAGAGTACTGCAGCACCAAAGAGGACATCCAGAGTGTCATGACAGAAGTGCGCAGGTCACTTGGAGAGGTATGCTAGTTCTTGGCAAGATGTGTAAACGGAGGTTACACAGCTTGCAGTCTCTTCCGAAATGTTTTGCAAGCAATCTCCCATGTTCTTCCCAAATGTTCTGCATGAAACTCACTCAACTAATTTTTCAGTGTGGGTGATGGTATCCAGCGAGCACACTGTCCCAGAACCACGAGTCAGAACCAGAACCAGAATCAGAATCAGAATCACTTTTTTTGGCCAAGTATGTGAGCGAACACACACAGGGAGTTTGATTCCTGTTGATGTCTCTCCAGCACAACAGTATAAAACAACAATATGTAAAGACACAATGAACAATATAATCTACAATAATTCACAATCTACAATATGAATGCACTATATAGATTTATATTTATACATGTAAAGATAAATATGTGTTGGGGCATTAACAACTTCGACTTTGTTATAGATAAGTCGATCTGAAGACTTATCCATCAACAAAGTCGTAGTTGAGTTGTCGTTTGATGACGTCACACAGACACAGCAGTGGAACACAGGTGACCAACACAGGAACTTTTATTAAAGTTCTCTGTAACATTAACAGTCAACATGACAGTAAAACAAAACAAAGGCTGATACCTTGAATGCTCTTGAACAGTTTAAGCCGCGGCGCCACTCCGCGTCCTCTGGACTGGACGACTCTCTGCAGTGCTAGCGTTAGCCCTGTTAGCTAGCGGTGCCGTTTCAGATGCCGTGCAGAATGCCGGCACTGTTACTGTACTTTAACACCGACTTGCAGGTTGTGCAGGTCTCCGTGCTGTTTGTGTGTCTAGAGTGAAGGATCT
>JBBPCX010000038.1:7422051-7446850 GCA_037974365.1 Hydrocynus forskahlii
TTTACAGCACTAGTATATATATATATATATATATATATATATATATATATATATATAGACTTTATATTTTGTATTGTTTGTGTGTGTATGTGTCTCTGTCTTTGCAGTCTCAACATAAGCAATAAAGTTTTCTGATTCTGATTCTGGTGTAGAATAACCACTCCCAGTGCGCTGTACTCCTGGGTTTAATTCTCAGAACATCATCCAGAAGCCACTGTGAGGATTTCAGAGCTGCAGTTAACAATTCCACCTTGGACACTTAACATTTTTCAGAGTAGAATCAGTTTTTTTCGTTTTTTTTTTCTCACACGTCAGTGTAAGTAAAGCAGTATTACTTGCTTCTTTAAGTATATACTGATCAAAAACGTTAGTGAGTGAGGATAAATCAGTCATTAGAATCAGATAGCTTTTATTTATCCCGGAGAAAACTGCTTGCAACATTGGTCTTGTAACAGAACCACTCCCAGTGCGCTGTATTCCTGGGTTCATTCTCAGAGTAGCGTCCTGAGCTGCGGCGAACAGGCGAATAGGACAGCTCTCCTGTGTGAGATCGTAGATGCCTATCTCCAGTGGATGTTCTCTCCAGATCTGAGGAGCTGCTGGGACGGAGGACGGCCTCTAGCGTCGGCCATTTGTAACAGGCGAGCCAGGCAGTGTGTCTGTTCCCCATCTTGGCGCGGCTGGTCGAGCGGAGGGCGGACCGAGCGAGGCGGCCCTGAGGCTGGACGCGCTCTGAGAGATCTCCTCCAGCTTCTCCTCCACGGATTACTCCCAGACTCGCTCCGTTTCTCCTCCAGGCGCCGCGTGCTCCGCGTTTCGAGGCCTGTCACGCGCGGAGGAGCGGCTGCGCGCTCGCTGGAGGTTCACACGGCGCGTGCCTGTGTGTGAGACCGTGTGTGTGAGACCGTGCGTGTGAGTGTGTGTTCTCCATGGCTGGCTGGAAGGACGGCTCCGTGCAGGAGAAGTATCGCCTGGTGGTGGTCGGAGGCGGCGGCGTCGGGAAGTCGGCGCTCACGATCCAGTTCATTCAGGTACACGGACACGCGGCGTTTTCTCACGCGTCTGCATGCGTGTGTGCGTGTGTGTGAGGGAATGCGGGGGGGTACAGGGGAGACATTGAAGAAGGGGGACCCCTTAAACTTAGAAAGGAGGAGGGGGATTAAGGAATTCGAGCGAGGCCTACCACCATACTGGATTTTCCACAAATCCAAAACAAACAAACAAACAAAAAAAACAAATCTGATGGTAGAACGATGTTTATCGTAACTTGGAGCAGAAGGGAACTTTATACCGGGCGAACCTCGAAATCAGGTAGCGCCGCGCGAGCTCTCGGAATCAGGCTTCTCACTCTCCCAGAACTCTTGAGAGGGACTGGGTCCACACATCAGGACCTCACACACCAGACCCAGTACTGCACACACACCGGGACCTCACACACCAGACCCAGTACTGCACACACACCGGGACCTCACACACCAGACCCAGAACTGCACACACACTGGGACCTCACACACCAGACCCAGAACTGCACACACACTGGGACCTCACACACCAGACCCAGTCCTGCACACACCCTGGGGCCACACACACCAGACGCAGTCCTGCACACACCCTGGGGCCACACACACCAGACGCAGTCCTGCACACACCCTGGGGCCACACACACCAGACCCAGTCCTGCACACACCCGGCTCAGGGCGCGCACACAGCTGCCAGCAGGATAAAGCAGAGCAAAACTGATTCTAAACGCTTTCATTAAGATTTAGATTGCAGAAGTTACAGCATTGCTTCCCTTTTCCTCTTTCTGTGGTCTGATTATTATTCTTCTGGGCAGCGGCGAGCAGCTGATCTCCAGACTGTATTTAAAAAGGGCACTGGGAGAGTGTGCAGTTGTACCTTGCCTGCTATTTTTACTCATTATCGGTGAAAACTTCATTCAGGCCACACAGCTCACCCTGTGGAAGTGTCAGCAACACTTCTGTGCTCTTGCGTCCAAGTAAAGCTGCTGCAGAGACCTGCCACACCACTCTCGGAGCTCGTTTGTTACTCATTAGCTTGTAGTCAGTTTTAGTGCATTGTTTCTTGTATTTTAGAAGTTCTGAGAAACTGTAGCAAAAAAAAACAAACATGTTTTTTGATCATCAGGCCAGTAAAAGCCAGATAACTTTGAGACGCCGTCATTCAAACGTGGCTGTTAAACTTCAGGTCATATTTTAACTTCTTATCTGATACATGGGTTAATGAGAATTGCTCTCTTAGGTAAAATATTTTTGTATACTTAAAGAAAATACAAACATTTAATTTGTGTTTATGTGAACTCCAGAGCAGTGCACCCAGTACGATTTTGTTTTTTTACAGCGGTGTTGATGAGGACCAGGGATAGCAATATCTGCAGTAAAAAACATCTTATCTATGACAAAAATGACTTTATTTTCCAAAGTGAGCCTGACTGTGGCAAAACAGTGATAATTCTGAAAGTTTTATTTTCCTGCATTACAATGCCCTGCACGAACCTCTTCTAACATATAAAACATATACATTAGGCCACAATCGTATCTCAAAACAATGCCTCTGGCATTAGATGCCAATTTTGCGAACAATTTCGTGTAATAGCTTTCAGTGCGGTAGCTTTTAGAGGCATGCTTCGGACGTCTGGTTCCAATCACCTGTTCCGGTTCTGGGAAGAACTCAGACCTGGATGGTGCATAATATAACTTCACTGAAAAGGTGCATTTCACAACAGACTGCTCTGAATCACTTTATTGACAAATTAACCGTGGTTTATTATGCAGGAATGGTGGAGGTGCACTTTAGTTGTAAGGTTTTGCTGCCCTGCTTGTCTGATTAGAGCGTGCACTTTCAGGAGTTTACAGCTCACCGTAGTTGGAGGTTTTAAATACATGACATGGAGGTGACCAGTCACGCTACAGGTTCAGAGGTATTCATGCGTAAGGAGATGCTCGTTGTTGCTCTCTCTCCTTGCCTAACTATGTAGGAGGGGGTATGACAGTCTTTGCTTTGACTACGTGTATCTTTTAGAGAATTGTGTTTTCCCAGTTTACCCTGAAATGATAGTCTGCACTTTTGTGCCTGAAACAAAATTATCACTGCATGCAGAACTGTTTCTGTCATCATTTTCGACAATCCCATATTGCCTCATTTCTGTTTTTGTGATGTATTAGATCCCCTGAGTCTCCTATTTGTGCTAAACTGCTACTGGCAAAGCTGCCACTTAAAAATGACCATTTGCTGGAGCTATAATCAGTTACTATAATGCTGATGCTGATTCAGAGTCTGTCAAACACGAATAATAAGCAGGGATGTAGTAAAACAGCTCCGTCAGATGTTAAAAGAAATCCATTCGTGGATTGTATTTAGTTGAATGACAGCGGTGGCTCAGGGCATGTGTAAAAACAAGAGTAGCCTCCGAACAGCCCGTGAGTCCTTCATCCTGTTGCAGTGTTTCTAGAAGCCTCTGGCAGTGAGAGAGCCACCCAGCCGGCTTTTGACTCCCAGCTTTCCCATTCATCTGTGCTGACCTGGGGAGGCTCCAACTGAGTCATGCTGGGTTAATGGCTGTAGAGAAACTGGTAGAGGAAGTTCCTCCTGCTCAAGGGTACCTCAGAGGTGTCTAAGCAGTCTTGGGAATCGAGCCCACAACTTCCTGATTGCGGGGCGAACGCCCTAACCATTAGCCACCGGCTTCCGAGTGTCATTTTCCTTTTTCTGTGAGTTTTTATGGTCTAGATTATGACTGTACAGCTGTGTTAGGGTCGGTAAGTGACTGAGGCTAGAGTGTGTTTCTACTTACACCCAAATTCGGGTTATGTGCCCGTCGTTGGACCCCCAGTAGTCATCCCTAGCTCGAGTGGTCACTAGATTACTTGCGGGTCTCCGCTGCTACGCAGGCCTTACGCAGCCAGCAGACAGCATCCAAGTGACTCAGTGCCAGATGATTGCATGGTGACATCACAGTGATGTAATTCAGGCCAAGGGGCAGCGCAGGCCTCGGCTGACAAATCTGTAAGTGAGAAAATTGGATCTGTGACTCAACGGTGGGTCGTTTATTTCACCCTGCTTTAAATGTCGCCTTGTAGTACTTTTTCCGGACCCGACTGGGAAAGAGCGTGTGGGTATTGATTCAGCAGCATGGCTGCTTAGAAACATCCACGGCTGACTGTAGGAAGTGTCTTGTGAAACAGTTTGGCCCCTATGGTTTAGTCATGCAACAGCATGAAATAAGACATGATTCTAAAGGGCAAACATTTGTAGCTTTCCGCACAGTGTCTCCGAACCAGCACTGGCCATGGGTGCAATGACAGGCTAATCTGTTCTCCTTCTCCGTAGCACGGTCTCATGTGCACTATGTGTGGAGCCAGAATGGTTGTGGGCCACTCTTATCTTTTTCTCCGGCCTCCACTGACCATTTCATGGCGTGGTATGGTCAGGGGGATGACAGGCTAGCTAATATTAGCACTTATCAGTAGTGCTCTTTTTTTTTTTTTTTTTCCGGACGAGGTGACTCCCTGCCGTGCAGTTTCCTTGTGAACGCACCCCGGCCAGACCCGGGGAGTCGTGTGTGAGTGGATTAGCCTTCAGAGCACTTTGAGGGAGTGCAGGAGCGCCTTTACTCCCTCCAGCACGAGGGGCTCGTGGTGCATGGTTTTGATTACTGAAATGTGAGGTCATATCGAAGGAATGCTGTACTGAGGCTTTATTAAATAAATACAGATAAAGGATGTGGGGCAGTTCCTTTTTGGCATATGGAGCCAAGGTGCGGTGTGGACTGAGCTGTGTGTGTCTTGTGTGTGTGTGTGTGTGTGTATGTATGGGGGGGTTGTGTGTGTTTGGGTGTTTATGGTGGGCTTTGTGTGCTGTATGTTTGCCTGTATCTAAGCAATAAAGTGAGGAATGAGACACGCATATACGGCTGCTTCACTTGATTGAAGAAAAGAAAAACATCCATTAAAAAGTTGTTTCCATGGGTTAGGTGGCTAAATGCAGCCTGTGATGTCTGCACTCCTTACAGGGTCTTTATTTAGATAGAGGCGGACACAGCTCCACTAATCTGGCCTGATGATGCTTCACATAGTATACTACTGATAGCGAGGGCAAACAGCTCTGTTGCTATCTGAGTCCGGGATGCTCCATTTCCTGTGTGTGTGTGTGTGTGTGTGTGTGTGTGTGTGTGTGTGTGTGTGTGTGTGTGTGTGTGTGTGTGTGTGTGTGTTGGGGTGGGGGTGGGAGGTTTGCTCAGGCCATCCTTGTGCGAAAGAACATGGTCTAAGCCTTACAATTACATTCACATTTGTGGCATTTAGGTCTTAGCCAGAGCGACGGACTTCTAAAGCTAAACTTAAATCAACATCCGCTATTCAACCAAGTTACTGCCCATTAAGTTAAAGCATAAGTAAGGAAAACGTGTTAAGAGGGTAAGTGCCTGCAGTTAGGAAGCAAGAACAAGAGGCCTAGTTGGTCACTAGGCCTGAAGTGGCCAGCTCTGAACTGGACGATGGTTCCAGGCAGGGCTGTGTGGAGCGTGAGAATGTGTGTGTTTGGAGGTGCCACTGAGGCGGGAGATGAGGGAGCATTGTTGGTTTTTCCTCACCTGTTGCTTTCTCACACTGTTGGCTCTCGGTCTGAGAGTTGCGATTCCATTACCCTCCCTCTCGGAAAAATGGGCCTCTTTTAACTTCACGGTCTTATTTGAACAGTTCACTCGTCCCTTTTTCCTCTTGTCCTGGTAACGGAGCACTTCGTCTCCACCTAACAAGAAGAAAGTGACCTTACAGTCTGTATTACTAGGTTATATGCAGACGTGTGATCAGGCTGTTTAGCGATTTATATCTTTGGTGAGTTCACTAGGGCTGGCCCAAGCAGCAGAATATTCAAAATATTTCATAATAGTGCAGAGAGACAGAAGCACTGAAACGCTGTCAGATAAAGGGACAGATGAGCCTAACTGACTTTTTCCTTGTCTAGTTCAAGGCTTAAATCTGTTAAAATCTTTGTTTAGCTCTGTTTTCATAGTGAGTTTTTAGTGTAATTTGAATTTAAACTATTATTTATCGATAAGGGGTGAGTCATGATTTTTTTAATTTTAAACTTAAAATGTAATAGTTTATGTGAATTTTGTCTGGTCTAAAGTATATTTTGCCTTGTTTTTACTGTCGTCTAGCAGTAGTAACACATTAAGAGGAAGAGGTGGTGGTAATGCGCCTAAAACCTGCATTCTAACCACCATTGAGCAATAAAAGAAGAAGGATACAGAACTACTTCTACTGCAAATGTTAGCCTTCCCTCTGTGTCCATGTTTTGATAAACTGAACTGTGGCCGCTCCCTGAATAAATTATATATGATCCTTACAAAATAAAGCACTAAAATGTACTTTATGCTAATAAGGCCAATCACTGGAATATCATTAACGGAATAATAACTTATTAACTAAATAACTGATGCTGCAGGCCAAAGAGCTTATTTTTCTTATTGTAATTGATTAATGATTAAAAGGGTTTCCATGAAAATTAGAGCAAAACTATGTGCAGGAACAACATTCTTAATTTTTTTAAATTATTTTATTTGGAAAAAAAAACATGGGTTAATGAATTTACTGACTGAAAAAATAATTCTTTTTTGCAGCCCATAGATATACAGTAATCAGCAGCAAGGAGAAATAAGTAACATTCTCGGATTGGCTACTTTCTAACCCCCTGCCTCTGAGTACAGCTGACTGTGACGTCCGGGCCTCGCGCGCCACACCCCTCGTCCTCGTGCTCGTTGTTTATGTTTGGACCACGCCCCCTCGTCCTCGTGCTGGTTCTTTATGTTTGGGTTACGCCCCCTCATCCTTGTGCTGGTTGTTTATGTTTGGGCCACGCCCCCTCGTCCTCGTGCTGGTTGTTTGGTTTTGGGCCACACCCCCTCGTCCTTGTGGTGGTTGTTCATGTTTGGGCCACACCCCCTCGTCCTTGTGGTGGTTGTTCATGTTTGGACTACACCCCCGGTCCTCGTGGTGGTTGGCTGCGTCCGAAATCGCATACTTCCCTACTATATAGTATGCGAAAAACAGTACGCGAGGCGAGTAGTATGTCCGAATTCATAGTATTCGAAAAACAGTAGGTGAGAAGCACCCGGATGACCTACTGCTTCCGGCCGAATTCTGTAGTAGGCATTCGACAGACACTTCACTATCCCATAATGCAGCAGGAGAGGCGGCGTCATATTCGAAAAATGGCGGAAAATGGAGACGCGGCTCTTTTCAAGTGTAAGTACCTTAAGGAAAACGTTGTTCATTGTGGTTAAATTACACTTGTGAGAAAATGCCCTCTGTGAAGGTAAAAAATAATGCCATTGCATTACATGTAAAATCACGCTGTTGTGACGACACATGACACATGACAACATCAACACAGCGGATGTAGTACATCCGAATTCCATTCATACTACCCTCATTCATACTATGTAGAAGGTACTGTTTTAACGATAGAGCAGTACGTTCAAATTCAAATGTAGCACCTACTTAAGTAGTATGCGATTTTGGACGCAGCCATTGTTTATGTTTGGGGCGGTGCTGAGCAGCGGAGCTTCATTTCTTTCAGGTGTCTGGTTGCCTTGGTAACCGCCACGTGGCGCACGAGGCCCGGACTCACAGTCAGCTGTTCTCAGAGGCGGGAGGTTCGAAAACCTGCGATGGACTGAAACCGTGACTGTTGATCCGCGTGAAAGTGGGGAGTCACTGTAATACCAACGTGATGGACGAATGTCCAGATTACTCCGGCCAGCACTAGAATACAATCAGCCATAAGCCATCAGTGAGTCTTGGATACCTTCCTGGTTATCCTCCCTTGGACCACTTTTGATCACCACTGCATACTGGGAATGCCCCACAGGACCTTCTGGAGATGCTCTGACCCATTCACCTAAAAGTCACCATTGGGTTTTTGCCAAATATACTTGCCTATATAAGGCCTGACTGTTTACTTGGTGCCTGATATTTCCCATCACTTTACAGGTAACGAGAAAATGTTATTCACTGAATTCAGTGGTTTTAATGTTGTGGCCAAACTGTGTGCGCGTGTAATGAGTGTGATTGCATCACCCTGTTATTATTCTATTATTACTCTTTTTATAGCTGGCAAGGAGCTGCTTTGGCATGGTTCCAATGTCAAAATGTCCGTTAATATCCGGTGTTGTGTGCTTTTATATGACTTTGTGATCAGCTGATTAGGGGCCGAGTATTGATCGCTTAAAAAACGATTTTTGTGATCGAGTTGCCTCTGTAACATATAGGGAGAGAGAGAGAGAGGACGGTCGATTCGCCTTTAAAATGCGTGTTGGAGAAAGAGTCTGTGATTTGGGAGCCGCAAAGCGACAAAAAGTGGAGAAACACAAATGTGAAGAAACAAACAGAGCAAAACACACAGCACAGTCACAAACAGACTTCAAGACACTAAAGCTCAGGTCAGTTATTTAAAAAAAGGTGTCACTGTTTGTTTTAGTTGAATTAATAATAATCAGCCCGTTTAGCCGTCCTAAACCATAAATGGCTTGGTAAGAGCCAGTGACATCACACCCTCCTGCCAGTGGTGCAGCGGTAGCATGTCGACGATCGCTGGTTTACATCCACGGTGTGAGAGGATATTTTTTTGAGTGTCTCCTGGTTTTATATCAGTCACATTTTGCATTTTCTTGTGGAAATACATGTGGTTTTGAGTTGATTTTGGTCTGTGAGTTAGCAGCTTTAAAACTACTAACTACGACATACAGTTGTGCCTGACTTCCATTCTGCATTGAGAGTAATGTCCTATTTAGGACCAGATTATACCTTTTAAGTGGAGGGTGATGTATCACTTTAGCTGGTCGAAACTGTCATTATTTTTTGCCCAACGCAGGCAGGCGACTGATGGCAATAGGCCAGATGAGGTCAGGAGAGTTTGAAAAATCTCTGCATTCCTGTGGGCCTCTCTGAACATGATTGCATACCCAAACCCTTTCTTCTGTAGTTGCTGTCATTGTAGGGGGCAGACCGTTTGAGTCATGGTGGAAAAAAAGGGGAACTTCCATAATAGTCAAGGCGAAAGAGGATCTCCACCCACATCTTTAAAAATACTTCAGCCTGCGTGAGCCCCCCCACTGACTTTACCAAGGAGTTCCACTGGGACACACTTTGTCAGCTACACTTCAGATCAGAGCTGAGCATCATGAATATGTGCATTATTATTCTGATATATTTTTTCATGATACGTCTCAGTATGCTTTTCTGAGTATACCTTGATATTTTTAGATTTGTACATTGACCACCTGTATGATACTTTACAAACAGAGCGTAATATGTCCTGTTAAATTTATCTGCAATGCAATGTAGTTTCTGTTCCTAAGTTTTATTTTTATTGTTATTATTAATATTTTTGTAGCTGAATTTGGTTTCCCTTCTCCTCCTACAGTTTTTGAAATATGAGCATGGTTCCAACGTCAGAGTATAGATTATTTTAAAAAATGGATTTTTGTGGTCGAGCCGGATCTGTAATATATGGGGAGAGCGAGAACGGTTGAATCGCTTTCAAAATGTGTGTTGGAGAGAGTGCCTGTGATGTTACGGATGAGGAAGCAGGAAAAGGACAAAATGTGAAAAACCACAAACGGGTAGAAACAAACGCGGATCAAAACACACAGCAGACTCAAACAGAACAAGGCACTAAAGCTCAGATCGGTTATATAAAAAAGACATGGCTCACTGCAGTTTAATTAAAAATAATCGGCCTGTGAACACGGCTACATGTGCTTTCAGCCGTCCTTAGCCATAAATGTCTTGGTAAGAGGCGGTGAGTTCACGCCCCACTGACGGTCCAGCAGTAACGCACCTGCCTCTGTATCAGAAAGTCACTAGTTCGAATCTGCAGTGTGAGCATTTTTTTTTGGCTACCAAACACTGATTTTATAGCGACCCCACAGTCACTCTTTTCTTTTCTGTTCATTCCAATGCATCAGTGGCTAGGAAAAAAATATTTTGTCATGTTGTGTGTTGTAAAAATGTGTTGAAGTACTGTGGTGTTTTACCATATTGCTCATCCCCACACAGCCTGCACAGACTCTGCTGGTAATAGGACAGACTACACACCTGAATCATTTGTCATGTGTTTGCCGCATTAAAACCTTCTGGAGACCTTTTTTCCTGTGGTAGCGCAGATGAGGCTTTGAACTGGGTAGACGAGCCGTTTGCAGGTGTGGAGGGCTGCGTTTGTCTCGGTGTGCATGGGGGCCAAAAAGGGAGACACAGATGGAGGAAAGCGGTGTTTGGAAAGGGAGCAGGCACACTTCACACAAGGCGTGTGTCTGAAGTTTGTTGAGCTGCACCCACGCGTGCCTCTCGCGCTCGTGTTCGGCTCCTTGCGTTACCCTTTGTGGCTTTGGTTTGAGTGGCTTGCCTTCTTTTGAGGTATCCTGTTTACTTGTGCTGAAAGTGCAGGATGAGTGAATCAGGCGGAGTCTGAACACGCACCTTCTCATTCTTAGGTGAAGACGTTTACCAGTTACAAAAAGTTACAATTTCCGTCTGTTCCTGTTTTAAATGACCTCTGTTCTGATTGGTTGTGGCTCTTTTGGGAAAAAAAAAAAAAAAAAAAGCAGTCTGGTCTGAAATGCCAATATAATTTCAGTGTTAGTGGGTGGGGCTAATCTGTTGTAGCCAGAATAGGTGGATGTGTAAATATGTTGATTTGTGTGGCTTCAAAAAAACACCACTGAATTAAAAACAGGGTGTTTTTGCAGCTTCAGCCCCTTGAAAGTCATCAGGTTTGTCTAGATCACAAATGACACTCAGTCGTTCCAGCCAGTGTTTTTATTGCAAAGCAGTATTCTCTCTTTGTCTTTCAGAGTCAAAATGCCAACATTTTTCAGCATTCTTAAAAAAGTAAAAACCGAAAAATGCTACCTGCGTAAATGTTTAACCCCTTCAGACTAGTAGAACCACCTTTTGCTACAATACCAGCTTATTAAGTATCCTGGGGTGAGAGCTGGACTAGACTGGACTTTGACTGGACCAATGTAGAACATTTACCTTGTTGCTGTTCCTCCACTCCCGTGTTGCTCCGCCTTGTGCTGGGGATCATTGTCCTGCTGAAAGGTGAACTTTCAGCAGACAGACACAGTTTGTCATGCAGTATGTCGCTCTATTTCGCGCCATGCATCCATCCTTCCATTTTAACGATGTGACCGGTCCCCTGTGAGGACAAGCATCCCCACAGTCTGATGGGACCACGCCCAAACTCCATGTTAGGCTTGTATAACACATAGCGTTTTGCATTTTAAGCAAATGGTTCCATTTTTGTCTCATCTGACCACAAAACCTTACCCCACATTTTAGCTGGGCCGCTTTATGGCAAACTCTAGACATGCTTTGATGTTTTTTGTTCAGCGATGGCTTCTTTCTGTCCACCCGCCCATACAGACCAGTTGTAGGCAGAGCGCTTGATATTGTCGACTGGTGCGGCTTCATTCCAGTCTCAACCACTGAACTCTGTAGCGCCTTCAAAGTGATTGTTGGCCTCTCCATGGTTTCCTTCACAAGTCCCATTATTGCTGTGACCCGGGGCTTTGAGGGACGGCTTTGTCCAGGCAGTGCTTGGGTGGTACGATGCGGCTTCCAGTAACTCACAGTGGATCCAGCAGTGCTTGCTGGAGTTTCCAAACACTTCAATATTATTTTATGTGCATGTCTGCCTGTAACTTTATCTGTAATTTCATTTGAGTGAACTTTGGTCATAATTTTCACAGCTGGTTTTCATATTCACGGTTTAACCAGTGGTATCTGAATTAAGTGGGTCTTTTATTCAAGTGAACTTATTTAAATGATTCACAGATAGGGGTCAGTTATATAGTAGTTATGTTCTTGTTAGGGCAGTGTCTTTCATCTGGGTAAACTGAAGAGTTTGTTCAGAAAAGGGGGTGAATACTTGTGCAAACAGCCCTTCAGTTATCAATTTTTATCACAGAATGTTTCATAGAACCAGTCTTAGAAAAAAAATGAATTACTGTTGAAGGCCTATCTCTTAAAATGAAACATCACAGTACAGAATATCAAAGTGTCATTTGTAATCCAGACAAATATGAAGGAGGTTGTTCTCTTTTGCAAGACGCTGTAACTTTCACTATAACTGCTGCTATAAAAAGACTTCCAGTTTACATTGCCATAATGTAAATAGAAGCATATGTTTGCGCATCCTCCAAAAGAGGGTATCAGATAACGTCTACCCGGAGTGAAGAAGACCAGATTAGAGCCCGTTTGCCCACCCGAGGCTGTGTCACACCGAGTCACCTGTTCAGAAGGAGCATATGCTGAACGCTACCAAACAACCAGTCGTGACATCTGCTGTGGGGTTTGCTTCTCGATGTACGTCCTTTCAACAGAACAACTGAATGTGTGTCAGACGGAATATTTTTTTCTGGATCAGAAAGCGAGTGTGTCTTGCTTTAAATAATTTCCTGTGCCTTCCTTTCAGAGCCCCTGGTTTATGTAGTTTGTCTTTTTCTTCTACCAAACTGGAGAAAATGGTTCTTTGATGTTGACAGCAGGGAAGGAGACAATGCAAGCTTTGATTAGGCCAAGTTCTCTACAAGTGTGGACCTGTCACACGTACAGGGGGGCCGTTACGAATGTCCGACAGAACACTGACATCCAGCCCTGCTCTCGCCCCGTTCTTTCTTTCACTTTTCTCGGGGGTGGCCCTGGCTCTGAGGGTTTTCAGGCGCACGCAGTGAGGACGGTGGTCTTTGTGAGAAGCCGCAGGTCGGCTGCTCTCTGAGTCGGCGAGCTCGCGGCACCCTCCCCCGGAAGCTCAGCCAGAGGCTCGGCCCCACCCCACCGCTGGTTGTGATATCAGTCGATTTTAAACTTCATTTATTTCGTTTTTTGACTCACAACTGATCTTGCTGCCAACCAGAGTGGTTCAGGTTGCGTCCCAGATATCCAGTAGCCCCCCAGCGCTGGAGCAACAGGCCCGGCGAGGGTGCATTAGTCTTGGCTGGGCCTTATTTTGGCTGTGGCTGTGCATAAAGAAACAGTGATGCTCACAGATCATGAGGATGAGTGCGTCTGGGACAGCACTGAACCCAGGGATATCCGTTACGGCCGAGCTGTAACAACAAACAGCCGAGCCCTCGCAGCGGAGACGCACCCGGAGCCCAAACACTCCGCCTGTTTTGTGTTTTTCGTTATCTCCTCACCCTTCGCCTGTCCTCAGCAGGGAAGACCAAACAGCCGCTCAGCAGTCGGGTGTCTCCTGTTTCTCTGTACTTCGTCAATGACCAAAACACACATGATGCATGTCTTCGGATGCAAACGGAAATATGTTAAAAGACTCCAATAAAAAAATCTCTCTATATTTTTTTAAATAATACTTTGTGTTTTGGAAGGAACAACAATGTTAAATCCGCGGTAAAACGTCTTTCTGTGATGGAATGGTCATAACTCACTTCGGGCCATCAGCATCCAGTACTTTAGCAATAACAAGATTTTTAATGATGTCATTATACTTTTGTACAGCACAATTCTGTGGACATCTCTCCCTGTGCAGCAACAGTAAAAACCAATAAAATAATAGAAAACTGTAGAAAAACTACAAAAAAGTGTAGAACAGTTGTGCAGAATGCGTGGGTAAATCTTGTTGTTTTTTTCTGTGAGACAGAAGAGTGTCTATAGGTCGTTTTACAGTGAATCATTCAGCCCAGAGGAATATTATTGCCTGGAGCAGGAGTCTGTAATCCTGTTCAGCCTTGACCAAGTTCACGGACGAGTTTATTTCATTTTACATGATACAAGTGTAATTTGTGTTTGTGAGATCCTGCTGGTGTGGATTTCCTCTTTTTGAATTTCCTCTTTTAAAAGTCAGCTCAGTGACCATCTTGGCAACACACCAGGCAGTTATTTACAGTCAGACAGGCCCAGATTCCTGTCTCTTTGAAAGGGGCGAGACCTATAAGTCCATGCAAATAATGTGCAAAAACATGTATTTTTCAGTACGTGAAACTCTTCACAGGGCTTTTCCCATTTGTTGCTTTACCAGCAAGCCGAATGTTTTTACTGAAACTCAGGGGCTTCCCCCATAAACAGTCGCCTGTTTCAGGCTTCCCCAGTTATTTTTCAAACTGTGAACTGTCTCCTCCTTTATAGTGTCTCTGTTGTGACCCACAAAAGTGACTTGAGTTCTGTTCACTACAAAACACAAAATGTACTGAAAATGTGCTTGACCATTCTTTAATTTACCCCTGAAAATACACCAAACCCCTTCATTTGAATGAAGTGGCCGTTAGTTTAAGTGACCATTAAAATTTGATTTAAGGCAAGAGTGTGAAACCCCTTAATCTCAAATTTAAGGCCTTAATTTAGGAGGTTCTATTATTTAAGGGGCAAATTTGAAAATTTAAGGGGAAACTTCAGCAGTTTTATTCCTTAATCAGCCTTAATCTGTGCACTTTTCTCCTTAATTTTCCTTAATTTCCTATATGGGAAATTAAGATATAAGTTAAGGTCGTTTTAAGGCGTATAATTAAGGTGTTTGGTTTCGTAGTGAATAGTCGTGTTGCAGTTCACAGCTTTGTGACCCTGCTCATCATTCAGCTTTGGGTTACTAAACCAATTCATGGACAACGTACATTGTAATGAAAGAATATTTTTAATTAGTCGATTTTAATTAAGTGCCCGTGTCAGCCTTGAAATCAGTACAGATTCAGATGTGTGGATGAGTGTACTGTTAATCACAGTGAGCTTTACTGACTCCTGGAACCCAGATCTGATACTTCCTGCAGCTGGTCAGCTGTGAGAAAGGAGTTTTGGAGCTCCACGCTTCTGATAATCCTGTTTCATGCAGGCAGCTGTAGGTGTTCAGACTGTTCAGTCTGGTGAATGCCCAGAATTTTACTTTGCATCTCAGAACACTTGTGCCTTGAATTAAAACGAGTGCAGGTGAATAATTAACCTCATCTGATTGAAACCCTCAGCATAGCTTGAGTGGATTTGAAAATTGTGTTTTCTGTTCTCCACTTTGATGAATCTGTGTTGTTTCTCTGAAGTCTTTCTTTCAGCACTTTTACTTCTGACTGTGCATTTACTGCATTGTATCCATCCATTTTTATTCCATTCTCTAACTACGTTTATTCAATTCTCTAGCAGCTTGGGGTTTAGGGTCTTGCTCAGGAACACAGTGACGATACGGGGGGTCCTTGAGTTACGAGGGTCTCGACATACGACGTTTCGAGTTTACCACGCTCACGTGGGCGAACTAGTTTAGTGGCCCACAGTGGAAGAATACGCAGAAAACGCAGTAACGCGCCGTATGAGTGATGGAGTTTGCTTATCTAAGCGCAAGTGTTCCGTTCATGTTGCTTTGTTTGCCAACTTTTTGGCCTCTGAATTATTATTTTACACTGGTTTTTTGTCATTTTTTCTTAGTTGTCTTTATAGATTTTACTGTGTAAGGATGGGGTGTGTTTAGACTTACACCAAACTTCAGGTTACATCACTGCCGTAGGAAAGGATCGCTGTCGTAACTTGAGGACCTCCTGTATACTGAAGGTAGGATTCGAAGCCATGACCTCTTGGGCCAGAGACAAGTATCCTACCCACTAGGCCACCAGCAAACCCCCCCCAACCCCCCCGTTTCACAGAACTCAAAAACGAGTATGGAATACTGAGTTCAAGTTAATATGAGTTACAGAGCAGTGGTCATTATTTTAACTCACACTGTTAGGATGCAGCTGGCCTCAAGCTCAGAGAAGAAGAAGAATGGTTTGATCTTCCAACCCAGGAGTCTCTGAGACCAGTTGTCAGTCGGGGAGACAGGTTCAGTTGGACAGCTGAGCTGATGGCTGTTCATTAAAGTGGAGCAGCTGTGGGGGGCTTGTCCGGTTTGTGGGGGGCAGAAAGCCGTGTTCCCAACAGGTGATGGAAGTGTGTCTGGCCGCCTGCTTCAGAGCCCCCGGGGGACCACAGCCTGACGGCTGACGCGTTCCAGCATACGGCCCTTTAGTACCACTCGGCCCCCAGAGTCCACGGGGTATTTTGTTCTTTGGCAGGAGCGAGCATGCCGGCCTCATACAAGTGGGTCTGATAAATGTCTGGCATGTCCAACGAAAACAGTTGATTTCTGTGTTGTGGAGCCTGGCTCCATCCAAACTCCGCTTATATAGAGACCCAAAAAGCTTTAGCAACAAAAACGTTCGCTGATTTAACTCAAGCCAGTTTGTGTGATTGCAGAAGCAACCACTCTACTGTACTTATTAAGTTTTATTGTTATTCTTTTTAGAGCTGGAAGTTGATGCCTTTTCTTCTTCTGTACACTGAAATATTGGAATGGGTTCCAACATCAAAACATCTGTGAATGTCCTCCGTGTGTAACCTTTTGGTCGGACAATCAGGGGGCGAGTATGGAGCGATTTTACGGTCTAGTCGCCTTCAAAATGTTTGTTGGAGAGAGAGTGTGACATCACGGCTAGGGAGGCCGGAAAGGGACAAAATGAAAAAAAAAAATGCAAACATGGAGAAACAAACACAGAGCAAAACACACAGAAGACTCATAAACAGACGTTAGTACAGGAAAGCTCAGGTCAGTAATTGAAAAAAAAAAGCGACGTGTAACTTTTTGTTGTGTTTTTTTTTTTTAAAGTAATCAGTCTGTGAATGCGGCTATGCAGTCAGCCGTCGTAAACCATAAATGGCTTGGTAAGAGACCGCGCCCCCCCCCCCTCACCCCGCCCACCGGTGGTGCAGCAGCCTCTGAAGATCACCGATTTGAATCCCCGGTGTGAATAGATTTTGACACTAACCGTTTTTCGTCCTTTAAACAACACTGTGTGTGTCCCCAAACACTGGTTTTACAGTGACCACGCAATCACTGTTCACATTTTCTCATAGAAAAGCATCTGGTTCTTTTTGCTGTCGGTGTCAAGCAGTGTTCGCTAGAATAGACCCGCCGTTGGATTTAGTGTGAGCCTCATTCCCCTTTTGTCTAAATGCTGTCTGAATTCAGATGGTACCGTCTTCTCTTCCGCCTGTGGAGCTCGTGAGGGCAGCCAGTCTGCGCGGCCTCAGAGTGCTGGCCATTACCTTTTATTTATGAGGAGCAGTCTGTCTCTGTAATAACATTTCTGCTGCCTGTGAGCTGGAAGACTGCTGGCCTAAAACGGTAATGGTGCTGCATTTCTGTCAGGGTGCCAGGCACAGACCTCATTTGCCTGAAGTCTGTACGATCAGTTTAGTTCACAGCGGGGAGCAAAGCAGAGACCCTTCCTGAGGTGCAAAAATATTGAACTATAACAGTCTGAATGTGTTGTGAGGCGCTGGAGGACGAATGCCGAATGCCAACCTGCACTCTGTGGAAGAAGGCATCGGTGCCGGTGGAATTCAGACCACATGGGTTTTCGACTTGGAGTCAGAGGCCGATCAGAACAGAGGGCCATTTGATTAGACAAGGGTCAAGAGGGTCTCTGCTATTGGTGCTCCGTTTCTGTTGATAGTTATTTGCAGCAAGGCCAACTCGTTCCACATTCCACGCACTGAATGACCGCAGTATGCTAACACATGACCTCATTCAATTTCTTCCATGTGTTCTTCTCATGTTCTTCCTGCTGCAAAGTCATGTTGCAGTTGAGTTTATAGGAACTTATCAGAGTGATGTATGTTTTCTGTGACGAGGAACTCAGGTGTGCCCAATCTTCACACAGAGCCATCACTTCTTATTTTTATTTAAAAAGAGGCCACTTTATTTTTTTTTTACCTCCAGAAATACTCAGTAGAATATTTCACTATCGGTAGGGAGAAATACCACGATTTAGGTTTGCTGAAGATTTTTGAGGATCGTTTTTTTGTTTTGTTTTGTTTTGTTTTGTTGCCGATGGTAAATACAGCCAGACCTCAGTAGTGGATATAATGGTTGTTATTGAAACAGGTGCATGAAGTGAGAGGGGGTAGCACAGTCGATGTGTTCAGCGTCGGGCGCCCAACAAAACACAAAAAGTTGTTTTCTGCCCCTCACAGCAGAATGCAGAAAGCCAGAACAGCAGCTTAGCAACATCAACACCTCTACAATGGCTGGGGTTAACAAGGTCTGTCGGGGAAGAGGGCAGGGGAGGGGCTTCTAAGAACATCACATGAGAAACCAGAAGAGCTGGACTGTTTTCAGTGAACTTTCTACCCAGAAGGTTCAACAGCGGCGAACAGACCTGCGCGGTTTTTATAAGTGGAAAACAGTTTCTTTGAATTTTTCCGTATTTAAGCGGTTGTACGGCCGGGAGGTCAGTTAGTAAAAGCTGGATGAGTGTAGCTGTAGCTCTTTGGATTGGGTGTCAAGGTCGAGGAGACGCTTTTATGGAGCCCCCGAGTGAGTTCAAACAGGGACAGTGTTTGGTTCAAACTGATATTTGAGCAAAACGATTGAACCATAATGCCACAGAGGCTGTGGGGGGGGTGCCTGGTTGTATGTCCCAGCTGCAGTCACTAGCTTTAAGCTCAGCAGGGACTCTTCCCTTGTTGTGGAGGGTCATGAACCAAGCTCACTGGGGCTGGGGTACCCATCAACTTCTCTTTGAAATCACAGCTAGCTGTGCACTTTAGACACACATCGTACTCTGATCAGACATAACAGGATGTGTCTGGCACTTCTCGGTGTGTGTATATACTCTAGTGCTCAAAAGTTTTGCACAAATATAAAAGCTGTGTGGGTGCAAATGAATGTATGAAATGATTATAATACACTAGTCTTCACTTACGTAAAGTCTTTAAAAAACAAACCCAGTGTGCCGCAAAGCGTTATTTGAGTGATACCTTAGAAAAAAATTGCAGCCCAGTTTCCAAAAAATGTTGTCTAAAACATAAACGGAATGTATATAAAACGGAATCATGTAAACCCTTTTTGTAATTGAAAATAGATTCCATTTCAAATATTGAAACAGAAAACTTCTATTGTTTTTGTTTTTTGCTCTATTGAAATTAGGGGCAACATATTTAAAAAAAAAAAGTTGGGACATGGGGATGTTTACCACTGTGCTGCATCGTATCTTCCTTTAACAGCACAACTGAAATGTTTAGGAACTGAGGAGACCAGTTGCTGGACTTCTGAGAGTGAACTGTTGTCCCATTCTTGCCTGCTATAAGAATTCAGCTGTTCAACAGTTTGGAGTCTCCTTTTTACATTTTTATGTAATGAAGCACCAAATGTTTTTAACAGGTCCCAGGTCTGGACCGCAGATGGGCCAGTTTAGCAGCTGGACTTTATGTATGGTGATACGCTGTTGTGATATGTGCAGAATGCGGTTTGGCGTTATCTTGCTGAAGTAGGCAAGGATGGCAGTGTAGTTGCTCCAAAACGTGGAGATATCGTACAGCATTAATGGTGCCTTCCGAGATGAGCAAGCTACTCAAGCCATTTGCACTAATGCACGCGTCTAGCATTACATATGCTGGCCTTGGAATTGTGGGCTGATAACAAACTGGTCCCTCTCCTCTTCAGCCTGGACGACGTGGCATCCCTGATTTTCAAAAAGAGTTTAAAATTCTGATTCCTCAGACCACAAGACCTTCTTAAAAAAAGTTTAGGCCGAGAGATGACAGCCGATCATTTTCATATGTGGTTTCTTCTTTGCATGGTAGAGTTTTAACTCGCATTTGTAGATGCTGCAATGATTATGTAATGATGTTATGTACCATAGATGATGAAATCCCCAAATTATGTCATTCTTTAATTGCTGCACTATTTCCCTGTGCAGTCTTTCACAGAGTGGGTTTTTGTACCCAGTCATATTACAAGTTTGCTCCCAATTAATGTAATTAGTTGTGAGGTGTTTT
Source organism: Hydrocynus forskahlii (assembly GCA_037974365.1). Taxonomy (NCBI): domain Eukaryota; kingdom Metazoa; phylum Chordata; class Actinopteri; order Characiformes; family Alestidae; genus Hydrocynus; species Hydrocynus forskahlii. Next base: position 7,441,887 of record JBBPCX010000038.1, read on the forward strand.
TTTTTTTATACAATTCTTTTGTTGCCCCTGTCACACTCTTTTTAAAAACGTGTTACTGGCATCAAATATCACACAAGCATATATTTTTCATAAAACAAAAACATTTTTCAGTTTAAACATTTCATGTGTTGCCTTTGTTCTGTTTTCTATTAAATGTGGGTTTATATGGTGTCCAAATCATTCTGTTTTTGTTTACGTTTTACACCGCAGCACAACTTTTTGGAAACCAGCCTTTTTCTTAATGTAATTTCAACAATTTATAAGACCTTACAAATCCTTACATTAGTTGGAGGTTTTTTAAACTTTAAAAAGGATCTTCCCACTCCTCATTTACAAAACAGGTTATGTTAAGAACTGTCAGCTGAAAGCTTTGTCAGTGAACTAAAATCAAAATATCTATGGTATGATATCAAAATATCTATGGTATGATATCTTTGTAATGGCAACAAATGAGTAGAAAGCTGCAAAATAAAGAAATGAACACGCAAAATGTCAAATCTTACATGTTTTCATAATGATGAACAGGGGCTTCAGATGATTGAGATGACTGAGGGAAGTTATAACAAATTGAATACCCATAATGCATTGTATATTGGGTCAGATAACTTGACAAAAGTGAATTGTCTGTGAACAGATAATTACCATGTGTTTTTTATCTGTGAATATGTTTGTGTTGCCAAAATACTTGTGAATGCATTGGCTCAAACATCTAAAACGGCTCTTGATTGTCTATTTTAGAGGAGTTAAAAAAGTTATTCTGTACAAAATCACCAACCATATTAATGATGTATAGTGATTGTAAACTTCATAATGCTACCGTATTTTGGTGAAGTGTTTTTTGCGATTGCCGATGTCATTTGCAGATCCAGCTCTCAGTTTACAGCTGAATGTCTGTAACCTAGAAATCAGTTCCCATTCGGACCAGACGTTCTGTCAGAATACTGCTGGGAATGATAAATGAGCTTTCTAGAACTAGTGGAGTAAATAAGGAAATGAAGCAAGTTTGTTATCCATTTAGTGCACCAGAACACTGTTCTTTGGGTTTTCAGTGTTTGAGGGTCTGAAGGGTAAGGGACATCACAAAGTCTTTCTGTTGAAAGCTGGCGGTGATCCTCGGGTTCTGGGTGAGAGCCAGCATATCGATTTGCTCCCTGAGGGGGTGAGCAGAAGTTTTGGAGATGTTGAAGGTGGCTCATTTGCTCAGGTGCTGTCTCACGTTTGGCGTCTGCTGGAGCGTGAGGACCCCTGCCCTGTGATGAATTAACCTTTGAGATAATTGCCTGAAAACAATGCGATCTCCTGTGCCCTTTTAAGAGACTCTTGCCTTGCGCGCTGCCTCTGCATGCTCGTATTGTTATTATTGAATCATTGACCTTTGTGGCTTCTGCATGAGCTCATGGGAAAAATGGGCGTTTCCCCAGGAAACGGAGGCCCTTTTGTGCACTGGGACTGGACTATTAAATCTGTGCCGGGCTGTAGAGGCTCATGCTGAAGCTGCAGTCACCGTCCCTTCAGTAAGGGCGCCACCACCATCCATGCAGACCATCTGGTTCTAGTTAACCTCTTCGTCACAGATATTCCTGCCTGATTACTGACAGCTGCCAGAGATCTGGAACATCACCCCACCCCAGTGGAGGTCACTATATTGAGGAACAGGAAATACGTGAGGGAGGGGAGGGGAGGGGAGGGGAGGGGAGGGGGGTGGGGTACTGTGGGCATAGACATTCTCCGTGTGGGGAATGAAGGAAAGTTCAGGAAAGGTCTAAAGATCTCCACCAGAGCAAACAGAACGTCTGCTTCAAACTGCAGTGGCTTTCAGAGTGACAGTGGTTTTCTCGCAGACTCCAGAGTTAGCGTTTAGAGCGTGAAGATGTTCTGTGATCAGCTGAAGACTGAGGGCTGGTGTGTTTCTCGGGTTCCTCTCTGGAGGTTAAGGGCTCTCCATGAAGCCAAAAGCTGCGCCATGAGATAATCGTACCTAATAGCCAAGTGTCCCTCGCTCTGGTGTCCTCCCTGTCGTGCAGTTTTTGCTTTGTCTGTGGCACAGTGATCTCATGCTTTAGCTCAGGAGCCGCCTGGAAGCCGAGAGTGATGACGTCTAAAACTGCGAGCAGCACCGTGTTGCCTGACTGATTCTGTTCACCTCCTTTCAGTGTGCAGGAGCCAGCTGAGAGTAATATTCATTATTTCAGAGGGGCTGTATCTCTAATCATACTTTCCCATTCCCAGAAGCAGCACCGCCTCATGGGTGTAGATGCATATGACATTGAACTCACTACCCTCTTTATACTGGCTGCGTAACTGGCAAGTTGAGACACATGGAACCTCAACAAGGCTGTTAATGTGTTCACTTGTAGTGCAAATGCAGTGGGAGATATGCACTCTTGCCTTGTTCTCTCTTTCTCACGATGCTTACCACTCCAGTTCTGTACTTGGAGGCATGTGGCAGTGTGCTTTTTTACTGATGGAGATGAATTTATGTGGTGTGGGGGGCGTTTTGCATACACATACAACTGTCTATATTTTTTGTAGTAGTTGTAAAGAGTACTTTTTATTTTATCTTGTGGTGTGTAGCTTTTATTCTGTTATTTTGCTGCTCTTACATTTGTTCTGTCCACTTTCTGCCACAGCAATGCAAATTTCCCACTTGTGGGACTAACAAACGTTTATCTTATCTTTAGCGACTGGAACATGGGCCTCAGGGCAGATGTGAGTGGGGGCTACCTGGCTGTAACTAAAGTAGCAACACTTGGACCAGGGCTTCTGACAGGACCTGACTTGGAGCCACGCGCTTTTACACCACATCTAAAAAGTGTGATTGCATGGTTGGTATAAAACCAGTGTTTGGAGACGCCCACACTTTGGTTTAATGGGCAAAAAATAGTTTGCGTCAAAAAAAAATTGCACCTCGGTTTCGAACTTGTGATCTTCTGCGTTTTTGGCCTTGGAAAAAGAAAGCAGCACACTCTGTGTGCGCACTTTTACAAGGTACATCTTTTGACTACAGTTGGTGCTTCAAATTCAAACACCGGCGTACTGATAATGAACTGAAGGCTTCAGGCAATGGCAGATAACAGCAGCAGCGAAATAGTGAGTGAGAGAATAGTGAGTGGAGGGCTGAGAGAATAAGGTAGCGCTTTGTACTCTACCTTGGACATTCAGGAGTGATGCAGACAGCGTAGTGATTTTGATTGGCCATAAAACAATAACTGCACTCACAGAAAACAAATGAAATTTCGTTATTTTAAAAAATACAGTGGAATAAATTAGGCATGGGCATTTTAAGCAAAACTGCCCTTCAGTATTCGCTGAGAATTATGATAATCTGTGTAGGCCCAGACTAACGCCACGGGTCGGATTAAGACATCTACAGGCCCCTGGGTGTTGATTTCCTGAGGCTCTGTTAACTACCTGCCTCACTGATACCCTCACCAGGCAGCGTATACAGCTCCGGAAAAAAGTAAGAGCCCACTATAGTTTATTTCTATATCAGCATCTCTGAGTGTGAACCCATTCCATGCCAGTGTCTGTTAAATTCCTACACAAGAACCTCATTCTGCTTTATGAGGGACTGATTAGTGATCACCTGAATCACATCTTATTTAATGAGGAAAAGTATAAAAACACTGCTGTAATCGACACTCTCCTCTCACAGTGAGAGCAGTTGGATGGTAAAACACTACTAGAAGGTCCTCAAAGGTAATTATTGCCATTTTGTTTAAGAGTGAACGAGAGATTTGATTTTTTTAAATTATTCAAGTTCTGTAAACGCTGCATCATTTCTCTTATTTTGATGTTTTGTCATTTCCTTTAAAATGATGCTTAAAAAGAACAATATTATTGGAAATTAGGAGAAAGAAAGGCAAATCTGTTCAGTTCAATACTTGCAGCTATAAAAGACAAAACCTGAGAAACTGAACATTTTTGCAGTGCTCTCGTATTTTTTTCTGCAGCTGTATATAAACTAGTCTTAAGTCCAGAACGCAGTTTCTCATGGTGGACCTTCAAAGGTTATAACATAATTAGACACATAATTTCCCAAAAACTTAAAATAAACATGACGTTTCAAAGGTTACCTCCCTTGACCGTACACTTATGGTCTATCTAGTAATTAATTTTTAAACCTCCAGTAACTTCTGTAACATATTTGATAGACACTCTGTGGGGTATTGATCAGATTTGACCAGAAACAAGACTGGAATCGTTTATACGTTCTTCACTACGAGAAAGTTGCTCTTCTACAAACTCACAGATAGAAAACACAAACATTTTTACACAGAATGGAAAGCTTGAGTTATTTTAATGATCTTGTTACTGAATGGTTACCTCAGTGCCTGCTGTGACGCTGATATATTTACAAGAGAGACCCACATGGACAAAACAGATTTTTAAAATGTTTTCAGTACATTTCAGGATACATCATTTATAATTTGGTCGTAACTGTTGTTACTGGTAAGGTGTTTCTAACACTGTTTCCCTGCTGTCAGACTACATGATCATGACATCAGATACTCTATTGACTGCTACTGGTATGCGTCACAGTGGGTCAGACACAGGGAGGATGGTTCCGCATTGATTTTCCACTGCAGATTAGACAGATCGAGCAGAGAGAGAGAGGGAACCCTAGCGAAAGAGTCGGCATGGCGGACCAGCACAGGTAACACCTGACTTCTGTTATCCTGCGGAAACTACAGCCAGTGTTGGACTTATAACCTTCTTTTGTTCTAGAATATTTACTTTTACTGCATTTAGCAGATGCTTTCGTCCAAAGCGACTTCCATTCCCTGACTACAGGGGGCAGTCAACTGGAGCAACTTGGGGTTAAGGGTCTTGCTCAGGAACCCAGTGGTGCTGAAGGTAGGATTCGAACCCATGACCTCTTGGTCCAGATGCAAGTATCCTACCCACTAGACCACCAGCCATGGTACTTTATTGACACCTAGCATTGCTGCCGCTGGCCTAGT
>JBBPCX010000038.1:7472055-7485318 GCA_037974365.1 Hydrocynus forskahlii
ACATATATATATATGCTGATATGCATAAAAAATAAGTCATATGCTGCTCTTTCAAAATTTTATTAAAAGAAAACAATACAAGTAATGAAACAAATGTAATTATTTGAACCCCTGATGAAAATAAATTCTTTTATTTTGCACTAATATTTAAAATATATAAAATAAGTGCAACTGAAATTTTTTTGTAATTTATACTTTACGTTTTTGATCAGAGTGTCTAGGGACTTATAAATGTGACACAGAGGCCCATTTCTCTTAGCCACTCTTCAAAATGGGAAAGACGAGAGAACATGCCATTCAAGTAAGGCAGATGTGTGTCAGGAAATAACTGCTCGCCTAAATTTGCCCAGGTCCATAGTCAGAGCAATAAGAAAGTTAATAAAGTTTAAAACAACTGGAACTGTGACAAACAAGGCTAGATGAGCACCCAGCGCCCAGTGAGAAGGATGGTAAGGGAAGTAAAAATTCTCTCAAGCTCATTGTTAGAGAACTGCAACAAAGAGTGGCATCCTGAGCTCACCAAGTCAAGTAGCCAAGTACATTTTTATTGTCATTTCAACCATATACACACAGTACCCACTGAAACGAAACAAAGTGCCTCCAGGACCATGGAGTAACACAAGAGCAGAACAGAACATGATTAATGGAATGGGACTCTGTGGAGCAGTCTACAAGTTTATGTGTATCTGATTTTTGAATTTTAAGATAAAGATAAGTTAAACCTTTATTAGTCCCACAAGTGGGAAAATTGCAACATGGGAAATTAGTATAGAAACAGCGAATATCCATTGTGTAACGAGGGGTGGCCTTTAAACTTTGGCAGCAGCCAAAATAAAAGAACCCAGTTGCAGAATTGATTAAACAGAAAAAAGCCCATAGGCGACGGACTTCAATGTTCAGGGCCGGGATTTACTACACTGAGCCATTGAGGCTGATGGAGGCACAACCTCTAGAAAGCCTCTTAAGTGTGTGAGGACCCGACTTAAATTAAAACATACCAGGAAGGAACACTGGCCTCAGGAAAATAAAAGATCCCTCAACTAAAAACTGAGATGAGCCTGATAAAATGGCAATCTCGTTTTCAGAGAAGGGCGGAAGAAAAAGGAGTAGAGTGTGTTTGTGTATGCGGTTTCTACAGAGCACTGGTGGGAGACATGGAAAGTGGGGTTAATCTTCATGGAGAAGGGAAGATGGAGGCAGTAAGACACAGGGTTAATCCGCTGTACTGCCATGAAGGAGCCCAAATTACATGAGGCTAGCTTCTTAGAGTCCACCTTGAGGAGCAGATAGTTCTGCCGGAGAGGAGTGACCAAGCCTGTGTCGGCAATCGGCTGCTTTTTTATGGGCTGCAGTTGCTTCCTGAGAGCCCTGCTGGCCTTCCTCCATACCCAGTGTCAACGACAGATGAATTGTTCAGAGGGATAGGGTGGAATATACTCAAACTGGCACTCAAATGGCGACACTCTCAGGGAGGAATGCCATATAGGTAGTGCTTCAGCTGGAGCACCCTGCTGACATGGCAGAGGTGTTCATCCAACGAAGGACATATACAAGAATGCCATCTAGACTGACAAAAGCATATCAGCCCTCCCTCAAGGTCTCATCAATGAATTGCTGGAAGATGGCCAGCACATTCATCAGTCCAAAAAAGGGCATGACAAGATATTCGTAGTGCCCTAAGGAAGCAGACCCCAACCTTTTTTGTGCCACCGACCGGTATCATGTAAAACAATATTTTCATGGACTGATGTAGATACAACTAAAAACAAAGTGCGTAAAAATACAACTCACCATTCCGCTGAATTAGTGGGAGCCCTGTGCTTGTTTCCATCTTAAGAGCCAGGGACAAAATAAAAGATCTTTCAGACTCTGATAATCAATAAAATATATTTTATTCTGTCTTTCTGTGTGGCCCAGTATCAAATGACTCACGGACCAGTACCGGTCTGCGGCCCCGTGGTTGGGGACCCCTGCCCTCACTGCCTTCGAGAACCTGGATGAGATTGCAGGCACTGCGCAGGTCCAGTTTTGTAGACAGGCTCCTCAAAGGCTGAGGTCATGAGGGGTTATTTTGTTCAGGTCTCGATAGTCTACACATGGTTGGAGACCACCATCCTTCTTCCCCAAGAAAAACCCAGCCCTTGCTGGTGAGGTGGAGGGCCATATAAGGCCAAATGCGAGGGCCTGCTGGATGCAGTCTTCCATGGCTTTCCTGTTAGGGCTTTCCTGTCAGGCCTGGAGGAACTTGGGGCAGTTCTGGTTAACATGTTGAAGAAAAAGGAGCATTGGCTCTATGAGTGGGAACCTCCAGGCATGACTGCTGACACTGAGAACCCCAGGCTGCCATGACAAAGTCAGCCAGTTGATGTGTGGATTGTGATGTTGCAGACTGAGGAACCTGACAATCAGTGGGAGGCTGGAGTCGATGGTCAACAGTAGCATGACCCGCTGTCCACAGTGTGAACAGTGTGAGTCTCCTGGGTGACCACCACTAACCCAAGGGATCCACCATCAATAAGAAAACAGGGGGTGTAGTTTGATTAGAGAGACCAACTTTGGCAGGAAGAAAATGGAAAAGAGGGTAGTCATTTTTTAAAGTGTGCCATATGCATTTTTGAACATGTTCCTCTAAATGCTAAGTGCTAAAAAGTATAGAAAGCTGGTTATAATGGGCTGCCACCCTGATATAGGAGCTGGTGTTCCTATGCCTCCCTCTGCTGGTCGGAGCAGTAACAGTGGCAACCCAGTCTCAGGCTGGCCCTTACACCAATGTATTGGATCCATTACTTTCATCTAAGTAAAAGGTAGATTATGCATTGTAGGAGTGAAGAGAAAAGGGGAGGTCCTTTAATGATAATTACCAGATTTACACAGAATACATGTTAAATGTTTATGGTTACTTTATTTACAGTCAATATGCTTTACTTTTGTTTCTTAAATTTTGGCTACCTCTAGACATTTCTCTATGTAAATGTTCACATAAGCATTGTAAAAAACCGTTGCTATCCATCCAGCCATCATTTGAACCGCTTAAGCAGCCTATCCCAGTGGTGATAAGGTGAAAATCAGAGAAATACAATGAACAGGTCAGTTGTCAATTGCAGACAAACCCTTCGCTCAGTGGCAATATATGCTATATACTCCGCAGCTGCTGTGCTTTAAACCAGTTATTATACAGCAAATAGGCCAAATGCCACCATAATGCTAAAAAGCTCAGTACTCCATCAGACACAGAGATATCAGAGGTGTTGCTAACACTGATTAATCACTCACGGCTTTTCACACTTGTCCCAAATACTTGAGTCTGCACCTATTCTGAGCTTGTTTGAGGGGAGGGGCTCATCACTGTTGGTTTATATTCACACAGGAGAATATCTTCTGAACCATTGTTTGATTTACACAGTTCCATACATCAGCTGTGGTTTTTTTTGTGCAAATAATAAAAAATAAAGCTCCATCTTCTCACTTGACAACAGTTCATTTGCACCATATATTTTTTTTAAGTACCTCATATATCTATTTTTATGTTCCTGAGCTCAATACCTTTTACGATTCATATTACAGCCCCACTTACCAAAGAGGTGCACTCTGTAGTTTACAGTTACAGACTGTAGTGTTAAATTGCACAAACACAGCTTATATTATTGATGGAATGGGACACTGTGGAGCAGTCTACAAGCTCACCTATTACTTTTAGACTTCATTAACTCTGGAGCATCTTCTCTGTAGTTTTGAATTTTCGTATAGAAACAAAACAATTGGATTGTATCCAATGCATTAACCTGAGTAATCATAAACAGAAGGAAAGCTGACCTGAAGTGAGGTGAACTGATGAAAGAGATGCTCCTGTCAAAACAATAAAGTGTATAAATGAACAATACAATATTATAAACAAATCGTATATACAGAAAACTCAAAAGAAAACAGGACGTATACCACAAAGCGTATGTGAAGTGCAGTTGCAGAATGTTTCCAGGTAACATTCAGACTGGTTAAAAATTGGATCAGTTTTCAGGTGCTGTCATAGAAGAGCTTCAAGCTGAGGCCAGATAGTGTTTTACCCAACCACTTGCATATTCTGTAATGGAGTAATAATGATTTTTGTGTACATGTTGCAGCGAGCTCTCCTGGAACAGAAGCAGAAAAAGAAACGTCAGGAGCCGCTGATGGTGCAGTCAAATCTGGACGGGCGCTCGCGGACCCGCAGGACTAGACAGTCTGAGGAGCAGGCGCCCCTTGTGGAGTCCTACTTAAGTAGCAACAGCAGCACCATCTACCACGGTACGAACTTCTGCCTCAAGCAAACTCCCAACGGTTCTGTGTCCTTAGTGCAGGGATGCCCCAGTCCGGTCCCAGTGGTCCTCTGCCCTGGAGAGTTTAATGGGATCAGGTGTGGTAGATTAGGAGTAAAATAGGGTAAAATTGAGCTCCACATGGTGGGACATCTGCAGGACATAATATCATTTTTTTCCCCCATTCCCATTTAGGAATCAGTTCTCTTACCCGCAGCTTCAGCACATCTACGATGAACCGTTGTACAATGCTATTCCAATGTTTAGCATCAAAGTTTCAACATGAAGATGTGAATAATGCAAACAATGTTATTGTGAAAAGAAAAACATTTAAGATCTTATCGTTGCCCCGTAGTACTTGAATGATTGAATCAAATAAAAAAAAAAACACCCTTTGTTTTGGCATGAATAGACATGAAAAAATGCATTTTTAGGATATGCAGTATTTTTAAGCTGGAGCAAAAAAAAGAAGCTGTCATGACACATTTCATTTGTATGCAGAAATGTCACCCACTGTGCTGCACTGAATCAAACTGCCCAGGAGGAAACAGACTCTCATTATAATGAAATATAATGTTGGTCAAGGCACTGATGATATCGCTGATATGCTCAGAATAGGAGAATTCTGACATAATTGTGACATAATGTTAAGTAATTTATCACAACAACTATGCATATCATATTGTCCGGCAAAAATTTAGCAATACTTGAAGTTTTGATGTCTTGATGTGTAGTTTCTAATGTTATTAAACAAGGCATGAATCGGCATGAACTTGCACTGTATCTGAATACTGCTATTAAATTTGTACAAAAATTCCTCTTGACTAGTGCTAAATAGTCAATTTCCTCCTAATTTTGATGGAGAACTTTGATTTGTGTTATTTACACAGGTAGATTTTTCTTGTAAGTCCCTTTTGACCATTAAAGAATAAAAGTTGTTGTTCATATCGCAGTGGTGACGGTGCCAGTGTGTTTCAGTTGTTTAGCTCGCACAGTGTAGGCTTCATTTATTAAAAAAAAGCTTGTGTAAAGAAATTGGAATTGGCCGTAAAAATGATCTGTGCAGTCACAAAACAAAAGCACATGGCTGGAGGCATGTGGGGAACAAAGACGGGGAGGTGTACCTCAAGAAAAATATTTGGAAAAAAAATAATTAGTAAGTGGTTTCAAATTTTTGAATGATGGCACAAGACAGGCTGGAATCCCGCTCTGGTATCCATGTGAAAGGACATCTTGCACCAAGGGCACTGAGGCATTATTCCAAGAGGTCTTTGTGTTGACACAGCCGTATCGATTCTGGCGGCTGGAACAGTGGCTCCGGAGGGCTCGTGATTGAAAATGGAAATGCAGCATGAACTTTTCAGCAAACAATGCTCTGATTCTCCACTCAGTGGGGGATAGTTGCTTGAGTTATCCTATCGATTTCCAGCCTGGGCCTCTCACCGTTAATCAAGCTGTCTTCACAGTGCCATTTTATTCTTGACCCGTCTAAATTGAGCCAGGCCAATGGCAGCATTTCAGATCTGGATTAGGGAGCTGCTTTGTTCTCTGTTTGTGATTTGGCTGAACATTCACTCAGCAATAACCTGACATTTCTACTGTGGGAGGGATCCCTAAGCCATGTGTGTCATAAAAGTGCCTGGTCAAAATATGGTGCCATAATTTCCTTACTTAAATATGGTTCCATAATTTTCCCAACTTTGCACATCCACACTGTGCAGTATTTGCCCACTCTTCCTTACGGAACAGTTCAGCCTCAGTTGAATTGGATAGTGACCACTAGTCGACTGCAAATTTTAAAGTCATTCCACAGATTTTCAATAGGCTTTAAGCCTGGACTTTGACTCTGCCACTCAAGGACATTCACATTTTTCTCTCTGTGGTCAGTTTTACTATTTGCTTTTGGTCATTTTCATATTGGAAGGTGGACTTTCTCCCATTGATAACCTTCTGGCAGAGAACAGCAGGTTTTCCTTGATGGTATTTTGCCCCATTCATTTTTCCTTCTGTCCTGACTAGTGGCAACACTCCCATTTTTCTCAGTCAAATTTTCATACTACCTTAGATTTCCATTTTCTTGAGGCCTCATTTCCATGCTTATAGGAATGTATGTGTTTTGAAAGCTAAATATTCTGGTAATCAGGAGGCCTGGGTAATATCTAAAAAGTAATTACCGTGACATTTTCTCATTAAAAGAAGATTATCAATTATGTTGCATTCCCATAACCACCCACGAGTGCTCACACGCGTGGTCTGCCGCTGCAGTTTGGCCCTACTTTCTAAGCTTATGTGCTTTTTTGTGTCACTGATTTAATGAAAACTCATCCCCTTTTGGTGAAAAATGTTTCACATTTGACCTGAAAAAGAGGATTCAATGGCAGTTTCTTTTCTTTAAACACAAAGCCAGTAGTGCTTTACTAGATAGTGGAAAATGATGAATTCCCCATAATAGTCCCCGGTACATGAAAAAAAAACATGTACATGTACTTGTTAATTAATGTTATTTAATGTTTATGGTTCCTCTCTTATTTTCTGTCAACTGTCTTTTCCAACATATTGATTATCGCCTTCAGGTTAATGTTCAATCAGTGCTAAAATTCAAGTCAAGTACAGTCAGCGGTTTGTACACTACTGGTATTACAGCATTCTGGTAATCCTGACAGGTCTTTGTTTTATACATTTACATTAACGGCATTTAGCAGACGCTTTTATCCAAGGCGACTTCCATTCCCTAACTACAGGGGGCAGTCTCCCTGGAGCAGCTTGGGGTTAAGGGTCTTGCTCAGGAACCCAGTGGTGGTGCTGAAGGTAGGATTCGAACCATGACCTCTTGGTCCAGTTTGCAATGCATTCAGTGAAGAATTTTCATATTCTTGTCAGTGTTGTGATGACTAATATAGAAGTTTGCCTCATCTGCAATTTTGCAATTTTGCAGCGCTATTCAAAATTACACACAGTGCAATTTACAAATTATGCAAGCTGTTCATGTTTGATGTTTTCTCTCGCCTTCAAAACATGAGTATTTGTAGAATTTCCTCCTCTCTGTCACTTAGTTACATTGTTCCAATTCAAGCCCCTTGTCTCTCTGAGGTTTTTGCTCCATGACTAATCCATTGATCCCTTTGTGCTGTTTGACTGACAGCTTGCAGTTGGTTACACAACTCAGGCACCGTGAGTGTGTGTGTGTGTGAGTGTGTGTGTGTGTGGGCTCAGAATCAAGTGAGTTTTGTCAGAAAACAAAAATTCAGAATAGTTTCTCAGATCTGGTCTTAAAGGCAGAGCAGCCTCTTATATAAGAGACAGTGAAGCAATGTGCAAAAATAAATTCGCTGTTTCATCTGTTCAACAAAAAATTGTACGTATGTGGCCTGCTAAACAAAGGTGTAAACGCGGTGAACTCATCATCACCCCTGACAATTTTCAAAACCCTGACTGTGGTAGTATTCTCTCCTCTGAGCAGATTTTTTTTAAAGGTTTTTATATAATATAAAGGAATCCTCCAGGTGCTGATGGAGTCCATTCGCTCTTATTTTATGTTTTTGAGCCTCTCTCCGAGCTGTTTCCCTTCAATATTTTGAACAATAGTTTGCCTTATGGCCTCAAATCGGTGTGAGTTAATGTTGAATCATAAACATGTGGTCAGTCAGCCAATCCTTCTCCGTCTCTCAATTAACCTGTATTTTCCCTTAAAGACTTTTGTCTTTGCTAACTCTTCAGTTCATTTTAACACTGACTGCATTCTTTCCTGTTCCCTTATTCTTGGGTTCATGCTCCGTCACTTTCTCCTTTTTCATCTGTCCTGCGTTGGTGACTCCTCCCGTGTGTCCTCCCGTGCCTCCACGTGTAGTGCAAGAAGCCGAGCATGAGGAGGTCAAGGCTGTAGCGGAGGTTCAGGCTCCTCGCTCAGCTAAAAAAACCAAGCCTCCCACTTCCACCCCACAGACGGGCAGCGCCAAGAAGGAGAAAAAGGGCAAACACAAAGGTCAGCCGCTCGACCATGCCTGTCCGTTCAGACTCTGGCCACAGATGAACCCTGCATGTACGTGATCATACATGTGTGTGTGTGTGTGTGCATGTGTGTGTGTGTGTGTGTGTGTGTGTGTAATGACTGTGTGGTATGGCTTGTTACTGTGTGTTCATGTATGACAAAATGGTCACTTAACAGTGGAAAATCTGATTAATGTCAGAGTTATGAAGGCTACATCAGTAGGTATATTATTATAACCAAAATTCTGGAGTATAAATTACGTAGATGCAGAAATAAGTTGTTTTTGTTGTATGCACAGATCTCCAATCCTTATCTGTGACATGTGGTGGGGGTAGTTCCATGCTAATCCATCCAAAAAAAAACCAAAAAAAAAAAAACAACTGAACTGGTTCACTTATCTTTGTTTCTTTGTTGGTGATGCACTGATATATATATCTCACAGTGAATTACCAACAAAGAAACAAAGATAAGTGAACCAGTTCAGTTCTTCTGCGACCTTTTTACAATCCTTTCAGAAGCGGATTATGTAATCTACTCCAGACTCATTCAGCAAAGAAATCCAAAACAACATTATACTCAGTACTGAATTAATCACTTTTGCCATTCGTGCCCCCTGATAAAACAGTTGTATATGTATGTAAATGAAGGGAAAAGACTTTTCACCATTTGTGCACGTTTGAGATCAATAACCTTCATTTCTATGTGAGTTGATTTAATATCTTATCCTTGAAACAATTTTCTTGATCAATTGATTCATCATAAATTATGAAAAACATATGTTTTCACAACAGGACTTCTAAATTTCCTGAAGATCATGGACTGAAAAAAGGCATGTTCAATGATGAGGTCACATTTGGAAAGACATCCTGACAATCCTGTGTTTTACAACAAAGTACAACACTAGGATGCTTTTCATGTCCTCCTGGCCCTGGCATCGGCCTTTTGTATATTTCAGTCCTGTTACTCACTCAGGCCATTGTCAGTGTAACCCAGTATCTTATTTTTTACAGTGTTTCTTCGCTGAAAATATTTGAAAGGCATGTTCTCATTGATTCAATGTTAATTAGTTGAAAAATCAAGTATAATTTCTAAGAGTCGGCCTCCCAACTACGGAATCGCCTTTAGGTCCAAAATCAGAAACATTTTGACTTCTAATACTTAGAGAGACATTCGTAGGTCCCGAGACGAAAGCTGATATGCTAATTTACTGCTTTAATTAGAAATGACTGAATCTGTGAATCTGAGCCTGAATCAGATTGGATGAAGCCACACAGTTAGGTGCACTGACCTTTGCTGCATTGGCTCTCACACTCACTCCCTTATAGAAACCCCCTCTTTGTATCTTCAGACCATTATCCACACTGTGTTCTTGTCTTTCATCTTTTCTCACCGATAGACCTCGCCCTGAGACAGGCGCATGCTGGAGGTTTTCTCGCCTTGTCTCCGGTCGGTGGCACTGCTAATGAGAATAACCCTCACAGAAACAGACACAGCCGCCCTGCTGCCAGTGCCTATCACAGAGTAACACCCCCCACACTTCTGTGGACAGGAGTTTACAGTGCGTGTTTACCAGAAACAGTGCGGAGATGCACCTCAGGCTCATAAACATTCCTGAAGAAAGACTAATTGCTGTCTGACTTTGATGTACAGGGTTTTCATATTCCCTGCATGTACTGGCTGTGCTGCTGAGGGCTTGGTGAGATACTTCTTGTCAGGAAGAAGGCCCGGGAAAGATACTAATGAGGTGCTTATCCAAAAAGAACAGATGACAGCTTGTGTCCGAGTTGTGAGGCTGTAACAAGATACCAGTTATCCATATAACTGATTATGTGAATCTGTTCTATTGCGACACATTGAAAAAACACCTTGTCTGGGAGACGAACACACGCTCCCGTGTGAAATGAGTGTTATCACTGTTACTAGTTTCCACATGTCCTAATCAATGTAATATTTCTCTCTCTCTCTCTCTCTCTCTCTCTCTCTCTCTCTCTCTCTTTCACTCTTTCTCTCACTCTCTCTCTATTTCACTCTTTGTCTCACTCTCTCTCTCTTTCACTCTCTCTTTGTCCCTCTATAATCAAGGTCACTCTTTAGACTGAGTGTAGCTTATGCTGATGCTCGCTCTGACTAAAATGGCAATTATGCTCTAAACACTGGAGCGATTATTCTCCAATCACTAGTCTCAGAGGCAGGTGTTCTTTAGCTGCCTAGATGTGGCCTTCGAAGATGTAGTAACTTGATTGAAACAGCCTGGACAAGAGCAGTAATTTGGGTCTGAAGTGCTTGGACAACTGCTCAGTAAGAACATTAAGGACGCCATGTTCCCTCCATGGGCCACAGCCTAATCGAGCCAACTACAAAACTCAAGGTGACACTAGAGCTTCTCATAAGAACACCAAAAGCTATTACTTGCGATTTCATTAGCCACTGAATGCTCTAGGATGCTGTGGTAAGGCTAACCATGAAGGTCATATCCAGCCATGGAAAAAAATAAGAGACCACATCATATTTTCTCTGGTTATTGCTTTTGTAGTTTGTGGGAGTGTGTCTGTGTAAAATGTGCAGGTCACTATTGTTTTATACACTATTGACCACTATATACACTATTCCAAACAAAAAAATGTTTGGAGAAAATTTTTTAATAATACATAAAAAATATTGATTATATCTTGGAAATGTTAAACTACCTTCTTACATTATTTTACAATTGCAGCAATTAAAACAGGGATGTTGAGAGCAGAGTGTGTACACGTGTGACTCTGTTTCATCCATCAGAAACTGAATCAGGAGTGAAGCTGCTGCAATACAGACCATAGAAAAGCTGCTCTACACACACTGCTGCACTCACAACACACACACACACACACACACACACACACACACACAGTCGCAAACTGTACAAGCAGAGAACAGAGAAAAGGGTAAAGTGGTTTCTTTTCCAAGTGTATATATGAAGTGCCAATAAAAGGGCTTGCAGTGGACAATCTCTCTGGCTGAGTGAGTTCAGTTTAATATAATACAATAGTAATAGCTATAATATAATAATAGTGGTGAATGATCACAGATGTTTTGTTTTTTGAACACATATGCTTTGTGGACATTTATTTTTTGCATGTGCCCCCATGTTCATAAGAGCATTGCTTTATTGCAATATAAATATAATCTGCATGCCTTAAACAAAGCATAACATACATGCGCGTGTAACCGTGTCAGCATGTGTCTGTTGTATGTCGAAAATGAGAGCAAAACCTGTCGGTGGCTGCAGGTCAGGTGGTCAGTGTTGGTCTGTTGTGGTGGTGCTGCAGGGATTGATGGGCCAGCTGCCTTCCAGGATGAGGGCCAGGACCTGGGCAGCCAGATCCAGATCCTAACGGTGGGCCACTCTCCTGCCCAAGAGGGGGAGGCTGAGGGCCAGGGGCAGGGCCAGGGTGAGGCGATCAGCAGCTCGCAGGTCCAGGGCAAGCAGGACCTCCGGGTCACCATGCTGAAGAAAGGTACCGGTGTAACAGTGACGGGCAGTAGGGATGGGCATATTTGTTTTCTGAATATCAGCATATCCGAATATGACGAGTAAATGTTCTGTTGTAGAGAGGGTCAGTCTCCATTTTACCCACTGAGCTACAGGGTGGTAGTAGTCTAGTGGGTAAAACAATTGCCTGTGAACCCGATGACCACAATGCCCCCCCCCCCACACACACACACATTTTCTGCTGTTGTGTCCTTGAGCAAGACACTTGTCCCTGTAACTAATGATGCTCTGGATAAGGGCGTCGGCTGAATACCCCCTTTATAGTGTGCAGCTAGCATAAAATGGTCTTAAAGATTTTTATTTAAATACCCAGTTTGGATTTTGGATTTTTGTATGTTTCGATAACTATGCCCATTCCTATTGGGTAAATATAAAGAGAGTGTGAAGAGAGTGAGAGGTCTCTGCGATCAAGAAATTGTGATTGCACTGATCGTGACCAGCTGTTAATCCATCCATGTCTATGGGATATTTTGGCATTCTTAACACTGTTAATAAACTAACAAGCATTAACATCATGCCATAGGAACTTATTAACCAAGAATAATACTGATGAAATTGGAGTCAAATCGTTTGCCTGAATGCTTGTAAATTTTTGTTTTTCTGACCTTTCGCCTCTCTTTCTCACTCTCTGTGAAACATTTCTTGAAGGAGCATGTTTGGAGAGTTGTCACTGTTGTCATCTTATCCTTAGATCTACTCTAAGATAACTTGATGAAGCCAGCAAATGAAGCCCGAATGAGCTTCCGAAACAAATCACAGATTTGTTCACTCAAATGTCGATTGTGTCATGGGCTGTACAGTGGTGCAGTTTTCTGAGGGGTTTGACCACACAGCTGTAGGCCTGCTGTTGTGTAAAGCTTAGTGTTCACATAAGTTTGACTCCCAACCTTGTACTTTTTTAGGAATCTCCAGTAGCATGAATTTTGATGAAGAGGAGGATGATGAAGACGAAGTCAGCTCAAGTTCTTCTCAACTCAACAGCAACACGAGACCAGGCTCTGCCACCAGCAAGAAGTCCAGTAAGGTGCGGTAATCATTTACAGTGTGCTCCTTAATAGTGAAGTGGAACAGTTTCTCATTTACTCCAGATGTAGCTAAGACTGTTTGGTGTCCAAATTTTGCTACCTAGGTTTAACGCTGGAGGTAGAGGGCTAAAGTAGCTATCGAACAATATTTATCCATCATTACCACCAAAACTGGTTCTGTTTGTAAATCACCACTTTAACACTTTAACCAGGTACCTGGAGCATTAGGCAACTTTATGAAATGTAGTGGCCTAGTGGGTAAAACACTAGTGTGAATCTGATGACCACAAAGTTGCAGGTCCAACCACTCCCCCCACTTTCGACTATTGTGTCCTTGAGCAAGACACTTAACCCTAATGACTGTAAGACTGTCTCTGTAACTAATGACTGTAAGACTGTCTCTGTAACTAATGACTGTAAGACTGTCTC
>JBBPCX010000038.1:7524478-7546364 GCA_037974365.1 Hydrocynus forskahlii
AGGATTTGCCTTAAATGATCTTAAATCTAAATGTTAAATATGAAAAATATATCTCGCACTCTAAATGTAAAACTTCACTGATAGATAGGGCTCAGTGAGACCTTTCCAATGACCCCTCGTTTAACATAATAGCCCTGCCATCCGGAGTTACTAGCCGAAAATCGTTAACTCTCAAAGACATCTATTAGACAGGTGGTATTGATATTTAATGCTCCACTGGTTGTATTAACTGGAGATGTTAATGTCTAACAAAATTAATGGTTTATGGTCATTCCACAAATCTGGACATATAATTTAAAAAAACATCATTATAGTGGTATGTTTACAATGAGACCTTTCCAAAGACACCTCATTTGCCATAATAGCCCGCGACGATCCGGAGTTATCAGCCGAAAACCTTTCACCTCGGACAAAAGTAGTGGGACACCCGGGCGAGGTGAACAATTTTCGGCTAATAATCCCGGATTGCCAGGGGCTATTATGGAAAACGAGGGGTCTTTGGAAAGGCCTCATTGAGCCCTATCTATCTGTGAAGTTTCATATTTAGAGTACGAGATATATTTTTCATATTTGACATTTAGATTTAAGATCATTTAAGGCAAATCCTCCATGTTGGTGAGGGAATATCTCAGCACGCTAAGTACCAGCCAATTGTAATCAAGGGGCGTGGCCAATTAGCATATCTCACGCCATTTGTAAAA
The DNA here is from genome assembly GCA_037974365.1 of Hydrocynus forskahlii. Taxonomy (NCBI): domain Eukaryota; kingdom Metazoa; phylum Chordata; class Actinopteri; order Characiformes; family Alestidae; genus Hydrocynus; species Hydrocynus forskahlii. Next base: position 7,525,180 of record JBBPCX010000038.1, read on the forward strand.
GCAACATTTAGATTTAAGATTTAGATTTAGATTTAACATTTAGATTTAACATTTAACATTTAGATTTAGATTTAATCATAAATCATGTTCCTTAAAAACATGATTTAGCTATTATGCTGGTTTAGCTATTATGCTGGTTAATTAGCATAGTCACTACACAAACTACAGTTTCAAATTGTTTTGCCTGTTTTCTTTTTAAATTGTTTTAATATGTGTAATGCTTCACTTCTGTCCTTCAGACTGACAGTTTATTATATAATAAACAGCTTGTTTAGTTGTGTTTAATTTCACTGGCTAATGCTAATGCCATTTCTACAAACAGGGTCTGAAAAGGAGGAGATTGCTAACTTCTAATTTTGTTACAAAAGCTAACAGACACCCATACTGGTTAGACTCAAATGTAGACTCAGGCTGATTATTTGGGGAGACCAACCCAGAGAGAGCAAATCTAATTGGACTCCCAGGCCTTGGATTTCTGTAGCACTCATCCTCACGATCTCCAGATGATGGGGCCAACACTGACCAGTCGATATACAGTTGTCTGGTAAAGTTTGAACACCCACAGTCTTTTTTTTGCTTTAAAGGTCCCATGGCATGAAAATTTCACTTTGTGAGATTTTTTTTTAACGTTAATACGAGTTCACTAGCCTGCCTGTGGTCCTGCAGTGGCTAGAAATGGCGATAGGTGTAAAGAGTGCCTTGATCATCCTGCTCCGCTGTTCAGAGAATGACAGCTCAGATGGCCCGATCTGGAATTTTCCCCATATGTCATCATGAGGGGAATGGTTTCCTCCCCTTTCTCATGCTTTGCCCGCTCAGAGAATTTCGCCCCCCTCCCCTAAAATATTAGCTCCACGGACTGTCAATGTGATTGTGTGAGAGACCACTTTTTCCTCTAGAGACATCATGGCTTGCAAACGAGTGAAGCATGGCAGTTGCTCAGTGCTTAGATGTAGAAATGAGCACAAATGTATTTTTTTAGTTCCTTCATGCAAGCCTCTGAAGAACCAGTGGGTTAATTTTATTTTCTCTGGAAATGCGCCTACACAACTTCATCAAGTTTTGTATATCTGTGTTTGTACGAGCCATTGCTATACTCTGTAAACGTTAGAGCATGGTAGGCCTACCTGGCTGCAAGCTGGCCCCTCCCCCACCCTCCATCTCGCCCCGCCTCTCTCCTCCTCCTCATCATTTAAAGCTACAGACACAGAAACGGCGTGGGTCTTATTTAGAAAATTATACATAAAGAGGCATTTGTGGATGGGTGTGTGTTTAGATGAAGCTAATTAATCAGTTCTGTTCAAGTCTCCCCAGTCTTTGTCTCATCAGAAATAAATCATCTGCTTATTTGGAGATTATACAAGTCTGACTTGTTTCTCCTTAACCCTCTTTAGGAGCAAAATAAATAATTTTAAGATAGAAGTTCTATTGCTGTTCCCCTCGTTTTCTTAGTTTCCTTCTCTTCAACAGCCTTCTGGATCTCAAAACTTTTGGATCTTTTGGTTCATCTGAGTATTTGAGACAAAGAAAAGAAAGAGCATTTTAAGATCTTAAATTGGGATCAGGCTGAGATCAGAGGAAGGCGGTGAGTTTTACAAGTGTGAGGAAACGATCAAAATCTCATATTCACGTTAAACCGGGCTCAGTTGTATCTTGGAGAAATGAGCTGGCCGAAGAAAATGTTGTATGTGGTTGAGGTTCCTTGAATCTGTGCTTGAGTCCACTCAGTTTAATAAACCTGAATAAAGGCCACTGAGTGGACCTTAAATCTTATAACATACACATAAAACCCTCAGAAGCCCCAATCAGAAAACACTGAAACACACACAGGTGTGCTCTGACCTTTCCTGCAGAGGCACGACTGATCATTTCTGAGACATTTTTGTAGCTCTTTAGTAATTTTTGCCCACAATATGTCTCTATCAATATATTCCCACAAGAGCACAGTGCTGTGTTTCTTCAAGTGCTGCAAATCTTTGAGCAGCTTAATAAGTGAGAGGAGTCAAAGTCCCCAAGAGTTCATGGCACCTCTGTGACATGGACAGGGGCTTCATCAAAGATTGGTTATCCGCTCCCAGCTTCTTGTGTTGTGACTGAAGATTTCATGAGAGTCTTTTTTTCCCCCCGCATTCTCTTTTTTCCCTTAAGTTGGAGATCACATCATAAAAATGGCTTTCTTTACCCTGACAGGAAGACCTCTTCACTCAATGAGGAGAGAGCGTGCTGAAAATGAAATGCTCATGTGAGCTACGCTGATGAAAAACACAGAGGCAGCACAGCAGAGTGAGAGCAAGGTCAGCTTTCACACTCTGGTACCTCATAAGAGGAATCATGTGAAAATATGTGTCTATAGGCAACATCATTTAGAATGTGTTATAAAGCCTGTTTTTGTGTCCACTAAGTGTGCTATTTTTGGCATGAGTGACATTCTGTAAAAAAAAAAAAAAAGAGTGTTGAATTAACACGTTAATTTCGATCATCTAATCACAGAAAAATAACACGAAAAAAAAAGCTCATTAATCGCATGCCGTGGTGACTTTGAGCCACAGACGCTCTGTAAAATGAAGATGAGAACGCACTGCTCGGCCGCCGTGGCCCCGGGAGTGGACAGATGGAACAGTTGATGGGAATATCGTTACCTTCAATTCATGCAACGAGGAATTTTTGTGTTATCAGAGTACAGTGACCCTCCACTTTTACGCGGATCAGCAGTCGCAGTATCAGTCCAACACAGATTTTTTCTGAGAACCGAACTAATCGTTTTTTGCTGAAATCCCCGCACTAGCACGGATACTGTAGATAACCTCTGCATTTCTTTGCTTTGTGACGTCCGGGCCACGCCCGCTCGTCCTCTCGCTGTGTTCCTAAGCACCGCGCCCAAACATGAACCCAGCACGAGGACGAGGGGCGTGGCGGATGAGGCTCTGATGTCACAGCTTTATTCGTGACAATATATCATTTTTCATGTATTTTAGTGCATTATTAGTAAGAAAAATAAAATGTACTAATTTTGTAATATGAATATTAACGTAAATTCAGCGACATTTCTATATAAAAAATAACTATAAATGTTTTGTTACTGACGAGAGGACACAAAGAAAGGCGCCTTGGGATACTGAAATACCGCTGTACTCAGAGGCGGGAGGTTTGACAGTAACCAATCTGAGAAGGCTATTTATTTCTCCTTGCTGCTGATTGGCTGCTACCCTGTGACGAATGTGTGGCCGCTGCAGACCAGAATTTCCCCCGAGGCGCGTCTCGAGTGTTCTCGTGTTTTTCGTTTTGTTCTTCTTAAAGCCCTGGGGTTTTTTTTACTGTAAAATTAATTAAATGAATGTATTACTGTATTTACCAGCTTATACCAAAGAAAACGACAGCACATGACGTGACCCCTCACAGCAGAGCTTCCTGAGCTGCTCTGGAGTGACAGTATCTCTTTATTCCTCCAAATCACTCTCCTTTCAAAGAGGCTCCATTATTATACTTCCTGTAACCTTTGGCGTTCATCTGGAATTTGATTGGGTGAAGGGAAGCAAGATTTTCAGCCCTTTTCTAATGGCCTTCATAGCTGTTAGCTAGAGCCAAGAAGCTCCTTCCGTGCCTGGACAACACTCCCCACCACACTTGTTGAATAAAACATCAATCTGAGTCACTAAGCAGCACAGGCTGCAGACAGCAGACCCATGTGTATGTGCAGATGAAATCCACTCTCACCCTCTTTCTCTTAGTCAAAAGTGTCCATGACTGGTTTTTGTGGCAATGCCAAGGGGCCCAAGCATTAACAAGTTATCGTTCGCCCATAGAGAGAGAGAGAGAGAGAGAGAGAGAGAGAGAGAGAGACCCCCAAAACTGCTGCACAGAGAATCGGTCTTTGCCTCTCCTTCCTCGTCTTGAATACCGGTGGAGCAAGCAAACGGGGCCTAAACAATACAATATATACCACATATCAATTACACTAAATGCCTCAGTATCTATACTTCACTGTCTCGGGCACACACCGGTTACAAGGCATCCACGCTGCAGTGAGGCGATAATGGTGCGGCATTGTTCTCCGCCATCTGGAGCGCTGATAAGGCTCGTCTGTGCATAGTTGATAATCGTCGTCAGAGGAGGAAAAAACGGGTGTTAAACATTTCCTTGGCCCATGAAAAAGGTTCCATTAAGTCCACTGACCCCAATTGAATATTAATGAGCTAATTAACAGATTTATTGTTCTATGCAATTTCTGGAGGGGACTATTATTTTTTTTCTCAAGTGCTATTATTTTTTCTAATTATTTTTTGCACTTTGTATAATTGAATCTTTGTAGCTGCCAGCCTCCCAAGCGTGCCTTGGCAACAAGGAAAAGAATTTGGCCCATGCTTTTTTCCCCTTCCCCCCTCCTTCTTCTCTCTTCCTTGTGTTTCTCTCTCCCACAACAACAAAAGTGATGTGATGGGTTTGTTTTGTTTCCGATGGCAGTGCATTCGTAGGATTTTTTTTTTTTTTCTCAACCTACGACTTGCCTTTATCAACAAGAGTTGAGCCCTAAGAATTTTTTGCATGTAAGGGCCTGCAGTTTTTCAGTGTGGAAATGTTATGGGGTGAGGTGTTGGATTACAAAACAGCAATCAGTGAGGTTACAGTTGGCTGCATCACTTGGAGGGTCTGGCAGAGGCTTTAAATGAGTAGTGACAGCTGCAGCTGATAGATAGTATAATCACCTGATGAAGAGGATACACTGAAGCAGAACTCTCAATGGGCAGTTTGAATAGTGCTGCGACTAGCAGGCGGGGGAGGTGGTTATAAAGGTTACCTTGAAAGGGATAAATGCAATTAGGGATGGCAGTGATAAACACTAGCGATACAGGCAGCTCTTCATGGGATCTGCCAATCCCACTTGTTTTGGAGTGGAACCATTAAAGACAAGCAATATTATAACCAATATGATCAGGTTACGGGTTCCTGATGAAGTTACCTGTAAATCTGTCTCAATACTGGCAGCGTCTTGTAACGTATTTATTAGCGACTTCTTCAGGAACCTGTAACATATTGTTTAAAAAAGTCCGATGTGTTGCTACGTGTTGATAAATGATGTGTTCCCAGAGGGGGAAAAAACTGTTTCTAATATGGGCATAATGCCAACTACAGAATGACAGCATGCTAATATTAAATACCAGGTTTTTTGTAGAAAGGGAAAAAAATTTCATTTTTGAACTGACATCATGAGCTAAAACTGCACCGAATACACATCATAAATCTAGAAACCGAGCATTCAGTCGCATTCAGTCATAGTCAGAGGAAAAATGAGCTCCGAACCAGAACCAGAACCAGGCAACTATCTCTACAGACATTCAGGACTCATGTATGTACTGTGTCATCAAATGGAACTGTCTTTAATAAAACCATGTTTAACGCTTAGTAATGTTCACTGAGCAGTTAAGACATGGCACAGACAGTCTACTATTGACATAACCAGCAAAGATGAACATAAAGGATAAAGGCTTAAAGGATTGTTATGGCAAGGACTGATGAAAACCTTTTGATAACTACGTTATAATTATTGTTGCATTTTTACTATTTGCAACTTTACTTAATTTTATTTATGTCCAGAATTCAATTCCTCCCAAATAAAAGCATCAATTTCCCTTGGCCACTCCACCCATAGAGCGTAGAATAATGAACTCATTTCGCTGTTGTATGGAAATTGGGTCTCATTACAATAATTTTGCCTGATACACAAGCCACCCGATATTAAGAGCAAGGCCCTACAGTCATGGAGTGGGTTATTATGCTATACATCACAAACTGCATTAGGCTTATAAAACCTGTCACTGAAAAAGGTTGCAAACTTTCAGCACCGGCCCTGTGGGTTAATACATCTCCTCTAGAGAGCACCTGGCAATGCATCAGCTACATTGTGGTACACCGCACAAATGAATTTTCAGTGAGGTTACAGGCCTTCAAAGCAATTTTAGGGTTTTTTTTTTTTCACTTTGACATCTTACCCATGATTTTCATTTAATAATGTTGAAAACTTTTGGAAAACTATATTTATAGTCATTATACTTGAAGTTATTCATTTTTAGAGACTTCAAGCAGATATTATTCTGTACATTTTCAGGCCTGTTTGTATAAATATATGGTATTTTTTGGAGCTCCGTGAGGTAGTGTTTAGGTCAGGCTATTGGGCTAAATCGCTGACAGGCTGTGTCCAAATAGCTGAGTGAGACTCCTTATTGACTTCATTAATTTTGCCTGATCTAGCAGCCATGTAGCTCCATATGTCAATCAGAGTTGTCGATATATTTAATTTACTGAGGCCATGTTGCACAGATCTGGCAACAAAAAGCATAGCATATAGAGTGGAGCCAGAGTAGCACACATCAAGAAAACAAGAGTTTATGTTGCATTTTGAGACCTAATGTGGCACGGTATCGGGCTAAAAATCCAAAAGTTGTCAAAAAACTGACACAGAGTAGATATTAAATTGGAAGTTGAACATGTAGTGACATTAAACATCAGTCTAAATTCATCAGGTTGACAAGAATTTTGGCCAACATTCTGTAAAGCTTGTTAACAGTTGTTATGAGAAAATGCATTTGTGGGCGGACTGTGGATAGGTGTTTTAAAGTCAATCTGAATTTGAAACTGTAACAACTTTTCCGTCTGTACTGTGATATATTACAATTAGTAAGCTAGCTGAACAGATGAGTCTTCAGGAGTCTGCTGCTCTTGTCGGCTTAGGCAGCTCATTCCACCCGCGGGGAACCAGAATGAGACCAGTCTGGACTGGGTTCTCCTTGTGCGTAGGGCTGGCAGCGCCAGACGATGGTCCATGAAGGAGCGGAGGGAGTGAGTAGGAACATAAGGCTGAATTATAGGATTAAGGTAGCTGAGTGCCGACCCAGAAGTCACTCTGTAGGCAAGTTGGACAGCCCTGGGGAACCAAATCAGCAGTGGGGTGACATGCGACCTTTTGGGTTGGTTAAAAGCCAGCCCAGCTGCTGCATTCTGACCCTGCTGTAAGTTCCTTACCATGCAGGCTGGAAGACCCACTATGAGGCCCTTGCGGTAATCGAGAGATAACCAAGGCTTGTACCAGGAGCTGGGTGGCATAGTGAGTCAGGTATGGCTCGATTTTATTGGTCAGTATTACATTCCCTCACCCTCTGGTGTACAAGTAAAGTAAAGTGACAGTGGCAGTGGCCCCTTATAGTCAGGCGTGAACACACCTCAGTATGAAATTCTTTCTCTGCATTTAACCCATTCAACAAGTGAAGCACAGTGACATAGTAAGAACTCAAGTCGGGCAGAAAACATTTGTATCATGTAATGATTTTGCTTAAAATGAGCAGTGGCATAAACTAATAAGGCAAAGGAGGTCGTTTTTCATTTAAAGTGGACTTTAAGCTATGACTCCAGATTTAGTAAGGCCAGTGCCAGGTCAAAGGCTTGACCACTCATGATCAGCTTATTTGCATTTTAATAGATTTTCTGCTTCATCTCTATGTGGACTCTATAAGTTTTGATGCCAAATGACCACCACTTAGCATGTCTCACCTGAGCTAATCAACACTGCGCTTGTTTCAAGTGACTGATTTCAGGGGATCTAAGCTCAACAACAGATGCCAGTCTTCAGTGGGTACCATAATGTGGCATTATTTTAATTGCTTCATTTCCATGTAGCAAGCTGCTTGCTTCGTGACAGTTTGTCATAGTTCTTAGGGAGGGAGAAGAGAAGCGATGCATCTGCTAGCGATGCGAGATCCCATGAAGGAGGTGTCAATAGATGCAGCCGTAATTACCACAGCTTGGAGGAGAAGTAGGTTTTTAAGCTTGCACTCACAAACAGCCCTAGCTAGGCTAGCAGGGGTTTGGAGACAAAGCAACAAAAGTGCAGTAATTGTTTGGTGAGATGCATGTCAGAAGGGACGTGTGATTCCGAAAGCGACACTTTCATGTGTGCAGCACCTCCAGCAGACAAAATGATTCCGCAATCAGCAGACACTTCTCGTGGAAAGGTAATCTTTAGTAACAATCAATTACAATGGGTTTCCCTCTTTTGTCCGACACTCCAGTAGCTTTCAGAAGCCACATAGCAAGGCCCGTCTGGTAAATATACACTCTTTTCCTTTTAAAATCTGTATATAATGCACAGGAAAACACAGAAACACACCACGGGGGAGTGAGGTGAGCATCAAAAGCTGAAATGCCAATTCAGTCGAGGCTCTCTAGCAGAGAGGGAAAATGAGGATGTGGGCATTTTTGTATTTTTCTCCCATTACACAGATTGAGTTACTGTGTTGTTTCTTTTTAAAGACGTCTGTTGTAGGCCTGGATGTGCTAAGCGTGGTTGGATTTTGTAGCATAAAAGGGGAAAAAATAAGCCATAAGCTAATTTTCAAGACTTGCTGTGGAGGGGTTTGCCAAACTTCCGACTCGCCCCTGCTCATTCCCGGCCTGGGCCAGCCACAGCAGTCTGGACGTTTTCATAAGCTAATAATAGAAGCTGGAATGGATGCCTGTGGAATGCGCTGAACATAAATTATACATCTCCACTGTTTTCCTCAAGCAGTATTAAATTCCATAAATTTGAGGGACCGAGGCTTGTCCACTCTCGGTTGCTATCTCCGAAATGTAATCACTGAAAATGACTGTGAAGATTCAGTGCTGTGGCCTGCCTTAAAGAACACATGGGTTGTGTCGGATCCGACAGAATTATGAAAACATTATTCAAATGCCATTTGGAGGCTCAGTGCGTTCGCTGGGCTTTCATCACCTCCGCTGCTGACAGAGGGACGGATCTGAGGTGCAACATTGCTGTACAAAGGGATTTAGGGCCTCACATTTCAATTATGGACCCTCAGTGAAAATGGGAAGCTTATTTCTCATAATTAACATAAAATGAAATGTATCACCACACAATGATTCCATTTTAAAGCAATCACTATACAATTTCCGTTTTTATTAGAAATGTGGTTTGTGACCATATTGGGTGCCTGTTGAAAAGCTAATTAATTTGCGAGTGAGGACAATTATCAGACAGCTCATCATTAGCTTTTCTTTGCCCTTATCCTACTTTCGCTCTCTCTCTCTATTTCTTCCTGTCTCTCTCCGTCGGAGTGCCATGGCTTACAGCGGCCTGTGCAGAGCCTTTTGAAATGTCAGTGACTCAGGGCCGCATGGTGAAGATGGAAACTAGAGGAGACGAACTTTTCCTCCATCAGAGCATGCTCTCTCCTCAGCACATGCCTAGCATTCGGCCCGTCTGTCTGCCTGCCTGCCAGGCACCTGTGCTCCGGCACTATTGAATTGAATGGTCCACAGATTACTCCATTATTTCTATATAGCAGAATTGCGGGGTGGACTAAAGGCCCATTATCTGAGTGACTGAGACCAGCGGAACTTATTACATGTGTGACCTTTAAAAGCCTTTCACCGTGATGGATCTCAGGTGAGAATTTACTGGAATCAATTTTTTATCCGGCAGCGCAGGCAGGGCTTCGGTGGCAAAAAACGTCGGCCGGCGAAAGCACAAGCGAGCTTGAGAACAGGCGCATGTCTGTGCGAAACATTCACTTATGAGAAGAATCCAGGAGGCCAGTTGGAGATGGGAAGCATTATAAAGCACCTCTAATGCCTTTGTGTCCTCTCCACACAAATTAAGGAGACTTTGAACTAGAGGGGCTTGGGGTTGCGAGGGTGGGGGGGTAGGGGTGTGTGTGGGGTGGGAGTGCCAGAGTATTGTGCTTAATCAAGGTAGGAGTACAAAGCCGGCGAGCACGTTCCCCAAAGGTTCACATCAAAAGGAGCATCCTACTTTGTGCGCTATTTAATCAGTTAAAACACAGATGGCAGCCTGCCTCAATTAATTAATCATATATGAAGCACCCAGCTACCTGCTCACGGAAAGTGTGTCAATGCTACTGAGATCTAATTTGGATTTCAGAGTACACCTCCGAGTTCTCCTACCCCAGGGAAAATAAATAAATAATCGAGCACTTGCAAAAAAAAAAAAAAAAAAAAGAGGGTTTTCATTTCGCTAAAAGTGCCAGGCACAGTTACTGCTTCGTAAACGGTATTGCAAAAGTCGTGGCACTGCATAGCCTTTGAACCTCCCCTCCTCACCTCTGACAGCTTCCCAACTGACTTTGCTCTTGCTGAATAGCACTGCTGATGCTAACCCTTCGTCCCAGCTTACACTGTAGGCCTCTAAGTAGCATACCTGAGAGACATGAAATACAAGATTATGAGTTTCTTTCAGGAAAATAAAGATGAAATATAGGTGCTGCAGATAGTTGATATTGAGATGAGCAAAAGAGTACCAATGTTTCTTACCTATTGATTACTCTGTAACGGGTTTTGGCCTCTGACCTTGAAGACTTCTCACCCAGACATGCCATGTCTTGACCTTCCTGGGTGGCAGGCCTGGTTCCACAGCAAAATCACAGAAGAAACACGGGGCCTACTTTCGGGCTATGTTTGCATCATTTTCCCCAATGTTCGCAGACACCCAGTAAGTGTGGATGATGCTAACAGCAGCACAGTGTTTGAACGGATCAGTACTTACTTCTCTGTACCATCTTGATGGAAAGGTCCCACAAAGGGCTCTTTGAAGCAATTCTGTTGAAGGACCACTTTGATTTTACAAACAACATTTCAGTGAATGGTTGTATTTTTAGCCTGTAGCTGGTCATGACCAAGCTATCAGTCAGGATTGGTTGACACCATGAAGATTCTCAGTGGTCCTGGAATTGCTGAGTTCCTGAGTGGTCGTAGTCTTCGCAGATGATGGGCTAAAACTTTGACGTTGACCATCCCATAGAGATACCAAACAGGGCCACGGGATCCATCAGCATGCTTGCTGGTCTTGGAACATGGCCTAGCTAAGCAGGATATTGCAACATATTGCGGTGCAGGTACCCAAACAAAAAGTTTTGTCACCTTGTAAAGGTAATTAAATTTCCGGGAAAGTGCCATGAAGTGTGTTTAAAGGATTATAAAGGCTGAAGGAATGAATGTGGGCAGGAGGCCCGGGCTGGGCGAGGGGGAGACGGAAGGTTGTTGTAAAAAGAGCAGCTGTGTGGGCCTGTGACACCGAGACGGTGGGGCCGCAGTCATGGTGGCCTCGTCAGCTATTGCTTGGTCTCACACACACAAACATAGGTGTGCAATACACTGATGCACAATAAACTTTATATAATACTACATTTAAAACAGGAAATGTTTTAGGCTCTGTTGCCATAAATACATCAAGAAATTCTCACAGAAGGGCAAATAAAGAAAAATGCTTCAATAAGACACCGTTTTCTTACAACAGCAATAGTATCTTACAAACACACATACACAGCGCCTATCTGCCTGTACTCACACATACCTATGATCCATATACACTGACATGCATCCAGATAGATATATTTAAACACTGTTCGTGGAACAGGACTACAGGCTTAGTCAAAAAAGTAGTGTTAGAAACAACACAAAAAGTTTTCTTATGTCGGCGATAATTGCACGTACATGTGCAATCCAGGTGTTAGGGATCCTTTCTCACTATTCTCCAGATCAGGCTTCCATTCCCCTCCCTTGCTCTCTCCCCACTCTGGTTGAGCCCAGAGGCTGCGTACACCCTGCAGATGGTGCTGTTTTAAAAAGGATGACTGCATTTAGAATCACGAAACTGTGCTTGTTCACTTCACTGGTGTTTCTGCTACTTATACTGCTGTTCTCTTCCACAGCCAAATGTTTCTGCTTGTCAACTAACAGGCTAACGCAGCCTGTTCTGGATCATTTTGGGATTAGGACTTCATGATACTGCATGAAACTGCATACTAAAAATTCCATTACTGGGCGTCTGCTGTGAAATGTGCATTGAAAAGAAACTCATTCACAGTGGCGAGGAACGGAACCACTGCAATCAATCACAACGTTTAAAGAAGAAATACAGCCGTTTTATCTACCGTCAAAAATGATTATAAAATCTACATGTGTCATCTGAGATTGAAGTGTAATGTTGCTAGTGGAACAACAGAGGTCAATCTGACAAGATAAGTCCAGGGTCCAGTGTCCTACATGTATTTCTCTGCCATGAATGTCTTTAAAAGCATATAAAAAGCTTCTGTAACATATTTATACTCATTTTATTTACTGTGGGAGAGCTTTTAAAGACATTAAACACAATCAGTGAAAAGATTCCTCTAAGTAGCCCATGTATTGCCCTGGCACAATTAATTCACATCATGAGGCTTTACTGAAATTGCCTCTGCATCCCAGCAAGCTTGGTCAAGTGCAGTAGTCAAGTAGGCTTTGGCAGAAGTAGACTGCAACTGGATATAGTGAATAGTGCTGAAGTGGTGTATAATGTTAGCCTTTCACGTAACATTTGTCGTGGCAATTCAACACAGCTGAACATGAGATGTGAATGTTTAATATTAAGCAAATAAATCTGCCAATAAGAAGTTAAATTCTTCATAAAGATTTTGTGAAATAAGCTTAAATAGGATTTTTTTTTTTTTTTTTTTTTGCCGTTTACATGAAATTTTTGGTTAATTTTTGGCCACTTCCTCATTACAGGAAAATTTTGCGTACACCACCTGCAGATTTTAAGGCTTTATTGCACGCCCAGATTTCTTAATTAGTCTGCCAGATCATGTGGCGTGATTCATCACTCCAGAGAACACGTTTTCACAGCTCCCAGCCAATGATGTGCTAATGGTCCTTCCAGAGGCAGTCTGTAGCATTGACGCAACAAAGGATAGTCGTTGTTTTTACATGTTACATGCCTCGATAGATGCACTCTGTGAGTTTGTGACTGAGCTGTTGTTGTTACTAGATTGCTCAATAATAGCACTTATGGTTGACCTAGATCTAGCAGGGCCGAAAGTTTACAAACTGACTTGTGATAAAGGTGGCATCCTAGGTCAGCGCCATGTTTACAGTCACTGAGCTCTTCAGTATGACCCATTCTACTAACAGCATCTATGAAAACTGCATGTCTATGTCCTTGATTTCATAAACCTGTTAGTAATTGGTGTGGCTATAACACCTGAAATCAGTTGCCAGGAGAGCGTTCACATACTTTTGCCAAAGCTGTGTCTCATACACCAAGGCCTTGGCCATCCCAGTCAGTCCCGGAGCTGTTCCACCCCCTACTGGACTACCGGAAAAGCTCTGTGACCTCGGCTTGCTGCAGGTTCCGGGCCCTCAGCCAGTGCTGGGGACTGGACATTGCAAGTGGTCTGTGAGGAAGCAGAGGTGCAGGACGTTAGCGGGGGTCCATTATTGGCTAAAAGCTAATGCTAGCCAGCCAGCCAGCCATCCCATCCATTTTTTCACCAATATTTACTCCCTGGATAATAAGCATTTGCAGCATCTGGGCCTTCACTACTAGACTCCTAAACCAGTACTGAATAACAAACTGTACATCACACACATACACACTCTGAACTGAACTGCTGAGAAAAACTTACATTGCTACTGTAAATACGCAGTATTAATGTATATACTGTGCATTTTTCTAATCCTGTTGCTGCTACTTGATACTTTTGCACTTTATACTTGCTACTTTGATTTGCTGTTGTCCGAATCAGTCCCAGTCCCAGAAGATGAGAAAGGAAAGCATGGTAGAATCCAAAATATGAAGAACAAGACAAGGATGATCAGACATTTCCGGGTCGGGCTGGTTAATACAGGTTAATACAGTTGTGGGAAATAATGAAATCAAAAGACAAGAACAAAAGCTGGCTCAGTATTCCAGTGACCTGGAGCATGACATAGTGACAGAGTCATCAGTGGGTGTGACAATATGAAACACTCATCTTTGCACAATTCCAGAGTAGAAGAAGCCACTTTTGATGTTTTTTTTATTTTATTTTACTGATCCTCATTACCTAGATCAAGTGAATTTTGAGTTGAAACAGTGTATTTGTTATTATTATTATTATTATTATTATTATTATTATTATCATTTACTGTTATTGTTGTTTTTTAAGTGCCTCCAAAATGACATGCATCCAGAGGCCTTGAGAGACTTTTCCTGTATGTGAATGTGAAGACTCTAGCAATACACTGGTATAGAAAACCTTTACAGTCTTTATTACTCACACATTTCAAACCAAACTGATTCTTCTATAGCAGAGGTCCCCAAACACCGGGCCACGGACCGGTATTGGTCCATGAGTCATTTGGTACCAGACGGAATAAAAATTATTTTATCAGAATCTGAAAGATCTTTTATTTTGAAAAAACACTCATCTTGGTCATGTGGTACGGTACATCAAAAATTGAGCTAGAAAAAATGAGTAAAAAACAAACGTCTTTGGCGACCTTCCTCGTATTTTTATGCACTTTGTTTTTCATTGTATCTGTACCGGTCAGTGAAAATATTATTTTACATGAAACTGGTCTGTGGCACAAAAAAGGTTGGGGACCGCTACTCTACAGAATCGCTCAGTGAACCCCTTGTGGCAATTGTATTTTTAAGTGTGTGTATGAATACGATAAAGGGACAAAAAAAAATACATTTGTACTTGAGTAAAATAAACTTTTTACTTTCAACTATACTTTCAGTTCTGTTTTAGGTATTTATCAAGCACCTTGTTTCCTTTTTGGGTCCAGTTGCCTTGACTTCCCAGTTTCAGGTTTGAACATTTTATTGTGGACCAACAGGATTTCAAAAGGAGAGGAACGGAATTCAGCTAACTTCAGCTCCTGGGCTGATAGAGGCTGCCGTCCTCAAGGTAACTCCTTTTTTGACCTAATGCTGTTTTACTCTTACTCAGGTTTTACTTTTACTTGAGTCATTATTTGAACAATACTATCACCAGAGAATGGATTTGGGCTTCTGTAGCCATTTCTGAAGAACAGCTAGCGTTTTTGACGTCACCATTGTGGCACACAGTCATTTGCCGGCTACACGGGGAGTGTATTATTGGATGAGTGGATGTAATGTCTCACTGAGGCCTCGCTTTCAGAGCAATGGCTCACATTGCACCCGGGATTCTATCAGTAGTTAGAGCAGGAGAGGAACTGCATCAGCCCAGAGAGAAACTCAATCAACGGTAATATATACACTGCGCCCTGAATCCACTCTCTATAGCCAACAAGGTGATTTTCTCTCCCTCTCTCTCTCTCTCTTTTCCCTTTTCTTTACGAGAGAAGAGAAAATTGCACATCTAATGAAATCCAATTTTATATTTCATTCGGAGGAGCACAATAAACAGGGAACAAGCAGTAAATAAGCTTTTCAAAAAGCTGATTACCAAAGCAATTTATTGCCAAGTCCAGGGCCGTGGCAAAAGCAGGGATGGGGCTAGGGAGTGGGTGTTTGGGATCATAGAGGGTGGCTGGGGGGAGTAAATTCCAAATCTTTTCTCTCTCCAGGCTTTTTGCCTGCTGTATCATTATTATTGGTTTCTGTATGTTGGGGTTGGGGGAAGTGTGGGTGTACAGGCTTTTGTGAGGAGCCAATCTGATCAACTTATTTTAACATATAATTGTGTCATCTTCTGCTGGGAAAAGGATAAAAGAGGGGGTTTTTGATTGAGGTCATCCCTGCATCCATTAGAACTCTGTATGAGGTGGAATTCAAGGCTGCTCTCCATTACGGCAGCCTATTTCCATTGTCCTGATCTGAGGTCCTCTTCAACCCAAGGCTGACTGCTATAATGACATTTTCTAGCCACAATGCTACTGTTTCCCCCCACTGGAAAACGTGCACACCTCAGTGTCCACAAATAAATAGGCCTCACCTATCTCCTGGCCCCCGCTGCACAAAGGTTCCCACTGCCGTCTTTGAGGCAAATTGTCTCCCAATTACAGCTGGATCATATTATTCTGTTGAGCTCATTTGCCGGGAATACAGAAACAATAATTTCATTGCATTGTTTGTCTAGTGGGTCTACTGATAGGGCCCTGCCATTCATAAGCATTTCATTATTGGATTTTGGTTCAAGACGTCTGCTAGAGCAGGATCTTTGTCCAACAGGATTGAAAATTTGCTGTATTGTCACTGCGAATTGCCTACATGTAGCCTTTTCTCCCCTCTTGCTTTGAAAAAAAATTTGGGAGGGGGGGTATGGTTCCCTCATAAAAACCCATTTTTACTTGTCATCAGCATTCTAAATAGTGCCCACCAAGCTTGAAAGGCAAACAGATTGGAAAGAAGAGAGCTTGTGTCTGTGTGTGTGTGTGTGTGTGTGTGTGTGTGTGTGTGTGTTGGAGGGGGTGTTGGGGGTTGGTGTAGGATCCCTGCATAATGTTAGTGAAAATAAATTGAGCCAGTAAACGCCATAGGAAAAGTGCCATGTGCAGATTATTCACAGTTATATAATGTGGAGGGAGAGTAGCAGGCGCTTCTCATTTTGGCCACTTATCCCTCATTGTGCAGGCTCTGTATATTTCATTGCTGGTGCAGCAGCTTAGAGGATACATTTCAAAGCAGCAAATAAAAATTGGCTAAACTTCCAAAATTAGCACTTCAAAGTCAAACATGATTTGCAGTGAGGGAACAGGGAGGGGAAGGAGGCCAGTGGGGAGGGATGTGACTATGAAAGTATAAGCATGTGTGTACGTGCAAGTCTGTGTGTGTGTGTGTGTGTGTGAGAGTGTGTGTGTGTGTGTGTGTGTGTGTGTGTAGTGAGGTCTAATGCACAGAACACTCTGTGTAGACCTTAAAACCAATTTCTAGGCAAATTGGTTTAATTTAAGAATGAGATCACAGAATGAGCAAAATGCTGTTAGGGCAAGTTTATGCTTCCGCAGACATTTCTTTCAGGTCTCCTGCAGCCTGCCTCTTAGGAGAGGTGGAACATGGACCATTTTTGCTCGGGTTGCCCTTCTTTAAAGCTAGTGGAAGCTGGCGAAGATCACTTAGGGTGTGTTCCTTTGAACATGCATTTCACCATCTTATTTTGATGCCTAAAGCTAGTGTCCTAATCAAACTGCTCTATTATGTCTTGTCAGTGAAAGGATCTTACTAAATCAGTTATATTGTGTCCAAATAGACTTACACTGCATACCTGCTTCTTTGACATATTGTCAGTCTTTGCAGATGGCTGGTGTTGACACAGTGGGAGGCAAAATGATTGGGGGAGGAAAATGTGTCATTTTTTATTTTTTTTTTGCAATTGTCATAATAAGGAGTGTTTTTCAGCACAGTCCCCGTTCACTGCATCTGTCGTACAATTGATTACAATGACATTTGTGGTTTTTAATTACACTCTATACCAGGAACTACCAGAAAGTTGCTTTTAGCAGGAAGTGTCCAGTGGCTTCTTTGAGTGAGTTTTGAGTCACGTGATGTGTTTCTCGCAAAAAAAAGCCAGTGATTTCATTGGGCTGAATTCCGCTGCCCAGTTGTTTCTATTATAAATTTTAAGTATGAGTAAAATGCGTTTTTCTGTTGTAAGTTCTGAAAAACGCATCAAAATTACTGTCCGGAAACAAAATGAAATTGCTTTCCAGAACTGAAGTGCAGTATTTCCTTAAGGTTACAATTAAACAGATGAAGTCTGAATTGTACAGTTGTACAAAAAACTTTGAACACCTCTGGCCAAAACATATGAGTTAACACATCAAAGAACTTCAATATGACATTTTTCTGCATTTTTTTACCGCACAAAGTTTGCCAAATGTGCCAAAATGTTTGCAAAAGCCAGGATTTGAGTTAAATATAGCAATTACACTGTACACGTGTGTGTGTGTGTGTGTATGTGGGGGGGGTATTCTTTATGCCAACGTTAATTAAAACAGTACTTAACCGAGTGCTACTTTATGATATGAGAATAATGATAGGTTCATTTGCCTTCAGGGTAAAAGGAGAAAATACACTTGACTGTTCAGCAGTAACTGCCGGACTGACCACCTTTATGTCACCCTTAGGTGCTGTACATGGAGCAGCAACCGAGACGTGGTGCGGTGGACGTGCATGTGTGTGTGTTTGAGCAGGAGGCATGGCTGCAGCTGGGAAGCGTGATTGTGTGTTGCCTGGTGAGGTCTTTTCCTCATTATTTTTCCAGAAAATGAGCAATCAGCTGTCTTGCACAGAGCCTGATTGTCTCTCTGTGTAAATCAATCCAGGAGCTGCAATTAAAATGTACTCTTACGTGGTGTAATTGCTGTCTCGCTAATCCTTTATTTGCACACCTGCCGGTGAGTTTGAATTTTTAATGAATTTCTAATTAATGCACATTGTACACTTGATTTATTTGTTAGCAAATGATGTCACCAGCCTGCTTCTCTGCAGGAAAACGTTTGCAGAATGTCACGCCTCGCCCTGAAGCGCGGATACACTCCCTATAATTTTAAGGGGAAATTAGAATGTGTGTGTGTGTGTGTGTGTGTGTGTGTGTGTGTACGTGTGTGTGTGTGTGTGTGAACTGTGCTGAAAAGCTAAAAGGTCAGCTTCCATATGTTGGCCATGTGCGCTTCTAAGGCCTGGCTGATGCAGGTGTGGAAGGACATTAAAAGTTTTATGGTGATTTGCCGTTTGTTTGGCTGCTTTAGCCCACCACCCTCAGAGCCTGTTCCAGTCTCACTCAGAGCTCGGTGAGTGCACCTGTGAAAATCAGCACTTTTATTAGGATTGCATTGATTGCTGCAATTAGAGTCCAGGCCCTTAGTTTGTGTTGATTGGCAGTTTTTGGTTTAGAGTGTATATAAAAAGTTTTTTTTTTTTTTTTTTTTCTTAGACCTCAGCCTAGCCTGTGAAAGGTTATGTATTATGAACAGACAGGGGGAGCATTCACACACATGCATGTTGTATAGGCCATATAGGGCTCTATCTAAATGTTCTTGTATTTCTATTAAGAGCATAATGATATGTATTGTGGTTTTTGAAACAGAATAGAGGTGCAACAATGCATGGTTTTGTGTTCAGTTTTTAAGGTCAAGATTGGATTTGATTTGCAGTATTAAAAAATATATTGTGATTTTACAGAGCTCTGATTGCATACGACACAGATTGTTTTGGCTCAGACACATAAAAGTTCTCCGACTTTTACAGCACTTGTCCTGCTGCTGCCTACTAAAATAGTCCACAAAAAAAAAAAAAAAAAAAAAAGTCTGGGTTCCCTTTAGCCATATAATAGCAGTCCAAACAGAATTGGTCACTAAAATTTTGCAGCTGTTTTTGCTGTGTTTATCCTACGTTCACATGTTAATAAAAAAGGAAAACTACAACATGGGCATTTCAAATATCACAATGTAAGAAGCCACTCAGTTTACAGTGTAAAATTCAGACACAGTTTAAAACACACTCAGATCTTGTGGTGCCGCCGCATTGGAAAATGCGTGGAGGGGAAAAATTCCGGCCTGTAAAACTGGCCTGTGGACAGCTGTGAAGAATATGTGGAAATTAGTTCCTTTAAATCAATAAAAATGTTAGGAAAGTGAGCCAAAGCAGAGTGAGGACCTACATAATGCTGAGAAACAGTGTTCACTGGCTTGTTAAGAGGTCTTCTAGTTTTCAAGACAACTGCTTCACAGTCTTTAAGCCCAAGTCTAATCTTCACCCCACTGACCGAAAAGACATGTTTCTGCCATTTCAGACAAGACAATTTTTTTTTTTTTTTTTTTGCAGAAAGTACATTACAAAGTCATGTTCATTTTGGGGGTCGTGACATTGTAGGTTTTTCTCCGGTTTTCCTACAAAGTAAAGACATTTCTTTGTGTTTATTCATTTTACCGAATCAGGGTAGTAGTCTATCTGTGTGACAGCACTTTCCTGTGTGATGCCATTTACCTAGACCACTCCTGGCAAAGCACCACAGATTATAGAGCACAACTGCTCTTGGATGACAATAACTTTTGAATAGGACTATAAATGTGGGCCTAAAGTAAAAAAAAAATGAACAGATTGTCTTTCATTTGCAGCTTTAACTTTAAGACCAGCATTTCCAAAGAGCGAAAAAAAAAAAAAGCATTCCGGCTTGAAGTTCGTGTTTGTTCTTTTTAATTACTCGATGTCCTTTCAAGTCTGAAGTAGCTTTGAAAGCTCTTTGGGAGACTGGTAAAAGTTTTCTCCATGAATAGCATGAAAAGGCCCCCATTTAGAAAAACTATGGAGAAGAGTTTGCTTTATATTGTGTTCGTTAACTAAGTATTGGACATCTGTAAATGAAATTTCAGTATGCTCAAAGACCCCAACTGATTTGCTCCCCATTCCTCCCTCACAATGAATGAAACTAATTGCTTTAAATGGCAGAGCCTTGGCAAGGCAGCTCTCCTGTGGCTCCCTGTGCATAGAAACAAGAATTACCACCAACAGATGAAAATCAAAAGTAATGTGACAAAAGATTGTGTCACCTCAGTTGCAATCCTTTAATTGCACTTTCTTTGTAGATGAAAGCCATTCAGGCGGCTCTGCTTTGGAAGAGGGAGGTTTAACTCTTTTAATTCCCATAGGCAACTGCTTTTAACACCAAGCAGAACTTTAGAACAGAATGGGTGCTGTATATCAAACCACTGTGTTTGTGTCAAAAGTTGAACTTCACAGTCTTTGATATGTTTTACCCCCTGGAACAGTCTGAGCAGTTTTCAGTAGGGGCCTGTAAGAAGGACGCGGGTTTAGATAAATAAAATGACTAGTGTGACTGAATGGAACGCGTAATTGTCCAAAAGAACTCTTATGTTTGACATTAGTCCTTCATTGTCTTATTGCCAGCAGTCATTTGTCAATTCTTGACATGTTAGTTCTAGTCTTACTGGCAGCGTAAAGGCAGATGGTCGCCGCAAATTCATCAGTAGTTTAAGTAAACTCAAGCATACAGAGATTTGATTCGAATCAAATCTCTAATGCGGAGGCACGTTTATTTCCGAGCCAAATCACGCTCATAATCAGATGGCAATTAGAATGATGTGTGACTCACCAAAAGCAGCGCTCCGGCCTCATCTGAAGGCCCAGGCTGCGTTTCATTCGCGGCACCTGCTGCTCTTATTACCACAACAACAGTTGGAGATTTGAAGTCATTACTTTATTCTAAATAAAACCTTATTTAATTAATCTTAAAGCACGCCTGTCCCTATCCACACTCAAAATCTGTTGTTGTTTTACTCCCTTTTGTTTAAAGATGCTTTCTCCGCCCAGTAAATGCTTTTCACAGCTTTTTAACATTTTCAAGAGAGATCCACAATTACAAATATGGAACGCGGACACATGGGCCCGTCTCTTGGAATGAAACTTCGGATCGGGGGGTGGGGGCGTGGGG
>JBBPCX010000038.1:7546373-7558558 GCA_037974365.1 Hydrocynus forskahlii
GAAGAGCTGACTCAATGGGGTGGGGGGGGGGTTACAAAACCAATACAAATTCAAGTATGAACATTTAAGAATCCTTTGTTTTTAATTCACACTAGTAATAAAATTGCATTACAATTTCATAAAATAAATGTTCCAGTTTATATATACAGAAAAAACAGACTGTACATTACCCTTTAAAGAGCCGTAGTACCACCCAAACGGGAGGAGAGAGGAATAAAGGAAAAACAAACCAAAAAAAAAAAATGAAAACAAACCTGAAACAAACATCACAAAAACATACAGGCAATACAGTGCTCAGCTAAAGCAGGCACAACTGTACATTGAAACTTGTAACTGCTCAGTGTTGGGAAGAGGTGGGAAGGACCAAAAAGTAGTACATTTACAATAGAGTCCTTCAGGACCAATAGGGCTTTTACTGTAAAAAGTATTGCAGGCAAGCAGACAGACGCTTCTCTCGCTGGTTGTAGCAGAACATCCATCGCATGTATGCGTGAGTGTAAGTGCGCGTGTATGTGTGTGTGGAGTGTGTGTCAGAGTGTGTGTGTGTGTGTATGTGTGTGTGTGTGTGTGTGTGTGTGTGTGTGTGTTGAGGGCTGCTGCTGCCTCGGTTGGGCCCGGCTATTGAACCTGCGTCTCAAAGCTCCCGTTGAGCTGGCCCTCCTCATAGTCCATCTGACACAGAATCATGTTGTTCTTGAGGAAAAACTTGTCGCCTACGCAAAACCTGCAAAGCCAACACAAAACACAGCACAGCAGTTAACCCCCGCGGAAGAAAAAAAAACACCGTTACGACTTCAGCATCGCTTTTGACATTTTTATGTGGAGAGTTCTCGCAAAGCTCTTGCAGGGCTCATCGTGGGCTTCTAAAGTCACTCGGCGTTCCTATTCACTTCTGTCCCGTCACACTGGACGCCTCCTGCCTCAGCTGGGAACTCTCTGGCTCTGCCAGGCGGTCTGCGTTAGGAATGCTATTGTTTCAGCGGTCGATTCAAACTCCTCCTGTGATGTGGGCATGAAGGTGCCACTTCAAATAAAAGCAGTTTTTTTTTAAGAGGGGGGGGGGGGGGGGGGGGCACCAGCATTTTCCAAACAAAAAGTACCAGTGGCAGGACTGGCACCCAATGAAAGTAATGCCACCATTTTCTCCCTTTGACTGGCAAAAGCACCACGCCGGTTTCCAAGGAAACCATGCCATTGGGCGCGCTTATTTTGTTTTTATTTTTTTCCACAGCTTGGCTCCGTGCCAATGAATAAAACGTCCCTCTAAACTTTTTTTCCTCTAAATTTTTCGCCAATTAAAAAGCTAAACCCCTCCATGCGTGGACTGCATTTTTCCCATCGACGTGTTTGCATATGAAAGCCTGCGAAGGCTGAACAGACAGTGGCAGGGCTTCGTGATAAGAGCCAGGCCCGTGGCATCCCGCTTATCAATCAGTGACACACTAATGTGTTGGGCTGGCAGAGGCGCCAGGAGTATGGCACTGCATGGCAGAAGGGAGCCACGCTCCGCGTGCCAGGCAGCCGCCCCAGAGCTACAGCACTGCCGTCAGCAAACCCTTCCTCACATGTGCTTTACCCAGAGCTTGGCTCCATGTTTATCTAGCAGACGGCTCCCGTGTCGAGCTCCATCGAGGCTTGTGTTACTTGTGCCCACGATGCTTTGAGTGCGGTGTTAAATCTTATCGTGTGTTACTGATTGGCATGAGCCTGGAGCCAATCCAGACATCAGCCTGGTAGGTGGTATCCCAGTGACTCCGAACTGACCGCCCACAAATTCAACAAGCTTTACAGAACTTCGGCAATAATTTGCTCCTCAGAGAATGACCTAATGAAATATGAAGAGTGCGCTTTGTCAGAATGACATTAATTGTAAATCATATTTATGTGGATATCCGTCGGATGTTTATTCATCGATGAAAGGTCCCCCATTCCTCATGATTTGAAAACACACAGCTAGGTGTGTTTAGTATGCTATGTTTGCTGCGTGTGTGCATCCAGGGTTTAGAAATAACCCCATAAAGGCAGTGTTTAGTAGGTGGTCACAGTCTGCAGCATCTGAAGCACTGTCACACTCCTGTGCATCCCAGGAATGTTTTCCGAGGGATGATCCTTGAAAAACTTCACTCTGCCAAACGTCTAATTCCTCAAACGAGACTCACAGCAGTGAGGTGCTCAGCCTGGATGCATCTTGCGTTTGGGGGCTTTCTGTTCGACTGCCTTCTATAAAGCGTCTGTGGTTTGATAGCGCTTGGTACTGGTATTGGACTGGCGAGAGCATCACCTTGGACGCCCCAGCTAATTTTGCTCCTCTCAAGCATATAATCCTGCTTCTAGTCACGAACACAGATGTGCAAAAAACTTACACCACTCGTGGTCTTAAAAGTAATACAGAATTGCTTATTTAATGCCAACTGGTGTGTAGTGACAGAGCAATCAATTAGGCAGTGACTGAGAACGATGTATGTGGGCACGTGAATGTGCGTGGTGAAGTGCGTGCGTGAGTGTCTGTTTGAAGGGGGCTTCGGTTTGAGCTAATAGCTTTTTCTTCAGTGTCTACAGGTTTGTAAGAGAGGCAATCTAGCAAACCCAGGAGTGATCGCTTTCACTGCTTACCTCTGGTTACAAAGCTGACAGGCAAAACAGTCCAAATGGTAAACATTATCTCTGGCCCTCATCACCATTTCAAAGGCAGGGATCAGTTTACTGCAGGCTGCACAGTTCCCCGTCGTACCAAAGAGCCTGTAGGAAAGAGGGAGAAAGAACACACAGAATAGATTCAAGCATTTCTACCTTTCCTTACAGTTAATGCAACAGAGCAGTCACTCAAAGACAAGGGGAGTACCAAAAAAAGTAAACAAGGGGTAAAAGGAAAAATAAATAAATAAATAAAACATCTCATGCAACCCCAGAAATCTTACTTGGCACACACTCAGTATTTTTTTTTTCTTGTTAGTGAGAATACAAATCTAGATGTTAATTCTTAGCTAATGATCTAATTAAAACGATCACGTTTTTAATCCCCTTCTTCAGTGGGCCTAGCACACTGCAAATGCAATGAAAACAGGTTTGAGGCAAGCAACCCCCCCCCCCCACCAAACCACCACCACTAAAAAACCCCTCCCCTAAATCTAGAGCAATGCGGGAGAATTTGTTCCAGCCGGGTTTTACACAAGAGGGTAAATTCTATACTGTAGTCAAAAGTTCAAAAGATTCCTCTTCCAAGGATAATGCCTCCATCTAGGCCTCCTGTCATTTCTCGATTCACTTGCTCCAAAAAGAAGCGAGGGGGTAGAGAATGTAACCTTGGAGAGTTAACTAGATGTTCGATGGTGCACAGAAAGAGACAACACAAATTTTTCCACAGTTTGTTTAAGCTTATTAGATGAGAGGCAGAAACGATCAAGGTCACAAACAGAACAGAAAGCAGATCTTTCAATGTCTCTCTCTCTCTCTCTCTCACTCACACACTCTCTGTCTCTCTCTCTCACTATCTCTCTCTCTCAGTCTCTCTCATGCTCTCTCTCACTTTCTCTCTCTCTCACTCTCACACACTCTGTCTCTCTCTCACTCTCTCTCTCTCTCTCTCTCTCTCACACTCTCTGTCTCTCTCTCTCACTATCTCTCTCTCAGTCTCTCTCATGCTCTCTCTCACTTTCTCTCTCTCTCACTCTCTCTCTCTCTGTCTCTCTCTCTCTCACACACTCTCTCCCTCTCTCTCTCTCTCACTCTCTCTCTCTCACTCTCTCTCTCAGTCTCTTTCTCTCACTCTCTCTCACACACTGTCTCTCTCACTCTCTCTCTCTCATTCTCTCTCTCAGTCTCTTTCTCACACACTCTGTCTCTCTCTCACACTCTCTCTCACTCTCTCTCTCAGTCTCTCTCTCTCTCTCAGTCTCTCTCCCTCACTCTCTCTCACGCTCTCTGTCTGTCTCTCTCTCTCTGTCTCTCTCTCTCTCCCTCTCTTTCTCTCTCTCTTTCTCTCTCTCTCTTTCTCTCTCTCTCTCTCTCTCTTTCTCTCGCTCTCTCTCGCTCCTATGTTTAATTTGAAGATCCAGAGGCACATATATAGACTTATAGATACATACATATTCCACAAACCGTGCGAACACACCAGTGTGGTGTGGGGCAAAGGAAACAGGTGCTGCTCTGACAATGCTAAACACTCTTCAGAAGGTGAGAGTTCAGATGCGGGTAGAAGGAAAACGCCAAACGAAAGTTGCTCCGGCTCGTCTATGTTAGCTTCTCTCTGCTGCTCAACCAAGCACCCCCACACGCCCCCCCCCACCCCCCACCCACACCCACCCAGGGCACAGACA
The DNA here is from genome assembly GCA_037974365.1 of Hydrocynus forskahlii. Classification (NCBI taxonomy): domain Eukaryota; kingdom Metazoa; phylum Chordata; class Actinopteri; order Characiformes; family Alestidae; genus Hydrocynus; species Hydrocynus forskahlii. The sequence continues at coordinate 7,550,690 of JBBPCX010000038.1, forward strand.
GCATCTATCCAGCAGACCCTGCTTTTAATTAGAGCGGCAGGCCCCAGCGGAGCGCGGCCTTTACAGTAAGAGAGGGAGAGCGAGCGAGTGAGCGAGCGGCCGCTCTGTTGGAAGAGATAGGCGAGGTGTTAAAATGAGGCATTGTTAGGGCGGGTTACCGTTCCAGTGAAGTGTGTTTGTGTGGGCCTCAGCCATGCAGCTCCAGTGAGGCACCACAAAGTGTCGCTCTCAAGTGTGATCTTTTCAAGACGGCGAAAATTTGTCACTGCTTCTGCAAAAACTTTGAAGATGTCGCCATGGTTGTCGGTTTCTCGTGCAAAACATCAGCATTACTGATTCACTTCAGCCGAGTTTTGTAAGAGACATAATCGTGCCTCCAGTCTTTTTTTTTCCTGTGTGAAATTCTATTTCAGGTTTAGGTTATATTCTTGCTTTGATGCAAGCAGTCTCTACATATTATTTTAGTGCCTTGAAAGTACAAAAAGCTTTGTGTTTTTCTCAACACAAAACGTTTTGCCATTGACTGTAGTTTCCTGAGGTTCACTTTTCACACTGAACAGCCGTGACAATAAAGTTCAGTACAGCAGGTCTACAATAGAGAAAGTAAACCTGTTGCAAGATGACACAGAGGACAACTACTTCCCCTTTTATCTTTTTGGTAGCATCTTCTTCAACTAAAACCTATTTTATTTTTAATTTTCTGTAAAAACGACTAAGCTTTAAAATGAGCTATTATCCAACTACAGAACTTTATTTCAGATGTTGCTACAGAAATATCACGTTTGCGGCATTTTAGCGACATACATCATCTGTATCACTTTCAGTGCAAATGACTGCAAAATCTGACTATTTAGAGTAAGGGAAATTCAACTCTAGTATAATAAGTAGCTATTTACCTACTCACTGTTTTATGTTGAAATGTAGCTACTGTTATCTCATGACCTACTTTACTTTAAAAGCAATTCAGTGATATTTCAAGCGAGGTTTGTTACACAATCAGATTGGATTAAGTATTTTCCCCTTAGATATCTGATCAGGTTTTTGGAGTTTTTGTGGTTTTGGCTCAGTTGAATCTTTCCCATCTATGGTCTTGTGACTTGGCTCTCCAAATGCCTCTTCTTCAGGCTCTTGCCACTGCTTGCTTATCAAAGGATCTGCTTAGGGAAAATGTATTTTGTAAAAAAAAACAAAAAAAACAAAACAAAACACAAAACTGAAATGAACTGAACCGACGCAGAGGTGAGAATTAAAGCACACTGCTGTGCTAATGTATTCTAGGTGGTGTGCTAACTGTCTCTGCTTTCATAGAGACATTAAGGCAAGGCTGTTTGTAATTCTAAAGAAACGTGCATCAACAGAGGCCGTGGCAGAACCCATTACTTTGCCTGCAGAGGAACACACTGGAAATTCCTGGCCCTAATGGCAGAACAAGCAGTTGGACATATGACTTAACATTTTACTGACTGTTTGAACCAATGGTCCCTAAAAAATTAAGGACCAATGCCTGACAAACAATTTGCCAATTAAAGCCATCTGAAAAATACCAATACATTTGCACTTTTCGGCCGAAATCGCAGGTTGCATGGCTCAGGGATGGTCCAGCTCAGGAAGGAGACAGCAGTGTTCGATTTATGTGGAGTAACAGGTTACAGACACTCACCTGAAAACTATTAAATACAATGAAGCACTACCATTTCAGATTAAATTAAACGGACCATGTAATCAGTGAGGCCAGTTTGTTTCATTGTCACTATTTCCTTCTCTACTATTTACACAATTAATGAACAAAATGTGTTTCTTATTCAGCACATGATTATTGTAACACAAAACACAAGAACGCAAGAATTTATAATCTCTTATCTACCGAATAAACCAGCAGTTTTTAAATGATCTTATAGCCTAGCCAGTGAGAGTAAAGTCTTGCACACAGAATCTGCTCAAGGAACAACCGCTCACTGTGGGGATGGAAGAAAAATAGATTCAGACTAATCTTGTTTGTGTTCAGACAAACCCCCTGCTATTAAAGCTGAAGGCCTTCACTCATTGTCCTGCTAATCAGCGCGGGTGTGATTTGCAGAGGCACTTTAGAGACAGGTGTTTCTCCTGAGCTGTTTGAACATGCATTTTGAGGAGCTTTAAACTCCTCTGAAGCCGGCATCAGCCTCCTGGCCCTTTAATGTTTCATTGAGACTAGGCTCCAGGTTTTCAAGTCTTCCGCTCACACGTGCTTTGAGATTGACTAATGCAGGTGAAGAACCGGCCAGGTTCTGCACGCTTAACAATAGAGGGAAATGTGTGTTCAGATATTTGGTTTGTTTATCCTCCAAGCAAATTCCAAAGTCTAATATGCTGAAGACAATGTGCCACTCAAGGCCATGTATTACACTAATTGTCACTAATTGTCAAGAAATATTCACAACAAACAATTCTTCTGTTCAGTAATGTGTGGACAGAAATGGCAAAGATCATTCCATGAACACGCCAAGAGATTTTAAGAACTGTTTTAGCATTAATACAAAAGAATTCATCCAAAAATCAAATGATGATGTGCAGTCAATTGAATGCTTTGAATGTGCTTCACGCTCTTTCAAACATATCCCAAACCATGTATAAGAGAGATCTCTGTCCTTTTGTAATACCTTATTTGTCTGAGGGCGTGTGATTGATTGTCTGGGGGAAAAAATACTTTTAAATGTTTAATTCTTTTCAATTAAAAACACTGTACTTTGATTAGCAGAAGACTGACCGTTTCTCTTTAGAGAGGAGATGGTTAAGTGTCAGGCAGTAAGACAAAGAGAGTCTCTGCTTTGGTGAGGTGACCACAGCTTTAGAGTAAATCAGCTAATTATGATGTTGCGCTGCGTGCTAATGAATGACTGTGACCAATTTGTGTAGCAGAACCAACATTCCCTGCCCGAGTAAAGTGAATGTCAAATGTAGTGAGAAAGTTCTGAGTTAGGCTGTAGACTGAGGCAGTGTGGTCTACATGGTGGAGGGTGTGTGTGTGTGTGTGTGCGTGTGTGTGTGTGTGTGTGTTGGATGGGTAGGGAGAGTGTTCATTATGACTCCACAATGCTCCTGAAGGACAAATGCAGACAGAGCTGTGCTCATAATTAATGTGTGCATGGCAGGGCTCCAAAAAAACCCAGGCAAAAATAAAGCAAGAGTGTTTGATCCACCCGCCTGTCTTTAATGAACTGCCTCTCTGTATGGGAGACTAATTCTGGGTGAGGATTCAACTTCATTACGGAAGGTGAGGAGACAGATTTGCTCTTTCAGTGCACACACAGGCTGGTGTGTGTGTGTGTGTGTGTGTGTGTGTGTGTGTGTGTTGATGGGGACCCTGCATGGAGTCTCCCTCACGCACTTTTTTAAAACCCTGAGTGCCTCTTTTCCAGCACCAAGTAGCAGAGTTTTTAATTTGTTCTATAATGGAATTCATCTGCAGCATGGCTGGCCAATAAGTGGCACATATTTGTCTCAAGCTGAGCAGATGAGTAGGCCTGATTTCATTAGGCCACCTCACTCTGTCTCTACCTTTCTCCTCTCTTTTTCTACGTTTCTCTCTCTGCTTCCCCCTCATTCTCTCTTTGTCTCTAATTTCTAGGGAGAGGTTTTCCAGCCTTAAAAAACCCTGAACATGATTTTTGGTACAATCTATTGATGCTATTTATTTGTGTTAAATAACTCATATCAAACATTTTGAAACACATGTATCACCGATGCATACTACCCACAATTTTTCAGATGAAGATTCTGAATTTTTTATTCACACTTGATTCTTGTGAGCTTTGGCTGCTGACAAGAACTTTCTCAACCCAACTAATCTTTGCTGTCTATCGGTGAAGAAACAACCAAGATGGCGGATCAGCTGAGCCTTAGTAGCCCATTCTTTGGTGTCGTGTTTTTTGTCTGCTTTGACACATGGGGCCTGTACCTCTATACCGAGCAACTCAGACTAGATCACAGACGACTTCAGCTTCAGATGAGGCAGTGAAACTCCCCCATGCTCCTTTCGCCTTTTCAAAATGGGATGTATGCAGTATTAGAATTTAGACGTTTTGAGAAGAGCAAATTCTGCCTCTGTTCCTTAAAAACACTTTAATTGTTTTGTGTTTTTTTTGTTTGTTTGTAGTGCATCAAACTATGAACAGCAAAGCAGAATCCCAGATTAATTGCATTATGTCTGTCGTGCACAGTTACTGTGCAAAAACATTATTTTTAAATATTTCGCTTTTTGTACATAACGGTTCTTAGCGTAAAGCTGTCATTCATGTTATTCTCTCTCTCCTGACATTATAATGAGCGGCCCAGTGTCCAGGCTGCCTCCTCTTTACGTCTCCCTATTAATCTCCTGAAGTGAGGGATAGACTCAGTGTTTAAGACACTGTAACCTTAATCATTCAGCTTTGTGCTAATCATTAGCTCATCTGCCCCAGCTGGCCCTTCGGGGGTCTGGGTCAGGTCTCCTTTCACTGCTTTTTAACAGCATTAAAGGCGAACAGGGGACTGATGGATAGTGATAGTGGAGAGGGGGCCGCAGCCCCCAGCAGCCCCACCCTAGCTAGGGCCCCAGTGTGCAGGATAGGGCCCCTGCAGTGGGCTCCCGTGGGAGCAGCAGCTTGGGGGATAAATGGCTGGATCTGGTTGGAAGACCCCTGGGGACTAGGACTTAACGCCCAGGAAATAATCATGTTTAATTTAGCAAGCAGATGGCTCGGAAACAGGAAGGAAGGCAGAGTCTAAGACCCAGAGGTTCGACGCCATGCTGTCTTGGGTGAGCTTGCAGTGTGCACAAACACACACACACACACACACACACACACACACACACACACAAACACACACACACACACACACACACCCCTGTCCACACACCCCTGTCAGGACGTGAGTTTGTACATATGCCACATATGTATTATATCTGTATTATATCACATTGAAACTTTGCTCATTTGCGCTTTTTTGAAAATGCCATCTGTTTTGTATAAATATTTCATGACAATAACAAGTGTTCAGCATGACTTAGGCCTGTACACTTTGCTACATCGACATACATTCAAGTAGCAAACGTTTTCAGAGATAGGAGACATTGAAAATATGTTTGGACTGTATACATGTAATAAGAAGCAACACACTTCTAAACCTACCCCTAAACACAACCATAACTTTAACATGTTATGGAGTTATAACATGTGAAAGTTATGGTTGTGGTAATAATTTGCTTTGTTTTTTCTCAATTTGACATACAAACCATTAATTTCGTCCTGGGCATGTACAGAGGCCACAGCATAACACGTAAACATGCACAGCATTGACTAGTGAAACCTAAACAATCTCCATGTGACACCTCCGCTCATTTTCATCGCTGACAGATTAATTGGCACGACTTCAGACGGAGACGGTACACTGCGCTCGAAAGGAGCAGAACACTCAATGCTCTCTACAGACTCAGAGACAGCCCAACTTCCACGCTCGAAACAGAGTGAATTAGATGATAACATGAGAGAGGAGCAAAAGACCTAAGACCTAGAAAGAAAAAAGCGAGCGAGTGTTTAGCCTGTCAGACGAACTATGTATTTTTCTGAATGTCACGCAGCCTGAGGTGTAACAAGCCCTTTTTGGTGTAGCATTGCTTTTTTTTTCTTTTTCTCAGTATTTTTTTTTTTCCTCAGTGCCTCCAAAACACTCTTTTACCTCAGGTAGTCCCTGCGACAGAGGATGAGATTGGCTTTGGTGTAGAGGGTTGAGCCCACCTCCCCCAGGCGGCAGTCGCAGCATGCGCATTTCAGGCAGTCCTCGTGCCAGTATTTGTCCAGTGCCTTGAGCAGGTAGCGGTCTTTAATCTTGCGATTGCAGCCAGCGCACCCCTTCTGTTTCCCTTTGGGCTGGACGGAGAGCATCGGCACACCTGTAGCGATAAGGAGACAAAACGGAGCAAGCCGCATGATTTACTGCCCAGGTAACGCCAGTGACTTTTCATGTTCTGTACTTTTTCCTTTTTTTTATTTTGATAAGGAGGCGCAGGTGCCTCCAGAGCCCCGGGGCTGATGCCGAGGCCGCGACCGCACCTGTTTCATATGCATTAGGACCCTTGCGTGCACACTCAGATACACACACACACACGCAGGTCACTTTGGACTACATTCACCCTTCGCTGTCCCTTTTTGCAGAGAACAGATGTTAACTCCGGCACAAAACATACACACACACACACACAGTTCAGACGCAGCCACCGTGTTGGGACACTTTAGAACAATCTCCATTTCAATGGCTCACTGAGGCATTTGTGTGGCGTGTTAGGTTAGTCACCAGGCTATTTTAATAGCTTCTGCAGCGGGCAAGCTGCCGGCAATGCTAAAAGCTCCTTGTGGGCTGTGTTTGGTATGGATTAACATTAACCTTTTAAAGCACTGTTGACCACAAGACAGTTGCATTCAGCCCCAAGTGAGATGCGTCACGGCCTAAGTGCTTGACTGTGGACATGCGCACACACACACACACACACACACACACACTTTACTCCTTCCACAGATATCTGTGCCTGTCTCTATGTTGCACCCAGCAGAGTAAACCAAACCTGCTAAATTGGTATGTTGTCATGTGCCTCCCCCCTGCTCTGGCCCTGAAGAGAGCCTTTTAGCCATCGAAAGAACAAATAAAGTCCATTTAATAACTGCACTAAACGCTAATAGTCTATCTGCCGCATGACATTTGAGTGGCGACTAAAAGCCGCCCTCGGGCCAACAGCGGCACCCGGCACCCCTCTGCCAGCGCTAACAGGTCCGGCCCGGCTGAAAGCGCAGACAACAGCTCTTAAGACACTCTCTCCCACACTGAGCTATTGATCCGGCTAATAGAATGCGTGGCAAAGCTGGCCACTCTCCCTCGCTGCTTTCAAAACACATTCCTCTCAAAAAGCCCCATGCGCTCCTCCCCCCCCACCCCAACCGAAAAAAACAGCACCCCACCCTGGCCCAAAGCCCTGTCCCCGGCCCTCGGACTGTCAGGCCTTCAACAGTCCCAGGCCCATCTGGGCACACTAAGCTTTTGAGTTAAACATTAGCTACAAGACAATTAAATCACACCAAGTCAACAAAGAAAAAAAAAACAAAAAAACATGCTGATCTGTGCTTTTAGCCACGCGCCAATTTGTAATGTATGTGGAAAAAGAAATGTCATGTTTAACTGATTTTACACAATGTCTTTTTCCACTGTTGATGATCTAATGCGAAGCTTTGTAATATTTGAATAATGCATTATCGGTCCGTTGATGTATCCGAGGCAGTGACATCTGAGTGCCTATACGGATGGCTGGGTTCACAGGCAGTGGCTGCTGTGCCATTTTCTCCCTTTAATGTACTATAATGGTACTACTGTACATGATCAACAAATGTGTGCCAGTGGGCATGCACTCCATTACTCAATATATATTTATACATAGTTTCCTCAATAGTTCTACCATGGGCATTTTTTCTGTTTCTCTCTTCACCTCTTTACCAGAAGTGCAAAATACCTCAAAGCAACTTCAGACACGGTACTTTGTTCTTCGGCATATCAAAGCAGATTTTACTCACAAACACACTCAACTTCTTGATCTCATTCGCTCATCCGACCTCTCTCTCACCGACTCTTTAAACGTGCACACTTGCTGAGCTTTTATTGGATCCAGATTTGTTCGGTAACTCTGAACTATCCACATATCAGTGGTGCTATGAATGTAATATAATTAGCATCGGGCCCTGTAAAAGTGGTGGTGGGGGGTGGAGTGGAGAGAGAGAGAGAGAGAGCAAGAGAGAGAGAGAGAGAGAGAGAGAGAGAGCAAGAGAGAGAGAGAGAGAGAGAGAGAGAGAGAGAGAGAGAGAGAGA
>JBBPCX010000038.1:7571800-7574300 GCA_037974365.1 Hydrocynus forskahlii
GGAGAGGTGATTTGCAGTCAGAAGCTGGTGAGGGTGAGGGTGATGATGAGAGAGTGAAATTCAACCACAGGACGCAGCACTTTGTACAACACTGCCTCGTGCTTCCTCCTCACGCGGAGCAGAGATCTCGCGGACCCCGAAAGTGGCTTAAAAGTGGCTTAAGCGCCTTCGCTCTCAGACACCAGACCGCTCCGCAGCGCTCCTGAGCCACAGGAGAGGGGTAAAACTGAACACACGGGCTGCACGAGAGTAACCCAGTCCAACAAAACCACCACAGCGAGCCACACTCACCCTCTTCCTTGTCCAACACCATGGTCCTGAGGAACGAGGAGTCCGGCTCCAGGCGCTCGGATCTCGGCTCCAGCGGGCTGCGCGAGGCGCCGGGTTCTGCAGGGAACACGACGGAGAACGTCCTTGCGTCGTGGGCTTCTAGTCTTAGGGCCGTCGCTCAGAGACGGAGACCCATGAACGCTCGGTGAGACACGCAGGACGGACCGCTCGCTCTCTCGCGATTTCTCTCTCGCGCCTTGGCGTTTCCCCCCGGCTCGGCTCGCGCTCCCTCGCGCTGGAGTCGCACATCCACACTACACGGAGCAGCCGCGGCAGGAGTGGGGCTCCATGCGGGAGCGACCGAGCAGACCAGAATCAGAACCGATCAATTTAAAGCGCCTCGGTCGACAGCTCGAGCCTCTCTATCCGTAACGCGCGCTCACGTGCCGCGAGACTGTAACTGTGTCGGAGAAATCCAGTCGTGGTGCGGCCGAACTGCCAGGAGCATGCTCGCGCCTCCTCGCTCTCGCAATTTATGCGCTCGACTCGCTCGCGCCGCTGAATAAATGCGCGCGCTTCCCCGAGACCCGCGGATTCCCCTGTTAATTAAATCAATTCATTATGCTCAGATCTGATTAGCGGCCCTTCCCCCCCTCTTTGAATCAATTATTCAATACACAAACATAATTGCTTGTGCCAGAGGTGTCTAAGTATTAGCTTATTTAACTCCAAGGACACTAATTACCCCTAGGGCAAGGGAACTTTTCTCATTAATTCTGACAAAACACAAAAGCACAGCTAAGGGAAAGTGTGCGCGCGCGCGTGTGTGTGTGTGTGTGTGCCGGTGTGTCTAAGCCTGCGCCCGAGTAGGTTGAGTGTTTATGTGGGGATGCACATGGGGAGGGGGGTGTTAGTTATCGTGTGTGTGTGTGTGTGTGTGTGTGTGAGAGAGAGAGAGAGAGAGAGAGAACAAGAATGTAGATGCCTTCACTAAAGAGGGTCATTCACTCATTCCTAAAACACATTGTTGTATTTAATTGACCCCCCTCCCCCTTTGACTTATGACCAATATTAAAATAGATATTGTCTCACATTTAATATCCATTACAGCATTTATAGTAGATCTGTGTGGTGATGAGTAGCCGTACCCACTCTGTCCATATACAGATAGGATGTCATTGGCAGGAGGGACAGGCACAACAGATGGGCCGTGTTTTGATTAGTGGGGAGATAGGAGACCGCGTTTGGGCTCTGGTAATATAATTGTTAGCTGTTATGTCTGTGATGAAAGTGTTGCTGTTTCGTGGTGGGTCCTTAAGTGACGGTGTTTTCGCCCTGGCCTGAGGAGACTTTTAACCAGTTAAGGGAGAGATTCAACCAAGATTAACCATTAGCAGAGACATAAAGGTTACCAAAGTGCTCCATTACATCAGCAGGAGAGGATCTGTTTTACAATCCATTATTTACTGTAGATAATCCTAACTGCTACCTGTATTAAAGATAATTACAAAATATAATCCTTTCCGAATTAGTCAAGTTCAGTGCTTCTAAAATGTTGCTCATGTAAAGAGTATTTCATTATTTTTGTGCTTAAGATCTTAAATAGTCCCTGACTGCAATTTTGTAAATGTCCTAATTATGAATGATATTTTAAAGTAATTCACATGCTCCAATTACAAGTAAAGTGCAGTAGGATGCAGTGGTAAAAGCACAGAGGGACACTTTGCTGGCCCTGAAATCAATTGCTTGATCCTCCGCTCTTCCCCTGACAAGTATGACTTTTCATTTCTAGAGACTGAAAGATTGATGGCTTTTGACCAGGAATGTATGTTTGCCGACCTCTAGCTGAGGTGAATGACACGCAATTAAAGCAATCACACTAAACTGGACAGACCATAGCTCCATGTTATCAACAGCTGAATGCTCTGAAAGCGATGAGGGCAAAAATGACACGCGAAAAAGGTTTGTCAAAAAGTGTGGTGCTGGGAGGATGACCTATTTTTGGAATATTATGGTTTACGCCCTGACCACAGTTTATTTCTTGTCCCTGGTAAAACTGACCACTAAGTCTCTAACAGCAACTGTCATTTGTGAATGACGGGTGAGGTAAAAGACTGAACTGGTGTTCATCTCTGCACCACAGTATCAAGGACACGTCAACTTATGATACATACCAGTGAGCTTCCCTTTTATTCAGCCTATAAATTACTCACAGCCAGGGTGGTGACAT
>JBBPCX010000038.1:7579300-7582699 GCA_037974365.1 Hydrocynus forskahlii
ATACAGTTCACAGACAGTATACTAATATGTTATTTTCATATGTTAATTGGTTTGCATAATCTTTCCCTATGCCTGGTTTCAGAATACCTGGCACTGAGAAGGGCGCTAGAGAGAGAGAAAGGAAGACTCCAATTTACATAAAATCAGCTCCTCTGAACATTAAATAATAATGTGTCTGCAAGTCTAAGGTGTGTTCAGTTAGCAGAGAGCACATTTCTATAATTTATACGCCAGCTGTTTCAGTGCTTTCGAGTCCATTTGCCTCCCTGCCTGCATTTAATGAAATCTTGTTACTGCAGAATTGACTGGGCCAGAATTGAGATTTTAATCCCATTGACGTTTCGCCACGGAAATGCACACTGGTGGGAACTTTTAATGGAGGGACCCTGTAATCAGAAGACACTTGTATTCAGCTCCCCTACAATAATGAATCTCATCAAAAGCTGCAGCCAGGGCTGCGTGCGACCAGCTCAAATTTCAAGGTTTTTGACCATCCCCATTTAAGGCATTCCTTGGGGAGAGTGTGATTACTCAAGTTTAACAGTTTATTGCCTCATCTTTCAATAGCCAGTGAAGCACAAAATTCTCATCTAGGTTGCTCCTTTTTTCTCTCTCTCTTACTTGAAGAATAGGCCAATAGAGTGCAGAACAGCTGGTGATTTCCAAGAGAGGCACTGAGAGGGACATTAATGGGATGAACACGATTTTCATTCATATGGCTGTTTATGAGATTATTGCTATTATGATTACCATTGTCATTAGCGCTCTTTGCTCTATTCGCCGCAGTTAGTTGTGATAGCAAGTGGAGGCACTTTGTATATTGCTAGGTTTCCTGTAGGCACTACGAAGCTATTATTACAAGCAAAGGTTTTTAAAAGGTCCATGACTTGGATGTATAGAAAAACCTTCAATTGGAATCGAACCTTTTCATTATATGTGCATTTTTAACTTTAAAATGGTATTTAACCAATATTTAACCATTTTTTTTCTCTTATTTTACTTATTTTTTCCTTTTAATTTTGTGGTGGTCTCCTCTCACCTGCTAGCAAGGTCTCCCCCACCACACAATGCTGAGTGATCAAGGGGAGGAACGGCCACTCCTGCACTCCTGGCCACAGATGGCTGTGGCACCAACAGAGATCAAGCTTGCGATTTCTCAGTGACAGGTCCAGTGCCTAGATGGTTGCACTTCTCGGGGACCCCTGACTGAAAGGCCTTTAAGGCAAAACATACACGGTTCTTTTGTGGCATCACTCTGAAAAAAAAACCTTTTGATTCCATTTGTAATTTTTTTTTCCAAGAGTGTCCCAGAAGTGCTGTTTTTTGCTGCAAAGAGGAGAAGAGTGGTTGCTTTGTTGTGGTGTAGAGCCACTAATAGCATTGCTGGTAGTTTGTAAGTAAAATAAAGGATAATGAGAACAGTTCAACCTTCCATCTCTGTCCTATTTCAGGACTGGCTAATCCATACGAATGATAATGTCCTGTGTACTGGCCACAAGTACAGTCTTTTGCAGAACGTGGACCACAGTTTCACCCCATATTCCTAGTCACATTTTTAGGAGTGAAGCACAGCTGAGGAGATGAGACACAAAGAAAAAATAGCTGATCTGCAATGCTGTGCCACTGTTTTAACCAACTGAAATGGGTTTTATGAGCCAGGTATTCGGGAATCAAATCTGAAATCTGGGAAAAGGACCCTCCAATAAAATAGGATTCAAGGCTTATTATTTCTCACACACACACACACACACTGGTGTCCCATTACTTTTGTCCATATTATAATGAAAAAGTAATGGACATATAGCATGGACAAAAGTAATGGGACGCCTGACCCCCACGAAAACCAGCCGAGACCTAAAATGCTGTGTGTTGCTCGTACCCCGAGCAAATGAACTTTCAAAATAAAAGGAAAATAAAAGGCTTTGTATTTTGTTCTGTGTTTGTGTGGCTGGTTCTTGTTCTTCAGATGCAGCATTTGGAGCGATTACACAGTGGCAGCAGTTTTCATTTGGATTTTCAACTTCAACTTCTTCAACATGTAGCTATTTCTTTCTCAATTTTCTCTACCCCTACCTGATTTGGCTTAATTTTAAATCAAATGAATGAACAAATACATAAAAAGTTCAGATAACAAGAGGGGTGTATACTGTTAAAGCCCCACTTGGCAAAGCAAAGGTGTCTGGCGCATCATGGCACCACCTTCACATTCTGCTTGCTGAGATGCCGGACAGGACAGGTTTAAAAAAAGGATTTTTAAAAAGCTTGTGTTAACGCACGATAAAATAATTGTTGGCATTATGTAAATAATGTGTTAACACGATAACGCGCCCTAATGTGCCCAGCCCTAATATATACAGTAAACCCCCATTTTAACGCGGATCAGCAGTCACGGTTTCAGTCCGATGCGGATATTTCTGAGAACCGAACTAATAATTGTTTGCTGAAACCCCTGTGCTAAACTGCAGATATCCTCCCCATTTTTTTTACTTTTGTGACCTCTGGGTCTCGTCCACCACGCCTCCTGGTCCTATCTGCTGGGTTGCTAAGCACACGCCCAAACATAAACCCTGCAGGAGAACGAGGGGGCGTGGCGGACGAGACCCAGAAGCCACAAGTTTTTTCGTGGCAATATATAAGTAAAATATAATTTACTAATTTTGAAACAGAAATACTAACATAAATTCAGCTACATTTCCACATAAAAAAATAACTGTACATTTTTGGTACTGTCCAGAGAAACACAAAGAAAGCGCGTCTCGGGATGGTGAAATGCCGCTGTACTCAGAGGCGGGAGGTTTGAAAGTAGCCAATCCGAGAACACTATTTAGTTCTCCTTGCTGCTGATTGGCTTGGACGCATCCTTCGCCGTAGGAGGGAGTGGTGTGTGAAAGGAGCAGGGTTGCCAACTTTTCCAAAAATCATGGAGTGAGATTTTGTGGCCGAAGTCTGGAGTGGTGTGCGGAGGGTGGGTCATTACGTGCGCCACCTACAGTAGAGGAGTGTGCACAGGAGGGAACACTTCTGAGTTCAGCCGTGTGAAAGGCATAATTTTCAGCGTGTGAGATGACAGTCAGATGCGTGTGTCTCATGCTCAATGCGTGAGAGTTGGCAACCCTGAAGTTGCCAATCTGAGAACGCTATTTATTTCTCCTTGCTGCTGAATGGCTGCTGCCCTTTGACGCATCCCTCGCTGTACTCAGAGGCGGGAGTTTTGAAAGTAGCCAATCCGAGAACACTATTTATTTCTCCTTGCTGCCCTTTGACGCATTCCTCGCTGTACTCAGAGGCGGGAGTTTTGAAAGTATTTACATTTTACATTTATGGCATTTAGCAAACGCTTTTATCCAAAGCGACTTCCATTCCCTAACTACAGGGGGCAGTCTCCCTGGAGCAACTTGG
>JBBPCX010000038.1:7622250-7658848 GCA_037974365.1 Hydrocynus forskahlii
AGCGACAGAGAGAGGGAGAGCTGATCCGCGCGCTCCGGAAAAGTCACGAACCAGAGAGAGAAAGAGAGAGAGAGAGAGAGAGACAGACAGACAGACAGAGAGAGAGAGTAAATCCACGCTAAAATATCAAGGTGAAAGTCACCATAGCTTGTAGTACAGACCCAGCTCCCAACCTGTAAATAGATTAACGGCAATATTTTTTTAATTGCGTGATAAGGGTCTCGCGTTAACGCAGCGCGTTAATGCCGTTAACGGCCCGGCACTAATATATATATATATATATATAGTTATATAGTTAATGTGATCAAACGCACACATACGTACTCACCAGCCAACTCATACACTCACACACACTTTTAGCTAGTTTTACTGCTACTCAACATTAGGCTCATCTGCTTAAAAGTGAAACTTATAGTATTATACAATAATAATAACTGTGTCTCTTGATGTTCCTTCAGTTCATTTGACAATTTCGGCAGCTGACAAAAGTTCCCAAATCTTGTCATCTCTCTCCAGTTAGCCATTTGGTTGGCTTTACAGTGTGCTATGAAAAGTTCTTCAAATGTACATGTCTTTTCAAACATGTTTCTTTAGGGAACCAGTAGTGTTTCTTCTGTGGCACAGGTTAAATAACTTGTTTAGAGTATAAGAGGTAGAGGTGTCTGGTTAGTGGCTCGTAAGGCGACTCTGAATAAATGTGACTGAGCATATAATCAAACTCTTTATCAACAATAGCTGTTTACTTGACATTGATGACCTAGACAAACTGTGTTACATAGTTGTGCAATTTTAGTCTGATTCTCTTATCTCCCTACTTTTCATTATATTCTCATTAGCCAACTCATTAGCTTCCTTCTGGAGTCTATGTAAAATGAATTGACGTGGCAGCGAAGATATTGTTGAAGATATATCCCCTTCAATTAAGGGATAAAATGCAGTCTAAATCGGCTAAAATTGTTAGGAAATGTTGAATAATACAGTGCAGGAGCTCCATGCTCCATGTCTGCCAATATGAAAGTGGCATCCTGTGTGCAGTGCAGTAAACAAAAGAGAGATGGCAAGAACTTTAGAGGCTCTAATTTGCTGCCAGGATCCCTGTAGGTTCTGGTTTAATATTGGGCCTCTGACTGTAAGAGATTATTGTTGGAGCCCGGGCTATGAGCCCTTGCACTTTTAGTGAAACAAATGGGAAAACTGAGGTACACAGATTTTCAATATCCTTAGCAGTGTTCTGCCGTGTCCTGTGGGAAGGAGTATGTTCCTCTTCCTTCTTTTTTTGGCAGGGGTCTGGGGGAAGTGAGAGGAGACCTGAGGTCCGCACAGCACATGTTTACAGATAAAACCACAGAAACAATTCCCTCTAAACAGCCAGCCTAAGCGCACACAAGCAAACACATACAAAACACATATGCACACGGTCCTGCGGCCCCAGAAGCCTTTTCAGAGCATCCCGGGGAGAACCGGCAATGGCACTTGAGCATGGACTAACATTACCTAAAAAAAGACAGAGCATTCAGGCCAGGCGAAGATAACTGGGCTGCCCACGAGATCTACACTAATGTCAGCTGAAGGGCATTGGAATAAACAGGCACTTGTCTTTTTGTTCGGAGGGGTCCAGGGACCAGGGGTTAGGGGGATTAGAGGCAAGTGGTGTGGAGAGCCATCCAGCCTCTCCTTAGCAGATGGTTTTATTTCACTCAGCACTGAAATGGTTACTAATGTCCTGTACAGGTCCTAATGCTAAGTTCACACCACACAGTTTAAGCCCTGATTTTCCACTCCCCAACAGTTTTGGCAATTGATGCTTGTTCATGACTCACAAATCGGCCCTCAGTTGCCGTGTCAGCTGCTCAATGACGGCATCCGACAGGTGTGGCGATGCCTCACAGAAACCCTATAGATGCTAAATTTTTGCCGGTGATTCAAAATGCTGCAGAGCAGCGGTTAACAAACTTCCAAAGTCACTCCCCCCCCCCCCGGCCAAGCTGACACGCCCCCAGCAGCAGCCACGAAAGCATTTAAAAAGAGTTGTTGCTTCACAAGGGCCGGGTGTGCCATCATAACAGCAGTCCAGAAATCAATGAGTGGCCGTTATTAAAACTGCAGCTGCAGATGACAAGTATTTGTTCACAGTCTAGAATATTGTAAAATTTCATTGTGCTGCAGTTTAATTATGGGACCACAGTACACTGACACTTCCAACACCTTTGGAAACCCAGTGGTAAAGTAAATGTGTTGTGACTGGCAGCGAGTGCAGAAACAAGCTATACCCAATGACACTGCAAGACACAGGATGAGAGAAGACCTGGGGAAGTGAGTTAAATTCTTCATCTTAAAATTGATATTTTTTGCAAATCAGTGACACGGTGATTTTGCAAGACACAGTGGTTTTGCTTCATTCGCCGTGTCACTTCTCGGGTGAGTTTTAATGAAAAATTGTAGGCTGGCGATCAGATCGGCTGGTGAAAGATCTTTTAATGTATGACTCCCCATGGTCAGTCATATGGTGTGTACACCAAAACCTCAAAACTGCAAGACAACAAGGTGTGTGAACAGTGCAGCGATCTGACTACTCTGGAAGTGACCAAGGCATAACTTGGATGGCAGTATCAGGAGTGCAATATCTAAAGTGTGTATATCTACTTTATTTTACCACAATTATATGCTTCCAGTTTTGTGGCAGTGGTCTGCAAAAGGCCCTCTCAATTTTTTGGGGTCCATAAAGAGATGGTTTGACGAGTTTGCTGTACAGGAAGACCCCAGCCCACCGGAACACCTCTGGGATGAAGAGGAACACTCATTCTTTTGAGTGTCCAACATTAGTGCCTAACCTTACAAATACTCTTTGGACTGAATGGGCAGAAACTCCACAGACCACAAAATCTTGAGGTAAGCCTTCCCAGAGAAGTGGAGGCTGTTATATTTGCAGGTATCAGCTCCATATTTTAAATGAGTTGATTTTACTTATCCTCTGTGACTCAACATAAATTACAGGCAAAATACAGCAAGGTGAATTAATAACAAAGTACATTTTAGATCACTTGTTAGTTTCCATCTATGCAAGGCCACTCTGAGAGTACATAAAGGGTTTTCAGGCGCATCAAAAATAACCACACATAATAACACCACACACACACACACACACACACACACACACACACACACACACACACACACACACACACACAGCATTGTGCTGTTCCAGTATTGCAAATGATAACCTTAAGTGTGCCAATTTTCGTGTCCATGCTCCTTTCATAAATGTGTATTGTTGCAGAAACTGTTGTTTGGGTGAATGATTGCAAAAATAAGAAAAATAATATAATTCAACCTAATGTAAATTAGTGGTCTTTGTTCAGAGCTGCTACATAACATTAACTTTTAAAGGCCATGCTACTGAGTTTGTTTATGAGGCTGTGTGCACTTTGCATTACCGTGTATTTCAGAACCAGATCATATCTCAATATACATTTAAACACATCAACAGCTTACGTCATTACCCTTTAATTATTTTCCTTCTGCAACCACATGATTGAATGATTTCACTCACTGTGAGTGCAGGGAGATGCTGGTGTTGTACAACTGTGGCCTTGCTTTTCTTCCTTGCATTTACTTGTTAATTCTCTCACCTGCTGTTCAGCACATGGCATTTCTGCTTAAATTATTATACAAAAGACGTGCATTCTATTTACATTTGTGTTGTAAAAACTCATAATTGAAAAGTTGCAAATGTGACTTGAGGGATCTAACTGTAGTTCGATCATAATGTGTCCTGGGTGTGTTTTCACAAGACTTTTAACGTTAACGTAAACATCAATCCAAATGTGATCCAAACAACAAAAAAGCCTCAACATTGTGGTAGTTCATCGGAACTAATCAGGCTGGAAATATCTAAAACCAGATTAAAAAAACTTAGAATTTTGAATTTAACAACACAGTTTAAATGTAGGTACAGTAAACCGCCGACAGTCATGAGGGTTACGTTCCAAGAGCACCCGCGTGTAGTGAAAAAACGCAGATTTGTGATGGGAAAAGCCCTAAATTTGCCCCCAAATATGCTCCCAAAACACTTTAATCTCATTTCAAACTCATCTCAATACATTACCCTGAAAGAAAATGTAAAGATAAACCTGTATCCGTACTGTACAGTTTACACAGAACTAGAATGTAAATATCGATGTTACCCCTGTATAGCCTGTACTGTAATTCATGCATGGGCGTTTTCTTTGGTATGCGCTGTCATTTTCTTTGGTATACGCAGGTAAATACAGCAATAAAGTAGTTTAATTTACAGTAATAAAAATACAGGGCTTTTAGAAGAACAAAATGAAAAAAAAACACAACACTTGAGACGTTCCACAAGAAATTCTGGACCGCAGCGTCACAGGACAGCAGCCAATCAGCAGCAAGGAGAAATAAATAACGTTCTCAGATTGGCTACTTTCAAACCTCCCGCCTCTGAGTACAGCGGTATTTCACCATCACAAGACGCGTGTTATCTGGACAGTAGCAAAAAATGTATAGTTATATTTTATATGGAAATGTAGCTGAATATACGTTAATATTTCTGTTACAAAATTAGAAAATCATATTTTTCTTAATAATTTAGCAGTAAAATGCATGAAAAATGATATATTGCCACGAAAAAAGCTGGGACGCCCAGGCCTCGTCCACCATGCTGATTGCCTTGCTAACCGGCGTGGACAAACATAATCAACCCAGCATGAGGACGAGGGGACGTGGCGGACGAGGCCCTGACGTCACAAAAGCCCAAAAAAATGTGGAGGATATCTGCGGTTTCTGTGAACGTGCGGGGCTGCCGCGAACAATTATTCGTTCGGTTCTCAGAAAAAATCCGCGAGAGACTGAAGTTGCATTTGCTGAAATGCGATTAAGCCGGGGTTTACTGTATTTTGACAGTAATCTTAGGCCTTTGTGACCTAATGCATCATTTCAGCTCTGCACACCCTCGCCCTTAACCCATTTAATTCCACCAGTCACAATTGTGTCTGAAATTTAGTTTGGGGTTTGTACAGCTCTAAAGCAGTTTCCTGCTTAAATGTAAATTATAAACTAGAAATTTAATTATAGGTTGTCTTGGTTTCACGTGAAAATATTCATGTGGGTGTATAGACATTTCATTCACGCATGAAAAACTTGATGCTTGTGTCAAAGCGCTCCTAAAAGAAGTGAGCAGTACAATTCCATAATACAGTTTAAACTGCACACACATGTTAATAATGTTTTAATACTTCACACTTTATATCACACTCATGGCTGATACAAACTGACAAACTGTCACAAGTGTTGGGCTGAGACAACATTAAACACAATGGCTAAATGCTTAAATAACCATTCCTACCAGTTGCTGTCTTTCTTATAGACTGTATTTGTCTGAAGAGGATGATATAACATGATGACCCAACAAATACTATTCGCTCAACTGATAACTCTGTATCACTCACAGCTGTGACAAATGATAAAACTTACATTTGCACGAATCTTTCAATAATCCGCCCAAGGAGTAAAATTCATGTACAGCTGGCAAAAAACAACTGGTATTAAATGGGTCAAAGCTATGATTGTTTTGGCAGCTGGTCACACACACCTTGGGTTGTTTGCAGCCACCCACTTATATCTAACTGTAACTGGTCTATAATCCATAATAGTGGGAAGCTGTCAACATTATATTGACAACACTGTCATTATTTAACAACGGACCATGTGGAGTGAAAGTGTCTTTATAAAGTAATCCATAATATTCCTTTTCTTTCTTCAAACACTTGAAAATATACAGTATATTATATTATACTAATTATATAACACATTTCATATCAACCCACAAATTGACCTATATTTCCTTGATCTCATCGGTCCATATTTTCAAAAGAACAAATATCCTAAAATCAGCAATAATTTTTCACATTTTACTTTTTTTTTGTTGCTGAAGCTTTCACTGTCCCTTATTCCTGTACTTACAGAGGGTAAATAACCTTGTCTGGCATCACTTCGAAAGAGTGCTGCACAAAACAAACCTTAGTATTTTGCCTGTGACATTCAGATGGCAGCAGTGGGAGGCCTGTGATGTGTTTTTAATGACTTTTCAGTAATGAACAATGCTGCTGAAAGAACAATGTCATTAAATCATTTGACAGTCTCGTTATGTATCATCACCAATACCAATATTGTGCACTAAGCAGAGTTCTTGTGCCATGCATAAACAAGCTGATACATAATGGAATCTAAAAGTTCTGACTAGACCTTTTTCAAAAAGTGTGTCAATATGCGGATGACCTGTTTGATGGATCTGATTCAAAGTTGATACAAAGAAAGTATATTTGTTTGCTTATAGCTGAAGGAGATGGATGTGGCTTAGGATCGCCATCGTTCAAACGGCAGTTGCTGACACAACGATTCAGCAGGACAAATTAGCGGTGAAGAATAAACTGTTTACCCCTTTAACATTCGAACAAGGTAACCTCTGAGTGTTTACTGGATGCAGCTTTTACTGGTGAGTGTTTGTGCGTGCATGTGTGTGTGTGTGCATATGTGCAGGCATGTGTGTGTGTGTGTGTGTGTGTGTGTGTGGGTGCTTGTGTGTGTGTGTGGATGTGTTTGTATTTCAGGGACAGAGGGGATAGCAGGAGAGGAAAGCTTAATTGAACAACCTAATGAGACTTTTTTTTCCTCCGTTGGGGACATGCCAGTGAGATTGTTTGACAGTGTATCTATGATAAATAAAATGCTTTGAAAACTAATTAGTGCTTTGGCCTGGAGGGAGGGGCGGTGGGATGTCCGTCTGTGTCCGGTGGCAGCATGGCCCTAAAGGAACCCTTCTTAGGCCCAACTCAGCTGCTCGCTGTCTAATCCACAAACTGTTGCAACACAGATACAGAGGCAAAGAAAAAAAAAAAACTTTGTCAAAAATGCAGAGTAGCAATGGAGGAGCTTTAGGTGAAGCTGGAGCAAAGGGATTCCACTATTAAGGATTCCACTATTATCACACATTAACATGATGTGTCATTCACTGTCGAAGTACTATTTGGAATGTTTGAATAAGCAAAGGCTTATTCTCCATGTGCTTGAATCCACGTGGTTTTGTTACTGTTGTCAAGCCCTGCACCCTCATTAATGTCTTCACCTCTATTTGGGTTTGTTACACATCCTTTACCAAGTATTTCTAGTCTCGTCTCGTGTAGTACCTTGTATATTTATTTATAACGGCTGCTGATCTTTTGCGTATATAAAGTGCAACATTACATTCCAGTACCTGACTGACGATTTTTTTTTTGAATGTTAAAAAATTACCTCGAACCATACTGCCCGTTCTTGTACCAAACTGCACGTTGTACTACTAATTTATAGGTTATATTTGTGGTTTGTTTATATATGTGCACTCTGCAAAATCTGGAGCCGCACCATCTCGTCTCACTGTATATAGCTGAGATGAGAATAAAGTTCATTTTGACTTTGCCCATTGAGTTTCATGTCTTTTTCTGGGTTTGAGTCATTTTTGCCCTGGTTACACATTGCTCATCCTTTTGTCATGGCCCCGTTTTGGAGCGTGTATATATTCCCCGGATATGTGCATTTATTTAAACATAAATCTTGTCCAAAAGACATTTATTTTGTGCTTTGCTTTCATTTACTAATGCGTTCTTTGACTGAAGTTTCACACACATCCTGCTTCAGCGCCTCAGTCCAGGACATCATTGGGATTCAGGTAAGGATTCTGTGCAGGCCAGGCAAGTTCCTCCACACCAAACTGTGGAGGAAACCTCGGGAGGAACCAAGACATGCTTGGCACTGTACATAGAGATCTTAGGCTTGTGTGTCACTGAAGTTACTGAAAAATAATTCTTGTCGTGATGCAGCTTCCGCAGGCAGTTTAGAGCTTGGCAGTTCAAGGAATCCCACCGTATGAGCCCATGTGACCATTTGAGTTGAGCTGTTTACACTTTACCGTAACTTCACAATAACTGCACTTACAGTCAACTGAGTCACCTCTAACAAGGTACAAAAATTATCAACTGATTTTTGTAAAGGTGGCATCCTGTAACAGTGTTACGCTGAAAATCACGAAGCTCTTCAGTATTATATGATATATGACCCAATATGACCCATATGGGGATTGCATGGCTCAATGCATCCATTAGCAATGATTGAATTTCTAAATATTTGGAAATTCCACATACTTTTGCCCATGCAAATGAATGTAGCACTGCAAAAGAAAAATGGATACTGAAAGACATATCTTACTGAAAACACTGAAAGCAGACTGTGGTATGCGTTTTCAGCTATCAGCTTTCAGCTAACCCTGTAGAAATGTTCTCAGTATCACAGAAACGAACCTTTTGAGTTCTATGGTAGACATTTACATTTATGGCATTTAGCTGACACTCTTATCCAGAGCGACGTACATCAGTGCTCAAGTAGTCCACGTCTGTTCCTCAGTCCTGTAAAGCTAAACTTAAATCAACGTCCGCTATTCAACCAAGTTACTGCAGGCTAAGACTCCTGTCAAAGAAAAGTCAGAGGTCAAGGCAAAAGTAAGGAAGGCATAGAAATAAGAGTGGGGTTTTTTTTGAGTGAAAATGGGGAAGAAGAAATAAATAAGCAAAAGAGAGGCATAGTTAGTTACCAAGGACGCTTGAAGACAGCGAGGGGGTTCGTTCCACCACTGGGGGGCCGAGACTGAGAAGAGTCTTGACGCATGTCTTCATCTTCTTTTGAGCAGCGGAGGCTCAAGACGAGCCGTGCTTGAAGCCCTGAGAGGACGAGAAGCGACACGCTGTTTGATCAGTGCTGATATGTATGGGGGTGCAAGTCCATTCTTGGCTTTGAAAGCATCATTTGTGCTCCGAACCTAGATGTTTATGGTATAGTAGGTTGTGTGTGATGTACTTTTGAGTTTTTATCAACCAGTCGTCAGAACTTTTAATAAGAAACCTGTTTCTAAATTCAGTTTCACCTTAGATTTACGTAAAGTTGATGGTTCAAAGTTGAGCTCATGGCTGAAAATTGCTTAAGCAGCTACTTTGTAGTCCACATAGTCCATACATTTCAGCTATTAATAATTTGTTAAACGAAGAGAATGTGCATCTGACTGGTCTGAGGAACACCTAGTCTAAGGCTTCTTGATGAGTGTTTCTCTGTTACTCCTCCTCACACTGGCACTTGAGAGCCAATCTGATTCTCAAAAGGGAGTTTCTACCTGCAGCCCCTTGAACCATTGATTTCACTGGACAAAGAAAGTTTGCACAACTGTTGGGTGTCCAGTGCTGTTGCCCACGTGTTAAAACGTCTGGAGTCTCACTCTAAACGTATTCCAAGATGTGCTGTTCAAGTCTCTTTCTCCCTCACTCTTACACACACACGCATGCCCCCAAACACAACTGACTGTGTTGGTCCACAGGGATAAATTTACATGCTGCAGTTGTGTCTCGGTCCCTGTTATTGTTATAAACTCTATGTCAAATTACTACACCACCAGTTGTTCTGACAATTGGCTGTATGCACGCTTATCTTCCAAGTTGCTCTTATGCGGCAAATTAGCTTCCGTTGTTTTATACACTGGTCCACAAACAGAGAGAAGCTCTCTTTTACACCGTCTTCAAGACTTACTTCAACTGACAGTTCATAATGAAGACGGGCATGTGAAGATGTCATGTACTACAACTCCTAGTTAGTGGGAGATGGGGGGGTTGATATGTGGTATGTGCATCTCGGCCGCATCTCGGGCCGATGGCCGTGCACCGGACGGCTGTTCTGGACTTTCCAGAACGCACAGATTGCCAGTCCGCCCCTGAGTGGAGGTGAATAGGCGTGTAGGACAGTAACTACTTTATGAGAGATGCCCATGACATGACGAATGTTTAGGCAGCTCAAAATCCCGGACAATTCTAAAACGCTGGCCTGACGCAATTTCCAGGTCTCAAAAAGAGGACATGTCCAGGGAAAAGAGGACGTCTGGTCACCCTAATATATATATACCCACACACCACCAATTGTCCTGATATGTGCTATTCCAGACAGAGCAGCTCATTTGCAGTAAAGTCACATGTGAACTTATAGTCACTTATAGTCACATGTGAACACAGCACACTACATTTAACCCATTAATCAAGTGAAGCAGGGGGCTGCCACCAATGAGGGGCTCCCAGGGAGCAGAGCATGGGGACGGTACCTTGCTCAAGGGAACCTCAGTGATGACACTAGCAGTGTTGGGATTCAAACCCACAACCTTCTGATTGAAAGGGTAACTCCCTATGCACTAGGCCACACAGCACACACAGGCTATCCCATAAGTTATGGGATAACCTGTAAAAAACTTTTTCTTTTGTTAACATATTATTAAATCTATTGTTATTGAATAACAATTTTTGTCAGATGTTTACAATTTCTGTTTGCTTTTGTGCTGTCAGTGGATTGATTTGTTGTTACAAAGTTTACATGTAACTTTTTTTTTTTTTTTAGCAATTTTGATTCTACAAACCAAAGAAATTTTTTACAGCAAGTCAC
This sequence comes from Hydrocynus forskahlii, assembly GCA_037974365.1. NCBI lineage: Eukaryota > Metazoa > Chordata > Actinopteri > Characiformes > Alestidae > Hydrocynus > Hydrocynus forskahlii. The sequence goes on from JBBPCX010000038.1 coordinate 7,632,772, forward strand.
GGAATGTCCAACATCCAAAAAATAAAGAATCAAAAGCATTAGCTAAAGAAAATGTTGAGAAACTATCATACATATTTACATTATCTGAATGTGCAAATTCAAAAAAATAGCACAAAAGGATGAGCCCTGGGTGGCTCCATGCTTTGGCAAATGGCCAAGTCTGGTTCACAAGCAGGCACAGTAAAGAGCTGATTTACACTCGCAGAAATGAACACGTGTATATCACATACAGAAACAAAACTAAGGGTACACAAAAGAAAATAGAGGACGATATGATGTGGATCACAGTCACATGATGTACTTTACAGCGATGAGTCAGGTCTCTTTGCATGAGGCCAAAAGAAAGATGCATCATAAACATTATATGTAGCATTTGTGTCTTATTTCTAGTTTATCCTGTCTTCCTGTCTTCCTACAAATAAAAAAGACCTTTATAAAGATACATAAGATGCATGCAATTATGAGATGTTCTAAGATTCATACAGTTCATACAGTTACTTACTTACTACTGATCTCAAATTGGTCCTCAGAAGATAGGCAGCAAATGCACTTAGCTGGTTATACAACTATAGAAAATTGCTGAGTCATATTAACCATCAGCAGAGATTAGTGGTTTTCAGACTATTAAAGCATGGATGGTAATGACGGATGTCAGTGGCAGCTGGGGTGACCACCCCCAAAAAATCAGCCAATTTATCACCATGCAATAAAAATATGAACATGCGAACAAAGTAACATACATGCCATAGGTGATTTTTTTAACAGGAAGGAGGGCTGAATAGTAGCACCCCAAAACAACACACACACACACACACACACACACTTGTGGTGACAGCTTAACCAGAGGGCTGCATGCATTTTAGTTGCTAAATTGGGGAACGGCATTCCCCCCTCAAATGTAATAATAGCAATACAATCTCCCCTTGTGTAGCTCTGTATGTCCTCATCAGACCATACAAACTGCTGGAGACCACAGTAGTGTTGTAGCTTTGTCTTCAATTTTTGTCGCAGGTCTTCTACCTCCTTTGTGAGCTCCTCGTTCTTAATTAGCGCCAAGCTGCAGCTTTGGGCCTTGAACAACAGTCTCGGCCAGTCACCAGTCCATACTTTGTTCTTCCGTGTCAGAGTCAGGGGGCGCGGGTCTCTCGCCGCTCCCACACTCTTCTCCTCGGCTGTACTTGCACACACTGGTTTCACTGAAAAAAGGTAGGAATGGCATCTTTTGTTAGAAAAACTATCGCCAGTGAAAAGGGCGCTAGACTTTTGTGTGTTAAATGATTTGGAAGTTATTCCTCTCAATGTTGACAAGACATTTTTCTGATCTCCTCTTTCAGTGGAATCGAATGGAAAATTAGGGGAAAACTAACAGACCGGAAAACCTTCTTACTGTAAAAACTTTTACTGTAAAAACTGTAACTCTTTGTTTTTGTTTTCAGACTAGCTACGTTTCTTCACAACCTGGAAGTTGGTTTGCCAGACTGGAAGTTTGGTTGCAGCTGATGCTGCTAATGGTGTAACAACCAGTTAGGAAGCAATTACTTTTTTTTTACTTGCGCAATATAGGTGTTACAAAACGATACTCTTTCAATCATTTAAAAACTATGATTTGTGTTTCCCACGCATTCTCCTAACCTTTTAAATACGTTTTGTATAAGGACCTAAAACATTTTAGTGAGACAAGAAAAGGAAAGAATCAAGTAGGCACAAGCATCCGGTAATTAATGTTAGCATAACCTACAGTAATAGGGGAGTGGTCTGTTAGGTATATGCTTAAATTAAGTTATAACACAAACCACGAGGATGATGATCGGTGCTTACCTCATGTTTGCAACTGAAAAATGAAATCAGAAGTGGGTCTCACAATGCTCTCTATTTTTGTCCCTCCCTTTCCGGTACCCCTCCATCCACCACTGGAGAGCTCCTGGCAAAGAGCAGACAAACGGCTTACCTGGAATCCTGCTCTCGGAGTCATATGTCACTGCCTCTCTGCCGCAGCCCATCCCAGGTGATGCATGGGCAAATAGCTGTCACTAACTGCCGGCTGTGGTAATAGGCTGTTCAGCAGCCTAGTAGTTACTCATTAAAACATGTAAAGCAGACGTTAGGATGAGGGAGTAGCATGCCCATCACGACTGAAGCAGCCGTTCGCTGGCACAGCAGCAGCTCTGGAAGATGTATTGTACGGGCCGTCGTGATAAGGCCCTGTCTGGCAGCAGGGCTGCCTGTGAGAGCCGGAGGTTGGCTTTATCTTGGATCCTGAAAAGACAGGGGCCACACCAGCCATGCCTGGAGTTCTCCTCATGGTCTCACGACCTGAAAACAAAGACATAATGTAAGTTTGTCACAAAGAACATAGCACCCTCCCCTGTCCATGATGTTAATGACATATAAGTCTGTAGCTAATGTTTATTGTATAAATTGTGTAAACGTATAATTTGATCAACTCTTACAGAATTCCGCAAAACATCACGCCTTCCTTCTGTTCCCCATCACTTTGGTCCTTTCTCCGTCGTCCGAAATTTTGTCTGTGTAACGTGTGTTTGGTTTTCCTGGAAATTTGCCCCCAACACCTGTAGATTGATGCACTGACCAGGCAAATCATGTAAACTTTCTAGAGCATTGCTGGACGCCTATGTTGCTCACTAAATAACACATCAGGTTTTCCATAAACGACATCCTCACAGAATAAATAAAGTTGTTCACCAATCATTGCAGCCCTGATTAAACATGAAAAGAAATCGACTGAAATATTGCAGTGCTACAGTGAGGGCAAATGAGGAGGAGATTACTGAAACTACAGCTGTTATGAAGAGACCTTATTCATGAAATAAGGACACATGTACAAAACATTCTCCCAGATACAAGAAGTCAATTTCTTATGCAGTCCAAGCAGCAGCACTGTAGTTTTCCATAGCATTTAGACATTATGTGCATCTGTAAAATGGCACTGCCTGAAAATGCTGCACTCTGTCCTTGTACAGGGGAAAAATGTAATAGCTTGAGAATCTCCATTTCACACAATGATGACAGTTTGTGAAAGGATTTAAAGAAAAGGATGTGAGGCACAATGCACTATTGCGAGGAGAATACAATAATTATGCTTAAGTAATAAACCAATTTTGACATCTGTCACCTCAGAGCGCCTTTCAGAAAATGAAGAGGAATAAACAGAGAATGTTCCCTCTCTTATGAAGTAGTGTAATCCTCTTTAAGAATACACTTCGTCTCGCAAACCCTTTCTTCTTGTATTGTAACGATGGTAATTGCAGTTTTGTGTTGGACGACATTCAAGGACTTATCTCCTACTTTTTGTATGATTAACTTTCCTGCTTCTGCTAAATCCGAAAGTTTTCCTGCTTTGCTACTTCTATTGTCATTGTTCATTTTCAATTGCCCACATTTCCTTTTTGAAATATAAAGCCATTATGTCCCCCCCCCTTTTTTTTCCTTCCGCCTATTGAAGCTCTTTCTTTTCTATTAAGGCTCAGTCGAAAAACTTTTAGTTTTCCACTGTTTTTTTTCCCTCTTTCATTGACGCTCTTAAATCATGCATGAAATGGCATAGCTCAGTTTACAGAAAGCTCATTTGGGTTTGTGAGAGTGAAACAGGCCTTTCTTCCCCTCACAAGCCACGTAGTCTCAACACATCCCGCGGAAGCTGCTGTGATGCCCACAGATGGTCAGATGCGTGTGATTTTTGGCCACTGGCCTTGTTATCAGAATCTGATCCCTGGAAGAGTAGATTCTTGTGGGGATTTTTGGGTGCTTGTCATATGCACGTTGCCTCATCTTTCAGAGACAATGAGTGATTAGCACACGGCCAGTCGCCTGGGCCAGGGCTTCAAAGGGCTTGGCCGTCAGGATGGCTTCAGAGGCAGGGGTGCCTTTTAATCTGGGCACGCCACCTGTGAGGGATGTCAGAAGTTACGCTTGCCGTGGCACCAGCGGGGCTTTATTATGCCTGAACTCACAAGCTCCCTCTGTCTCTCTCCCTCTGTCTCTCTCTCCCTCTGTCTCTCTCTCCCTCTGTCTCACACACTCTCTCTCTCTGTCTCACACTCTCTCTCTCTCTGTCTCACACTCTCTCTCTCTCTGTCTCACACTCTCTCTCTCTCTCTGTCTCACACTCTCTCTCTCTCTCTGTCTCACACTCTCTCTCTCTCTCTTTCTCACACTCTCTCTCTCTCTCTCTCTATCTCTCTCTCTATCTCTCTCTCTATCTCTCTCGATCTCTCTCTCTCTTTCTCTCTCTCTCTCTCTGTCTGTCTGTCTCTGTTTTTCTCTCTCTCTCTCTGTCTGTCTCTCTTTTTCTCTCTCTCTCTCTCTCTCTCTGTCTGTCTCTCTTTTTCTCTCTCTCTCTCTCTCTCTCTCTGTTTTTCTCTCTCTCTCTCTCTGTCTGTCTGTCTCTCTCTCTCTCTCTCTCTCACACACACACACACACACAGCTCAGGCCTTTTCACAAGGCGCTTGCAATTTGTCATTTTTCACACGAGATGAAGCCTTTTATGAAGCGAAATGAGTTCCCCGAGAAGGAAGCGCCACAAAAGCCCCATGATTAATTTGCTTGTTAGGCTATTGCAGCTGTCACCTGTGTAAGACATCTGGACAGCAGATTGACTAATGCCATAAGTGCGCCCCGAAAACATGGCTCACTCCCACTCCACTGTGCCAGTCTGCCTTCCCCACAGTCACTCTTTTAGCAAGGCTTTTAAGGAGAACTGCTCTCTGTTTGAAATGGGCCCTTTTCTGCTGGGGTAATTAATAAGCATTACTTTTGATTGACATGGTAATTAGTTGTATTAATGTGGCACTAAGAGGCTTTGAGCAGGGAGGAGGGGCTGTGCTCAGGCCTCGGGGTGCGTGGAGGGAGGGGCCAACTCGCACTGACCTCACTTTTACATATAACTGCCTTTTCTGATTGTAATCGCGCTCTTTCAGCTGCACCAGTACAGTATTACACAGACTGTAGTGCAGCTCACTGGCTGATTTATGAAGTAAAACAGAACAGCGCTTCTACTTTGTCAGCTGTTGGAAGTCACAGTTATCAACTGCAATAACACATTTCATTTCATTTGAAGAACCAGAGAAGTTCTAAACTTTCAAGCAATATCATATTTGGGTCCATATGCAGAAGAGGAGATCACTTATTATGATTTGAATTTGATGAAGTCACTGTTATGTAATTGGGTCATTCTATACCAACTCACCTAGACCTCCCAGATCATGTCATAAATTCCCATGGCAAAATTTTATAGTGCTACTTCAAATATACTTTTTGGTCTGACCCTTTGCGAGCTTCACCAATTGCTTGTTTTACACTAGACTGGCTTGAACTTTGTACTCACCATCCAAGAAACCCTGAAGATAATTAATGACATTGTTGTTGTAGTTGTTGCTGAGTGTTGTACTCATTTTTTTGTACCTGAATGAAGAATCAATAATGATCAAAATGCATTTTTCTACTATTTTGCACTTTCTTGCCACCAAACTTTGAATCTATAGTATTAATTAATAGTCCACATCTAGAAGTTATTTGGTCCTGCATAAAAATTGAATGCCACAGATCTTAGATCTTAATAAATATAGCTCGAAAAGTTCTAATATTCACTGCAGATATAAAGAAATAAAGATGTTTTCATCATTTATTTTTTTTTAATAGTTCATTTTTTAAAATAGATTTTCACTGGCTGTGATATTCAGTGTTTTTTTTATTTCAGGGGTAGACATTTGTGCTGTGAAATATTCACGATATATCCAGGAAGTTACAACTTGTAATGTTACATACTACATGATGCTAAATGGTGCCATCTTATTCCTGGGGTCTAGACAAAATATTAATCTAACTTCTTTACTTCCTTCTCAATACAATTATAACATTTTGCATTTTGCAAACTTTTCTGAACTAATCTCTGACTTCAAGCAGTAGCATTAGAGAACAAAGCAATGCTGTAGGAGTATTGGATTGCAATATATCTATAAAAGAGTGCTAAAATTATTCATTTAATCATTATGCAGTTTGTTGTAATAGTGAGATAACGTTCCAAACTCTTAATTCAAACTTAAAAGTTCAACTTCCCCACTGGTGAAGGCTCTCTTATGACAGTTCTTCTGTTATTTTTTCCCCAATAGAGAACGATTCCATGATTCTCACTATCACATTGAAATGCTCAATGATTTAATAAATTATGACTGAACTTTTTTGTATATGTTGCAATCCATTTTGCAGTAATATTCCCAAAATCTTTCAGGTGGGACTTGCTTTGTTTTCTAATGTTACTAGTTAAAGTTATCAGAAATTAGTTCCGAAAAGTTTGAAAATGCTAAATATTATAAGTGAACTGAGAAGTAAGTTAATAAGTAAGACTTTTTTTGTCCAGGCCCACAGAACAAGACGACATCAACAAATGCAACAAATCCAGCCATTACTGCAAATTGCAAATTTCCTAAACCCAATGAATAACTCGCTCAATAAGTTTCATTCAGAGACAAAGTTAGCATAGCACAAATATCTACTTATGAAACAAAATACTCAATATTATAGCCAGTGGAAAGTATGACAATTAACTATTGTTAACTAATGTAAACACTTCCCCATAAAGAAGTTACAAAGAAGAAACAAATTCTTTCAGTAAAAAAAATACTGTAAAAATGTCAGCTATTTACATGAATATATGTTTAAATTATCCTTAGGGCTAATAAAATGGTATAAATTTCAACATAATTTCAGTCTAGCAACAAGCAATTGCTGAGGCTAAGAAAGAGCGGCAAAAACGATGAAATTTCACTCCTATAGACTTCAAACACTGATAAGTAAAAAACGTATTTGGAGTAGAACTGTAGGATTCTGCAAGTTCCCATGAATTTAATAATTTGCTTTTGTCAACTTTCTCAGCATTATGACAACTGACACTGGTATGAGCTTTTTAAAATGTTTATGACCATCCACCTCCGGGAACCACGGCCGAGACAAAGAGAACATTTTAATTTTGGTGCGTACCAATTAATTCATGTAGGTCAGGGGTGTGGAACTCCCCTGGAGGTTCTGGAGGTTCGTGGTCCAGCAAGTTTTGGTGATTTCCCTACTCAGAAACTCCTGGTTCACCTCACCAGTTAACTGTTAGTGAATGTGTTTGAGGAGGAGAACCATCACACTGTGCTGGACACCGACCCTCCAGGACCGGAGCTTGACACCCCTGATGTAGGTATTCATTTGAGTACCAGAACAAAAAATTGTGTCAGCCCCTGTTTATGACGGTTAATACGTATTATATGAAGCCATATAAATGCCACACTTCAGTACTGTTACCAATAAATTTCAATATTTATCACGTTTCACATTTGAAACCAAAACTAACCGAAACAAGAGAGACAGGGTCATGGCTACGAGTCTTAATTTTGAGCAAATGCCCCCACTCTTAATTTTTAATTATTCTGGAATTAGTTGGTAGCATCCGTTTATTTGTGTCTCCTGTGTAATCAGGAAGCTCGGCTGAGAACGCCGGGGCCTGGCTGGCTTCAGCCCGGGCCACTGACATCAAAAATGCAACACAATCCTCCTGCATTCACATACCTCCTATTTGATTTCGAAAACATACACAAACAAATCCTCTGGCAGGTCCTGCCATATTTCTAAGGCCACCTTCTCCACAGTGATCAAATCCTGTCTCAGCAAAACATAAACAAAAACACTAACTTCCATAGAGAAAGAAAGGGGAGGGGGTTTATAAAATGGAAAATGGTCTTCAATTGAACCCATTAGCAATCTGTCCCCTAAGAGCTAAAATCATAGCAGCGGATGGCTTAGGCAAATATGTGAAAATATACATAACAGAGCCTGTGTGTCTTTTTCCTGGTATCAATTTACCATTAAAGCATGCATTCTGCACAGACGGAGCAATCTGAAAGATGGAAATAATTCCTGGGAACAGCGCCGAGCAGAAAGAAGGTTGTTTTTTCATTTTGTGAAAAGGCTGATAGCTGTAACCTGGCAGTAAAATAACCTCACTGACCAATCAGAGTCTTGTCTCCCCATGAACCAATCACATGTTCACAGAATGAAAGACTGATAGAAGCGTGTGGTTTTGGTATGACATGTAAAATACACAAATACTGTGCTCTACCATTATTCACTAACATTGTTAAAGGGGCCATATCCTATGCTCTTTTCACCCAAAGTCCTCTTATGACATTTGTGTGAGCTGATGAACCAAAAAACTTTCCAAACAGACAATTTTTGCTGCCTCTAAGGCTAATATGTGTAACTTTCCTCCGTCCTGATTGACTGCCCTATATTGTGCCCCACTCTAAAACCAGTTCTGAAAAACTGTATGTAACCTGAACATGGACGGGCAGGGTTAAACCGCTGAATGCTGAAAAGGTAGACATAAGTAAATACATCTGTTTTTGTCACATAGAATAACAAGTATGTGTGATTCAAGAGCTTATTGTCATACCAAATACCAAAAACCCATTTAAACCAATCACTCAGTAATGGTCCAACAAGTTGATCATGACTTGCTGCATTTCACTCCACCATCTTAAGCAATGGAATATACAGGTGGAGATGGCTAAAGCCATCTGATGCTGAAACTGGGTGGTCTTCACAATATTTTTCAAATATTTAAATATTTTTCAAACGATGTTTCAACCAATGTTAGCTCAAGTACAAAGTAAACTGTGGGTTACACTAAATAAAATAATGCTGCTCACTACTAACAGTTAAAGACGTTTTTGATTTTGTTTCATTTTTAGCAAAATGCCCCATGTCTATGTTGATGTAATTAAACCATTCCTTCAGCATTTACTGTTCTTTGTGCACCACAAGGTCGCCTCAGCTTTGCTAAGGATTTTATTCATTTGTGTGGTTTGCACCACAAGCACCAGTGTCCCCACCAAAGCCACTTTGGCATGTCACCCAGCCAACTTCAATAAAAAAACACTGCCCCGCAGCTCCTTGGTGCCTTTTCCCCCTCGATATATGAAGGCTTTTGCCGGGCTACTTCAATAATCTTCAACATGTATGTTTAATGGCAGGGGCCTCGACAGGAAATGATCAGCAAATGAAACGAAGCGACGGGTTATTATGCGCCACGGTGGTGTCAGCCCCGGCCTCGCTGCCATTAATTTTATTGTAACTCATTTCTGCGGCCGGAGTACGCCGAGATTTAATGTTTCCATTCCCCCAGTTCTGTTCTGCATGACAAATTGTTTTAATAAACATATACCGGGTAATAATAAAGTAATAATAAGCCTACCAGTCACCTTATATCACTGCCGTTAAATTCTCTCCCCCCATAAGCCAGCATTGGTTACAATGACAATTACATGGAGAGCCAATTCTTAGCACGGGGCAAACACAATGGACAGATTTAATATAGTTTGTAAATATGATTAGTGTGCTGTCGTGTTATTGGAGTCGAGTATTTACATTTTCCCAGGGGTTATTCACTATATGGGATCAACATTAAATAGAGAGGCCTCCTTTATTCCCCCTCTCCCTCCTTTTCCCACTCTCTTCTCTTCTTTCTCAGGGCCTTCCTCGCTTGCCTTCACAACTTAATGAAAAATACTGTTGACCGTTAATATTCCACGGATCAATCACCATTTTTAATTTTGAGGATAAATGTGCAATTGTGTAACCCTTCAAAGCTTTCTCCCACCTACGTGTGTGTGTGTGTGTGTGTGTTTGTGTGCGTGTGTGTGTGTGTGTGTGTGTGCCCAGGCTTGCAGGCGGATCCAGGTCGGTGTTATTGGAAATGAGAAAGAATGTGTTCTTGTAATGGCTCTTGGTTATTTACAGGGGTAATTTCATGCTACATTTCAATTATTGCTGAGATTTGTTTTTAGCTCCTCAAGCTGTTGCATCTACCTGCAATTGACTGGCGAGAGGAAATTTATAATCAGCGTGGTGTTTGCAGAGTGCGCACGGGGCTGGAAGTTGCTTCTGCCTAACTGCATTCTACTCCAGCATTTGGATAATGAAATACACAAGTGGAAATTGCTGAGGTCAATTAATGCTGAAGTAGTGCATTTAACCCATTCTCATATTACAGAGTCAGCAAAGGGACCAATTTAGCAACCCACAGCTAACACCCCACGCTAGCCTTACGCAACTTAGCAATTGCAACTAGATGGCAAAGCAGTATCCAGAGGCCAAGTCCAATATGTTGGCAAGGATACGCTGACTCCTTGTCTAATTATTTTTAGATATTTGAAATGGAGAGGCAACTTCAACAAATTTCAGCACCATTAATATGAGATAGGAATCTGTTTGTGGAAAATATTAACCACATCCACACTCGGGCAAATATGTGAAATAATAAACTGGGGCACATCAAGAAGTCCAGTCCACAATGCAGGCAAATAACTAACACAAACATTGATATGATAATCCCTTGATGTCAATGCAACAGAGGACACATCACATTCCTTCTGTCCCTCTGTGTAACCCTGTCTGTGGATCTATTAGCCCCATGTCTGGGAGATTAGAAATTTAGGTAGTGCTCTGTTTTCACGTCAACTCGCTCCATGTTGGGAGGGGAAAAAAAAACCTGTTGTAAAAGTGTACACAGGTAATTAGAACAAGGGCCTCTGAATCTCATCAGTCTCTGCTGCTCCTGCAATGAGTTTTTATATAACCCATGGGAACTCAATAGTGTTTCAGTGTTGTAAAGGATTAATAGGATTATGTTTGTGAATGGTGTGTCCCCTGTTTAATTTAACAGCCTCTTATAGGCTGATTGAGGTGGAGGGAGAGAGAGAGAGAGAGAGAGAGAGAGAAAGAGAGGGAGAGAGAGAGAGAGAGAGAAAGAGAGAGAGAGAGAAAGAGAGCACAGGCCAAACTGAGAATACTGACACAATAACTGAATATTCACTGAAGACTGAAAACACAGGCTAAACACCTGCCCCCTTTTGCTGAAAGTATCCAAATAAGTATCCATTTTATGAGAAAAAACTCTACTGTTAACCAGTAACAATAAAACATTGCAATAAACTATAAAACGGAAGGGCAGTGTTCATAAGGCTACATGAAACCTACATACGCCTGACAATAGCAAACATGAACATTTCTGAATGCTCTACAAATGTTTTTTCTTCCATTTTAATGTCACTTCACCTTGTTAAACATTATAATTGTTTGGGTAGCCTTATGTATACTGCTGTTCAGAAACTGTTCCCAGATATGGTTTTAATGAACCATGCAAATATAAATACAGGGGGCCCTCAGGTTACGACAGTCTCGACATACGACGTTTAGAGCTTACGACTCCCATAAAAACGTAAAAAAATTGACATGTGAGTGTTTCGGCTTACGCCGATTGTGTCATACTTACAGACTACATGGCCAAATAAGTCTGGTTGCGCACGACGGAAGAATACACAGTAACACGGCAAATGAGTGAGGGAGCTGGTGTGCCCCAGTACGCTTATCTACGCCATTCCGAACTGTTAAAAGTGTTTTTGCACTTATTTTTTGTAATTTGTTATGTTGCTACAATACAGTGTACAAGTACAGTATATTTATGTCCTTTTTCTTTTTCTGAGGCTTAGTCCTGTTTTTACGTTCTAGATTATGATTTTACAACTGTGTTAGGATCGGTAAGTGACTTAGCTTGGGAGAAAATGAGGAAGAAGAACATCTACGCTTTCAAGCCAATTTCTGCTAGCACCTCTATTGAATTCTAGTACATGGTTAGCATTAAGCTGATGGTACTGCACATTTTTGGCCCCTCCGGATTAAACAAGGACATCCAAAGACATTCTGTATTTATCTGAAGCTGGTCATAGACATATTAACATATATTTTAACTAGAATTTCCTTCAGTAAAGAATCCTGGCACAGACCAGCCACTGCTTAGCATCTGACAGAAGCCTTTTGGTTAGTCTTCAGCTTACATTCAGAGTCAGTGACTTCACAAAACCGATCCCATCCATTGAAAATCAAAACGTGATTGGTTGAGTCTTCTCTCAGTTCCTAATTATGTTCATGCTGAATCTGACACACTTCTGAAGTCCTTACAGATGGGAGAGCTTGCTTAGCTATACCTACTTTTATAACGCAAAGAAAACCTTTAATGCCTGGAACCCTTTTCAGCCAAAATATATAAAAATAAAAATTTATAATTAAGAATATTTAATACTTTAAACTTAAATACTTCAAACTTAAGAGGAGTGTCTTAGTGTTTTAGCTCAGTTTAAATTATGATTACTTTCAACAAAAATAAACAAAAAGTACTGACATGTGATTTTTGTTCCCAGATCTGGTTAGTCTCTCTCTGAAGGCCTAGCAGGCCCTAGGGGTTCCTAGCCGCTAGAAATTGACAAAAGATATCTACTTGCAGTTCTTTTTGGATGCAAATTTAGACATTCATGCATGACTGTAATGAATACCGAAGCACACAAATTATTGTCTACACAATTATAAGCAGATACCCGTTTGCAGATGCCCTTGTGAGATCATCAGAATAATCTTTGCATGGTTTTGGTTATTTTAATCATTATGCCATTTACGAAGAACAGCAAATGACAAACAAATGTGAAAGATAAGTCACGTTGAAGATATTTCTTGCTCTCAGATCCCATGAAACTCACCAAATAGTCCATGTATGAAAGTATTGAATATGTTTTTCATGATCCACTATACTCAGTTGTAGTGTTGGATTACATTTCTCCACTCTGAAAAGTGACTGTGTGGTTGGCATGAAGTGATGAGTCCAGATCATGCACAGACTCCAGCCTTGGTGTGACAGGGCCGCTACCAACTGCCTATCACAGCTCAAGCTCTCTCCACTAATTGTTGTCAAGCGGAGCCTGATCTTGTGCGGTTTGCGATGGCGGGCCACCCTGATGAAAAGAGGCCTCATCTTGGCTCTTGCTGCGCAAAAAGAAGGCCCTCTTTCAGCTCGACACCACCGGCTCTCGCGGCCCACCCCCACCCCAAAACTGCCACCACATGAAAGGCCCTGGCATTCACCCTACACCGTTGACAGTTAAATAAAATATTTATTTTTGGTATCTAAAAACATATATTCTCTCCTCGGTGCTAGTTACTGAGAACATTGACTTCTGAAGCACCTCACTCAGCCCTCCAGTGAGTCAATTAGGCTTGGAAATGTTGGCTGCCCCCCTTTTCTTTCGGCGCCTGCCTGGGCCTAATTTTTCATCTCCCAGTGCTTTTCATGTATTGTATTATGATTTCATTCTTTGTGACTAATCAATCATAGGTGAAATGCAGCATATTAACAGCATTAAAGGGTCAGAAACTCTCTCGCTTGGCCTGATAATGAAGAGAAAAAAGAAAAAACAGTGTGTGGTGGTTCTCAACCTTGATTACCGTCTAGTTTCCTCATATTTTTTTTAGGATTTTCCGTTCATCGTAGTGACTGCAGGAGAGCACATTGACACCAAAAAAGTTTGAGCGAAAGAACAGTGGGGTTCTGATAATCCCTACATCAATAAAACCCCGTTGCTCCGTCCGCTAAACCCGGTCCAATTTCTCACTTACTGGGACAATATTTGAGTTGGCATCAACATTTATATGCTTCCAGTGACTGCTTGCTCACATCAACAGGGCTATCTAAAGGATGCGTGACCTTTTCAAATGAATTCATTTTTCTGTAATTGTGTTTCATGCTTGTTGCACCACGTTGGGCTGGTTACCATTTTATTGCTTTGCCTCCATTTTTGGCCCCATTTATAAATGTGCAGCTATCATATATCCAAAGTGATTTCTTCATCAACTTTACAAGCCCGGATGTATAAGTTCTCTGTTTTTGAAGCCTGTGGGTGGATAATGTCTAAAAGACTAAGTTGATTTAAATCTTAATAAGTGGCATTAGAAGAAAACCTGCTCTTCTGATATATTGTTTAATCTTTGCCTCACATGATGCCCCCAAAAACACTGCCAGTAGCGCTTTGCCCTTTAGCACACAGGGTGCACATGTTTCATAAAATCTAGTTGATAAGAATTAGCATCATGCTAGCACCAGTTAGCTTGATGCTCATAGGTGGTCAGAAGCTTTTATTCATTGCTAGCCAAATACTTTCAACCAGAAAATTTTAATACTGCCTGTAATGGTTTACCCTCATTCTACACGATGTATGCTATGGGGTGCAGTTTGTAAAAACAGCTTCACAAATTTAGAGGTGTCATTTTTTCATCATTTAGAGCTAAATGTGTTTTAACCGGTGTTACATTTTGGTACATTTTCTTGCTGCGTAAATGTTAAATCTAAATCTAAATGATAAATCTTAAATCTTAAATCTAAATGTTAAATCTAAATCTTAAATCTAAATGTTGAGCTCTAAATGTTTAGAAGATATGATAATTGGCTACGCCAGTTGGCTGTTACTTTGCAGGGAGCTATTAGCTGAAACGTGAACGGTTTTCGGCTAATAACTCCGGATTGCGGGGGGCTATTATGCAAACAAGGGGTCGTTGGAAAGGTGTCACCGATCCCTATCTAAATGTGGATTTTAATGTATTTCATGTAAAAAAAAAAAAAACACCCCCGGAGATCCGGAGTTATTAGCCAAAAATCGTTTACCTCTCCCGGGTGTCCCATTACTTTTGCGCGAGGTGAACGTTTTTCAGCAAATAACTCTGGATCACGGGGGGCTATTATGGCAAACGAGGGGTCGTTGGAAATGTGTCACCGAGCCCGATCTATCACTGAAGTTTTACATTTAGAGTGCGAGATATATTTTTCATATTTAACATTTAGATTTAAGATCATTTAAGGCAAATCCTCCATGTTGGTGAGGGCATATCACAGCACGCAGTCCAACCCCCTGCTAAGTAACAGCCAATTGTAATCACGGGGCGTGGCCAATTAGCATATCTTCTAAACATTTAGAGCTCAACATTTAGATTTAACATTTAGATTTAGATTTAACATTTTGATTTAAGATTTAAAATTTAGATTTAGATTTAACATCTAGATTTAGACTTACGCAGCAAGAAAATGTACCAAAATGTAACACTGTTTTTTTTTAACACATTTAGCTCTAAGTGTGTGAAAATTGTGTGAACATTGCGCTAAATGATGAAAGAATGACACCTCTAAATTTGTGAAGCTGTTTTTACAAACGGCACTCCATAGTATGCACTTTGAATCCTTTATTCTTACATTTTAATTATTTTAATTATTTACTTTATTCTTACATTTTAATTATTTTAATTATAATTATAATACATTTTTCACTTGCAAATAAATTATTTTTCATCTGCAGGTAAGTATTCTGCTGAAAGTGTTCTGAACTGTTATATCACTTTTGTGTTTGTAAAAAGAAGAGGAGATATTTCATCATGACACGACTTGTTATGAAAAGTTATTGGGATGTAATTTTTGGACAGCAAAACAAAACAATGTCAGAAAAATATGATCAAATATGCCAACACTGAATGTAATTCTAATGATGTACAGTAAATCAGATGTATAGAATAACTGGAGAGTAATAATTTTCTACTTATATTGGTTATTTCAGATGCCTGAATTTAAAGATCACTAGCAAGCCATCAGGCATTGGCTAATTACGTATGTTCTAACTGAAACACAATGCCACAGACCTAATATGAACTGACAGGTGGTATCACTCTTGGGTAATACAACCATAGATGTGTGTCTCGTTATGGCGAGGTATCAGTTTTAATTGGCTGGATTAAGTTGAAAATACTCAGAACCTGTCTCATCTAATCTACGTGAATTTTCCCTCTGCATCTTGACATTCATGTAAAGAGCAAAAGGATCAAGGCTTAGGGGCCTGCCTAAAGAGCTCAGCTGTGGTGAGCCTGCAGTGAGACAGGGCCACTTCTCCAAGTGTGAAGAGCATTACTAAGCACCTCCTGTCTTTTCTGGACCTCCACACTCAGCAGAACTCTTCTGTCCTTCATTTTTCTTTTTTACTTTCTACCCAGTGCCTCCACTAATCTTAACTGCTTTAGACACATACTTTTCCAAGCTGCCTGGATCTTATTCTTTACAGGTTCGTCCCTTTAAATAGCTCCACCAAAAAATGCTAACACTCCTAATAATAAATGAAATTGAATTGTGAGCAGTTAACATGGTTAGTTGCTGTCATTCACATTGACATTTTAAATGAACCTTCATTTAAATTACATAAAAAATGGTAACATTGCCAGAAATTAATGACACCTAGTTGCTCCCAATTAGTGTCATCCTAACTGGTGTTCAGTAGCTTTCATTCACCGCTGGTCAGTCACTGTAACTGTTCCTTCCTTCAAAGAGTTCAACTGAAACATGCTAACACTGACAGTAATGAATGAAATCTTGCTATCCTACACTGCTAAATGCAAACTGGTGGTCAGTAACTGTTGTTTACTGTTAGCTACAGTGCCATAAACAAGTTCTGTATATGCCATAAACTAGCTCTAGCTCTTCCTTTAAACAGTTTGAGCCAATTAGTGAAGCTGATCTAGGAGCTACAAAATTTGATAAATTTTATGTCAAACTCTTCTACCATTTTGTTGCTTCTTCATCTTCTCTGTATTTCTAAATGGATGGCACTAACCCTATATCCTCCCAGTGCTTTGTCCTGTGTCAGTGCCCGATCCGTGCCGGATCGGTTCTGCGCATGCGCAGCCACCATGTTGCTGCCCGATTGATCCCAGGTCTTAAAGATATCTTTATATATTATATTATATATATATATATCCTAAACTAGATAAACATAAATCAGAATCATAAACAGAATTGCATTTATTGGCCAAGTATGTGAACAAGCACAAGTTTATAAATAAACAATACAATATGATAAACAATCTAGATCTTATGTACAGAATATAAATCACTATAATTACTAAAATAGCAGGATGAAGTGAAGTTACATTTATGTTAAATATGTTTTAGTATTTAAAGGTTGTCTCATACTCTATATATGAAAAAATTACTATATGTACAGTATGTGTCTATGCATGTGTCCATTTAAAACACTTATATATTTTTTAACTGTTTAAATGTAGTGATGCTATTAACCTATACATACATATTGCATAGCCACAATTTATATAAATAGATATTATGTATACAGTATACATACATGCTCTCGAAAGTAGTATAATATTGCTGTAAAGTTTCGCTATAAACAGTTTGCGGACGCATGCGCGGAACTGATCGGGCACCCGGCACGAATCAGGCCCTGACATCCTGCTATAGTCTAACGGGAATCATTGAATTCAGCCCTCTCGTGCTCTCCTGCCATGGCAGCAGTGTGTTTTCCTGTTAGTTTAACTATCATCCCAACTAATTAATATTTTTGCTTATAGCTGCTGCAGCTCCCCTGAGACTCCCCTTAATTAATCATTTATAAATCTGCTAGTTTATTAGGCTCTGCCTTTGGCACTGACTGCATTGGGAAACCACAAATGATTAGTTACAGGAATGAATGCTGCTCCCCCCACCCCCCGTGTTTTAAACTGATTAGGGCCTCACACAAAGAGGGCATTTCCACAGCCCTCCACTGCATTTGAATTCATTTGGAGCACCTGACACTCAACTCACTCTCTCTCAGAGCCTGCCATGTCTCTGTTCTGGCAAATTCAAGTTAACTATGTTTTTCTGGGGTGGTCTGTTTTCTGCGGTTTTTCTGTTGGGTAGGCTTCGAAAACCAGCAAATACTCCAAATAAGTAAAACTCACAGTTTTGCACATACCTGAAGCAATGGATGCAAAATAAAAGTCGAAATTGCTGCAGACTACAGGTTAGGGCAAGTCTAGTCTAGTGCGATGTGCAACAGTACACTGGGAATCTGTGACTGTAAACTTTAAACACACTGTGGAAATGGCTTCTTCTTGTTCGGGTGAGTGATTGGTGACTCCATACCAGACAACAAAATAGCAAATTTTTTAATGCATATTGACCAGTGTTGAATATGTGGTCTAGCCTATGTTGTCTAGTGCAGCCTCTTATTTGCCTGTGGATTTACAAGTGAGTATCCTAGTATGACACAAGTGATAAATCAGTGGCCTAAAATACGCATAATGCCTCCTCAGGCATAGTCGTATACACTGGAGATCTTTTGCTTAAAGGATTGGTACACTCCACCTCAAACATTTCTCCTGCACCCCTCTATAGCCGTGAATGTGAAGAAGTGTAGTTTAAGGCAGCAGTTCTCAATGTTTCTTTTGTGCTAGGCCCCTTTGTGGATATTAGGTTTCACTGCATGCCCAGACATTCATACCAGAACCTTGTTCATTTTGGAAGCTTTCAAGGCAGTTATCACCCTCCTTCTGATGCAAGAGACATTGAGATGTTCTGTGACATAACAGACAACCTGGTAAGTAGCCACTGGATGTCAGTGAATTGTGATTGGTTGGGGTGTATATGATATTACTATTTACCATTTTAGATCTGGTCAAAGCATATGTAGTAAACTAATCAAATTAAACATGGCCGTTTGTTTCTATGCACCCCACTCCTCTACCGCCCACTGGCTAAATCTCCAGTGATGTTAATGAGTGAGCTTGTGCTTTCTCATGTGTCATGTGAAGTTTTAAACTGCAACTAATGCAACATCATTCTCTGAATCTGCATCTGTATGTCAGCTAACACATGCTTGTGCTGCCTAACATCGTGTTAAGTGGTGCAGGAGCGTTATCTCCTCTTCTACTTATGAACACAAATGAGACATTGACTGAAAGCAGAGAATCCACACGTTTAACAGAATTTCTCCACTTGTGTCAGTGAGCTGTGAGGATTATTAGCACCATTCGTACCAGTACTCACCAGCCCTGGTCCTGGAGATCTAGCTTTCTGAGAAGTCACCCTCCAGCCACAATCTGCAACACCTGATCTGGCTAATTCACTTCTTTAGAAGTCCCTGATTGGCTGGAGCATTTTGTAGGCATGTTATATGCAGGCTGGACCTAAACACTGCGGGAAAGTAGATCATCGGGAGGAGGGTGATCACTAAACTGCGCCATGCTTTCGGTTCCTTTTTTTTTGGTTGTAACTGTGACTTCTAAGGGCTAAGTGGTTATCGGGTGCCGTTTGTAAAAACAGCTTAACAAATTTAGAGGTGTCATTTTAGCGCAATTTTCTCACATTTAGAGCTAAATGTGATTAAAAAAAAAACAGTGTTACGTTTTGGCACATTTTCTTGCAGCATAAATGTTAAATGTTAAATTTAAAGGTTAAATATATATCTAAATGTTACATCTAAATCTAAATGTTAAATCTTAAATCTAAATGTTAAATATAAAAAATATATCTCGCACTCAAAATGTGGAAAATATATCTCGGCTCTAAATGTGAAAAATATATCTCAGCACTAAGTGCTAGATTTAAATCTCACATTTAGAGCGCAACATTTAAAATACACATTTAGAGCCGAGATATATTTTTCACATTTAGAGCTGAAATATATTTTTCACATTTAGAGTGCGAGATATATTTTTAATGTTTAACATTTAGATTTAAGATCATTTAAGGCAAATCCTCCATGTTGGTGAGGGCATATCACAGCATGCAGTCCCGCCCCCTGCTAAAAACCAGCCAATTGTAATCACGGGGCGTGATCAATTAGCGTATCTTCTAAACATTTAGATTTAAGATTTAACATTTAGATTTATATTTCACATTTACATTTAGGATTCAACATTTAGATTTAGATTTAACATTTAGATATATATTTAACATTTAAACTTAACATTTAACATTTATGCAGCAAGAAAATGGACCAAAACGTAACACTGTTTTTTGAGACATGTAGCTCTAAATGTGTGAAAATTGAGCAAAATGATGAAAAAATGACACCTCTAAATTCTGTGGAGCTGTTTTTACAAACGCCACACCATAAGTGGTTAACCTCACACACATCCACCCTTCAGAGTGTGACTCACTAGGGAAGTGCTATGCCTGGGAAGTGCAAGTAAAACCTCATCTACTACTATGTCCGAGACCGAACAAGCAAAGAGAAAATGCTAAAAGTGCTCTGGCATTATTTTATTTGAACCAAGGCTCATTTTTTTATTTAACAGTGAAAATAAATTAATCTAATCAACTAGCAGCTGTGCTGGAGGTTTTTCCATAATTTGCTCCCACTCGCAGGGAAAAGAGAGGACGCTTTCAACAGGGTTCCACCATCCAATTAAACCTCCAATGGCTCAGGTAAGCTGGCCACACGTGGGCTGCTGTGACCTGTTATCAGTGGCTTTCTCTCCCTCTCTTATCATCAAAAAAGCTGTACTGCAGAGGGGAGGTATCGCTGGTAATAGGGCAGCAGCAAAAAAGTCATCTGCCTGATGTAATGTACCGACTGCGTCCTTCTCATCACATGCTAGTCTGACCTGGCTTGGTGTCTACCAAATGTAAGTGCCATAAATTGTGTTCAGATTGTCTGCACTGACCAGACACTACATTAACCAGCATGCTTCTCATCTAGCGCCTCAGTGGCTATTTTCATACAGCAGGTAAACGTGGCCAGTTTTTTTCTTTGTGAGTAACAGATCTTTTTTTTTTTTTAATGATGGTACAAACGGAAAACGGAATCTCCCATTCTTATTTTTTTATCCACTTTCATATGTGCAAATAGAACTTGAGGATGCAAATTATTGTAAGTTAATGATATTGAGATATTTTTTAAAATGAAACAAACTGTAAACGTAGACAAAAGAAACAAACAGACAGCTGAGGAAATGAGTAACAAACCATAACCAAAAAAAAAACAAAACAAAAAATGGGGTGGCCTTGTGGTTAGGATGTTGCCGCTGCAACCAGACGGTTGTGGGTTTGAATGCCAGCACTGCTAGTGTCATCACTGAGGTTTCCTTGAGCAAGGTACTGTCCCCACACACTGCTCGCCAGCGCCCCTCATGGGTGGAAGCCTATTGCTTCACCTGGTAAATGGGTTAAATGCAGAGAAACACACTGTGTGCTGGGCTGTGTTGTGTTCACATGTGACGATAAGGGCCCATTTTACTTTACTTTACATAAACAGCAAGAACTGATCAACACTGCAACACTGCTTACGCTACATTTCATTTACGTTTACGGCATTTAGCAGATGCTCTTATCCTTCCTTCCTCAGAACACTACCCGAATAGACAGCATTTCTTAAATTTTAGTCACAGCATATACACACACTGAACATTGTTACACTACGCTATGAGGTTACAAACTACATACCCTGTTGGACATGAGTTGGGTTTGAACAGAGAAACCAACACTAGTGTAAAAAGAGAAAACAACATCACCAGCAGAGCTGTGACATCAAAACATCTCGTGTGTTGAAATATGACCTCCGTCTAAACAGTCGGGGCAGAGGAACATTCAGAACTTGGGACCAGTGGGGACCAGTCCATTTTCTGTGCCAGTGCCACCTCAGGCTCCCCCAGACATTAAATTGCACACATCAATTATTAAAGAAAAGATACCTAAATGGTACATGCCATGGATTTATGTTTCTTAAGAGACATTTGGTAGAGAACCTATACTTATTTGTGGAATCTTTAGTAAATTATAAAATAGCTATTAAAAAACATTTTAGTGAGCCTAAAGTGGTTCTTCCATGGTATCATTTTATTCCATCATTATATGTTGTAATGTGCATAGGCCACATGAAAATGCTTACACAACCAAAAACAAACAAACAAAAGTAAATCGAACAGTAAATCACAACTGAACACTATGTGAACGTAGCCAAGTGTGGTCCAGGCTTCCATGCAGTGTGCATTCTGGCTCATCAGCACCTCAATTGTCGGCCTGAGCCAGCACTGTCATGCACATCCCTCACAGATAACAGTGACAGAAAAGAATAATCAGAAGGAGAAAGAGAAGAGGGGAGAAATAGAGCGGGCCTCATACTCTGTAATTACATTGCATTCATCTAAGGAAGTGAGCAGAGTGTGTGTGTGTGTGTGTGCATGGTTGTGTGTGTGTGTGTGTGTGTATGATCGTGCACACAGAGGGACACGTGAAGGCCCACATTGTCTACAAGAACAAGAACCAATCACTTTTATTGAAATGCGTCTCAATTTCCTTTTTCTAATAGCAAGAGCTCCATTAAGGATTCACTGAGAGAAGCGGTAAATGGGGAAGGACGGGTGGGCGCCTGATCTCCATCTTCATTACCCAGCATTCCTCACTGCTGTACATTCCACTCAGCTGCGCCGCTGATGTCTCTGTTATGATGGGTTCTCCGTGGGCCGTATATGTCTCCTTCCTGCACTTCGCACGGACACGCAGGTCCGGTTGACAACAACAAATGAAGAACCCTGAGAGAATTTCTAATAAATTAGTCAATCTATTCATGATCAGTTCCCAAAAAACAGCTGTTTGTGGGATGGAAAAAGAACAGTTGTTTATGAACACCAGAGGGGAACCCAGGTGGTCTTAGCCTAGCTTAGCACTAACATACTATCACAAATCATACAGGAGTCCTACAGTATAAAAGGCATAATGAAGGTGTTTTTTTGTTTTTTTTAATCAATGTTTGTCATTCATAGCCTAAACTGAAGGCCTAAGTATCACAGTCATGGTTTGCCCCTTAAATTTAGAATTCATTATTCACTTCAAATGATTTTTTTCTGGACATGTGTGAAAAGTCCGCTTTTAGACAATCTTGCTAACAAAACACAAGAAATGTTTGTAAATGCATTTAGCTTTTAATTAAAATTCTATTCCCATTCTGATTTGATTAATGTTATTGCCTCATTTTATTTTAAATACTACTCTCAAACCTTCATGTATTTGAATTTGTTTTTCAATTTGCTTTTAAAGTTCATGTATTTAGGGATCAGATTTGTGCTTTTTTCTGTGTAAAGAGTCCTTTATCCCTTGATGTGTAAGTTTTAGATGTTTTTAACAAATACATGTGGATGGAAATATAGATTATGATCCCTCTAGGAGAGAAAACGAATTAAGCGCATAACTGCGTTTTAACTGGTCATGTTTCACCAGTTTTCAGATGAATGAAAAATGACTCTAATGTGTTTGAATCAACACATCTTGTGTTGTCTCTGAGCACACTCATTAAATGTGTTAAAATACACAACCTGTCGTTTTGAACTTTTTAAAATAGTCAGTCCAATACTTGGGATTGGATCATTCCCATCTCTTGCAATTCATAAATTGGGAACATATTCAAGTGTTAACATCACACTACATATTATGGCTGCAGACAGCACTGAGACCACAAATCTTTTGTGGAGCTGACGAATGTATTCATATTGGCTGGTGTGATGAACTGAAGGAAATCTGATCCTCCCTGTGTTTCAAACACTGACAACTCTTTGCTGTTTTCTCTGGAAACCCACAGACAATATAATACCCACATTTGGCCTATAAATCTTGCTTAGCCTTTCAGTCCTTAAACAGTGTTGAGTGCTAGGAATAGATATGAACTTTGCACTAGTGGAGGTGGCCAAAGAAGTCTTAGCATGGAACCGTTCATCAGACTGGAATTCCAAGCCTGACAGCGGAGTATAATTCTGTAAGTTATTGCTTTAATTTTGATTTTCATTTCTCATAATTGCATTATTTGCACAATGTCCAGGGAAAAAGCGGGAAGTGGACTAGGTTCACAGGGACGCTGCAATAGGAGATCTGATGCTTTAAGAGGGGGATTTCAGCATGGTTCCTGGAATGCATGCTGGGCTGTCATGTGAGATGATCAGGAACTTGGCAGCCATGGTTTTGAGGTGCAAACTTATGCAGGGTTTTTACTATATAAATATTCATCACCATATACATAAATATATGGCAAGCTGGTTGCAACCTGAGGGAAAAAAATGAATAGATTTCTCATGCCATTCAGCTAAGAATACATAAATGTGGAGGAAAACATCAGATTGTACTTATATTATAGGTCTGGACTTATTTTATACCACAAAGTCTCACCTAACAGAAAAACTTTTAATATTCTCTGCATAGCCTTGAATTTATCCTCATTAGTTCAGTTCAAAACCAACTGTATAATGTCCTCTGACTTCCTGCTAAAACACTCCTGTCATCTCTCGCAGTGAGACATGAGAAAACTGGAGAGTATGTTTATGAATGTGGAATTGATAAATCCATCTTGTTTGGGAGTGAACTGATTTCAGAAATTGGATCTGTTTGAATTCATTTGCGTGATGAGCGGTGAGACAGACTAGTTCATATGGTGGGGGGCAGATGGATTGTGAAGATTCGGAGCAGGGAGAACGGTATAAACTTGATAGAGGTTAAGGGTGGACCATGATGGTAAAAAAAAAAAAAACACTAATAAATTGTCACAGTTATTTTAACACTAAAGGCTCTTGATTTTGATGTACAGTTCTGCGAAAAGATGGGTGATGGTTAATTTTTCTAGAAGCACTCATAATGCCGTTGACATATTCAGAAACACAGTTGTGGCCTAAATCGCAAAACATCAACATATCACAATAATGGAATCATTACATTTCCCTGTTTGGTGGGAGATGGTATGATATTTAGCCTAGTAAAATTGCATGTAAAGCTGCATGTCCTTACAGTACCTCAGACCTATGGTTCATCCTCAACCCAAACAGTAAAGAATAGAAAAAGTAGGATTTGTTGCAGTCTAGCAACAATCCAATACTCAACACTAACTCGTAAGCTGAGCTAATAGAATCCTGGTTGTTTCACTTAAATATGACTGGAACTGTAAGAGGGACCGAGCTTGAACATGCACTGAAGGAAATTTCCAAACTGTGAAAGGGGCATAAGCTGAGGACCAATAAGGCTGTTAGTAGCTTATAAAATACCTCTTTGGTTACACTCACACCAAACTATTCATTTTCATAGGACTATGCAGGGCTTTAAACACATAAACTGATTCCTAAGTGCTGTCCTTGTCACAGAGCTTTTAACGTACAACCAATTTCAAACTAACATAATTTCGAATTAGTTTTATGTGCCATTACTGTCTTAAATGTTCCATTTTTACATTTAATTCTGTGCATTGGCACAATAGAATGCAGCTTTCATGTAAATAAAGCACTGTGTTAATCCATTCTGATGTTATTCTGGGTTTAACAAGTCAGATTTTTTACATAAATGAGGACGGTCTGCTGTGTGATAACCTTCACATCCATGGCTAGAACATGGATACCTGGCATCCCTGAGCCCTAACCTGCTCACTGTCTCCAAGCCCCACCGGTGGTGGAGGTGGAACCCAAAAGGGTGACAGCACCCTCCCAACTTCCACTCAGACTTTCTTTCTTTCTTTCCTTCCTGCCTGGACTTGGATTCTCTCTTTCCGTCTCATCTCCCCACAGTTTTCGTCTGGTTGAGGTAGGATTGATGGGCGTTCCCTTCCATCTGGCCCACACCTGATCCCAAGCTCAGTCAATTCTATTTGCAATGTTACTTCTCATATACTCATATCCCAAATATACAAATAACTAAAGAAATGGCAAAACAAAAACAACAGAAGCTCTTCCTAATAAAGGAAAAGGCTTTGGGTATTGTATTTTCATTTGACAATGCACTTGGTCTGACTAAGAAGCTTTAATGCTTCCACTACTAGCCCAAATGCTAGCAGCAACAGAACAAGTGGTGTTTGCTCATATTTTATACTCTTTAGAGAAAGTGACACACTTGCTTAACGTAATGCATGATTGTGTGTAACTGTAGCGAACTGTAGACATTTGTGTGAGTGGTCAGAATGGCTACAGCGGCTTTACACCTGGACAGCACTCTGTGTTCTGAGCCATTGCTAATGTGGTGTTGCTTGTTCCAAAGAGCATACTTGAGCTGTCACCAGTGTTGATAGCACTGCCATGTGGTTCTGAGAGCATGCTCAAACTCAGATAAACAAAGAAATAGAAGGAGAGGGACTGAACAATCAGTAGATAAACAGCATTTCCATCTTATACTGCAACTACTAGCACTTTGGAGCCCGGTCTCACGAGTTTTCATGAAACCATCACAATATACAATCTATTCAAAAACGTGCTGCGATCACGCTTTAGGCCTTTTTTTCGCGCTAGGACAACGCTTCACTACCCAATATATTTTAATGCACACTGCATAACATCGTCAGGTGACTGAGGGACAGCAGGAGAGAAATAATGAGTTGATTCCTTATCGTTTTTGTTTGCAAAGCGGTTGAAACAGGT
>JBBPCX010000038.1:7676439-7693797 GCA_037974365.1 Hydrocynus forskahlii
ACTGTTACAGTCACCTCCTGACACCAGTCTCTCACTCCTCTTTCACACACTCTTTCACTCCTCTTTCATACTTTCTTTCTCACACTCTTCTTATTCACTCTTCTCATTCACTCTTCTCTTTTGTTATCTCTTTCTCTGAATTTATCTGCTTTCTTTCAGTCTACCTCTCTACTTCTCTCTCTTTCCAGTAATTTTCTCTCTCTTCATTCATGGTATTTCACTCTCTCTCTCCTGCTCCCTCTCTCTATCTCTTTCTCTTTCTCTCTCTCTCCCTCTCCTGCTCTCTCTCTCTCTCTCTCTCTCTCTCACACACACACACACACACACACACACACACACAGGGCCCTCTCACACTCTCCCACCACTGTGAGTGAATACAGGGATGAATAAATAATCTGTTGACCTCACACATCCAGGGATGACGGTCTAACACCCTGACTGACAAGAGTTCACCCAAATGCCACTCCCTAGCGAGAGATAGATATGGGAGAGAGAGAGAGAGAGAGAGAAAGAGAGAGAGAGCAAGAGAGAGAATGAAAGAGCAAGCTCACCCCAAGAGAATTAGATTGTGACAAATGGTGTAGAAAAAATAACAGCAGCAGCAGTCTGAGAGAAAGACAAGAGTAAAACTCACAAATAATTAACTGGGTAAATATTGGGGTATGGACTGACTAATTACCTCACACACGTCTGGCTGTGCTCTCATTACTGTTCCTGTCAGAATTCACCCTCACTCCACCACACAGAGTAGTTTCATACATGCTGAAACATACAGAGCTGGTTTCTGTCTAATTTCTTTCTAATATGATAATGTAGGGGCATCCATACAGCATGTGCAATATGTATCTTATCTGTTATAACAGAGCCGAATATTTTCAAAAGGGAATATATATTGGAGAAGAAATAAATCCTTAAACCAGTGGTCTGCCTACCCACCCTCAACGAGTTTGACATAACCTTTAATCTGTTGTGAATTTGGGAAGAACTGAAGGGGATACACTGGTGAAGATTCATACAAACACCAAAACAGATGCATTTATCATTTAGTACTGATTGACATTTCAGCACAACAATGATTCAGAGTGACTGACTCATGCAAAGACCTACTAAAACTAGCCTTTAGAGGACACTCAGCTTTTTCTTATATTTATACTTAAAAAGAAGAAGAGTTAAGGATCCTGTTAAAAATCTTATCAGAGATTTATGGCTGTGCTCACATTTAATAGTGGCATTAAAAGCATTTTTGCTTTTTTGCTTAAATATTTAACAAATGCATCTCTGTGTGGCCTTTTTATTGTGTACATTTTCTATTCGTTTTTATTTAGACCATATTCTGAGGAGGCACATACAGTTCTGCATCATTTTGCCACTAGGGGGCGCTGTAATGAAAATGCGTTATGGCTAATGATTGTGTTTAAAATAACTGATTTACAAGCAAGACCACTGAGGGTTCCAAGCCAATACATGCCAACTTGACAGACGTGTCAACCTATCCAAATGTTTACACATTTTCACCGGTAACGATTGGCCAGTCTTGACCAAACCTGGTAAAGACAATCTGTAGACTTAGCTTCAAAAAGTTATTAAAGGATTCTTTGATGTTGCAGCCAAATGGCTCTTTCGTTTATCACAGCCAACTGAAATCAGCTGGCAAGACCTTATTTAGGGACTCTAATTTGAGGAAACACAAAATAAAATCAACCTCTAGCTGCTGCAATAAGCAAAAATGTGTTTTCCGTGTAACTTTGGATGTGTTTGTCTTTAAAAAGTTATAATTTTGGTTGTATCTTGGCAGATCCCAAGACAAAGACAAAAGTGTTCATCTAGCACATCCAATCAAAATCAGACAACAAAGCTGGCATACAATTACTGACGTCATAAATCATGTTTAATGTAAGCGGCTGGCATATTGGATTTTATCGGAATGTTCACAGACCACATTTGCCCAATCTTTACCAAACTTGTCACAAATGCTCTTTAGACCAAGTTGGTCAGGAAAGACGGCCACCCCAGCCTGCCTGTTGATCTCCACTTCCTTTTGTCCCTCAGTGTCATTTAGGCAGCAGTAGTCATGTAGTTTCCCCAAGATACTTGAACTGTTCCACTTGAGGCGGTATCTCACCTCCAATTTGGAGGGGATAAGCCACCTTTTTTTTCTAGGCACAGAACCATGGCCATGGATTTTAAGGTGTTGATCCTCATATGATCACTTCACACTCTGCAAACCAACCCAGTGCATTCTGCAGCAAACTATTCCAGTATCATTGTAAGGGTGATGAGGTTGTTTGATGTTCCATGGCCAGGATGGAATCTGCACTATTGTTTAAATTTGACAGTTGGTCTGAGTCTCCATTCCTGCACCATAGAGTACTTTTCCAGGGAGACTGACCAGTGTGATACCTTGATAGTACACTTGCTTGTCCCATTGATTAAAAAATGGGACCACCACGCCAAAGGTATTGTCCTTGACCTCCATGCAACGCTGAAGATACGTGTCAGCCATGACAGTCCAACAACATCTGTAAAGTGACCATTCTGTCGTCCGTGAATACTCCACAGCACAAAATTCTTCCTCTACATTAAAGTGAAGCAGCAGGCAGCCAGGAACACAACCCCCAGGGAGCAGTGCGTGGGGACGGTACCTCAGAGGTGCCATTAGAAGTCTTGGCATTCAAACCCACAGCTTTCTGATTGCAGGGCGAATGCTCGAACCACTAGGCCACCAGCTGCCCCTTCCAGAGCTTTCAGCATTTAGGGCTGATCTCATCCATTCCCAGGACCTCATCACTGACAAGTTCCCTCATTACCCAAGAAGGGCGAGTCTTTTGGCCAACCAAAAATCCTTTTCCATAGTCGCCCTAAACTCTTCCCATGCCCAAGTTTTTTCTTCCACAACCACCATTGCTACAGTATCTCTCAGCAAATTCTGGAGTCTCATGTGCTAACCAAGCCCAGGAAGACCTCATCTTCATTCTGACAGCCTCACCCACTGAAGGCATCCAGAACCAAGTCCTTGGTTGTCACCATGTTGTCACCAGCAGCCCTTCCAGACTGTCCCAGTTCACCCTCACTTGTGTTTGCCGGGTCTGTCCAGCAGCCTTCTTCACCATCTGATACAATTGTGGTGACAGTTCTACCCCTCTGGACAAGTGTCCAGAACATATGTCCACAGGTCTGATGAGACAACTACAAAGCTGATCATCGACCAAGGAGCTTTGGTGCCAAACACACTTATGAGAAGCCTTATTCTTGAACATGGTGTTCATTATGAACAAACCATCTGTACCACCCCTCTCGGAATCAGGAGTTTGTGAGCCCCTGTGACCATGGGAGCTGTGCTGTCAGAGCATGTCACCCAGGGCACAGAGATCAAAGGTGAGGAGCCAGACAAAATCAATTCACAAAGCCCCTATGAACTGTCCGTAGAATATATAGGCGTCCATAGAATGTATATAATATAGGCACAAGGCCCAGATCAGGGAGCCAGGCCTGGTGACTGCCTGGCAGCTGGATCTTCCACTATGGGGCTTAGCTCGAATGAGCCGTGTGAGCCATCACCTGCAAGAGGAGGAGCAGGGCCAGAGGCCCAGCCAGACTGGGCCTACAGTACAGAAACTGGATTTTATGGGGAAAAAAATTGACAAAATGTTTCCAGTCTTCACTAGACTTAGCATAGGTGATCTTCAGACCAAGGAAAAATTATCAGTTGGATTTTAAAAATGTGAAGCAATTTGTGAACCTTATGGTAAAGCTGGCAACCCGAAAATGTAGTGAAATCTCAGCAAAACGTTCATCAGTGGACACAATTCTGAGGCTGTCCGTCTATGAGCAAACAATAAATTAATAAACAACTGATTTAGTGTTATCACATGGAATTTTATCTCTTCCACCACCTTTCACAGAGAGTTGTCCAATGTGATTGTATGTGCCTGTGGTTCCAGTTCCTCTCCACAAAAGCCTCACTTCCTATAAAGCATATGTTACATAGTGAAATAAGTATGGCATCATGAAAAGTATAGTTTTTCTGCATTACAATAATATAACAATTATTTCAGCCTGTTTGGCCTCCTAATTGACACTTGCATCTACATTGCTACCTCCGTTTCATTACTTCCATTTTTATTGTAGTCACTGTAGTTTTGAATATGTTTTAGTGCTTTTGAATATTGTTATTTTTATTTTTATTATACCTAACAAATACATTTTTCACTGATAGTTTTGGGGCTAGAGTTCATTAAAAGTAAAAAGCATTTAATGAGAACAAAGACCAATAGAATTGGCCCAAAATGATTTGGCACAAAATCATATTGACATACATTAAAATTAAGCATACTTCTTTGTCCAAGTTAGATAGTAAAAGATGCATAATGTTGATACAACAGTGGCAGCATGACATGATGTTGTCCATTTTATCAGGGAACTGTGGCCAGAACAGGATGGGATGGATTAAAAAGAACTTTCAGAGCTTTTAACAGTCTGACCAACCAATGTGTGGTGGTGGAACCATATTCCCTCTTCACCAAACAACAGTTTGTTTTTGCTGTTGGCCATGCTCCAGGACACATGACATCACTTCCCCTCTTCCAGGAACCCTCCGCCCCCACCCAACTGGACAACTGCTGTGGTTGTCATGCCTACATATGATCGATCACCCACTAACTGTAACAAGCCTTTTAGACAGAGCTCTCAAATGCTTTTGAAGCATAAAAATACATCTAACTGAAGAGATTAATAAGGTTAGTAAAAGACCCTGTAAGAAACCTCAGTAAAGCTATCTTCTTTCTTGGATCAGAAAACTGTGTTCTACTACATTAGACATTTGTGGAATGTGTTTATGAACAACAAAGTTAAAGAGCTAGCTCAAAACACTTCTGCTGATACTCTGTTCAGCTAGTGCTTACAGTAACTCTCACCATCTGAGCAGTATAATTGGGGCACTAGTGCTTCAGTTGCAGGTAAAGCTGTTGTACACACACACACACACACACACACACACAAGGACATTTCTCCAATAATCTTCCAGCCACTGGCTAATGATAGCAGCTGTGAAGCAGGCATGCACCACTTCTAAGCTGATTTAAGTTTAACGAGCCACTCCAGAATGGTATCGATTCAAATCTATATTTGTCAGTACACTCTCAGAGCATATATTAAATGGATAAGGACTCGGGATCCTCAGAAAAGCTCCTGCAAGATGGAGGAGAAGGCATTTAACAGGAGGCCACATCTCATTTGTTGAGTGAACAGAGTGCATAACTCTCAGTCGACAAAGGCGTGTGTGTCCTAATAAGACCGTAAGTCCCCCACCCCATTCCCCATTCTTTCCTTTACAGGAAAACAAGTAAACATGCTTCATCATTACATTCACCCCCAAAACTAATCTGTCAGCTTGCTCCGCACAAAGGCAAAATGGACTCTGCTTTAATTATCCTGCGCTATCAATGAGTGATGAGTTTTCTAATGAACCCAACATTCTCAATTTTGCAAGCTGCCTTATGGGGGAAAGAAAATGATGAAACACATTTCAGCGCTATGATTCAACAGTTTTGCAAACACGACGATGATCCTCTCAGAGGATGGTTAGCCACAAGCATACCGCTACAAGATTTAGCAATAATATCAGCATAAATATGTAGGGTCTTAAATGTCCTTGGCTAATGAGCAATGAATTAATTAATATAGACCTTTTTTATTCATTAAAGGTTATAATAAGTGGATAATAAAATTAGTATACATATGTTGTACTATTTGCCTTCTGCAGATGTTCCTTTAAGTTTTCCTGGTTTAAACAATAGGACAGCCCCTCTCTAATGCTGGTTCTTGCAGATGGGAGGAACTACAGGCATGAATATTTGGGGCTGTGATACCTAGCTAAGGGAGCAATTAAGCTAACTGTACAGCTTAAAATCATAATGAAAAGCATCATCTACTCAAGTGACAGAAATGACTCATCAGATGAGGACGTCAGCACCGGGCCTTGGACCAGCATCGGCCCGTGAGTTTATTTGGTACCGGGCCACACAGAATAAAAGTAATTTTTTTGATTAAAAATATTTTATTGATTATCAGAGTCTGAAAGATTTTTTATAAAAAATAAAAAAAATGCTCGTCTTGGTCATGTGATACACCACACAGTTTTTGCATTTTCACCCACATACCGGTCCGTGAAAATATTGTTGGCACAAAAAAGTTTGGGGACCACTGTGCTAAATAATAAAATTACCTATGTATAGCAACCGATCTCTGTGATGTCCAAGACCCGCGGCCGCTAGAAGCTGCCATACTTTAATTTGTATGTTTGGGACTTTTAAGTTGACAGGGTTCACAGGGTATTGGTTTAATGTGTTAGTCACAGCTGGGTTGTGTTTAGGTTTAGTGATGGTGTTTGTTCATTGGTTGTGGGATTTGGGTTTGTATGGATTTATAGGGTTTCTGTTCATGTTGAGTTTGTTGGTCCACCGTCATCCTGACCGTCATTTTGGCTTGCCTTCTGTTTCCCAATCTCCTTTTTGTTATTGCTCAGAGTTTTGGTTTGGCCCTCATGCCTTTTGTTTTGTATGCTAAATAAAGATTATCAAGCAGTGGATATCTGCCTAAGCGCCTGCCCTCATTGGAGAGAATAGGGGAAACGTGACAATCTCAGCTCAGTTTTGATCTTTTTTCTGGCTGAGAAGGTGAAAATTAGCCTCTGGCCTACATTTTGTGCAGAATATAATTAAAGAGGAAACTGCATTTTCTTTATGATGTGCTTTACTTCATATATCAATAATTCAACTTTCAATTTTCTATAGTAGCAGAAAAATATGTGCTGTCTTTACACTACTAAGTACGCTTGATCTTTCTGAGCTTCATTACACAATAATATATAACATAATAAATAACATATTAAATGCTAGTTTTATACTGTAATGCCCCTTACACATAATATTTATTAAATGATTATATATAGGACTATGTTCTGACTGGTAATATGCTTTGCTCTTCGTCCAAACTAATTACGGAGGCGATAAGCACTCAGTAAGATAAGGCAATATAAGAGTCATAAAACTTCAGTCCTCTACGTAGGTGTTTTGAAACACATTCTCCTTGGTTTCGGATAAATATTTATCCAGCGATATCAAGGTGACTAATTTGACCCAATTTTGGTGAAAGTTCCTCAACTTTTTTTTTTTTTTTTCACTTTTCCTTCAGCTACCCAACTTTGTGTAGTTTCATATTGTCATACTTTTGCTTAATGCTGTCCATTTAAGAAGTCCAGTCACTTCCTCCAACCCTCAGCCAGATGTAGGTCAACCTCAACAGAATCGTAAGAGCTGGAGGGGAGAGGAGGGAGAACAAAAGACAGACATTTCTGATATTTTCTATCACTTTTGCCCTATGTTTGTTATGCTTTTGGAGGAACACATTGTAAAATTTCAGCTTGATTTCTGCAAATAGCATTTTTTGCAATGAATGTAACAAACATTTTCTGAGACCCTCCATGAATTTTGGGCTGTTTTCTTGCCTCTCCGCCCTGGCCAACTGACAGCTTCTTAATGCTGCCACATTAAAGTGCTTTTGTGGCGTGTGTGATGCAGTTTTAACTAGGTCCTGGGGGCATTGTTAGTTATCATTGCCGTACTGCCGGCACACAACGCCTGGCCCCGGTGAAAGCAATTTCAGCCTTTTCCTCCCAATCAGCCGCACTACATGAGACATGGTGGAGGAGAACAAACAGGGGCCCGCTTGCTCAGCCGCTTCCCACAGTCCGATCTTATCTGGGCCCCAACCACAGTCCCGTTAGGGCCAGGAGCCCGGAAAAAAGCATGGGACAGGCTGCCTCAGGCCCTCTCGTCTCACGCAGATATCCTCAAATGAGAGTCTGCAGACAGATGAAACACCCAACGACGTCACAGCCTGCTTCCTTCACCAGGGCCAAAAGTGAAGCATAGTATTCTGGGAAGGTGCAGAAGTGGTTGTTCATTCAGATATAGAGAAGCAAAACTCAAGTCTTAAGATCATGTCAACATATTTTTTTTTTTTTTTACATATAAATTTAAATGAATGTAACATTAGTGAAAGCAATTAGAAATTTGTTTTTTAAATTGTTCTAATAGCAAAGATAAGTTATAGAAATCCATACACTCTCAAACATGGGCATGACAAGGAAAAGCTCATTCCTCGTTCTTCAAATCTTGCCTCTCTGGTTTCATGGTTGGGTCGAACAACTCCAGCCCCTCAGCTGCCCACTGAAGTCCGTCAAGGCTCAGTACTGGGGCCTTCTTTGCAGTCTACTCCATCCTCTTGGGCTCGATAATTCACTCTCATTGTTATGCTGATACTACACAGCTATACCTGTCCTAACCGCCAGATGACCACACCATCTCGGCACGCATCTATCAGACATATCCACATGGATGAAAGATCACCTCCTACAGCTGACTTCTGGTTCTCCCAGCCAAACCTTCTATCCATCAAATATCAGAATAAAAATGGTCTCTTCACCCCATCCAAGGTGAGAAACCTGCGTCACTTTCTCTTACCACATTGCATCTGTCTCTTGGTCATGTCGCTTGCCTTATACCACATCAGGAAAATCAGACCATACCTGACTCAGTATGCCACCCAACGCCTGGTACAAGCCTTGATTATCTCTCGATTACTGCAATGGCCTGCTAGTAGGTCTTCCAGCTTGCATGGTAAGGTCCTTACAGCTGGTTCAGAATGCAGCAGTTCGGCTGGTCTTCAACCAACCCAAAAGGTCGCATGTCACCTCACTGCTGATTTGACCTACACTGGCAACCTAAGGCTGCCCAACTTAAGTTCAAGTCACTAACTCTTGCCTACAGAGTGACATCTGGGTCGGCACCCAGCTACCTTAATCCTATAATTCAGCCTTATGTTCCTACTCACTCCCTCCGCTCCTCCAAGAACCATCATCTGGCTCTGCCATCCCTACACACAAGGTAAACCCAGTCCAGATTCTTCTCTTTTGTGGTTCCCCGCTGGTGGAATGAGCTGCCTAAGCTGACAAGAACCTCTCTATCTTCAAAAACGTCCTGAAGACTCATCTGTTCAGAGAGCATCTCCTCTCCTATCGCACGTCTTGCACTACTCTTACATAAAGATTTTAGCACTCAGTACTCTCCTCTGGTTCTCACACTGTCCTGAAACTTAGTTGTCTCCTCCTATTGTAAGTCGCTTTTGATATAATTTCCTGCCAAATGAATGTAATGTATTGTAATGTTGAAGAATTAACAGTGACATATCAAAGAAATATATCCACATATCCATGTCCGGGGTGGTGGTAACTCAGTGGGTAGGATACTTGCCTCTGGACCCAGAGGTCATGGGTTCGAATCCTACCTTCAGCACACCACCACTGGGTTCCTGAGCAAGACCCTTAACTCCAAGTTGCTCCAGGGAGACTGTCCCCTGTAGTTAGGGAATGGAAGTTGCTTTGGATAAAAGCGCCTGCTAAATGTAAATATTGATACCATTTGTATGAGTGTTGTTGTTTTGTTTTTTACCAGTGAGTTCAAATATGTTTTTGTATTGATAATGTGGCTTTTAGTGTCAGATTTATAGAGATGGGAGTCTGATGTATGACTGGAAAGAACTGCCCAAGTGAGACTTTCCTCTCAGTTTTAGGTAACTGTGTAAAGGTAAATTTCAAATACTCCATTATTGGCCATTCACATCATGTATGAAATCAATTAGCTAGTCTGCTATCTGTGTTTCTCTGTGGGGCTAAGCAAAACATTGCTGCCGCTGCTGCTACAGTGTCTTTAGGTGTAAATAAGGAGCTGGGGAATAAACTTTAGCTTTCTTATCTAGTTAGCCAGCTAGCTAGTGGACTGTGCTTCTGAAACTGAATGTGTGCCAGCTACTGTTAGCTTGTGTCAATGTTAACTTAGCTCTGTCATGCAAATCTGCCTCAGTGTTGTAGACAAAATGTGATTTCAGATGTGGTCCGGTTACCACAGGTAGCTTACATGTATCAGATGTGTCATTATAGTCAGAAATACTATCTTTACTAAAGCCAGAGAAAAAACAGATTACATGTTTAATAGAACATGCTAGTGATAGCAGAAAAACAGAAATGACCACCATCGTTCTTGAAAAAAAGTGGAACTAGAGTGGGAAAATATTTCTGAAAATACCTTCTTGAAAAAATATCTGGACATGTTTATACACAGCATATAAGAGACAACTCTTCGTATATTCTTTAGCTTTTCTTATGAGTGGCAAGGCTTAGCACCACTTACCAAACCTTTAATGAGAGCAAGTTAACTTCAAACGCTCGACCTCAAGGGAATGGAATTGGAGAGAATTTTGAAGTCTGTGTAAAATGAGGGGGAGATAGAGTGGGACATGAGAACGCAAAGCATTGCACACGTTTCTGTAATAGGTTTGGTCAGTCTCACACACACTGGAAACCAAATGACATTCCCAGCCTTACAATTAACATCCATTTCCACTCAATTTTTATAGTACCGCACCCCTCAAATTACCATGAAAAAGAGGTGTGACCAATCATATTCCATTTGAACCCAGCTGGAGGTTCCTTTGTGTTCCAGCTCCAACACAGGACATGAATATGGGCTGCTACGATACAGGAGTTACATGCTATAATATTATAATGCAGTTTTAAGCTCAGGAGAGCTATCACTGACCCATTTACAAACACATACAAAGAAGGACAGAGATAACACATTGGTTGTAAATTGACACTTATGAGAATTGAACAGTGCCGTTGCCTGAAGGCCTGTGATGAAGTTGGTTTCAGATGTTAGATAGTTCGGGTATGCTTGCCCTTTATTGAGCCAATGTATAGTGTGCCTCCTTAGAGCCTCCTTATATGAATAACTTGCTTTCTTAAATCATAAAAGGATATTCTATTCTATTTTTTTATCTGCATAGTTTAATGGTTGAGATTTGGAGCGGCTTGATGTAAAATGGTTCATCGTACATAAATGCAGTCAAATTCCTTTACAGTGGTAGTGATAGGAACCAGAAGTCAAGATGTCTACAACAAAAATATCAAAAAGGTCCAAGAGGACCAAATAACCCCCTAGTTTTTATATGTAATGCTGATAAAGGTATATATCTGCCCACTGTGAGTGGATTTTAAAAAATACATTCAAGGTCACAGCTATTGTGAAACAATGTCTAAGGCATGTCAGCATAAAAACCATTTCATGTAGTATTTTCCTGTGAGGAAGATTATGCACTCTTTAAACACTTCAGATATCTGATTCCTTTAAAGTAACACTGTGAACAATTCTGGCTTGTTATGTTTCTCTAGAACAGCACATTTCATATCAAATCCCTTTTAATGGCTTTGTTTACATCTTAAATCTTTAATTATCAGAGGTGTGGACTCACATGACTTTGACATGAAACTAAAGACTCGACTTGACAAAATAAAAAAAAAATACTTGAAATACTTGATGCACTCCAGTGACCCACACTTACACTTATATATACACTTTATGTAAATGCTGTTCAATTAGGACACTTTGGTTTATGTTATTTGACATGTAAATTTATTTCAGACA
Organism: Hydrocynus forskahlii; assembly: GCA_037974365.1. Lineage (NCBI taxonomy): Eukaryota > Metazoa > Chordata > Actinopteri > Characiformes > Alestidae > Hydrocynus > Hydrocynus forskahlii. Next base: position 7,687,980 of record JBBPCX010000038.1, read on the forward strand.
AGCTGTTTTTAGTTTATATTCCACTAGTTAGAGTCATCACTGCGTGCCTGAAATCTGAAAACATGGAGTATATTTGCCATCATGATTCATTTGTATTTTTAGAAATCACAGAATTTACCCTGTATGGCTTGCCAGAATAGGCAGCAGGAGGAAACTCTAGCAAGCTAAGCTGCTAGTCAGCTTGATGTACTGTATAATCATCTAGTATTCAGTTTGATGGGTGTGCTTTAAACCTGGGAGGGGACACTGAATTCTCAAACCATGCTCTCAAAGATCATTTAAAAGGCTTATGTCATACTTTTTTACTGTATTGTGTAACTTTCCCTGAGGTGGAGTTAAGGCAACTGCTCAGAATCAAAGCTAAACATAAGAGAGTAGGCCTATAATTTGAATTACAAGAAATGTACCTTATAATTTGTCCCTCACATCTACACATACACATACATTTAGCTGTTTACAGTTTTGCAGGGGCATATACCTTCTACCGACACTCATTGACCTTTTAATCTGCTATACCTATGATACAGCTGAATATAGTAGGTCTGTTGCTGCACAATTTATAAGCCCCCATACACAGGTCAACATATGACCACTGGAAAATCCTATTTGGGTGACAAACCATTCTCAGCAGTGACACAAACATTGCAGCCACACATAATTGCGTCTTATATTGGTACATGTTCATACATAAAGTGTGTATACCTCTTGCATCTCCCTTTTGGTTCATTTGACTCTTCATCTCCCTATGTCCTCCTCATTAGTCTCAGGATCTACTCCAGTCTCTCAGAGTTCCACTCTGTGCTGTGTTCACACCACTGCTAACTGTGTCTATTAGAGCCACTCTCTGTTTTTCTGTTTGGGCCATAAATATCATGAAATGACAGGAAAACACGGTTATGAACTTTTGTGAGCACCCTTAAGAGAACCTAAGTGGCATTTGTAAATGTCGATAGACATCACAGAGTACCACCTCGTTCTGATTATATCCCAGGGAAATTATGGCTATGCCCCATCTTGCCTCTAGCACTCATTCTTGACTTGATCACCTCACTGTGAAGTTTTATCTTGTGGAACCAATTAAACCCAGTGTAATAATGCCGGATTTCTCCATGCTGTTTGTATTACAGCTTTTTCATGCATTTTTGCGGGGCGCTGCGGGTCATAGTTAAGGTAGCGGAGGGTGATGATTAAGATAAAGCATATTGTGTGTGTTGAGGTAAGTGACCTGCCGTTCAGTGTAGATAAGGCCCCAATTAATCTGCACTGAATTGCAGTTGTGTAAAATAAAGATAATTACAAAATCACCAGGCTACATAGCTTTGATAGATTTTTTTTGTTACCCAGTGTTATTGCTGTGAGAAGGAAGAAATTAAATGGATTATATCACGCTCCCTCTCTCAGATGGATTACAACTGCTTTTAAATAACGGTGAGAGCAATTTCATCAGCCCGGCAATCCAAGCAGCCACTGACAGCCACTATGTGATTCAAATTGAACTCTCTTCATTTTAATAAACCCTGTGACACACAGACACACACACATGCATACACACACTGCGCTTGTCACGCTGGGAATGAGGCCCAGGATGCACCAAGCCTATGTTGAAGAACTTGCAAAAAACTATGACCGGCTGAAATTGTCTTCCGTCAGCTCATGTCTCCTGTTAAAAAACAAAAATTACACTCGAACACACTGCAGAGATATCAGCTTATGGTCAACATATACACATGCTCTCAGAGCTGGCAGTTGTCTTAAACTGCAGCGTACATAGTACTTATTGCTTCAGATTCTTTTTGCAAAACTGAATGCTGTCACATGCGGGTAGTGTAGGGGAGCCCGGATGGCACCTCCCCTCCAACGGCACACTCTGGAGCGCCAGGAGGGTCCGGACCCTCCCAGGTGCGGCGGAGGGGTCCGTAGTGGAAAAAGTGGTCCCATCACCAGAACAGGGATGCCGGCTGCGGCGTCGAGTGTAGGAATCAGTGGCAGAAGCGTCGGGAACTGGAACTGGGACCCGGGTCTGTGGAGCCAGCAGCTGGCGCCAGCGGTGATGCCATCCCGTGGACCCGCAGAGCACAAGGGAAGACGTCCCTCCATGTGGGCGCCGGCGTCAGACAGATCCAGGAGCCTATTCCTGGGTTGCAGACATGGAAGCCTGCCTGGAGGCCAGCGTGTGGACCTGCCAGGGAAGACGTCCCTCGACGCCAGCAGAGAGGCCGGTGCGCCCGCAGCTGGTGTTGGCACCATCATCTGCGCGCCCTGGACCTGCCTTGAAGTCCACTTCCTGCGTGCATGCGAGGGGACCTGCCGTGGGACCAGCGCTGGGGCTGGAGGAGCACCAGGGAAGACTTCCCTCGGCGCCACCTCGGATTTCACTACCGCACCACAGGTTTGGGGGACCAGGCTCGGATCCAGTCTGGGCTGAGCCCTTAGCACGGGCTCCAGTCTCCATGGAGCCGCCAGTATGGGAGCAGCCGTCTTCTTTAGAATCTGAGTCTGGGAGTTCGCGGGGGAACCTGCTGCGCCTCTGAGTGGTCGGTCAGTCTGTCAAGTGTTGGTGCGGTAGTGAGCGAGGCGCAGATGCAGGATTCCTCCTCAAAACACAAAGAGGCAGGAGGGCCAAAACACAAGGAATACATAAAACAGGAGAAACAGGAAGGACGCGTAGGGTGAGGGTTGACCGACACAAAGGCAAGCCTCTCTAGAACTTAAATATAAACAAGATTAAGACCTTAACAAATAAGCCAGCACAATCACTTTAACACAAACACGGGACAGCTGACAGAACACGTGAAATGACATAAACACAGACCGTTTCAAATTAACAGTCCCACATATATACATTAACCAACAGCGGCCTCTAGCGGCCGCTGACCAGGAATGTCACAAATACCTTTGTTTATACAACAATCTATACAAGAAAAAGTAAACTTAAGGGGAATTATCCTTTAAAGGATAATTATCCTACATGTTTTTTTTCTTACTTTTATATTTTCCCCTGAATATGCATAGATGTGTTGGCAACAGGACTTTATGTATAGACTGGAGTATGGAGAGTTTGAAACTTTAACAGTGCTTACATGCTACAGCAAACTTTTTATAAAATGCAAGGGCAGTTTTATGTTATGAGCTCTTTTAAAGTGAATGTGTATTAAACTTGGAAACACATGTACAATTTGCACATGTTCACAAAAATAAGACAAATAATGTCTTATACGTCTTATAATGTTATTATACACGGATCATCCAAAACATTAAAACTGTTTAATATTGAGTAGGTCCCACTCATGCAGCAAAAACAGCAGATCCTTTCAACCCTGTAAGTTGCAAGGTGAGGCCTCCATGGATTGGACTAGTTTGTCCAGCACATCCCACAAACGCTTGATCGGATTGAGATCTGAATTTGGAGGCCACGCCACCACCTTGATCTCTTTGTCATGTTCCTAAAAGCTTTCCTGATCGATTTTTGCAGTGTGGAAGGGAACATTTTCCTGCTGGAAAAGGCAAGTGCCATTGAGGAATAATGTTGCTATGAAGGGGTGGAAATGATCCGCAACAGTGTTTAGGTAGGTTGTACGTGTCAATATGCCAGGAGTGTTAAGAAAGGGGAAAGGAGCAGTATGTTAGATGCAGGTTGCAGCTAAACATGTCAAGAAAGTAAATTCCCAGGAGGGTTGGTGACCACAGGCCCAGAGCATCACACTGCATTCTTCCCATGGTGCATCCTGGTGCCTTGTTCGTCCACATGGTAGGTGATGCACATGCACCCGGCTGTCCACATGAAGTTGAAGAAAACATTTCATCAGACCAGGTCGCCTGTAGGGTGGTAGTAGCCCTGTGGGTCAAACACTTGCCTGTGAACCTGATGACCACAAAGTTGCAGGTTCAAACACCCCAACTTTCTATCATTGTATCCTTGAGCAAGACACTTAACCCTCAGTTTCTCCAGGGGGACTGTCCCTGTAACTAATTCAGTTCAATTTTATCTATATAGTGCTTTTTAAAACCAAGTTGTCACAAAGCAGCTTTTCAGAATACAGGTCCGAGACCCTAGTAAGCCAAAGCCAGAGGCGAGGAAAAACTCCCTCAGCTGGAGGAAGAAACCTCGGGAGGAACCAAGACTCAAAAGGGGAACGCATCCTCCTCAGGTCGACCCGAAGAGAAAGAAAAAAGAGTCTTTATGGGGATAAATAACAAGAGAAGGCCTTCATGAACAGCATTATTGACAAATTTTGTTGGAAGAGTAGCAGAGTCTGTAGTCCATAAACAACAGGATCAGGAGCAACAATCTCCGCCGGAGCTTTAAGCAGCAGTTGCCCACAGTTGGCACAAATGGAGCCAAAACCAGTCGAGGACAATTTGGCACCAACAATAGAAGGCCCAGGAGGGTGATGACCTGGGGTCCCACGGTGATCAGTGCGGCTAGATAAATGTGCAGCAGTTACCCCCTGAGAAAACAGAGAAGAGAGTTAGTTCTGTTTAAATTTGCAGAGGATTATTTATATCTGTGAGGAGTGCAAGGTATAACTCCGGCAGAACCGAGAGACACCGGCGCACCTCCACTCCACCGCAACAAACCTGAGTGAACGTGAGGAGTGCTGGGGCGACAGTGTCCCAGTTGGGGCTGGGATGGGCACTGCCCACCAGAGACAAACCATGCCCACCCTACAAAATGCTTTGTCTGTCCAATTAAAACTCTGGAGAGAAAAAAAACCATTTGTTTTTCAAAACTGAGCCGCTTTCCAATTGGCCCATTTGAGCTGTTCACACAGTTAACTTTGCCGTGCATTTTACAGCACAGTTTGAACCTGTTGACCGCATTCTTTAAATAAAACAGGGCACAAGTTCAATTCTTCTTTTATTTTCTGGTTGGTAACACCAAAAGCTATGCGTAGGTGGCTTATTAAAAAGCAGATATCTTCGACCTCTGTCGCTCCGCAGCCCTACCAACATGGAGCACGGAGCACCGCATTCTCACTCCACTCTGAACAATACTGTACTATACTGTCAACCCCTGAAATTCGCAGGCATTAGGTTCCAAGAGCACCCACAAATTGTGAAAAACTGCAAATTTGTGATGGGGTAAAAATGCCTATACATGCCTATTTTGTAGTGTAAACAAACAGTGTAAACAAACAGTGCCATGTTTTGTAGTGCCACAAAACATGCTCACAAAACACTTAATACATTACCCTTAAAAAATGTGAAGGTAAACCTGTATCACAGAAAATCTAGACATGAATGAATTTCTTTCAGAATTTGCCAAGTGTAACGCAGGCTGGTCCTGTGGAGAATATCCAGGTTAAACACTGGAAACTGATCACCTATAGCCTCCCTAATGACTACACATTTCTGTTCTTGCTCTCATATGTTGTATACATTTGATTTTATTGACATTACCTTTTAAATGTAGTTCTATATTTGTACACAAAAAATAATAAAAGTTCCATTGGGTCTGCTAATTTTGTTGAACAATTGGTTATGATTTCTGCCTCAATTTTTGCTTTTATAAGTTATATAAAAAGTTGTTAAGATAAGATAAGATAAGATAAACCTTTATTTGTCCCACAAGTGGGAAATTTGCTTTTTTACAGCAGAAAGTGGACAGAACAAAGTTAAGAGCAGTAAAAATTAAGAAAACAATAGAATAGAATAAAATACTATACCAACAGTACAGTGTAAAATGTACACTATACATTTTAGAAAAATAAATATGGACATCTGTATTGTAAAATATATACATATATGTATATGTAAACTATATTTAAACTCAGTGTAGACTTAGGCAAGATGTATGTATGTATGTACACAGTGAGTA
>JBBPCX010000038.1:7721947-7735781 GCA_037974365.1 Hydrocynus forskahlii
TAAAGCGCTAACTAACAAATACGTCTCCTCATCCCATAATGCACAGCGCAGCTGACTACGGCAGCTGGATTAGTGCAAAAAGGCGCAATACTGTTTGCAGTTGGGTCTGTTCGAGTTCGGATCATGTTGTCACCACAAACGAACTGCTCCAGGGTTCGTTTGAAAGCGTACCGAGACCACCTCTCCAAGGAGGTCCACTCGGGTGCGATTGTTACATTCACACCTGCCCAAACAAACCGCACCAACTAGGAAAACGAACTCTAGTGCGATTCAACCGAACTAAATGAGGCATGTGTGAAAGCACCCTAAGTCCAGGGGCTACTGCCAAAAAGTCTTTGTTCTACTTCTCTTTTTATCTAAATATGACGCTAGCGACCAACATATCCAAATCACTGAAGGGTTACAATCATAAAGCTATTTTGGGCTGCTTCAGTGTTACCACCCCCTGGCAAAAATGATAGAATCACTGCACTTACAGGCTGCTCATCCAGTTTGTTTATTTTGTAACAAATAAGAAAATCACATTCACGACACAAATCATTTTTGTTTAATAGCTGAACATTCCAGCTTCATGCTTTACATTTATTTCATTATTCATCTGACATAATTAGCGGCAGCAGCTCATGTTGCATGAATGACATTAGTGTCTGTCAAGACTCAAACAAACAACTTATGTGGACAGTGTAATTCTAATGTTCTGCTATAAGAACTGTTTATTTCCCTTGCTTGCTGTGGAACACCATAGGAATTCATTCTCGCCAGTGATCTAAACCAGGCTTTGCTTGAGACCTTGATTTCTAGTGGTCTGTGGTTTGTTTGTTAGTACAGGAGGAGTTGTCATACCCGTCAAAAGGAACATAATAAAGACAATGTTTGATTGGACCATGACAAACAACATAGGTGTGAAAATGTAATTTGTAAATCTTTTTTGACAATCTATCACTTTGCACGTAGAGTTCTAGAAAATGTCCTTTGCTAGAAAATATCCATCACAAGTCACCATCTAAGGTTGGTATTAAAAAAAAAACTAGCACTTATTAGCCTTCACAGATAAAGTAATTGCCCTTTACATCTACATCAGCTGAACATTTTGTAGTGCCTGTACCACGCAAGAACAAAATTTCATGTCATTATCATGTTACATGGTTACATGTTATATGGTACATAGAGGTGACCTTCAGAGGATTCTTTTCCTAAACTGGGCCTTCGAGAGTGGACTCATGCAGATGAGCCGGACTGAAGGTAAGTGCATACAGGAGAGCGGTCAGCTTGTGCTCCAAACTTTAAGGCCAGCACTGTGAGCACAGCAGGCCAGAGGAATGACACAGAGGACACAGGCACTTGATTCTGGAGAAGCAATCAGACTCTAAGGGGTTTAATGCACTGCCTTGGGTCTGAGCCACAGCAATTGGGTTTGATAGCCGTGTCATTATGAGGGGAGGGCGTCTGGAGGTCTTCAGCAGTCAAGAATTACATCCAGCAAAAGCGCAGTGTGTGTGTGTGTGTGTGTGTGTGTGTGTGTGTGTGTCTGTATGTGTGTTCTGTGTATCATTGCACTGAAGCTGCCATTTTCTCACCTCCTCATGATCCCACTCCCACCTTCTCACTGATTTCCTCTCTATCAAAGTCTCAATGGGTAGAGAGCAGCACTAGACAATAGTCTAACTGCTCCAATGAACCTGAGTGTGCTCCCCTCAAACGAGCCCAATTTGTTTAAACCAGTGGTTCTCAAACTGTGTAACCCATACCACAGGCGTTATGTGTAGCGTCCCCAGGTGGTGTGCCAGGTGACCCTGGAAATTTGTTGTGCACACTGAAATTTGTTGAGGCATTAGGAATTAAAAAGGCAATAATTTAAAATATTTATCAGCTCTGCTTTAAATGTGTTCACATTTATGATCTTCAATTTTCAGACACACAAATAACTGAATTAAAAAAGCATTGCAAACATCTAAACTTAGTCTGAACTAAGGCTGAAAGAAAAATGCTAACAATCATACTGTCACATTTGGTGCATACCAGTCTTGGAAGGAGGCGCAGGCGTGGATTTCCATGACTCAGATTTACTTTATTTACAAAAACCAAACACAAGGAAAGCTTGGATTCGGGCCTCCACCAATCCGCCACCCCAGGTTGGAGCACCGACTTGTTCTCATCGGTTCCTCCCACTGCTGGGTGCAGCGTGCCTCACTCTGTCCACTCGTCCGCAGTCCCCGTGAGCCCGTTCCATCCAGTCCATCTGGCCACAAACCGCTGCACCGCAGTTTATGGGCAGTCCATCTGTCACATTTGGTGCATACCAGTCTTGGAAGGAGGCGCAGGCATGGATTTCCAAGACTCAGATTTACTTTATTTACAAAAACCAAACACAAGGAAGGCTCGAGGGCCAAAACATAAATAAACACCAAAACACAAACTACTGATACAACTTAGGGGAAATGTGAGGGTGGACTGACCACTTAGACATTAACTTAGGTACTATATATACAAATAGGTACACCAGGGCCCTGTATGACGAAGCGAGATTACTGGCTTATCACACTAAGTTCGAGAGTAACTTGGTCACGTGAGGTGCAACTTCATGACTATTACGAAAGGTGAATAGGTTGAACACCAGATATGTTGTCATGGCAACTTAGCAGCGTGTTAATCATGCTCCGACCAGAATATTTTCTTACTCAAGTCGCACTTTAGCGTGAACCCGCCCGCCGCAAGCCCCGCCCCTCCACACACCACTTTTCCGCAGCCAATGGCATGCCTGGAAGATCCACAGGACCTCAGCATCTGAATTGTGATTGGCTCTCTCCGCAGGGTGAGGGTTTTAGAGACAGAATCTTTATTGTAATTTTTATTAAATTAAAACCATATTATTGGTTATGATGTAAGGTACTATCTAAAGGGCTTCGCACATTCCCTCCCCCTTTTTTTCAGATGTTTTCTCACCCACATAGGCTGCTTGTCTACCCTGATATAAATTATGTCCTTGTTACACAACTTTTACTCATGATTGTCTAATATGAACATGACTTTGACGTGACAAAATTACTTTCAGTCCTTAGATATCTTGTGATCACCAGCTCATGCCAACATGAGGGGCAGAACTGAAATGACTTTTGAAATCTTGAAGGCACGTTTTGACGTGTGAAACCAGAGAGGGCCTGTCAGGTGGTGTCAGCATGTGTGGTTCTACACAACATTGCCACCATCAGAAGGGAAAAGACCCCAGTCCTGATGCCTAGCCCCCCTTCCCCAATATTGTTGACCCTTTGACCCTCGACCACCCCACAGGGCGTGCTGTGAGAGAGGCCATCAGTTTTTCACTTAATAAAAAAAAAAAAATACAGACTATGAACACATTGAGGCTTTGTCATGTCTTTGTTTATTTGCTCCTGTTCATATGGAAAGTGAAAATTCTGTAATGCACACACATGTTGATGAAAGACTGATGAACGTATGGCAATAGCTTCTTTTCATGCTCGAGCTTCTCAAATTCAAGTTTTAGTTTTTTTATTTCAAGTTTTGTTTTTATCACAGTCAAGCTCGAGCATGTGCTTGTACAGGCTGTGCACATCGTCTGCTCCTGCCTACATAGACTAAAACGGAGAATCAGCAGTGTTTCATCACCCACATCCTCCTGAAATTTAAAGGAGTACATTTGTCATGTCACATCAGCATGGTTCACGCTTAGTAAAACGGTCATTTGCACACTCACCTGTACCTCAGGATCACAGGAGATGTTGGGCTCTGCAGGTGGAGCAGCTCAATATTCTCCTCCTCCACTGAACACAACGCAATGGAATGTCATGACTGCACAAATGTACACACTGTACAGAGTGATTGTGATGTTACCCTGCACAGGGGGAACATTCCTGCCACCTGGGTCCGAATGGACGCCTCCCTCTACTCCTCCATAATGGGCCTCCATCTATTGTTGGCCAATGCCAACTCCTCTGCAGGCATGAAAGCTTCGGGAGGCCCTCCGCCTGTCGCCTTCGCACCAACCTTTGTCCTAATTTTCCTAATTTTGTAGTAAGGGATGATGATATAAAGCAGACGGTTACACTCCAATTGAAATCATATTGGATTTGAAACCAATAATAAAAACTGTTGTTGGGGAAGCACTCACTTCTAGAAAAAGTTTACTTTATATTCTGAAGCACTTCATGATATAAGAGACACTTGATACTGGATCAGAAAAATATAATAATATAGGGAGACTCTATATAAGGAAGGAGGCATCCTTGTCACAGGCCCAGAGTGGAAACCATTGCCGATGTAGTTTGTTGGTTAATACTACTGTTTTAGAGAACTAATGTAACAGATGAATCCAGGAAATAAGTTTTGGGCCAAAACAATTTTTTCTAATACCACAAAAAGGTATTTCCACTCCATCAAAAGCATTTTTGATGCTATTTCTGCATCAAGGGAGACAACCGTATCTGGAACATCCCTTGATGCAGGAGAGCATATAAAATGAAGGAACCAACACACTAAAGGATTTAGTTGTACTAAAAGGTTCACCAACTGTGAGATATGAAGCAAAGTATGTTGCACGCACACTACATGTAAACAATGGCTAAAATTATAGGGATAGCTATCTGGCAAAACTTCCATGCGGAGGTTCCCTTATGTTGGTCATTTTTAGCAGGTTTCTCTCCTAAAATAACTCACAGGTGGTTTTGAATGATTTGGCTTGATCTGGAGGATATCTCAAGAACCACTCATAAAACAATTAAATAATTTGTCCAACCATTCATTATCTGAGCTGCTTTTCCTTAACCCGGGTCATATCCCAGCAGTCACAGGGCTAAAGGCAGAGACAGGTCACCAGACCATCACAGGGCAGCTGCACAAACAAACACATTTACACTCACACCAGGGGCAATTTAGCATCTACAATTTGCTTGACATGAATGTGTATGGACTACGGGATGAAACTGGTGTAAACCAATGCAAACACAGGGAGGACATGTATACTCCACACGGAAAGGACCCTCAGCCTCCCAGCTGGGACTCAAACACAGGACCTTCTTGTTGTGAGTAGCAATGCTACCCACAACCATGCCATTCTCAACAACTAGTCACCACACTGAAAACTCCCATGATAATTTCATAACCAAGCTTTGGTGCTTCTAATTAGCTAAGATCCCTGCACTTCACAGATGTGGAATACAACATTCACAGGTTTATGTTCACTTGTTGCACCTGAATTCCAAAGCAAGATAGACCCAAGCAAAGACAGAATTCAGTTTGTGCCCTCTTGCTGGGCATTGTTACGTCCCATAGGCGTGTTTGGGCTTCTGTCTGTCTGTATGTGTGTGTGGGTGTGTTTTAGGTTGCCCTGTGACACCTCAGTCATCTCCTCCGCCCCTGGACTTGTTGGGGATCGGAGGAGTGGAATTGGCAGGAGATTTAAAAGGACGTCTAGCGGCAAGGAGAAGGCAGCACCTCTGGCTAGACCTTGTAAGCCGGTGTTTCTCTGCTGCGCGTCGCCACTACTTTGTGCTTGCCCGCCTTTGATGTATGGCTATGGGTTATTTGTATCTGTACTGTCTGCTTGATGATGAGTAAATTGTATAGTTTTATCTGGTGCGTTTTGGTCATGGTTGGTAGGCTGGATCTTTAGATGGTTTGGTCTATTGTTTACGTTCCTGAGCCTAGACCAGGTCGTAACAGGCATGTATAGCATTTTTGTTTTATGTGGCCTCTGCTATTGGCCTCTGCTTTGAGGAGTACTAGCACAACCTTGCTCCAAGTTGAGAGACTGAGTTGGATTGGTTTTCACAACCTTTTTTGCTCTAGTGCTCCTTTACACCACATCGTTTCCTGAACTAGCTTATCAGCTCATTAACAATTCCTTCCTGACCTGCAGTTTTTATGTTAAAGGAAGGACAATTACCAAAATAATGGTTTGGTAAGGTGTCACCTGTAGTGTTTGCAGACACCCTAGTAAGCGTTATCAGTGCCCCTGACTCCCTCTACCCCATGTGTATGAGGGCCTGGCCTATTCCTTTGATTGGCTTGGTTGCATTTGCTGTATCTTTGCCTTTTATTAGCGCCTGCATGAAAATGTATGCCCTGCTCTCAAAGAAAACTGGGGGAGACGCTACCTGTCAGGAAACTCACAAACAAGGCTAGTTAAGACACAACACACCGCATATATTAAACTCTAATGTGCCCACCCATTTCAGTGTGGGGCAGGGTTGCTAAATCCCCTATGACCCCTTCAACCCCCCCTCTCCACCCTGTGGGGCTGATCTGTGCATCACAGAACACTTGCATGCTAGCAAGGGAGGTACACAGTCAGTTGCCCCCCCCCCCCACACAAAAAAAAACTACTCTTCGAAGCTCACAACAAAGGCATCCCACCAGATGTTGTGAATACCATAAAAGCCCCCTCTGTCTCATCTTTCCCCGTCACAAAACACAAACAATAAATGAATTAATCAGTGTGCAGGTAAATAAATAAATAAATAACGTATATATGGAGCTAATTAAACATGTTTATTCCTGTTATCATATGCTGAACCCCCACACCACCACTCTCATCCCCTCCCCCGTCATCACGCCCCCCCACAACCACACACACAGCCGGCCCTTTGCTTGAAGCCATGAATCATTAAGTGGCTGCTAAATTGGTCTCTGGGGCCAGCGCGGCGGCACTAGGGCAGTCAGCGGCTTGTCTCTGCGCTGAGGGCAGGTGCGGCGGCCGACAGCCCATGATCCTTAGCGGCATGGTGCTGAATGAGGGAAGTGGGGGAGGAGGGTGTGCTTCATGCTGGGAGGTGAGCAGCCGGAGGAGCAGTGGCAGCCGAGCGGCTGACATTGCTGCCCGTCACAGCCTGGGCCGAGCTTTGATTAATGAGGGCATTTGAAAGACAATTAGTGGGAGCAGATTTGCCTTCAACTGCCTTATCAATCAGAATGCTTTAATTCAAACCAGAGTGAGCCTCTGTCACCAAAACGGGTGTATCAGCAGCTTAGCCTCCAACAGCCAAACAGGATTGGTAAATGGGTGAAGGCTGAAACAATGTAAACAGTGCAAACTTCTGGGAACTCGCAGCGGAGCTTCCATCCCAAGTTCCACTATGCATAGCCAGTGGAGCTGAAACACATTTTATTGATGAGAACAATGAAAATACTGTCTTGTTAAACTTGCCAGTATTTCATAGAAGCCATAAAAAATATAATGTCGAGTCTCCAAATCAGTGCATAAATGTAATAAAACACCACTGCAGTCTGCCTAATCATTAAGTTATGATCTCAAATTATGATCGTAGATCATACAGCTGGGGTTTTTTTTACTGAAACGGGCACAGTAGTTACAACCAGGAGATTTGTAGGGCAGGAAGTTTTTTAGCAGGGGGTGAAAAAGCTCTTTTGTTATTAAAGAGGCTCAAACAAAAGCTGACAGAATCAAAGGCTGCAATTCTAGAGATATTTCCACTACTTTCTGACAACTCTACAAATACACATATTAGGAGTTCACTTTAATTTCTCCAACACGTCCTCTCACCTCTGCTAGCTGGGCACACAATTACACTTGTCAATCTTTCAAACCCAAATGATCTGAACCACTGGAGAAATGATGCACCAAAAGCTCTTAAGCGGGAGGAGGGGGAAGACATGTATTTTTGTAAGCTAAAACAAGTGAGTAAAAAGTGCCTCTATTGATCCGACTCCTTGTAGATAAAGCAAGTGCAATGGGTGAGAAGAAACAAACACATGGGGTAGACGGCACCTCTAGGTGGAAAATCAATAATGCTGCCTAACTCAGTGGTCTTCTCCGGTCAGGCCATTCTCCATGGGCTAAGGGGTTGAGGTGGGAATAGCTGGAGGGAGAACATGCGTTGATTTCTTTTTTATATATTTTTTCACAGATATTTTTCCAGCTGCGACTCTGTAATGTTAGTTTAGCTCATGTGCATTTAGCCTGCAGAGGGTGCAGTGGTACAGCGGGGTTGACTTCGAACTGAATGACTTTTTGCTAAACTCTGCCACAGCAGTGACATTATGTTGTCATTATAAGAAAGAAAACAAATAACTGTGTCAGTAAAGAGTTTATTTAGATCAGTTAGTTATTTTAAGTCGATTAAATTCCATTTGCTCTGTAAATGCTCAGTTTCATTGTAAAAGGAGGTTTCCCACTTAATGTATTTCCCCGTGACAATAAAGGCTGGGTTAAGGTAAGGGTACTGTTTTGTAAGCAACTGATTTAGATTGTGTTAAAGAGCATAATTAGACACAAAGGGGTTAACTGTGAGGAAATCTGGAGCAGAGGTTCAGTAAAATGAACACTGCAGGAATTCTTCTTTAAACTGCAGGACCTCTGTCAGGAGGTTTCACATGTGCAAAGAGAAGTTGCTATATTACAAAGAAAATTATGTAATTTAGTTAATACTGTAACTCAAAGCAAACCCTGTAACAGTATGAGATGACAGTCTACAGTTACATCGTTATACAGTTTACATCCACTAATAAGACAAATAGACAAAAACTGAACTTTGTTCTTGCCCTCCCAAGTCACTCAGTGCGTCCTGTGCATGCTTGGACATTATCCTTTTAGCCAGACCAAACTCATATTGGCTGGGACATATTGGAACAAACAGCAAAAGTAGCAATGTTGGAGAAATGGGAAGGAGGTTGTTGTATTGTGTTTCTGTAGGAAAATTTGATAGGTTAGGTAGCGGCCCAATTAGCACCAGTCTACATTTTAGGGGAGGACTCAATTGAAGATGTTTGAAAATCATAGATTCACCCCATGAAGGCCATTCTAATTATGAGTCAAGGAAATGGGAATGATAAACTCTGCAGTGCAGGGCTGTGGCCTTCCAAGGCCTTCCTGACTAGCTTCCAGCAATTTAAAAGCTGTTGAAGCATATTTTAAAAGGGCACAGACAAAAGGCCATCTTGATTTAAAATGAACAATTTCTTGTCTGAAACGTGTTGATTGAAAATGTAAAACATTATTAAATATGCCATTTATAGTATGAAAACACATAGCCTATTATAACATTTAAACTAAACATGAAGTTGGATTTTAGCTGCTCTGAACAAGTTCAGCCTTGACCTTAGCAAGAAGTCAGAAACAATCATTTTCCAGTCAGCTAGCATTAAAAGTCAGACTTGCCTACATAGGGTTATAACATCATTAGAGCAGGGGTCAGAACGGGAGGATCTGGAGAGCGAGACAGTATTTTGGCTTCTACAAAACAGTCAGGGGAGTGTAAAAACCTGACAACGAGAAGAGAAATCAGCTAGTAGCATGTCCTTGTTTGTGCTAAAGTCTGGAATTAAGGCTTCAGGCTAGGCTAGGCTCCCACTGCTAGCTCACTAGCTCTCTCTTGCACTGCCCTGTTAGTCAGGAGCACACTGGCTGTTCACTATTTTCCATTAGGCATTTATTTCACGGGAAATTTCTGTTCTCCATGCTGTAATTGGTATGTAGCCATCTTCTAATGTGGAGGCAGGGTGTTTTGGAAATGGGGATGGCGATCGACGCCGGTGAAGTATGCATAAATTGCCCCTTTAAGCAGCACATTACTGGATTGTAATTCTGTATTATTTGCTGCAAACACTGTGTGAAATACTTGATTTTGCTCAGGGTAAAAATTGTAACTAATTACATTAGCTGGATACCAGGCTTTTCTATTTGAGCATTATCGACATTACTTGAAAGCAATGGCTACCAAGGGCTCAGCTACGGAAAACAGTTCAGTATTAGTCACTTTATGGTTCATGGGCTAGCCTTAATTTGTGGTTTTCTTTTTTCCTTATTACTCCCATGTTTAATGCATTTAAAGGACGGGTAGCATACATTATTAGCCCCCAATGCTGCGTTTAGCAGTAGTGGTCCATAGAATAAGGTGCTTTGATCGTGGTTTCACAAGCTTTAATTAGTCTTATGAGTGCCAAATACAGCTCACCCAGGAACCCATGCTCATTTTGCTATGTTTTTCTGTCTCCAGGAGACATGGCCATGTACGTGTATTTAGTTTCATAACAGGCATTTGTTCTTGAAGAGGCATTAAAAAAATCAGTAATAATGAGGGCGAGGTAATTATGTCTTTCCTTCCCAGTGTTCTTTCTTAACTTTTTCAGGAGTCCAGTTACTGCAAATTAGAAATCCATGATGTGTTTGGAATTCCACAAACACACACACGCACTATTGAATGACAAATCGCAAAAAGACTTTTTCTTCAGTGGAGGCCAAACTGGGGGTTTGTAATGATATTCAGTTTCAAACAGAAGAACGTTCTAATGGGCAATTAAGACGATCAAGCCTGCCAAACTACATGTGAAGAACAGAGACCTGCTGCCAGCCATTACGTGTGTGTGTCCGCATTTTCTCCTGGCAAGGGCTTTTGTCTTACACATGTGCGAGAGGTAGGCAGTGGGAAGAGGTGCTTCACCAAAAGCACAATATAATTGAACTTTCCATATTATTTCTCACTAATATGTGCTGCCACTTGGTCTCATTAGTGAAATGATGTGCTCTCCAGTTCGGGAATGAACTCTTTGCCCGAGTAATTAAAGCGCCTAAAGTTTCCAGTCCTTTGTTTAAAGAATTCGTCCTTGTGCTCTCCATGCCCCATCAGCTGCCTAATTAGCAGGGCCTTTGTGTGATTAAAAATTCTCACAGAGATTCCATTGGATATTTTCCTCTGTTAATGAGTGTTTGTGGACAGCTGGGAACGGGGCGCTGGCTCCCTCCTCGTCGGACCTCCTGTGTGCCGGGCTAGACCTCTGTCAGGGCCCGCAAGTGAAAGCTGTCATTTCTGTAATGGGGATGGAAACTGGTCAAAAAAAACAGCGCCGATGCCCTCCCATAGGACTGGAAATGCCGTGAAATATAAATGAGAATGAATATTCATATTTTTTCTCTCCCTCTCTCTTTCTCTCTTTATCTTTCCCCCCCTTAACCCTGATTCAATAAAAAGTGCTGAGTATTAATATACATGTCTGTCAATTTAACTAGCCCCTTGGAACTTGGCACTGGCATCGGGCCATTAATGTGGCCCCTGGCTTCATTTGCTATTATCCTCAGGTTCTTTCTCTCTCCAAAGTTAGGGTCACCCTCTCCGCTGAGAATTGCTCACTGGAAGCCTTCCCTTTTGTACCACTTTCTACCCACTTAGCCAAGGGAGAAAGAGAGGCCGTGAGAGAAGCAGAGAGGCATTTAATGAAGCCCACTCGGAAGTAAGGAAAAAGCAGGGGTCAAACTCAAATGAAAGGAGGAAAGACAAGAAATGGGTGTGCAAAAACTGTAATCTGGAGAGAAAAAGAAGGGGAGGGAGAGTTTTGAAAAGAGGCTGTCTAGCTGGCCTGTGGTACTGGACAGCTCACACAGTGCAAACCTACTGAACCCACTACATCGCCTATTGCTTGATAATCAGTTAATTTTTATACTTCAAAATCATTTTTCTTTTACCAATAGTATGTGACATATTTATATTGTTCAGAAGTAGCTTTTAGATCAAAGCTACTTCTTGCAATGGCAGCTGTTGTGTGGACTGTCCCCAAATATTCTGCATATTTACAATTCTGAAAAAGATGCGTATCCCTTCCTCTGTTAGCTATGCTTACTTAAGTTTGAGCGACGAATGGTGAATGGTTTTACATCTCATTTTTCTTCACTTTCTAAACCAGGCATAAATTTGAAGTGTTGTTGGAGGATTTTATTTACCAGTGTCAACTGTGGTTGAATAAAAGCTCGGTCCTCAAACACATGCTTGAAGAAAATTTACCAACAGAATATTTTAGTTCTTAGGATCAGATGTGTGCGAGTGAAAAGACATAGGGCAAAATATGCCAATTAATGATACTGTTTCACACATTCTGTTGCTTTGAGTAGATTTAAGGCCTTGAGAGGAAAAGTGGACCACTTGTTTGGGTATCAGCTCTTTTAACGTCAATACCATCTAAGCACTGTATATTTTGCGGGGAATAATAAACCAAGTCCATATGCAATTCCGGAATATTCGCTAGATGGCAGTGATGTTCGCTAGATGCCATTGATTTGCCATGCAGCTTAGATTTTCACTGGCTGAATTCTCAAAACAGTAGAAACTGGACTTTGTCCACTCTTCCCCTAAAGGTCTCATTTATACCTCTGGAGAAGGTTATGATGGGAAAGATGGTCAACACTTGTTAATCTTGTTTTCTCCCGATGTCTTTTGTTTTGACCTTGTCAACAGCTCCATTATTTCACTGCACCTCTTAAACCCTAAACTTCATGAGGTTTCCAGTCATATGAGCAACCTTAATACGTGGAACACTAAGTTCTGTATTACTGTGAGCAAATGTCCCATTATTTTACAAATAACTGACAGCATATGTCTTAGAATGATGTAGAAATCCCAAATAAGCAAGGCACTTAATGCTAAAAGGCCACAGCTGTTGACCTCCTCTACCACTGATTTCACAATATTTTCAATAAGTACTCTAACTTTCATAAGTTTTGTATTCTGTTCTTTGACAAATAAATAAGAAGAGTTCATTTAGAATGATATAGTCTTTTAGGAGCCCCAAACAAACGGCTAATGCTAAAAGATAAAACATTTTTGGCAGTGAACATAGAAGACAGTAGGATATGTGAGCTCACAGCATGAAGGCCAGAGGCAGTGTGAGACAAATCGATGGTGCGATAAGCACTTGGCATGAGTTTGGAGAAAGTGTTGAATGAAGTGATTCCACAGAACTTTAATTACAGTGCTGAAGGAATGGATAGATTTCTGGAAACACCATAATAAACAGAGAGCTTGTATAATGGGGAGCCCATCTGATTATCCTTCTATTTAAAGAATCTCATCTCCAGAGAACATGGTGCCTAATGATAGAACATCCCACTGAACAATTTACACCTGAAAGATTTTGCTTTGAAAAAAGGAAAAATCCATTGAAACTTAATTGAACAAAGTGATGGGAAATGATCTGTTGCCCCAATCCAATATGATTTACAAAAGGCACTGTGATGTGCCTTGTGAAAAGTGCCCTGTGGTGAAGGTTGAGGAGATTAGGCTTGATTATCAAATAATGAATCAGACATCAATGTAGTTCTAATTGCTTGCTCCAATGACTGCATCTGTTGATGTGCCCTCGCCACGTACTTTCTTTACTCTCTCATTTCTCAATCACCCTGCTAATTTGCATCTTTTTCTTATAGGAGGGGGTCATAGCTCCGAGCTCAAGTACTTTAACAATGCATTGGGCCTACAGTTCAATACAGGCCCGATGTACACAAAAAACACATAAAAGAAAACTTTTAGGGCAGTGTTCAAATGTCCCTTCTAAGGTAAGAGCTGAAATGCCCTCTTCTTTTTGAGACAATGTGTTTGTCTGAGTTTTAATTGAAATCAAATATTGGAAGTCTTTTTTTCTTCCCTGTCCTGGCAGCTGCACTGCTCTGTGAGGCGACTTGCGGATATTTAATAAGCTACAGTGTTAAATGTTGTTTCATTAGGTGTGAAAAGGCCCAATAACTCAATAGCCAGGAGCCGAACTGCCTTCTGGCACAGGGTGCCTGCTTTCTTAATCTGTTTTTCATTCCATCTGGCGAGTGGCTGCAGCAATCTTGGAGCTCTGCTACAAAGAACAAATTTATCATCACTGGCCCCCTGCAAAATCTGATGAGAAGTTGTGCCTGCCTCTTGAAGATCTCAGACTTTCTGTAGATCTTCCAGGTATACGTAAATGTAGTGGTGTAATGTATGAAATTGTTTTCTGCATTTAACCCATTTACCAAGTGAAGCAGTGGGCAGCCAGTGACGTAGCACCTGAGGAGCAGTGTCTGGAGAGCAGTGTGTGGAGAGCAGCGTAGGGGAGCAGTGTGTGG
>JBBPCX010000038.1:7735881-7774629 GCA_037974365.1 Hydrocynus forskahlii
GGAGACCAGGGGGTGGAGGGCAGGGGAGGGGGGCAGTGAGTGGAGGGCAGTGTAGGGGAGCAGTGTTTGGAGAGCAGTGTAGGGGAGCAGTGTAGGGGAGCAGTGTGTGGGCAGCAGTGTTTGGGGAGCAGTGTAGGAGAGCAGTGTGTGGAGAATAGTGTAGGGGAGCAGTGTGTGGGGAACAGTGTGTGGGGAGCAGTGTGTGGGGAGCAGTGTGTGGGGAGCAGTGTGTGTGGAGAGCAGTGTAGGGGAGTAGTGTAGGGGAGCAGTGTGTGGAGGGCAGTGTAGGGGAGCAGTGTAGCGGAGCAGTGTGTGGAGGGCAGTGTAGGGGAGCAGTGTGTGGAGCGCAATGTAGGGGAGCAGTGTAGGGGAGCAGTGTGTGGAGAGCAGTGTGTGGAGAGCAGTGTAGGGGAGCAGTGTGTGGAGAGCAGTGTAGGGGAGCAGTGTGTGGAGAGCAGTGTAGGGGAGCAGTGTAGGGGAGCAGTGTGTGGAGGGCAGTGTAGGGGAGCAGTGTGTGGGGACAGTATCTTGCTCAAGGGTACCTCAGTCGTGCTACAGGCAGCCCAAGGATTTAAACCCATGACCTTCCGATCACAGGGGCGACTCCTTAACCACCAGGCCACCAGCTGCCCCTGGAGCTTCAAAGAAAGTGTTCATGAGTGAGTTTGTAAATACACTCATAACTAAAAGTCAAACGCTTGCTCACATGAATAGCAATGTTCACATATTTGCAAATGAACAGGGATAACTGAAGCCTTGCTTTTAACCAATAACAAGACTGACTGAACCACAGGGTGTTAGATGAAATATGAACATGTAATGAGCCAAAAAAAAGTGTGCCAACTCTTGGCCATACTGATACACAGGCAGATTTTCTAAACTCTGAAGCCTTGTACGTGAGCCCTGACTTCCCTCTTACGACTACAAAAATGAAATTAGGTTCATCATTTTGCTTTTTTCAAGAGTTTGCTAAAAGGAGGGTAAGTAAAAGCTTTCTCCTGTTCTATTTCATAGAACTAGATATTTATATCCCTAATTGCATACTTGAGACCTGCATCTTAGACTTTAAGGGAAGTTCAACTGAATAATTGCACCTTTTTGGGTTATTAAGTGGGCAGCCCCCTTCCTCAGCACTTTACTGATAGCCCCATGACGTCTCCAGAGGGTTCAGCCTTGAGTCCTGGTGTCCCGGGCTCAGCCCCCAAACACCATCTACCCAGTTGAGGCCCAGCAAGAGTTCTTTCTTTTGAGCCAGAGCCACTGACTGCCTTTTTCAGCAGCTCTGGAGAGGTTCTTTACTGCCCGCCTGTCCTCGCACTCCCATCTCCCGGAGTAGCCTTGATGTTGGGGTTGGTATAAACCTTCTGCAGTCTACTTTGACTGGCTGGACCTTAGCTTTCCAGCCACGTTGTTGCACATCAGCTGCGAGTTCAGTATACCTCAGTTTCTTGCACTCGTAGGCCTTTTCCACTGCATCCTCCCGTGGTACAGTAAGCTCAATGATGTAGATGAGTTGGAGTGATGCCGACCATAGCACAATCTCAGCAGGGGAAGCAGAGTTTTTGACCTAGGTCCACCAACAACAGCTGCCTGGTGTCTAATTCTGGAGTGACACGTCCGACTCAACCCTCTCAACTAATGCTGTTGTCGGGATGCAGAATGCTGTCTATTTGGATGGAGTCTGAGGAAGAGAACTGTTTACTGAATTGTGTTTATTTATTAGTTGTATGGATAGTACAGTAGTATCAAATATTAACAACTAGAACATTAACAGCTAAACAACAGTACTGCAGTTTGAGGTTGTTTCACAATGTTGTCATTCCTGAAATAACTGGGCCTTAGCCAGCTTAGTGGTTTAAGTTATAGAAGTAAGCTTTTTTGTTCAATCTACAACATGTACAGACGAAGAGATGTACTGTGGCTATAAAAGGGAGCAGCCAGCAAGAAAACATGAGCTTCCTTTGTTCTCCCTGACAGGCCAAGTATTTCTTATTTTGTTCTTATTCATTTCATCCTGCATAGATTATTGGTGGGCCTAATTTGCTCAGTGCGAGTCACAGATTGGTGAAGAGAGGAGCCCTCCCCTTGCGTTTCTTCAGGGATGACTTCTGAGGCTCTTAATAAGACGACAAGTGTGCCTTCCCATATTGAACTACATCAAAACCACTAATCCTTGCAGATTGGAGCCGCCCACTGATTTAGATTGTCATTACGTGTTTCATAAATGTTCCGGTCTGGGTTTTTTATGCTCCCTGGATGCAGAGACCTATGGGGAAAAGTGGTGGGTGGAATAAGGAAGGTATAATAGTTCTTTTCATTAGCATTCCTTGCTTTATGCCGAGTTAAACCCGGTATGGCTGATGACCGGAGCCTTCTCAATAGTTCTGTTCCACCTGAGATGAAAGACCCATTTGCAGCACCGATGTCATTTGCCACGGCTTGTATTTCCCTGTTCTCCATCATTTAACTGGGTTTAAGGAGTGTGACAGCACTACAGACACTGTGGCCATTGCACCTAATTGACCAAAGGGACAATACTCAGAACACCAGCGTGACAACAGGGCAGCGGAGGAAAAGATTCTTTGATTTCTTACGACTCTGTATGCGCTGGTGCTACTCCATTATGGCAAGCTCAAGGGAAAATAGGCAGTAAGGAAGTACGTAGGTCCTTTTATGCGAGCCACTGTGGAGCCACAGCTGAATCATTTTCTTCCTGTTCGCTTTTCTCCTCTCTCTCTCTCTTCACTCAGTTCATGTGGAGTTGATAAGTTGATTACTGATAAAGTGTGATTAATTTCAATAAGCCTGCTAATTAAAATGGAATTTTATCTAAATGCTTTTGCTTTGATAGTTAGACATAATTTGCCAGACTTGAAACTAAAAAAGTTTGCACTTTTATGTATTTAATTCCTCTCTTCTTTGAGAGAGCGGCAGGGAGTAACAGGATTTGTCCATTGTGCTCCATTTTGCACAATGTGCTTTTACCATTCAATTAGCCTCTGAGCATTACAGAATCACGCACAAAGTCGTTAGGCCATAGCATTTCTTGGCTGAAATTAAATGTATAATTAAACATAATTAAAGACATAATTGTTTTTAGCAGCAAATAATAACTGAACTAAACCGTGCCCATAAGGAGAATCAATATAAATGCAGGCATTTATTTTAGCTCTTAAGCAAAGTTGATCAATTCAAGGCACTATTTCCAAGGAGAAAAGCTTCAGGAGGAAAAAAGAAAGCATTTGGAATTGTTAAGGGTGATGGGGGTGGGGTGGCGGTGGGGAGAGTCGCTATTGAAATGGACTACTCTATTTTTCATGAACAAGGTCACTTATCAGTGACCGGAAAGTCACCAAGTTCTCTTCATCAATTTAATAAGGATTCAAAATAGAAAAATAGTATGGTCATTTCTTTGTAATACACCCTTGGGCTTTTTATTATGACTTCATTTCCCGATGTAATATTGGAACGTCTCTATAATTGTAAAAGTGTAATAGACTCTAATAGAATTTCATTTTGAACCCTGAATGGTCTATGCCATCTCTGCTCAATTTGAGTAGAATAATGATTTTTAATGTCCACACATGGCTTCCTGTGACCTTATTCAATCTCAGGCCTGATCAGGAAATATATTGATTCAATTACAGCCTGATGACAAGCCAGCTGAGGAGGGGAGGGGAAAAAGGTCAGCATATATTTGAAAATGTAAATCTTAACCATGTCTTTTTGGTTTGTGGAAAAAAAGGCCATTATCTAATGCCATTTAGGTCCAGTAACATCAAGTCACTTTGCTTTTCTTTCTCTCCCTCTCTTTCTCTCTCTCTCTCTCTCTCTCTCTCTCTCTCTCTCTCTTTCTCTCTCTCTGTTTTGTCACAGTGTTTAGGACAGAGTTCCCTCTTGTCTGAGCTTGTAATATCTGAAATCGTTTTACAAAAGGGCCACTATGTTGGGTCTACGCTTTGGACCACTACTAGACTGAAGGGGCATTTTGCCGAGGGTCAGCCACACTGCAGTGTTTTCTTTTCATGAGCATATTCTGCGGGTGTTGCTCAGTGGCTCGTTATTGGGTAAATTTAAAAATGTAATGGAGTGCTCTGATTCCACTCAGAGCAAATTACTTGCACATCACAACGGCTGCTAATTCTTACTTTGGTAATTAAAAACTCATTAAAATTAAAGTGTTCATTTGCATACCTCTGTGTGTTGCATCTTAAATTATTAATTGAAGATAAATAAATGAATGCAATTTAGAGGAATAAATGGTTGAGCAGATGCACCTGTAGAACTGTGTTGATTTTGTTTTTGTTGACATTGAGGACATCACGGAGGGGATGCTGCTCCATCTAATGGCCCTCCGGGTTCCTTTGTTTACCCTCACGTTCTCTGTAATTACCTCAAGAGCTTTAAGTAAGTGATGACCAACACACACAGCAATGTTTAAAAGAGTCTTATTGGATCTGGAATAGTGGGTCTGAGAAAGAGAAGATTAGTGTTAAACCTGCTAACACAGTCAAGTCAGATTAAATCTAACCATTGTGTAGATGTTCTTTTGTAGTTTGTTTAATCACTGTACCATAAAAAGGCTCTTCCCTTAAACTACTCGTTGCTAGCTTCCTCAAGTTTCCAATCATACGTTT
Source organism: Hydrocynus forskahlii (assembly GCA_037974365.1). Lineage (NCBI taxonomy): Eukaryota > Metazoa > Chordata > Actinopteri > Characiformes > Alestidae > Hydrocynus > Hydrocynus forskahlii. The sequence goes on from JBBPCX010000038.1 coordinate 7,740,519, forward strand.
TCATACGTTTTCATCTGTCAGTCACACAATGGACCAAAAACATCACTTGACAATAGGACGATAATAACCAAATATATATTAAGTAACTAGTTACACAGAACACCACCATGGCTGAAATACCAACATGTTTTGGAATAAGAAAAACATGTTAAAACAAAAATTAAAATGAATGCTTGGAAGTTCAACCATATCACTATAATGTTGGTAGTTTATGTCTAACAAGAGTATACCTACAGTTAAGTGTCAGTAGATGTAGTTTGTGTTGGAGTCTGCACAGCAACAGAAACAGCAATCTTGGTTGGAGCAGATCCGGATGGGACCTGGAGAACTGATGGTGGAGCCAATGAAAGGGATGGAAGACAAAATGGAAAACAGAATTACTTCTGTTGAAGTTTACAGGGTACAACTGCAACAATAGTTGAGACTACAATGATAGTAGCATACCTTGCTATAGCAGCAGCATGACAGACGTGAGAGCGCCCTGAGACAATGACCAGCCCAACCCCCACTTCGACTCTGCCATCAACAAATTTAGTGAATGTGAGGATTGGCGTGATAACAACGCCAGCATCCCAGTTTACTAGGATTCTCTGTGCCCATCACTTCCCTTCATCTCTCAAGAAAAGGTTAATCACGGAAAGCTTGACTAAACAAGCATATTTTCAGCCAAGAATGAAAAACTGACACTGTGTCTGAATCTCGAACATTGACCTGAAGGGTATTCCAGAGCTGGGAGCTCGCTGTAGCTTTCACCTTAAGATCTAAGTGAGTGGAGGTTCAGAGCAAGAGATAAGTTCAGCAAGAGGTATTCAGGTGTGAGGCCATTTAGGCTTTTATATGTTACTGGTAGAATTTTATGATAAATACGGAATTTGATCAGAAGCCAATTTATTCTTAATAATATCGGACTAATGTGGCCATATTTCCTGGTTCTAGTAAGGACTCTAGCTGCCGCATTCTGAACTAGTTAAAGTTTATCCTGACAGCAAGACATTACAGCAGGGGCGTCGGGACACATCGGTCTACGCGTGGGGGGCGGGGTTTGGAGTGGGGGTGCATAGAGTGCATTTATTAGCTTAGCAATATTTTTGCTAAGATGAAGAAAAGCTGTTTTAGAAATAGTGCCTCTATGTGCATTGAAGAAAAATCTGGGTGTATAGTGGCGCCAAGATATTTTACAGCTGACATTGGAGAAGATGTCGAGTCAGCAAGATCAAGCATTGAACCTGGCAGTTTGTTTCTGTTTTGGACCCAGAAGAAAGGACCTATATTTTTGAGTTAAGCAAGCAAAACGTATGCGACATCCAGTCTTTTACACGGTCCTCAATCTTCTTTTATCTATGTTTATCATCTGGGTTGGCAGAGATATAGGGTTGTGTGTCATCTACGCAGCAGTGGAAGCTAATAACCATACCTATTGGCCGTATGTACAAGGTCCTAAGACAGAACCTTGCCGGACTCTATATTTACGTGCGCTTACAAACTGCGTTCACACTTACAAACTGATAACGTCAGTTTAAAGTCAGTTATGATCTAAACAAAGGTAGGGCTGTTCCTGACCAGGTTTTCTAGCTTGTCTAATAGAATTGAGTGGTTAATGGTAGCAAATGTTGCACTAATGTTGGGCAAAACCAGCAAGGATACAGCTTTACTAGGGCTGTGATGAGGCTGGAATATATTGATTCTTATGATTCTTATGCGCAAGCGAGCAACTTTGCTGGGCCAAAACATTCTCTAATATCTTGGGTAAAATTAGTCGATTAGAAATAGAAATTTGAGAGCTTGTATGGATCAAGATTTGATTAATTTAACAGAGGCTTAGGTAAACGACCCATACTAAGATAGGAGTTTGTTATTACTAATAAGACTTCTTTATAGGAACTGAATCAAGTTTACAGGTAGAAGATTTTGATGAGAGGATAATCGTGTTCTTCCTGGTTCCTAGTTAGTTTAGGAATTGTACTGAACAGAAATCTAGGAATTACTCCCCCTATAGTTTATGGCTGGTTGTCGACACAAAACTAGCCAGTCGAGCCAGCGGAAAGAGTTGCTTTTGATGCTGTTGTCTTTTATTATTCATAGTCTTGTTTGAGTTATTTATTTTTTCTCAGCATTCTTTAACCGTGCAGTGAATCCCTAACCCAGCTAACATGTTAGTGATGGACTGGTAGACCTTTTGAGTTTCTCACAGTGTTAAAGATAAAAGATAAATTTGTTTGCATCATCGAAAACTCCCACTGAAATTTATCTTCAGCCCAAACAGAGAGTGGTGCTTGTACTTTATTAAGTTCGTGGTTATAAGCTTGAATCTCCATTGGTGCTTAGCAAGGACAGTAAAAATAAAACATTGGCCTTTTCCCATGTTGTGATGACATTTTGACCAACATTTCAAGCAATAATGCTGTCAGCTCAGCTACAGCCCATATTCATCTTTGCCATCAAACAGGGCCTTGATAACACAGGTCCGGTATCAAGTGTGTCTCATTAGTGTGCTTGCTCAAGCACACAACAGCTGAAGGCCTTCGCTCATCCCTTTCCCCCTTTCACTTCCATTCATTTTTAACCCCTTTGAAATGAATGCAGTTTCAGAAGAAGAAACTTTCAGGCTCCATACAGTGACCAAACCTTATGAAACTTTATATGAGACCTCAGGCCACGCCCCCACAGACACACCTGTTTAAACTGAACAATATGGCCAAAAGTATTGGGACAGAGTTGTCATAAAAAACTATGTGGACAAAAGTATTGGGACACACTAATGCTATGTTATGGTATGCTATGGTAATGCTATGCTTATGCTAAAGCTAATGCTATGTTACTGCTATGCTAACGCTAATGCTAACGCTATGGTAATGGTAATGCTATGTTAACGCTATGCTAATGCTAACGCTATGTTAACGCTATGCTAATGCTATGCAAATGCTAACACTGATGCTAATATTAACAATGATGCTAATATTAACAATGATGCTAATGCTAACGCTAATGCTGGGTTCTGCATTTGAGCAAGCACACTTTGCATTTTCTAGGCGGAAATGCAGTCTAGTTTTAATTGTAATGGAAAAACATTTGTTAATGGTACAGCAGTTCCTTGTGCCAGTGGAAAAGTGTCATAAGCACTCAGTTGGGTTATCCAAGTCTACAGATAAATCTGGAAGTTTTCCAATAAAACTAAGAGCTGTGGCAGTTGCTATTGTACATCTTAATATGAAAGCAAGGGGATGAACTTATATTACAATGCATATGAAGCTCATTATGTAAAGAGGTAGCGATCTGAGATTACTGTAGTCTGTGGAAGAACAGTTATCTACATTAACACAATGGATCAGGATTCAATTGAAAGTTTGACTGCAGTAGTGAGTAGCCCCTGTTACATTTTAAGCAACATCCAATCTAATCCAGGTCTCTGTTAGACATAAGGCGTAACATTATGATCAGTGATTATTTGACTTGCATTAGGAGTCAGCGATCTGATGTTAAACATCCCCAGCTTGTATTTAAGGTGCTGTTTTTGCTGGTTGTTTGAGAAATGTTGATAAAATTATTAGAACACACCTTTTGAGTTTTTCTACTTTTCCTTTTGATTCAGGGAACAGGCACAGTCTTAATAGAGTGGGACCTACATGGTGATTCAAGGCAGATAGTCAGTTTAGCTGCTGTCTGCTGGCAGGCCTTGCGCAGGTTTATCAGCAGCGAGTGTTTGGGCCGCACAGCCAGCTTGCTAACAGGCTATAGGCAATGCTGCAAGAAATGAGAACAGAACCCTCCCACAGGGAGTGGATACCATCCTGAGCCAAGAGACCAGGTTTGCCCTCAAACATGGACCAATTATTAATAAAATCCACATTGTTTTCAGAGCACCACTTGAACATCCTGCAATTCAGTGCCCAAAGCCTGCTGTAGGCTGCGCCACATTGGGATGGGGTCAGAGCACATTACGGCATCGGATATTATCTGGGCTAATTTGCACATCTCTTTAACGTCTTTCCTAGTAACCTCTGACTGCCGCAGATGAATGTCATTAGCATTTGCGTGAATCACTATACTATCACACCTACAGCTAGCTAACAGCTTCAGGTTCCCTGTAATGTCCGGTGCTCTGGCTAGTGCTGGAGCCCCTGAAGAAGTGGCACATAATTGTGTCGAATAATTGAATGACCTATAAACAGAGCACTTTTAAAAGGCTTCTCGGTGGGTGCTTCACTGAGTGGGGCAAACCTGTTTGACACGTGAATGGGAGGAGAAGAGTGGTGTTTGCATGGGGAAATTCTCACACAAGTGACCGCTTTTCAGTTATGTCTTCGAATCATTACCCAATCGCCCTGCTGTGGGAGCTCTACAGCCCAAGTGGACGGCATGCTATCTCCCCTTAAGGCACCCAGAGTTGCTTGCAAGAGGCCTGACTCTAACCTTCTTGCCCTGATTAAAGTCCAGATGCACACCTCTAACTAAGAAACCTTCTCCATCAGAAACAAAACCAACTTACACTTCTGACAAATAGAATCTAAACATGCAGTATTTAGAGCAGACAAGGAGCTCCATGCTGATACTTACATTGCTTATCACTCAAATCTGCGTCTGTAATTTGGTATAAAATACAGTAGTGTATAAATTTATATAGGTGAAATTTTCTAGGTTGAACAGCCAATGAGAAATCACTAAGACTAGATGCTTTAGAAATGTATGTTGCCCACCTCATAATACCGCAACCACTTAAATGTATATTACATACACGCATTCAATGTATACTACACATACCAAAGCATTATGCCTACCTTCCTAATTTGTCGTTGATCCTCCATATGCTGTCCTGAGACATCTGACACCAAGACATTAGCAGCAGATCCAAGTCCTTGGCGTTTGCCCTGCAATTAGGAAGTCGTGTGTTCCTGGCTGCCACTGCTTCACTTGGTGAAGGGGTTAAATGTAGAGGAAGAATTTTCGTGCTGTTCACACTGTGTGCTGTGGTGTGTTCACGTATGACAGAATGGTCACTTTCACTTAAGTTGTGAGATTGAGCACAGATTGGATTTGTTGATGCAGCACATCCCAAAGATGCTTAATCTGTGTTCCAAAGATCCTTGACCAGAAAAGTGGCCACTGTCATTGGGGAATAACACTGCCATTAAGGGGTGTACCTGGTCCGCAATGATGTTTAGGGAGGTAGCATGACATATTGACATCCACATGAATGCTTAGACTAAGGGTTTAGCAGCACAACACTGCCCAGAGTATCACACTCCCTCCTCTGGAACTTTTTCCATTGCTCCAAGTTCCAGTTCCATTGCTTGTTTGCCCATTTTCAGCACTTATGTTGGCAGACAGGGGTTAACACTGGTACTCTGGTTGGTCTGCAGCTACACAGCTGGAGTTTGTAATACATTTCTTCCATAACCAGCATTAAACATTTCTGTGACTCATGGCACTACAGCCCTTCCGCCAGTTCGGGCAAGATAAGGTAGCCTTCATTACCCGCACAAATCAATAAGCCTAGGGAACCCTGCTGCCACTTTGTGTTTTGTCCCTCCTTGGACCACTGTCGGTTGGTACTCACCACTGCTGACTGCTGGAAGGACTCCAAAAGCTTTGCCATTTACAAGACATAAGGATTTGGCTCTTGTCCATGTCACTCAGATTTTTATGCCTGCCCATTTCTCCCATATCCAGCAGATTGAGAACCAACTGCTGCTTACATCCCAAACTTTGACATGCACAGTTGTAATTACTTAAACAACATTATCCACTTAATTTAGGAGAGATAACAATGTTTTGGCTCATTGATACATCAAATTTCCTATTACTAAGCTCAGGCCTACACTAAAGCAGATACATAGTTGGATAGTGCCCATTTTTGTTGTGTTGGTTCTATTCTCCAGTGCAATTGAATTGAAATTAAACAAGTAGTGAAATTAGACTGCCAGTTTTACTGAGTGTGCCGTCATATCTGGTATTTTGGATTTCCATTAAATGTAATTGCACAAAACTGTGTGATAGCTGAATAATTGTGTTACTGCTTAGTTGTTTTTTTGCCAGTTATGTTGCTACAAATAAGAAATAACATAAAGCCTGGATGTGGCTTTATGAGTTTATGAGTTTGCTGCTGTTCTCTGTTAACTGTTTTAACTGTCTTCAGGAACACTCTGCAGCATGTAGGAATAGATGTGTCATAGATTACCTCAGAGAGAGGAAAACACCACGTTAAGTGGTAAAAGCAGCTTGCACAGTGAGGGGGATGGTAAGTATTGCAAGAAAACTCTTGGCATTATCACAACTTCAAACTACCATCAGTCACCACCTCCATGATTATTTGGAAGGTATGTCAGAAAAGCACCTTTGTTGTCAGTTAGCCACATCCATACGCACTTGGAGTATGCAAAAAGCTTTTTCAACTTTGACTAGGATCATGTTTTATGGTGTGATGAAATAAAAATGGAGATTTTTGGCAATAAACACTCAAGGTGGGTTTGGGATGGCTACAATGAAATGAACCTCATCCGAACTGTAAAATAAGGTGAAGGCTGTGTGATGTGGGGGCTGTTTTTCCTCCAAAGGTCCTGGAAAACTTATAACGGTACATGAAATCCATGAAATACCACATTTTCTATCAAAATCTGGCTGCCCCTGCCAGGAAACTAAAACTCGAATGTCCCAGAGTCTTCCAGTAGGACAATGATCCTACACATATGTTCAAACCCAACTGTGGTGGGTCTGATCAGCGGGAGTGATGAGGCAACATACAGAGAGGAGGTGAAACAGCTGACGGACTGGTGCAGGGCCAACAACCTGTCCCTAAATGTAGATAAAACAAAAGAGATGGTTGTTGACTTCAGAAGGGTGCAACATGATCACTCCCCGCTGAACATTGGCGGCTCCATGGTGGAGATTGTCCACAGCACCAAGTTCCTTGGTGTTCACATCTCTGAGAACCTCACATGGACCCTCAACACCAGCTCCATCACCAAGAAGGCCCAGCAGCATCTCCACATCCTGTGGAGACTAAGGTGAGCCCACCTTCCACCCCCAATCCTCACCATGTTCTACAGAGGGCCTATAGTGATTCTCTGCAGCTGCATCACAGCCTATTATGGGAATTGTAACATTTCAGATGACAAGACCCTACAGATGGTTGTGAGAACAGCTGAGAGGATCACCGGGGTCTCTTACTCCCCTCTGTCACAGACATTTACACACACACTGCATCTGCAAAGCCACCGGACCCACTCACCCCTCACACACTCTTTTCCATCCTCCCATCAAACAAAATACTCTTCTGTTTTTTATACTGCACATTCTCTTTTATGTTGCTGCTATGATTGTACAATTGCACAATCATGTTTATCGCTGTTCTGTATTGCACACAACTCTAGGCTGCTAGAATACAGTTTTTACCTGTTAGCATGCTGCATTTATCCTCACTGTAGCTCGTCTCGTCTAGTTGTATTGTCGCTCGTTCTTTGTCCTATCTGCACTTGTGGTCTTGTGCTCTGTTCTGTTCTACCATTGTGTTGCACCAGGGTCCTGGAGGCACGTTGTTTCGTTTTTACTGCGTACTGTGTGTATATGGAAGTAATGACAATAAAACCTACTTGACTTGACTTGAAATCAATATAAAAAAAAGCTTAGCTGAACACAGAATCAAGTTTCGACCATGGCCATCTCAGTCCCCAATCACCTTCTTTATTTAAAGTTTGGATTTTTCACGTTTTTCAGTGTGAGATAAAGCTACTTTATCAAAAGTTGTAATTTCATATCAAATTATTTTCGTCATTATACATGTTCAGATTAATATTTTTGACTTTTATTTCTACATTGGGAGATATATTAATATATCTGAGTATATTTTTAATCACTGTTCTCTACATCATAGTTTCACAGGAAAACAACATTAAATACATAAAAAATGTAATCATAGTTTGGTTTTCTTTCGAAATGACAGAAAGAATTACTCAGGACAACTTTGCTAGCTAATATTATCTGAGTGCTACATTTGAGTATGAGTGCTATAACTAATTAGCTAACTGCTAACTGCCTTTTCTTATAGTTCAAAGTTACTAGCTGCAAAAGTCGCCCTACCCGGAATTTTGTTCAGATTGCAGACAAACTGGAAACAAATCATGTTGTTTGTTTTGTAAGAACAAATTAATAAATAAAAAGTGAACAATTTACTTGGGCGACTGTCACGGTTGGCTGTATAAAAGTTAAAAGTGATAATGTCTCTTATGCCATCTTTTGACTAAAATGCAGAACGTTTTGGATATGGTTTAGCAAAACTGAGTAAAAGCAAATGCGAGAGATTTCATATTTTCCTTCACACAGTATGCTTCATTATTTAAAATGGGAGTAAAGTATTGTACAGCCCTATATATTTAAATAGCAGGCTCAAACTAATCACATACTGTACTACATCAACCCTACTGTTATCCTATTGCATAATCATGAGGTTACTGATGGCCATGTGGTTACTGATCACATGATCTCCATTGCTTTAGCTTATAAATCTATTTTCAGGCAGTATCAGCCTGATGCCGACACCTGGTATTGGATTGGTGCTGTTTCTTGTACTGAAAAAAAACTCATGTTTTAGACTTCATATCATTTGTGGATAAATGACAAAAGGCACACAATAATCACACTAAAGGTTGCAGTGTAGACTTAGTCAGGCCGTGTTACTATTTTGGAATTTCATGACTGTGGTATTTAAGTTCACTGTTGGATTTTAAAACTGAATATCACCAACGATCTTTGCACACCATGCAGAAGGGCCACGCTCTTGATATTTTTACACTATATTTCCTCCTTTTTCAATTGCAAGGATTAGTAATTGCAGCTCCTTTTTTTCAAATCACTTCATTAATTAAAAGGGATTGGAAAAGGTTCTGAGTTAATGGAGTGGGCCGGGGGCCTGATGGCTCGGCCCTGTTTACCGGAGGTCACATTTCATTTGCTGCCTATGTCAAGCGACTAGTGGCCAGACCCTCTGAGGCAGGCCAATCAATGTCTCCGTGCCCAAGCCCTCAAATGAATCCATTAAAGTTATGCGGATGCATCCTGCCTTGGAAGCGAGGGGAGAGAGGGAAGAAAGTCTCCTGATACCTCAGATAGAAATTAGCCATGAATTAGGAGAAAAGTTTGGCTGAGTCTGGAAGCAGACCAAAGCAGAATGAATAGGCCATAAGAGCCTCTTGTGTGTTAAATCCCATTTGTCCCAAAGTTTTACGAAAGCTTTCTATTTTCCCTTCATTGCACCTGGCTTGGCATGGGACCTTGTTGTTTCGCACCGTCAAAATCCTCCTTCTGTTAAACACAGCATCAGGGAGCTATGGTGAGCCAGCCATAAGAATGAGAGAGAGGGAGCGATAAGAGAGTGGGGTCAGGAGACATATGGGACTCTACAGAGTGACCTTTAGTTCCAAAACCTGTATCTGCTTGTTTCTGGGCCATGAGAGTTTCCCTGTGAAGAGTCTCTGGGATGCCCGAACCCATCAGCCTCTTTCATCCTACGAGTGCCCCCCCACCCCACCCCAACGCCTTCCAATCATTATTTCCTTCCTGTGTGGAGAGGCGCATGAGATAATTATTAGACATATACTTTATAGAAAAAGTAATGGCTCCTGGCATCTGTGACTCAGAGTAGCTGTCTGGCTCTTTTTGTTATGCCCACTCATTTTGAAGCTGTGCATAATTCATCACCCTTAGTAAAACTGCCTTACTCTCACAGTAAGTCTGCAAGCCTTCTTGTGCTGCTGATTTCTCCCCTAACTTGTTGCTTTGCATAATTTTGTCCCTTAAAGACCAATTAGTAGCCTTGGTTGGGTACAGTGTGATCATTTAAAATGATGTATCAAGCTGATTGCCCCCCCACACAGAAAGTGCCACCATAGGTCTGTGGACTGGGAGAGGACTTGACAGCAACAAAGGTCTCTCTCTCTCTCTCTCCCTCTCTCTCCCTCTCCCTCTCTCTCTCTCTCGCTCTCTCTCTCTCTCTCTCCTGTTTTTCTTCTCCAGCTGAGCTTGCCTTATTGGGTATGCAGGCATGTCACTGACTCACCTTGACAAAGGGGAAGAAAGCCACTAAATGAACTGTGCCTGCCTAAAATCAAGCAGCCAGGCAAACTAACATGAGGAGGGCAGGCCCCAAGCCGAATGTCAGTAACTCAACTCATCAGAGAGCCATTAGAACAAGCATCCTCACTGTACGTCCATTCACAACAGAGTTTGGAGCTGGAATGCGTATGTGAACATCCTAAAACACATACACCTCCATCTCACAAAAACACTCAACTGTAATGGATTAAACAGCAAATCTGAATGTTCTTCCGTGTTCACAGAGACACAGAAACACCCAGGTGTACACACACAGAGTGACATACAGACACACGTAAATGAGATCTTAAATGGCTCGCATGCTTTGCCCTCTCCCTCCACTGCCAGAGTCACGCATCATAGTCAGGCAGCCAGCAAAACAAGATGAAATAAAATTCTAAGCCGTCCTGGCAGTCAAGGACACCATTCCCTCACAGTAATAGTCTGTATCGTCTGGACACTCCATGTGTAGCTTTTCCTCATTGCTCTGGGCTTTTATTCTGACAATAAGCTCTTTATCACTCCTCAACACAATTCATTTAAAACCACCGTCAAGAAGCAATCAAACCTTAAGTAAGAGGATTCAAAGTCACTGTGTTATTGTTAAGCAAAGTACCGTTGCTTAATTTCCATAAAGCACAGTGTGCAGAGAGATGAGAGAGCAGCCATAATCAGTTATAGGACAAAAGGGAAGGAGACAATCGTATTATTCTATTTATTACTTTAGTATACCATTATTTTATATTTGTATTGCAATTTAAATTGTCCCTATTGTTTGCTCAGTGCATGCATTGTTTCTCTCTCCACTTTTTATCTCCATCTCTTTCTCCTTATAGCTGTCTCACTCTCTTTCTCCCAGTCTCTCTCCAGGATGACATTATGTTTGCCTTCCTTGTCCCTCTGCCGTGGACACCTATGATTTAGCAACTCTTGACATATCCATTACGCAGTACAGATTGGCTATTCTCTTCTCCCCGCATCTCACCACCTATAGAAATGACACGTCCCTTTCTTTCTTTTTTCCCCCTCTCCCTCTCTCTAATGCCCTCCATTCGCGGGCTGGTGCTTTTAGCTAGAAGTGGATTCTAATTTTAAGAGTTTCCCCCTGCCCTTAACTAGAGGCTTCAAAAGCTACTGGGAAGACATCAATCTTGACAAGGTCTATTCCTGGCTATGACCAAAAATGCCATTCCATTTCATTTCTTGTCCTTGCTCTATCGTTTCATAGCTTCCTTTTAGGACTGCATATGTTATCCAATTGTCCATCAGAAAATGTCCAAATCTAGATTTTATACATGTGTTGATGTTTACTTCCAGGCATTATATTTTATTGTGGAAAAATGTCATAGTTTCAATACTGAAGTATTCGTTTTCAAACATGCTTTGCTGAAAACCATTTAAAATATTATATTTAAAAAGTATTACCATTTAAAAGTATTATATATGACTCATATTACACACCTGAACTGTTCCATCATAAAGGAAATCACACCCAAACTACCACTCCCCCATAAACAAATCTGCAGTAAAGTGCCTTTATTTTGTTATATGCTGTACTTTTTATCCCATTGCTGCAAAATAATTTCAGTGTGTTATTCCTACACTACTACACCATTTTTGCACATTTGATTACTTTGCCACTAGAATACAGTATTTGTCATAATACTTGTTCAGGTTTATTCACACTAGTGCTGTTACTGCTCCTGTCAGCTACACGGTGGGTCCATTTGTATTGTGTTTTAAAATCATACACTTTCCTCCCTCTGTAGTCCTCTGTAGTTCTGTCAAACTCAGGCAAAGTCTTAAAATATGTGCTTAGTTTAATTTTATGATAAATATTAGAACAGCTTTATGTTAATTTTTAAGAGCGCTGTGCCTCATATAGAGAGATTAGACCTTAGGTGCCATCTGGCCCTGACCACAAGGTGAAGAGTGTTGTTTATGCAAGTTCAATTTTTCGGCTAAACTAGCACCTGGCATATTGTACCTAATGGGCTGCTACATGAGGCCCAAGGTTCTTCCAAATGTTGTGTCCAGTCCTTCTCTCTCTCTCTCTCTCTCTCTCTCTCTCTCTCTCTCTCTCTCTCTCTCTGCTTCCCCCGACTCACCCCTTTTCTCCCAGCCTCTTCTCCATCACGAGGGGATTAGAGCTAATACCTTAAATGAGCAAGACCCAGAACGAAAGGGAATTAAGGGCAATTAGAATGCTAACACATGTCTAATAACATGTAATTTCTACTGTTTTTATGGCTTACCTGCAATCTTTATGAGGAGAGTGCCTCATTTTGTGTTGTAATGAATGTAGCATGGAGGTGTGGGGGTGTGTAAATTATTCAACACAACTCGGTAACGCTCTTTTAATATTAATAATTCGAAGTTGTTAAAAGCCACAGCTAACATAAAAGCATCACATGATTAATATCAGCACCATTTTTATTGCCATTCTGTCACATTGTTATGGGGGAACAGAGTTTTGTTCATAGATTTTTAGAAAATGAAAGTGAAATAGCAAGGCAGTAAAGTAGAAATGCTACAGGATGGTGCTACAGTGGCATTAGTTAAGAGAATTTGGATTCAATTCATCAAACTCTTTTTTTTTCAATCTATTTCAATAAACTGAACCTGACTGAATTGATTCCGAGGCATCGTTCTTAATTGTGTAATAATGTGCAATTGCATAATAATTGCTTTAAAAGGTTAAACTGTGTAAAGTTAGATTTAAATTGTACTGGAATCTCTCAACTCATATTATGATGTGAATTTTGCTTAGAAGCCAAATTAAGTTTGCGAGTTGTGAATCAGTTCCACAGGTTTATGCATTTCTGAAATAAAAGTGTTCAGTTCCATGTGTGTTCAAGTGTGCTTTTCTTTTTTTTTTTTACATTTGACGTGACAATGTACATAGTCAGATTCGACCAAATGTTTTGTAAAGTGCTCTATGTTTCATTTTTAACTGAGAAGGTAAAAGCACACTTTGTTTACTGTTCTTTGAGTTAGGGTTAAATTTTACAACCGCCAGTTACATACACCAAGTGCTGCCAAAACAGCTCTGACTCATCAGCGCATTTAGTCGGTTCCACAGGTTTATTGGGAGGAGTGATTCGTTCACAAGTTGGACATGGCTCTAATGGCCCACTACCTCAACCTTGGCTAACTAATCTAAACCTTGTACTTATCAGCTTACATTTCTGAAATAAAAGTGTTCAGTTCCGTGTTGATTTCAAGGAAATCCCAAACTAAGGGCCATTTTAGCTCTTGTTGTAAGTGAGAAAGACATTAAAAACAGACAATAGCTTCTCAGAGAGTGATGTATCGCAGAGATGGCGGAGTCTGAAGGGGTTCTCAGCCACCATGGCTCCTTGCGTGCCGTGTCACTCCCTCAGCAGCAAGCACTACTAATAATTACAATAAAAATGATAATGACATTAATAGCCTCATTTCAATCTAACTTTCAGAGATTACAATGGTTCAGCCGTTTCCCTTACCGCTGAAATGGAACTTCATCTAGCCTGCCTTGCGAGCAGGATTATAGGTACTTATCTGAAAGTGTGTTTTTGACGTTCTGTAATAACAGGGAGTGGAAAATCCAGTCCATCACAATAAACCCAAAACTAATTCATTTGAATGGTTGGGTGTTTGTTGTGTGTGTGAGAACGTTTCCTTCAGTTCTGCCACACTGTATGTGGCTTTCAGACCTGGTACGTTAGCCCCTTTGAAACAAATAAAAAAAGATAAAGATGGGGCCCGTTTGTGTGATGTGCCACATCCTGGGCTAAGAGCAGCAACTGTGGGAAAAAAAAGGCCAGCCTGAACACAAACAAGACTATCAGACTACAAAATTTCTCCTTAAGTGCTTTCAAAAGAGGTGGTGAAAGCAGAGGCAGAGGGTGGGAGAGGAAGGGGAGGTGAGCAGTTCGTCCCTGTGCATTTAAAGTTGTCAGCAGTTTGAGACATGTTGTCTGTGCCTCCTGTTCCATAATGGAATAGAAACACAAGGGTCTCCTGTTTGGTCACCAAACACAATTAACAGGGTTTCTTCGCCCACATCAATACTGCTATTTGCATAGCATATTGATCCAGAGTCCTTATAATCACAAAATGTTAATTGCACCAATTAATTCTCAATCTGTTTGTGCCCTTGTCTGCTCGCCCGGAACTCTGAAGGTCAGAGTGAAAATGAACTGCTCTCTGATTCTCCTGAGGAAAAAAAGGAGCGAGACACTTTTTCCCTCCAAGACAATCCTATGCCACTCATTCTATCAAGAAAGTACAAAAAAAAAAAACAAAACAAAACCTTCCTTTATCATTATGATCGCTCTCAGTGAGGAGAGGCTAATGGCTTTGAAATCTTGTCATCTGATTTGTCCTTTTAACTGAGCCTGCTTTCCTTTCTTGTTCATTAACGAGGTTCCTCTCTGCCTCTCGCTATAGAGCGCTTTGTTTTATGTGTGACCTGAAAGCTGGAGTATCTGCTCTGTATTGACTAACAAGTCACTGGCAGAGCCAAACGCTATGTTGCATGTTTGATTCATACCCTTAGCAGCATGTGTCCAAGGCAGCACTGTTGTCTTTCTGGCCTTGTTACGACACTATGGAGCATGACCTCATGCCCTATTGTCTGTTTGAGTTGATCACAGTAATAAAGCAGAGGCAGATTCCATTCCCCTTATTTGTGGGATGAGGGTATATTGGAATTGTGTAGTGTGTATTCAAGTATGCTTTTCTTTCTTCTTTTTTTTGTTACGTTTGACTGTGTGCATAGTCAGATTCAGTAAAATGTGTCTGAGTTTGTAAAGTGCTCTATGTTTCATTTTTAACTGAGAAGGCATAACCGCACTTTGTTTACTGTTGTTTGGGTTAGGGTTAAATTTACAATGTTCTTTTTACAAACAGTTACACACACCAAGTGCTGCCAAAGTAGCTCTGACTCATCAAAGCATTCGGTCTGCCCATCGCTTTAGCTTTAAAAATGAACTGATTTATTTGCCGTCTAAGAAACCCCACCCCTTAACAGGTGTCACCATAACAAGCTGTCAGCGGTATAACCTATAATGTGGCCTGTGCATATTTTTCTATTCATATTTTTAACAAAGACACGAGTAAGGTGACATGATTAGAGATACTATTAGAGGAGAGGGCAGAGACAAGACATGACGACTGGACACACGCCTGAACAGGGGCAACACGAGACTGGAAAGAAGGCTAAAGTTAAGGATCTGGGCACTAAACAGGACAGAGGACTGAACACAGGACTCGACATGGGGCCGAACTAAAGCGTTGACAGGGGGCTGAACAGGCCATAGAGCAGCGACTGGGACAAAAGCGCAACAACAAGCACAACAGGGACATTGACCGGGACAGGGACAGACAAATCAGGGGATACTGGGACAGAAACCAGTATGTCACAGAAACAGAGACAGGGACAGGAATGGGCACATAAACCAAAGGGGGGATTAAGAAAGGACAGAAATGATGCATGGACAGAAAACTGAAACAGTGGCTTGGCAGCAACCATATCCTGGGGTGCTGCTACCCAGTAATTCATGACACTGGGCAGCCTTCAGCAAGGGACCAGGAGACAGGGCAGTTGGTGATGAGGAACCGGGAGACTGGGAGGCTGGTGACAAAAAAGCAGGAGAATGTGAGGCCGGTGATAAGGAACTCGGAGATAAGGAACCAGAAGTCTGGGAGGCCAGTGAAAAGGAAACCAGCAAATGCGAATGCCAGCAGCGTGAAACCAGAAAACAAGCAGGCTGGTGACGAAGAACCAAGAGAGGAGGAACCTGGGAGACTGGGAGCCTGGCGACGAGGAGCCAAAAGACTGGGGGATCACTGATAAGGAACCAGCAGACGGAGCAGCAGGAGGCACTGGTAGCAAGGTGTGCTCCAGAGAAGCAAGAGGTGGGAGCTCACTCAGCAGCTTTTTCCAAATCACTGGGCAGCGGCGCGAAACAGAACGCCCAGTCTGCAGCTTCCCTCAGGCCACTGGGTGGCACCGTGAAACCAGATGTTCCCTTGGCAGTTTTCATCAGGTCACTGTGCAGCGCTGGAGAACCAAGTGCCCACTTACTTCAGGTGGCTGGGTGGTGCTGTGGAACCAAGACCCTACTAAAATGTTTCTCCTTTGGAGAGGACGGTCAATTATGTGAGCTGTTCCTGATCCCCCTTTAAGGGCTGTGCACAGGCTACACCCCTGCAAAAGTTCATACCCTGTCTCCTGGTCAGCCATCTCTTCTTTGTTGAGCCATTGCTGGAATTTGTCCAGAAATGTCTGGGCAATGGAATCTGGACAGACTCAAAAAGGAGACATGGAAAACATAATCAAAAAACAAGGAAACGGCTATGGCACACATATAAAATTTGTGCAATAAAATTTAGAGAAAATGCTATAAACTTTGGCATCCAAAACCATAAAACATACGGCATGTATGTATTACTCCATGTTTTGATATTATAGAAACAAAAACACACCTCTGACTGCTAGTAGAACCTCTTTGTGGAGAATTTTCAGCCTACCAAACGTGAGAGAGCGAGAGACTATAGAGACATTATAAAGCAGGGGGAGACCCTGGTTGGAAATTGAATATGTAAAGCTTGCTCAACATGTCTTCAGTTCATAGGGAAAGTGCCTGTCTTCAGTAGAAGGTGGCAGTCGGCTTGCTTTTAAAAACACTAGCGGAGAAAGCCCTCTCTCGCCTTGCAGAGTTGCATGTGTACAGTAACCAGTTGAAAAAGCAGGTTTTTGTGTTTATTTGAGTCAAACTGTCCTGTATCTATTTAAGCAATTTCAAATATTTTTTGAAACATTTATGTTGCTTAATTTAAGGTATTGTACCTTCCCATTCAAATAGAAAGGAGCTTGGTCTTGTCTGAAGGGATCCATAGCTGCCATGAAGAAGACTACTCACTAAAGGCCCCGTGCAGACAGTTTTTAATGCATTATGGTTGTGATGTCAGTTAACATATTTACATATGATTGTGTTTTAAAGGGAAGTGACAGTATTCACAGACCTTCCTCATATGTCTCATCATCATATCATCTGAATATTGAGCTTGTATTGATGCTTTGGTGAAGATTACACTGGTTGTCAGGTGCTGTGTATAATGTGCAATATTTGGGGGAGCAGCTTTCAAAGGTTTGAAGTCATACTGGTATGTTCCTTCTCTTTCATCAACTAGCCAGTCAGTGGTCATGGCCAAGTGACAAATGAGCCCACCTTCGGCGAGAGATGAATTTCAATCCGCTACACCTGGCCCACCACACCAAATGAAAGGTCTGATTGCCAGCAATTGCGTATTTAAAATGCTTAATTCCTCCATTAGAAAACCTATTAACATGAATTAGGGACAATTAGCATTTTCAGACCCATTTTCAGCTTTGTTCGCCCCGTCCATTAACATTTGAAAGTGTCGGCTGCCAGATACAAGAAAAGACCCTCAATCTGACTGGAGCTGACCCCCCATGTGGGGCACCCGGATGGTCCTTTTTTCATCTGTGTTCCTCGGAAGAGTCTGGCCTTGGTTCTCCGATTTGTCTCAATTATATGTAATCAACAAAAGCTATTCAGCGTGAGAAGGGTCGGGGGGAATGGAGAAGCAGGTTACGGGGGTCTGTCCAAGATGGGCAGCGGCAACAGGGCACTCAAGCAGTGCGCAGTGTGTGCTACTGTAAATGTGCCTTCCATTAGTGCTCCACTATCTTCTTAACAACATTAAGATTAGCTTATACCACAGGATGAGTATTTACAACAAAGACAAAAGAAGGAAAGGGCCCTGGAGTGAAGGAACGAGGCACAATGACTTCCAAACAGAGGTGAAGAAAATGCTGCAGGATAGAGGAAGAGAAGGAGTCATGCACAAGCAGCTCGTTTTTGTTCTATGTGTCAATAATAAGCCATTTGAGGGTAATTGCTCTGCCTGCTGGCTTTGTTAGTTGCTGCATGGTCGAAAAGAGCAGGCTGGCTCCACTGAAGGCCATTTGCACTTGGTCATAGGTTTTCATTTGATACTTTTTTCGTGTTGCTACAAATTACATATTCTTGCCCCAGAGACTTGTACTTTTGGAACCATTGCAGACAGCTCACCCACAGTCTCTCTCTCTTCCTCCCTCCCTCCCTCTCTCTCTCTCTCTCTCTCTCTCTCTCTCTCTCTCTTTCTCTCTCTCTCTCTCTCTGCAGTTTATTAGCCTGAGTGATTTAAAGTGTAATGCTTTTTATGAGGAGAGTAAAAGTGTGCTTCAAAGAGGGATTTGGATGATTTTCAATCTTTCTTTAAGTAGCATGAAAGCAAAAAGCTAATAGTTTAAGTCAGAGGTCTGGAATGTTATAGTTATCCCTTAGAAATCAAGAGTTATTACTTTCATTTTGGAAGACCGTTCAAGTGCAATACTTTGTGACGCATAATATCGTTATACAATGTGGTTATATTACATATATAAACCACACCTACATATTATATTTAATTACACAAGTTATGCAGTGAATTTTGATTTACATCCACGAGTTTGGGCGTGCACATTTTTTACCATTACTTTCAAAGTTTTACAATTTGTTTCCAGGAAATTACAAAAATCTAGGTAGGCAACAAAGGATATACAGTATCTTGTTTCTACAGCCTGTATACACAAAAACTTTTCATTAAATTTAAGTTACAATAAATTCAGTCTTAATTACCACAACATGCTGTTGATTTCAAATGAATATGCAATTAAATTTTGACATTTCTCCACTTGTTTCAAGGAACTATGAGGAGGAAATAATTAATATCAAATCAGAGACTTAATTAGAATCTTACAGGCCTTGTTGCAAAACAAATTAATAGGCTACTATAAGAAAATTACTTTCAGTTAATACCAGATGACACTGGCTTGTTTACTTCCTATCGTGTCTCAAACACACTTATGCTTTCAAAGCGTACCACTCAGCCCACTTGCCACTAATGTAACCTAAACGTTTAAGATTTTAAAAATTTGAATGATGAACATATTATGTTACAGGTGATCTGTTTGAAAACAGTTACCATGAACAAGAGGGAGATAAATAAGCATGAGTGCTATGTGTACAGTGTGTAGGTGTATTATTAAGAAATCAGTTCTTTCTGTGATTCATGGGTGCACAGTGGTGCCAGCCCACTATATGAGGGCTGAATCCCTTTAATTTCTCACAAAACACAAAAAAGAGGAATATTCAAATAGTCACATACTGAAGTAATCAGCAATAAAAAGCTTTTTGCTTCTTTTTTCATTTATTTAAATATATGAGCTTCTTTTTTCTGTGCATCCTTGGTCAAACGAGCCTAAATAATGCACCTGCATCTCTAAAGGCAAAGTCTATTAACACAGGTATGCTGACGTGCCACCTCAGCCTTCACACGGTATAATGAAAAGGGGCTTTGGTTTTTTTATGATTCAATCTGATTTATTTATTTTTGGATTTATTTATACAGGTTAATGGATGTACACAGATCCATTTTAAACAAGAAAAATAAAAAAGAAAGCTTGACATCTGCCAAAACTCCAAAATTCTTTGGAAAGGGAGAGAGTGACCTGTATTACTGCGCATGTTAATAGAAATAGATTCTTTTATACACATGTGGGGACTTTTCTTAGAAAACTTCAACATACTCAGCTGAGCAAAATGCTCAGGTATTTTAATACACCAAGTTTGATGTCAAGCCTAGTGAATATTAAAGGGATATCTAGTGTACAGTTGATTACCATGGACAGTAATTCCAGTGTGTTTCCCTGCAATTCAAAAACACAATTAAAAGCCACTAGGCAGCTGCTCTATGTGGCAGTTAATGGTAGTCTGGGAAAGGACTTAGAATCATAATCAGAAAACTTTATTGATCCCGGAGGAAATTGCTTATATAATGACTGCAAAAAACACAGAGACAAGAACAGTATAAAAAATTAGTTTGAAGGTGTGGAGGGTGAACAGCACCTGGAGTGGTCACAAAACACCCCCTCCCTGGCATGACTGCTGGAGCGCCACAAACCAGACATGGATGCCCTTGTAGACAAGGAGCTGGTCTGTCTGGATGATCCAGATGAAAGTCCTCCTTAGTAAAGGGTCAAGGATGTCCTTGGCATCAACCCAACACTGCTCCTCACAGCCGTAGCCCTCCCAGTCGATGAGATAAAGTTATACTCGCGCATGAAAACACCACAGCACACAGTGTAAAAAATATGAAATTCTTTCTCTGCATTTAACCCATTCTCCAAGTGAAGCAGGGGGCTGCCACCAATGAGGGTCGCCTGGGGAGCAGTGTGTGGGAATGGTAATTTGCTGAAAGGAACCACAGTGATGACACTAGCAGTGCTGGGATTGCAACCTACAACCTTCGGATTGTAGAGGCAAACTCCCTGACCACTAGAGCAGGGTTGGGCATCTCCGGTCCTGGAGGTTCATGGTCCAGCACGTTTAGGTGATTTCCCTGCTCAGAAACGCCTGCTTCACCTCACCAGTTAATTGTCAGGTTTAGTGAATGGGTTTGAGGAGAACTACCATCAAACTGTGCTGGACACCGAACTTCCAGGACTGGAGTTGCCCACCCCTTCATTAGACCAACAGCTGCAATCCTGGGAGCATCTCTGGGAGTCCAAGAGCTCTGTTTACTTGGTACACCATGGTTCCATCAACCACCATTTGTCTGGTGTTCTGTCATCCTAGGAGAAGCCACACAAAAATGGTTTAAACATGGACACATGGAAAACTTGATGTACACAATAATGCTGAGGTAATTGTAACATATGAGTGATGACGTTTATATACCATATCACTTTTAATATATCAATAAATTTGGGGCTTACATTTCGGCTAGGGACACTTAGATTAATGTCTCTTGTGGAAAGCCACACTCACTGCCCCTGTCGGAATGACTGTGCCAGTTGTTCAGCAAACTATTCCGGGCTTCAACAGCTCAGAGTATGGATTCTCTTGTTATCCTCCAGATGCGACGACATACTCTCACCCAGTTGTGAATGACCAGAATATCTGTACAGGCATCCGGCTCTGGTGGAAACATTGCTTGGTAGCTGAATGCAGACTGCTCTCAGACACAGTAGGATCGTAACAGTCAGCCTATTTCCCGGCTGAGCCGTTCAGTTTGACCACTAGTTTGTGGGTGATAGCCTGAAAAAGATTAGGCACACATCACAGTTTCTTGCAAAAAGCTATCCAAACCTATGACGTGAACTTGGTCCCACAATCGCTTGCTATCTCCTGTGAAATAACGCAGAGTTGGAAAACATGACTGAATAAGTTGTTAGCATGTTCCAAAGAATTGGGTAATTTTGGGAAAGGCAGCAGCCTGCATGCCTTCAAAAAGTGGCTTATCACCATCAAGATGCATCATCATAGTAATATGCGACCAGGGCCATTTGGGAATTGATAAGGAGTGTAACAGTCCAGAAGTTCTTTCATTTGTAATTTTGGATTAGGCACATACTGTTCATAGATTGGTCTGTTTGTTTGGTTCATTTATTTGTTCCAGGATATCCACGTAATGGGCACTACTATGCCTTCAGGGCCTATTATATACCATTTTGTCACTGAATCTGCCTTTCCATTCTTTTCCAGACAATAAAAAAATTGACCACCTTACCTGTCCTGAGTATTAATGCTCCGTCGTGTTGAGTTTTTGTGATTAGTGAAGATGACAAACTGATGTACAGCCCTCTCCTGTCTATGTCTCCATTGCTTTATAGCCTTGTCTTCCAAGTGACAGTTCCTTTCTGCCAGCAGAAAGGAACTTTTTGAGAGAAAGGCACATGGATGAACCTTAACATCATACTCTGGACATTCTGAAAGAACGGCTCCCACTCCTTCTGATGAAACATCCACTTCCACAATGAACTGTCATTTTGACACTGGGTGAATCAAAAGGAGTGGTTGTGAATCGTTCTTTAAGTGAAGGCCTACTGTGCCACGTTAGTCCAGTGGAATCGTTTAGGTGCACCCATTAGGAGAGAGGTAATGGGAGCTGCTACAGTACTGAAGTTCTGAATAAATTTCCTATGATTACACCACAAATCTTTGCACCTCCGTAATGTTACATGATACCGGCCACTGCTTTGACATGGCATATCCTAGTATCCTAGTAAATTCACACATTCATGAAATTCCTCACATATAATGTATAGTAGTCATCACAATACAGCCCTGACATGTTGAGTATGTGATTGAGGGGCAGGAGAAAGCACGAGAATATCAATGTAGACATCGCAAAATGTCCCGGAAATACAGATAATACTTCACTGACTAACTGAGGGGGAAGTAGAAATTACGTAAGGCATGATTTGGAACTCATAATGCCCTCTTCTGGTGAGAAAGCCAGTCTTCCATTCATCCCCTTCCCTTAGGCAGCTTGAGTTTCATGCCTCCTCAGATCCGATTTAGTAAAAACCGTTCTACCCCCAAATTTTTCCAAGGCAGAGAGAATCAAAAGGAGAGGAAATCGATTTTTTTATGGTGACTGAATTAACGACTCTATAGTTCATGCAGGGTCTCAACCCCCTGTCCTTCTTTTTAATTAAAAATAAACTGCAAGCAGCCAATGATGAGAAGGGTTGAATGTAACAATTTTGGTGAAACATTGGTGAAATCATGGTGAACAGAGGGTATATAAATGTCTTGGTTTAACCCAGAGCTTTTTAGCGAGGTAGGTAAGACAGGCCTTTAAAGATAAAGTCTCTATTGTAAAAGTTCACCCTTTTCCTAATTTATATTTGGGTTGTGTAGTATGAGCCATGGATTACCTAATACCAAGGGTGTTTTGGTGACTAGTAATTGGATGGTCTTTCAATGTAGTACTCCAATTTGCATTTGCAGAGGAACACCTAATTGTAAGAGTCTAGATAGCTCTGATTTTCACCACAGGATAAAAAGAGGTTAATGGGGATTTCCAATTCTGGGTTAACCACCCATGTATGAAGTTCCCTGCTAATCCTGAAACCAAAATTGTTTCCTCATGATAATTTCACCAGAAACTCAAATTGTGCATGACTAAACATTCAAAGATTTATTTTTCTCACCACCAGATTGCGGTTGGATTCAGTGGAATTTGAATTTGTTTTAACTTTTCCCAAAGCAAAAGGTCATACAGCTCTTAATTCTTAGACCTGCCCTTCACATGCTGACAAGGCCTTTCCAAGGGTTCACTGGAGTCAGAAGCTGTACAGAGCTGGTCAGAAGCATTCAGCTCCTCCCTTACTTTTATGGGACTCGTAAAGTGCTGTGGCTGCAAGTGAGCCCTTCTTCAAAGCAGCAGTTCCAGAACATTTCCTGCCACACCACAGTTGAAGAAGCCACAGTCTTAGGCCTAACTGAGACGTTAGTTCCCTATCAGGCTGATCTGGGTCTTAGAGAGGCTGTACAGTCAATCAAGAAATGGATGGAAGCCATGGAAGGAATGCTGCCCTCTTTGATAATGAATGGTGGAGACTGCAGAACCTACTCGGATTGCTCAAACCCACTTTTTGAAATTTCCTTTCTCCTGGTACTCCCTGTCTCCAAGTGGGCTCCAAAATTTGGACGCTATACCTGCAAGAATGTCAGCGTGATACATGATGATGCAGCAGTCATAAGTCCAAGAGAGCATCACTTGTTCTCTCTGGCATCACTCTCCTCCCATCAGTCAGTGCAATCCCATATGAGCAACATAGATGCCCTCCTCCAAGCCTGTTGAGCTGTCCAACAATTCCCAGTGTTACTGGAAATAAAAAAAAAATAACAATGTGACTTGGAACTGTGTGTGATATCTGATAATGCAACTTATTATATGACAAATAGATACTGAGACCCATGTCATGGCATATAGCGCCAGGTTCCCAGACCCAGATTAGAGTAAAGTGGCCCCTTGTAGTCACACAGCACACAGTGTGAACATCTTTCTCTGCATTTAACCCATTCACCGAGTGAAGCAGCGAAGCTGCCAGCAACGAGTGGCATCCAGGGAGCAGTGTGTGGGTACGGTACCTTGCTCAAGGGTACCTCAGTGATGACACTAGCAGCCCTGGGATTAGAACCCACAACCTCCTGATTGCAGGGGCAATGCACTAACCACTAAGCCACCTGCTGCCCCAAGCTTCGGAAAAAAAATATCTGATGGTAATCTAGACTCTTACAATTTGTGCAGCTGGGTCCTTTTTGACTTGCTGTCTTTTCTGGACTCCAAAATGTACATGGACTCACGACAGGCTACTGCTAGCTAATCTTAGCTTCTATTTTTCTACTTACTAGGTCAACCTTTCCTAAAGATTCAAATAATAAAAAACAAAGACAAAAACAGAAGGCACAGTTGAGAGTGGTGATATCTAGCTGTGGTGCTCTGCAGCCGGTGTTTTGCAGTTTTAGCTATCTAACTTTTTTCCAGTTGCTAATTAGCCAGCTAAAACTGTAAAACAAATGGTCTGTATTTTTGCCAGTTTTAACTAGTTGTGTGAGTAGCAAAATTACTTTAGCCTTGCTTTAGCATTAAATGACTTTAGTCTGACATAGAGTTTCCTTTCAAACCTTTCAGGCATTGCTTCAGTGTTGACGATTGTTGCCAACTTGACTCTGAACCTGCCTACAGTTGCCTGCTCTCCATCCAGAAAGCACACTGGTTTTTGCAAAGAATATTGTTTATGCACACTGGTTTACTGGACTAAAACCTCTAGCAATTTTGCCAATATCTCTGAGTTCACGAAGGGACAATCAAATGCCATTGTCTTCTTGGCTTTCACAGATATATTGTCCTCCCCCTGACAATCCTTTTCCAATATGTTTCCATCCAAAATATGGAAGAGCCAAAGGTCCCAATATTGTAATGCTTTGCGGAGATACTCTTCAACACACACACACACACACACACTTACAAATATACGCACAAATGTAAGAGCCTGTGGTGCTATTCAAAATGTTCAAAAATACAGTATAATATTTGGCCTTATAATTTGATCCCTGGTACTTCCAGTCATGGACACCATATAGGCAAATGACATTACAATTCAAAACTTTGGATAATTTACGTATTTTAATTATAGGTCATACTAAAGATTTTAATAATCTAAACTAAACAATGATTATCATTTATTATGAACCAGGGGATGGCATCAGCGATCCTGCATGTGTTTTGTGCAATAGTGATGATGGTAGAACAGTGATAAATCTAAAAAAAATGGACAGAAAAAAATTATTACCCTGCCTCACAGCACATCCCTGCCCTTCACAAGTTTTAGGAAAAAAAAAAAATCTCAAAACTATCGTACAACTATGTTTTCAGGCATCATGTAACATTTTACCTAACTATATCATCCAATAATGTTTTGTAAGGGATGTCCACTGATCTTTTATTTATCTCTTGCATCTTAATAAATAATACAGGGAACAGCCCAAGCTCTCGTTTTCTTTCAGCATATTTATAGTCACAGAGTCAATTAACATAACTCTGCTATTGATGAGGTTTAACTCACTTTGCCCATTATGATTATATTCTAATGTTGATTTTTTCAGTGCAATGAATTCACTTTTATGATGTCAGACTTGTTGACTTACATGAGCTATGGCTCATCGATACTATTGATTCTCATAAAGTTCATCCATTCATTGGCAAGTGGCATATGAATGTTTTACATAAAAAGATTGAACGTGCATGTCAGCAAAATGTCAGGCCTCAATGCCACTGTTCCTGAAGGCACTTTTGAGTGGTATGTAAAATAAGGCTGGGCCTCGTGGCAGTGTGCGTGGAGGACACTGCTAATGCCTCTAAGTACAAGAACTGCATTTAAGTTCTCCTTGGAAGTTCTTGCTCACATGTTCAGAAGCCCTATCTGTTACATGGTATGCGTTCAAGTGGCTTAGGTTGGAAACAAAAAAAATACCCTGGATTTTTGTTTTACCTTTGTTTTTCTATTATCAAAGAGAGGAAAATTATTTTTGCATTACTGCAATAAAATGCAAAGGATGTGTGTTGTATTGAGACTAATTAATTACATATTATACACACTTCAAATCTTGGATGTGGATGAGAATAAGCCTTAAAATAAAAAATATGTGTCAATGTTAAACAGCAGAAACACCGATTTTCAATACAATATGCTCACATTTCTAATTGAAAAATAATATAAACCAGTGGAAACCACAATAACATACCTCTACTCTGAAATTTCAGCCTTAGATAAAGAGTCTCCAAATATTTATGTCACTGAGATGGCATTATATATGGTATATATGGTTATAATTTTGTTATTTCTGACAGAATCTCAAAGTAGCATATTTGCATTTTACTCTTTAGAGAAGACACTTTAAACTTTACTGCAAACTGAAGCTATCGTAGTTTAGGGCTAGAAGCTGCTCTCTAAATATACAGTGGTTGGTTGAGTGATGGACTTCATGGTAGCAATGGGCAACCAGCTGTTGTGATGGTGGGCTGCCCTCAGAGAACCGGTGGATATCCAGTCTAAATCCAGCCCAGGGGAGTTGTGAAAAAGCTAATAATGCGTTATTGCAGCCCAGGTCTTCCCTGTCGCCTCTCTATCAGCCAGCCACTGTCACCCTATACAGGACTGGGCGAGTGATAATGGGCAATAATGTGGGGAAGAGGGAAGAGAGAGTACAATCTCAACAGGGAGTGGTGAGAGAAGGGTCTGGTGTTGTGCTCCATGTGTAGCCCTCTGAGCCACAGAAGCAAATGAACCAAGAGAAGGGAACGTGATTATTAGAAGTGAAGGTTATCGCCAACTATTTGAAAAAATAGAACATGTAAAAAAAAAACCCAGATCCTATACTTTAAATATATTTGTCACATTTGTGACAAAAACACACCTCATTTGTGTCCATAAGTACCATAGAGCGTATTTTACTATGATTCGAAGGCGTTGTTTTTTAGAGGAATTCAGTGCAAATTAGACAATGAGGCAGCAGTGAGGAGCCATTCGTGGAATCCATACTATTTGTATGACATTCTGCTGATACTTTTGCCTTCTATAATTTTACAGATGGGCCTCCTGGAGCGACACGGGGTGAAGGGCTCAATGGCACTGGCAAGAACTTATTAGCAGGGATTTAACGTATGGCCTTTTTGTTCATGGTCACAATCCTGGGCTGGTAGGCCCAACCCAATCTCACGACTTTTTATGCAGCCATCACGATATAAAATCTATTCAAAAATGTGCAGCGATCATGCTTTAGGCCTTTTTTTCATGTTAGGACAAAGCTTCACTACCCTGTATTTTAATGAGCAGTGCATACCACCGCCAGTATCTGCGCTAACTGGTGACTGTTAGTGTCAGGGTTAGGGTTAAAGTTAGAGTTAGTGTTAGGGTTAGGGTTAGGGTTAAAGTTAGAGTTAGTGTTAGTGTTAGGGTTAGGGTTAGGGTTAAAGTTAGAGTTAGTGTTAGGGTTAGGGTTAGGGTTAAAGTTAGAGTTAGTGTTAGGGTTAGGGTTAGGGTTAGGGTTAAAGTTAGAGTTAGGGTTAGGGTTAAAGTTAGAGTTAGGGTTATGGTTAGGGTTAGGGTTAAAGTTAGTGTTAGTTTTAGGGTTAGGGTTAAAGTTAGTGTTAGTGGTTAGGGTTAGGGTTAGGGTTAGAGTTAGGGTTAAGGTTAGGGTTTAGGATTAGGGTTAGGGTATTAGGGTTAGGGTTAGGCTTTAGGGTTAGGTGTGCGGGTTAAGGTTAGAGTTAGGGTTAGGGTTTAGGATTAGGGTTAGGGTTTAGGGTATTAGGGTTAGGGTTAGAGTTAGGGTTAGGGTTTAGGATTAGGGTTAGGGTTAGGGTATTAGGGTTAGGGTTAGCGATAGGGTTAGGGTTAGGGTTTAGGATTAGGGTTAGGGGTTAGGGTATTAGGTTAGGGTTAGGGGCTTTCCCCGTCTCACAACCTGTTTCAACCACTTTGCAAAAAAAATTATAAGGAATCAACTCATTATTTCTCTTCTGCTGTCCCTCAGTCACCAGTTACCACTGATACTGGCGGTGTTACGCACTGCGCATTAAAATACAGGGAAGTGAAGTGTTGTCCTAGCACAAAAAAAAGGCCTAAAGCGTGATTGCAGCACGTTTTTGAATAGATTGTATATCGTGATGGCTTCACGAAAACTCGTGAGACCGGGCTCAGTAGGCCACCGCAAATCATTTCAGGAAATATCTAATAAGATCTGAAACACAGTTTAGCATTTAGTGTTGAGTGTTCTGCTTATTCTCTATTTTTTGTTATCTCCATCATTGTGTAACTAGCTGAAAGAACATGCTGCTGGTGCTCACAGTCTGTGTATTCACATGGGTAATTTAAACAAGGCACCGTCCTTAAATGTAACCCAGTTATATTTATCATGACATTGTATTCATTTTTAATGTGGTTCCAGTCCCAACCCAAAATAAATAAATAATAATAAAAGATCAGTCATTAGTTTGCTACAGATGCAAACTTGTGGATTTGTTGCGAGGGTATTTAAACCTTTCAAAGAGAATAGAATATCATGAGCATAGTTGTGACTTCAGGCTTACACTTAAACACTGTTCCTGTTTGCGTTTTTTTAACTGTCGACTTCTTTTGTTCCTTTTGTTTCAGAAGAAAGTTTCTTAAAACAGCCCTCAGAACATGAATAATACCTCCATTTTCAAACCTAAACATATTAAATATTCCACGCTTTGATCGCACCAAATGTTTCTGAGCTATTTTTGCTGTGGTTTACTGTGATAAATTCCCCTCTAGAGCATTCACAAAACCATAAACAACATGAATGCAAGCAGTGTTTTATACTCTCTGCTATAGAAGGTTACTTGAAACCGCAATGTAAAATAAAAAATAAAACATTCAAAACAACAGAGTACAAGATTTTTAACTTGCCTTTGGTGGGTCCTCAAATGTTTACAGTGTTCCATGTCATTTGCAGAGGGGAGAAAAATCAGATGTTTGTATTTAAGTTTTGTGTTCCCCACCTATCTGAGAGAATATCTGTTTCTAACCGACCCACTACTTATTCGGTATGTGTGTATCGACCCACTACTTATTATCATATGTCCTTTACCTTCTGTAGTGTTATCCTGTTAAAGGCCTTGTGTCATTTTGAATCTATCCATTCTCAAGTCCATCTCTATCAGAAAAAAAAAAACTGTTGGCATGTGTTGTACCACACTGTCATTGCTTGTGGTCTTAGTTATTATGAGCAAAAACTCCAGAAGTAGATTCACTCACCACTATATGTTAAAGTAGACTTTTGATCTTAGCTAATATCTGATCAAATTAAAATTCTTAAAGGGGTCTTTTTTAAAAGTTTAATGTATGGAATGCCTCAAAAACAGCCAGTTTTGAATTCATGTTTTTTGTGATGTCTCGAAAACCAAAGCATACACACACCTATTCAGCGTACAGCAGTTTCACTCACCCATTCACAATGAAGTTGTTTCACTGGCACTGAAAGAGGCAAAATACATGGCATCCAATCAGAAGACACAACACAAAAAATAACTGACAGGTGAAGTGAATTGATTATTTTATTACAATGGCACCTGTTGAGGACTGGGATATATTAGGCAGAAAGTGAACAGTCAGACCTTAAAGTCAAGAAAAGCAGGAAAAATGAGAATGCGTAAGGATATGCCAAATTGTAATGGCTAGACGACTGGGGTAGAGCATCTCCAAAATCACAGGTCTCGTGGAGAGTTCACAGTATGCAGTGGTTAATCTCTACCAAAGAGAAGGACAGCCACAACATCAAGAGCAAGTAACATGTATGCTGAAGGTTTACTGAAAGTCTGCTGTGATGAGTTAGCCTCCAAATTCCCCAAGGTCCAATCTGACATCTGTGCTGGACAAACTAGTCTAATCGGATCTTGGTGCCAGATAATTCAGCACACCTTGAGAGGTTCTTGTGGAGTCCATGCCTCGACTCATCTGACTTTTTTGGCAGCGTGAGGTGGACCTACACAATATTAGACAGTGGTTTTAATGTTGTGACTGATCAGGTAGGGCTGCACAAAATATTTGTTAAATATCTGTTAATCGTTATTGCAATATCTGTCCCTCCAATACTGATAATCAGGGAGGGCTGATGTGCAAATTAAACTCTACCAGTCATAATGTATTTGACAGGGTAGCCAATCACAGCTCCAGATGAGTGTTACTGGGTGTTTTAATGGATTAAGGTATTCATGCAGTCCAACAAAAGTAGTTATTTCAGTCAGTCTTTAACCGTTAAAGATGTTGTTCGGCTGAGTAAAATTAATAAAATTACTGTAGTAAAATTATTTCAGTCAGTCTTTAACCAGTAAAGTCATTTTTGTTCAAAGATATCAGACACCACATGTTACATAGTTGTGAGACAACTACAAACATTCAAAGTGCAATGTTAGATACAAATACGTCATGTTATTACAGACATTAGTTATTGTAAAACAAAAAAAAGAGTTAGAGTTTGTAAGTTCAATCCCTGGTAATGCAGCAGCCATCCATATAAAAACTTTTGTTTTGAACACGTGGGTGTGTTTATCCCGGCCGGCTCATCAGTATGGATTCACAGCCGGTCGGGGGTTAAGTAATAAGCGACGTTTGGTTTTGGTTGGTTCCTGTCTGTAGTTAGGATGTACTTAAGTTTCCAATGAGCCCTGTCTGGTTGTCTGTCCACCTATAGTACACCCTTTCCTCCTGTAACTCATTCTCACACATGCTCGTCGTCACCCTCCCACTGTTGGTGGTATAGCTGAACTGGGCAGAAAATCGTGAAAAATCCGAAAAATCAATTCTATCCGTTGTAAAACTATTGTGCGGACCAAGATTTAGCGTACAAAAGGGGCCTCCATGTGGCAACAGTAGATTGACTT
The DNA here is from genome assembly GCA_037974365.1 of Hydrocynus forskahlii. NCBI lineage: Eukaryota > Metazoa > Chordata > Actinopteri > Characiformes > Alestidae > Hydrocynus > Hydrocynus forskahlii. The sequence goes on from JBBPCX010000038.1 coordinate 7,771,398, forward strand.
ACTTTTTGGTGTAAAGCCCTGACACAGATGATCTAGTGCCAGTGTTAAAGACCAGTGGTGCTGGGTATCAGAGGTGGCTCTGTCTGTCTTCTGTCAGTGGCTCTGCTGGATGTGGGGCCTCCCCTGAGGAATAGCTCTCTGGGTAATCGAAATTGAATCTACCAATCCACCATCCCCCCAGTGGTGACAGTGAGGGGTGTGATTTCTGCCAGTCCTCTGTCTATACACAGACTGCACCAAGGGTCAGTAAAGGTGAGTCAAATATTTTGTGTTTTTATCCTGTCTGTAATTGTACATTCACGTTCCATGATAGTTTGTTTCAGACACCTTCGGGGCACAGAGTTTATACACTGACTGAAGTCAACTGCCGGGTTGCAGCAGAAACAAGAGTTTTAGGAATCACCACATACAGGGTTACTTTGCTTATTACTCCCTGGAAAATCTAATTACTCATTATTTTACCTCCATTTCACTATCTAAAACTTACATAAATTACTTGAGAACAAGAAGAATAGACGGCCTAATTTCTGAAAACTGCTATTTTCATTTATTTCAATAAGTATGATGACCATGCTTGTATATGAATTCTGTAAGCATTGCAACACTGCTCTTATTGCTTTACAGCTTTTGGTGGGATTAAAATTTCAAACCAGCCCAAGGAACAGATTCTATTTATTTTTAACTTTGTGTGGTGACGTAGATTTAGGACTTCAGGAGCTGGAAAAAAAGGCTTAATGTGTCAGACTGTCACCAACGTAATAGACAGTGGAATCAACAAATCACATTTACAAAGGGAGAGACCAATTTCTGCCCTTCTGTACCAGGGCCCTTTACTGAAAGTCACTGAAAGAGTCACATAAAACTGCAGCAAACAAGGTAAAATATTTGTTAACATGTCTCATACAAGCTATAAACACAACGCAGAATGTTTTTTGCAAGCTTAGCGCTAACATAAATAAAAAATTGTCTAGGTGGCTTAACATTTTCTCAGAGGTGTTTTTTGACCAATTTTGATTATTATGGCCTGATGAGAAGCCCTGATACTAGGATGCTTATGAACGAAATCGGCACCACAACATGTGCTTGAATTACCTGTTTGTATTGAATATTTGCATAATATAATGCAAGGTCATTTTTAGGTTCCTTTCATATCACAGATGAGTCAGAACATTGCTTAATTTAATGGACTTTTCTCCATAACAACAAATGCAAACACATTTTCACTGGCCTCCAACTAACAGCCCAGTTACGCTAAGTGTGAAGGCTGTGATTTTGCAATGACTGCAGGTGTGACTGAGCTTTTCCCAGCCCCCATTCATTTACACCTCACTCTCCATCCTCTCCAGCGCCCTGAGCCATTGAGTCGCCTTTGACTTCCCACCCACCAAACTTTGGCTGGGTACACCCAGAAAATTAAAAGAAAAACCTAAATTGCTTTATAGCGCAGGAATGGGCCAAATGACCTTTACAATGCTCATTGTTGGATCTTTTTGTCTCAACTGTTCTAACTCTCCTCTGGAGAAATGGTAATTAATTGAAATCATTTCCATGTGTAAGGTTGGCCAAGTCCCTCCTTGTGCCGCGGTGTCAAAGGGTCGATAGGTATTTGGAGCATACAATGGACACGGGTGATAACAACTCCAGTCCCACTGTGTTAAATGTATGCTAAAGCAATGTGACAGTTGTGGGGATGCTCAAGGGCAGAGGAGCTGGAGGAGAGAAAGCAAGGGATAAGCAGGTTGAGGAGGAAAGGCGCATTCCTCGGTGGATGACACTCTGGCAGCCTGGGCCTGATGGTCAGCACCCGCAAAATTGAAATATTTCAGGTGATTCAAGGCTGACCACATTTTTCACCCCCTCCTCTCTCTTCCTCTCCCTTTCACTCTCTCTCTCTCGCTCAGTGAATTATCAAACGGTTGACTGTAGGAATCAAACAATCTCCTTGGGGGGAGTTCATGCATGCGTTTTAGTTTCATCCTCGGCACAGAGAGAGAGTCTTTCAGAGCAAAAGACAGCACTTCAAAAATGAAGGCTGCTTTCTCTGTGGTGCATGCCAAGCTGCGCTGAATCTTTAAGAGGGCCGTTACATGCTGTTGATTAGTTTTACTGAGTGGGTATGCAGAGACCAATAAATTAAATATGAATAAATTAAAAATGTACTCTAGCAGAAAATTGCTTGGAAAACAACCACCTCCCCATTAAAATATGTATAGTAATGCCTTTTATGTCTGGCAACAAGGGATTAGATATCACTGTAAATTAACACGCCATCCAACCATAGTTGAGAACTTTTCACTTTTAACAAGGACTTATGAAAAAAGCATTTACTCCAGTGTGTTCACTAATTAATTTGATATTCAAATGAGCTAATGTATTATAATTGCAAATATCTCAAATAAGAATAGTTTGGAGTGGGTTGTTGGGGGAGTAGTGTCAACAAAGATTGATGAAGCTTGCTTTGAAAAATGCCATCTGTTTCAAATGTTTACTTGAGGCAGGGTTAGGAAACATCTAAAAAATGGCCACTGTCACAGTGCAATTTTGGACACGTATCTATATACACAAGAGAACACAAACACACATACACCTCTCCATGATGCTGCTCGACTGTGGAGGTAGAGGTTCATGAGCACAAGAAACATCATGAAAAAAAGGATGTACCAGGGCTTGGGCTATCATTACAATGCTAATAACATTATCAATACAATGTCAGTGTACCTCGGGACTGATCCCCCTACAGGGAGCCCATCCGTGTCCTCCGGGATGGAGCCCCCTCTATGGGGCCCCTCACAAATCCCCTCCATACCCTCCCAGACCCCCATATAGTGCCCCCTTCCCGAGGGCGCAACTCCGGGAAGACCAACCGGCCCAACCCAAGGGCGGAGGTGGGGTAAGCGGAGGCAAAAGTCGGAGGGCCTGGCCCCCTCCAGGCCGGCCGTGGAGCATGCGGGGGAGAAGGAGCCGAGGCCGTGGCTTCATGAACTGGGTTTGCAGCTACTGCACTGCTAACTGGGGCTGCAGCTACTGCGCTATCACCTGGGGCTGCAGCTACTGCACTGTAACCTGGGGCTGCAGCTACTGCGCTATCATGTGGGGATGCAGCTACTGCACTGTAACCTGGGGCTGCAGCTACTGCGCTATCATGTGGGGATTCAATTCAATTCAATTCAGTTTTATTTATATAGCGCTTTTTACAACCAGGTTGTCACAAAGCAACTTTACAGAGTCCAGG
>JBBPCX010000038.1:7774729-7787072 GCA_037974365.1 Hydrocynus forskahlii
TTGCGGAGAAGATAACTGAAGAAAGTTCAGTTTGTGTGACTGGATTAAATGCTGGTAATTTCTCCACTACAGTTATGCAGCTACTGCGCTATCATGTGGGGATGCAGCTACTTGGAGCCAGAGCTGGTGTGGGGGGCTGGAGCCGTTGCAGTGCAGCTACTGGCTGGAGCCACCTCAGCGCTGCTACTGTCTGGAGCCTGGACGCTGCTATGGGCAGAAGCCTGGGCAATGCTATGGGCGGTAGCCTGGGCACTGCTACAGGCGGGATCCTGGGCACTGCTACGGGCGGGACCGCAGCTTCGGCTTTTTGAACTGGGACCGTGGCTGTGGCTTCACTTCGCAGCTTCACTTCAGCGTGCAAAGGATCCTTAGACCCGAAGTGCCCACGAATGATGCTTGCTGGTCCTGCCTGGGGCTTGCCTCCTGAGGCGAGTTGGGCATCAGCCTGGGTGGGAGAGTCCTGGAGAAAGTCACAGACTTCTTGGGCAGCCGGTCAGCGGGCTGGAGACGGGGGCATCGTGAACCACTTGCCTCCTTCGCCTCCGAACCACAAAACTCCCGCCTCGCCAATCAGCAAGCCTAAGCGGGAGCTCTTCTGCAGTCGGACCTCCGGAGCCAGAATTGTGGGCACGTCCGCCCACCTGCTACCCCAGAAGCACGGGTCCTCCTCCTCGTACTCTGAACTCCCACCACCCAGCAACTTGGCGATGGAAAACCGGCTCGTCCTGGTCGGACTATCCCTTGGCTGCGTCCAGCTCGCCTCACTCGGGTCACACCCCCTTCCATCCACAGGCCCGTAGCCTTCGTTGGTCAGTCCATCTGTCACATTTCTCCATCTCTCAACAATGAGGGCAGGCGCAAATGCAGACTTCCATCATGAATACCTTTCATTTCCACAAAATAAACAGGCACGAGGGCCTAAACAGAATTCAAAAATGGAACAAAGGAGACAGGTGCACAAACCAAACCTGACACTAAGGTCCAACACAAAGAGACTTAAATACAAAACTTAAAACTCACTGAACCAATCAAGACTCAATATCACTTTAACTGAACACACTGGTCAGTCAAAACACATAACATAAACAAACTCAAGACAGGTGTGCTCAAGCATGTCAAAATAAAAGCTCCACACATACAGAAACAGAAAAGGATGGCCTCTAGCAGCCGACAACCGTTACATGGCCTGCTCATTACAAAATATATTTCATCATGGTATATCATTTAAAAGACAAAATTCATGTTTTCCTGTAACCTTTGAACATAATGAAATAATTTTACCCCTCTAAAAAACCTTTTTATAGTTTTGATTAATACTATACATCAGCAGGTGGGGTTATATTATATATTTTACCAGTATCAGCATGTTTTCTCCTCTTTTTTTCCCAACCCTCCCACCTATCATTGAAAGGAACAACAGTTTGCTCAGAGGCACTCCCTAATATCATGTTTCACATGGACATATGGAATGTGGGAGATACAGAAGGAAAATGCATTATGATTTCAGACTCAGTGTCTACAGACTTCTTTTTTTAAACAGATTATCATTTTGTCTACTGAAATCATTAATTTTGTTGTTTTAAATGTAAAGAATGAAAAATTAATATCATCTGACTGCACAATATATGCCCACACTAAAGGGAATAAGGGACATCAGCACACACAGTAAGCTCATACAGATAACATCAAAAAGCACTAACATAACATAACTGACATATGAGATGATCATTATAAGAGATGGTTAGTTTTTTTTCAACAGCGGTAAAAAGTTATTTACTATAAAAAATATAAAAAGTGGATTTTAAAAGGCCTTTTTATGAACTTTTTTAATGATCAAATCGTTTTTTCAAATATAAACAATATTGTTTACCAGGATTTTAGAAAACAACCTACTAGCTTTAAGATACAAACACACGGAAGAGGATCAGGGACATCAGCATGTGCATTGAGCTCCTACAGATAACATCCGCTCAACATTGAGAGTGACATTGTTGCTGCATTAGCTCATTACTACAGTGTCACAGGCCGCACAGTAAGGATGGCGTGCATTAAGAGGTGGGGTGGGGTGGGGGTCTCAGCTGCAGGTATTGGATCTCTGCATATGAGCTGATTAATTAGGGGAGCCTGCATTAAGGTTATTGAGATTCAGCTCCGCTGACTGAGGGGATGCTGGGTCTGGCAGGGGCAAGAGGCATTAGGGAATCTCTCTCTCTCTCTCTTTGTTGCTCTCTGATGACATTAGTACCCCTGCACCCCTCATCGCTCCCGGGGTCGCACCACAGGCCCAATCTCCGCCTCAACCTCTAAGACCTAAAAGGAGCCACCAAGTTTTAATCCTCCCCCCTTCCCTGGTGCCCATCTGTCATGCTATACAGCCAGAGAAGAGGAGGAAAGAGTACCTTATTCGAACTGGCCACTCTTCTGATTTCCTCTGCCTCCATGGGCTCGTCCCAAACAGCCCCATTCTTAGCCAACATGCTCCCCTGCTTGTTGTGTTGTCCTCTTCCAGTTTTGACGGTAAAAGTTCGGCGTACCTAAAACCTTCCGGGGACAAAAAAAGCCTGGCAGGTAAAAGCCAGCCTAGCCTCGCACGTCTTGCAAGGAGGAAAATAAAAAACTCCATCCCTGTGTTCCCTAAGTTTTTCATTCGTCGGCTTTCTTTCCCCGAGGCCTGTAGATGCACTCTTGTAATTTACTGCAGGTCACATTCCAGCAGCACAATTCAATTTGGGAATGCCCCACCACCCACACCCCCCACCCCACCCCACTCTCTCACTATCTCACTCTCTTTGTCTCTCATTCTGTTTCGCTCTCATTCCTTGCTATAATGAATTAGAACTCTGGCATGAGAAAATGAAGACCATATGTTGAAATCCCATCCCAGCCTCTGACAACACATTAGCCATACAGGAGGCTGTTTAAACAGACCTTATGCAAATTCGGCTCACTGCTTTGATGGGAGAGAGAGGGGGGGGCTTTTCAAACTGAATGAATCATTGTTATCTACAGAGTCTGGCCCTCGCTAACTTCAGAGCAGTTTTGGCTAAAATCTTGTTCAATAGCAGCAAATGGCACCTTATTGGTGAACCAAAGCAGAATGGAGTTATTGAGTAGATTCCTCATGCTTGGGTAGTATATGCATCATACATTGCAATTATTTAATGGTGCAATCCATCAAATATGAGCATGCAAACATGATACACTCTGGAAATCTAATGCCAAGCTATTTTGATCTACCTCTCAACGTAAATCAGGGGATTAAAGTTGCAGGGGCTCTTTGTAGTGCCATCTGGTGGTAACCTCCAGGACAGAAATCTAAAAGTTTGTTTAGTGCATCTGTGCATTTGGCCTCTACTCAGCAACACCATCACTAAATCTGTGGTAAACGTTCATTCAGAAGTTCATTCAGAAGTTCAGAGTACAGTTAAAGAGCTTAACTTGGTAAAACTATTATTTATGGAGCAGTGGATGATACAAAGATGAGTGGCTCTATATACTTTACCCATCATATTCCAGTCTGATGTCTTATGGCAATGATTCTCAACCTTTTCAACATCAGGGCCCACCTGTCTCTCACAGCATGTTGCCGAGGCCCACTTTAGATGATATTACACATTAGATGATATTAAATAACCAATTGCTGATCAATGGCCTGTCTTGATTTTAGATTTGCGGCCCAATCAAAAACCTTTGCGACCCATCAGTGGTCCGCGGCCCAGTGGTTGAGAAACCCGGTCTTATGGCACACCCTAAATCTGACAATGAACAAATTTATCATGCAAATCACTTTGCCTTCAAAGGAGTACTGTTTCTGAAACACATACACTACTGAATGCAAAACGATTCAGTCTCAGTGTTGTATCCATACTAAGAATTACTCTGTCCCTGACAGAAAGTCCAATCCCTGAGTTGCACAGTCCTCAAAGTAACCCCTTCTGCTTTCAATGCCCATCCAAACAAGATTAGAGACCTATTCACCCTGAGATCCAGTCCTGCACTTTCCCGGTAACCATCCTTCTGCTTTCTGCTTATATTGATACCATATGGCTAATGTTAAACCACTATACAGCTTAAAGGTTTTATTTAAATTTGGAATGTATGTCACATTTTGCAACTGCAGAACAGAAACAACACTGAGTTCATGGAAAATGTCATTAAAGTGGTACAAAGAGAATAACTGAAAATAAATAATTAAACAACATAAATTATTAATGTTTATTAAACAATTTCCCATTACAAGAGCTTCCCTTACATAATTTGGCAAAAAGGAAGTCTTCAACAACAGCAGTTTTTTCACATTTATATGACAGCATTGTTAAGGCCTTTAAGTATCTGTAGTGAGTATCCTTTACTGCTTGAAGTGGCAAACATTTAATCCAATGCCATGTGGCATACGTTCTAAATCCAAAAAAAGAAAACTACTGGTACTTAACCCTGTAAACCTCAGATTCATTCTTTATTTCCTTCCCTCAAAAAATTACACATTTTTGAACAAAGATTCAATTAATTTGCCTCAAGAAGTGTCTGACAGTGGCAGGAGGTGAGGCAAATAAGGCTCAAGTTAGACAGGTTCACAGAATTCTAACAGCCGTCAAACAGTTTATGTCATTTATACAGACTGCAAAGCAGCAGGTTAAGGATAAAGTACCCTATCCTTGAAAAATGAGAGATATGTACAGTCCATTCAGAAACTGTCAATGGGAAATCACTGGCAGGCAGGTGGGGCTCCTGGTATCCTTTCAGTCATCTGTCACAGAAACACCCAAGCACATGTAGATGAACTTAAAGCTACGCCAGTAGTGATCAAATAAGGCAGAGGTATCGTCTTAAAGAGTGTAAGGTTCTCTCTCATGTGTCCAGCAGACCCACCACACCCAAGTAAACCCGGGGCACAGTGCTCTTCTCTTTTGGCACTTGGTGAGGCTGCTGAGCCACCCGCTTTGGCTGCTGCTGTTGCTGCAACTCAGCCTGGAGCCTAGCTGCTTTTCTTGGTCCTTGGGCTTGGGCCTGGTTTAGGGGGACATTGGTCTGAGGGGCTGGGAGGGCGTGGTGACGGGGTCTTGCACTTGCTTGGGCAGGCTGCAGCATCTGTTTTGGGAGAGGAGGCGCTGCCGCAGCTGCCAACACTCTCCATCTTGTCCGGCTGGGCGTGGCGCTTTGCACTCGGCTGAGCGGAGGGTTTGTTACCTGCGTGGGACTGCAAAGATAAGACACTCACATTCGTTTCGCACGGGAGCAGTGAGCGTGCTGGCTCTCTGCCTCAGGCTGGAAGACTGCGGGAGTGGTAGGCTCTACGTGGGTAATGCTGGCACCATCTAGTGGGAGCTTTTTAACACTGTAGCTTGCATTTACTCTAGTGGCAGTACTACTGTCACAACAAGCATACACTTCATATGTTTTGAAAAATTAAAAATAGTCAATAGTATTCCACAGATTACACCTGACTATATAAAGCTGGCACTGTATGTGCACTTAAAAACGACCGACCTGTGTGTTACACGTCCTCAAAGGAGGTCCATTCTTCTTTACACCATTTGAAGAGGAAGAGGAGGCTTTCTTCTTCAGACGCTATTGTGATACATTCAACAATTTATTATGAGTTGGGGTACAACATTAGCAATTTACTCCAACTCCTGTAACTGAATGCTTATTATTCATTACTGATATTAAACTATAAAGTGGTGTAGCTGTGAGAGTGAGCAATTAAAATGTGGAGGAATTAAAATGTGTTCAATTTCAGATATACCAGTAAGATCATAAAATCATAAAAAAGATCATAAAAAAGTCATATTCATCTTTAAATTTATTTATTGTGTGTCACTTTTTGGCAAATGAATTACTCTCAAAATACTTCATCCTAACATGCACTAACCATGTCCATTTTTCTTTTCATATCCATGGACTCAAACACCCATGGATAGCTGACTTGAATCTCTGGCTCCGTCTCATTTCTTTGAAGCTGCCTAACAAATAACTAATACTGTCAAGTCTAGGGCAGTGATAACTAAGCACACCATACAGCAAAACACTGTGTGCATGTAACATTAATTGGTTTAGAGTTAGCAAACTAACTGCAACTTACTCTCTTTACCATGGCAAAATCTGCAGGACAATGAAGGCGAAGACTCTTAAACAAGTCAGTGGGTTTCTTCTCTTTTACTCTTACTGTTGATCAGCACTTCATGTTGACTAGAGTCTCTAACACCCCATCTTTTTAGTGAATAACCCCTGTTACTGGTGCCAGGTTATTTATGATATTACTGCATGTGTATTTTTAACATGATATCAGAGTTTAATTTTTAAAAATATCATGGTTATTGTCAATATCAGTATATCGTAACACACCCAGTCTGCACTTTTGTTGCTACATGATGATGAAGGATGTACAATACATGAAGTATAGGTTTCAAAGTGCATGACAAGTTGCTTGTACAGTTCACAAAAAGGAAGTGGGGTCACTTTACCTGTTTAGTGGACGTGGATGGTTTGCTGCTGTTGCTGTCCATGTTTCCATTGGGGCTTAGCACAAGAGCTGGAACAGAAGCAGGAGCAGGAACAGGAGGGAGAACAGTAGGAGTCTCTAGGGAAGCCACAGGCTCAGCCAGGCTGTCCTCGGAGTGGCTAAGGGAGAGGCTTCTGAGGCCTGTGCTCACAACCTCGCTCTCGCCATCCTCTGGCGCATCCCGGAACTGCCGCATCATCTCCAGCACATTTGTAGGGGGCGCATTCATGGACGTGTCACCCTGAAACAACACAATCCAGGACTTCCAATTGACAAAGATCAATAAATAAAACAGAAAGCCACTTGAGATTCCTTTAAAGTCTATATCTTACTCATTCACTCATTCTCTCACTTATAGGCATAAACAGATTACCCAAGCATAGCTTTCAACTTTCGCTAACCTATGATACCCATGAACATGTAAAAACGAAGAGCGTGTAACACTGGTCTGAAGACTGTAGTGTATTAGAAGGCAAACTCACTTACACTGACCCAGGGGTGATGCAGCAATTCACTGGCTGTAATGCGATGTGCTGGGTCCAGTTCCAGCAAACTGCGCAATACCCGTTTGGCTATTAAAAAACAGAATGTTATGCTATCAGCCATTTAAAAAAAAGATGCTGGGGAAATGCAGTAACCGTTACAGAGGGATCTATTCATATCAATAATAATTAGATTGACCTGCATCACTGACAGTGTCCCACACAGAACCAGAGAAGTTGAGTTCTCCCGTCCTGATCATTTCAAACAGACGTTCTTCTGAACTAGACATAAAAGGTGGCCCCCCACACAGCCTACAAAAGGACAGCTACAGTCAGTGTCAAAACATTTAATTTATGCAGAGACAGGAGAGTTAAAGGAACAGTTCACAGTAAATATGAAATTATATCACACTGTTTATGGACAAATGGCATTATGTAGACAAAGTCTGGATATCAAGGGGTACATAGGGGTACGTTTAATCACCACAGCTAGGCACGATATATGTGGCAAAAGTAACTGAACGTTTATCATTGATGAAATGTGCAGCTATGTGGGCGGCTATGCACGTGTACATGCATTTACCCTGTTTGCGTTATGCAAGTGTGTCTGTGCGTGTGTGTAGGTGTGTGAAAACGATGAGAGGCCAGGATCTTCTTACAGCATGTACATGATGACACCAATGCTCCACACATCACACTGCTGGCTGTACTCGTGGCCATTGATCACTTCAGGTGCTGAGAGGGCAAAGACGCATGTCAGTAATGAAAGATGCCCAAAGTCTCACTGGTGTCTGAAGCCTGATGTCTGATGCCATCTGCAGCTTTAAACAGCAGCTCATCTTCTGAAATGCTATCAGCTTCACATCACTTAAATTAGGTCAACCCCTCACCGCTCCTGCTTTTTAATCAGCTCTCATAGAACTTATTAGACCAGCCAACATTAATTCGGCAAATGACAAGCAAATGGGAGCATGCTGTAAATGTGAGAAAGTTCATGTGTGTGTATGTGTGTTACCCATGTAGATGGGTGTTCCACATGTGGCTTGCAGCATCTTACTGCCAACTCCACCTTTCTGCACAGACAGTCCAAAGTCTGTGATCTGAGACAGAGAGACATGCTGAAGTTTATCAATATTATTGAGATACACATGCACATAAAATTCATGCAAATAAGTAATGATGCTCAACCAAACTTAATAGTGTGGGACACACATGTACACACAAACAGTGTAAGATTAGTCTTTTTATATTAGCTTATACAATTATGCACTATCCTATAGTTCTGTAATATACTGCAGACATCCTGAACTTGATCACTCTTAATCTTCCTTATGTCTTCATCTTCCCTTAACGTCTGGACTCCAGTTTGAATATTTGAGGCTAAGCAGGCTCAAGCAGGAATGCCTCAGAACAGCACAGCAAACACACATAGTGTCCTCCTGGCCCTGATGAATAATACATATGAGAAGTATATATGGTTTCAGTCAGGCCATTAGGGGTGGGCAAAATATATATCCAGGAGAGATGACCACCTTCTGCCAGATAAAAGGCTATAATACAGAGCCAGGACAGTGCTGCCTCTTACCCCCTTGGCCACTCTGATTTATTCCCTTGTCCCTGGCTCATCTCAACCCTCCGCTCCAGGTAGCATCTTCCGCCACCTCCCTTCAGCCCTCTGCCAGAGCCACATGCTGAGGCTCAGGCAGTCATTTTTCTCAGAGAAGATGCTATGCACTGGTTTGCTTTTTCTGAGAGCGCAGTTTAAAAAAAAGGAGTTAGGCGGGAGGTCTGGTGTAATGAGAACGTTTAAAAAGGCAGTTAGAGCAGACGGGAAGCAGGACGGCAGAGCCAAGCAATGGTGGAGAGTGTGAAGAGGTCCCACCGAGTGTGAATGCCATACCTCATGCCTGGGTAAGAAGGAAAAAGAAAGGTTTTTTCTTTATTGCACAGAGGCCCTCACCTTGATATCGACTGCGCCATTGTCGTCGTCTTGGTGATAACGCTTAACAAGAATGTTTTCCAATTTGAGATCCCTGTGAACAATGTCTAGAGGGTGGGATGGAGAGAGTAGGGAAAAGAAAAATGAGGAATTCTTTTGAAAATACTGAAGAAATGTAACATTTTAAAGATGGAAAAACAAGTATGTTTTCATTTTAAGTGTTTCACAGTAAAGAAAATTGTTAAACATGTTTATTAGAACAGAGTTTTAAAAAATCAACGCTGCCTTTGAATTTATTCAAACAAATCAAAAATATAAATCAGAAGCTTTATAGTTAAACCATACTTTTTAATTGGATGGTATGTTAATGCAGATCTCACTCTTTTTCAGAAGACCATAACATTTCTTAATGTCTTTGCATATAATGATCTTTAACATAAATACATGAAAACATAAAAATATGGACTTGTGACCAGTGTGTGTGGTTAATAAAATTGCAAATGCACATAACGTAATGCAGTGCACTGTAGTCCATGCATTGCTATCACCATCATTAGCTTTTCTAGATGTAAGCCACACCAACGCTTGGGGACTGATGTAAAACACACCTATTAATCAGTATTCCTCCCCTGCTCATCGTTAATGACTCATTAGCTCCATGTAATGGTGTCTCATTGCCAAGCAATGTTCTAAATTGCCTCTAACTGCAGATTCCAGCAGGAAAGTGAAAAAGGGGAACAAATTCAGAACAAATTCTTCAAATCTCTTCTAACTCATTTCAAATTGTTATTATTTAGTCTGGCACTATTATCTCATGATCAATGTAAGAATCTAAAACCTAGTCCTAGTACTGGTGGAAAGCCTTAATGTAGGCACAATCAAATGAGTCATTACCAGATGTCATTGGAAACAATGCAGCAGGTGTCCTGGATATGATCCAGTCATGATATGACCAATTTGTATACAAGCTCACCTTCTGAAGGCAGAATCATTGATATAAATAATATAATCACAATGACATCATATATGTGAGGGTGTGAATGTTAATACTGTTTGGCTAAAATACTCTGGATCTCCCACCCCTTCATTTGTGCTTGTTATGAGTTCTGGCTGTTTTGTGTTCAAAACCAACATGATCTTATTTAGATTACCAGGCATAGGTTAGCAGTAGGTCCTCTGGGATTTACCTTTCTTGTGAAGGTAGACAGTAGCCTCAGCTAAGCTTCTGATAATGTGTCTGGTGTCCTCCTCACTGAAGCGCTTGTTCCTCTGCAAGAGTCTCTTCAGCTCTCCACCTTCACACAGCTCTATCACCAGGTACATTTTCTAGAACATACACAGCTCCAGCTACTCCAGTGGCTTCCTCATATTATGGACTTACCCCATGGACACTTAGTTCTGGTCTTGGAAAACTCCTAACTTGCCCATTTTTATGTTTTTCTCTGATCCAACAAAGCAGCTAACTAACACATATTTCCTGAGCAGGGAATTTAACATTAAAGGGTAGTCCAGGACCTGCTATGAGGACTACTGGCCTACCCAATCCAAATAACCCCAATTTAAAGTATGCTCAACAGAAGTTTATCAGCCACTTTGCCTGGCCTTGGCCATCTTTACCTTTGGTGTCTCAAAAACCTCCTCCAAATGGATAATATGTGCATGATTGACTCGTTTCAAGATATTCACTTCTCTTTCAAGTAGTTTCACGCCATGACTTCCTGCCTGCATGCACACAAAAGGCATCAAACGACATTATAATCCGAGCACTGCTAAAATAAGCCTCCATGCATCATCTCTGATAGTTAAACACAATTATCACATACTTACCTTCTCTTTGTTCACCTTCTTAATAGCCCACTTCTTCTGCGTCTCAATATGAGTGGCTTCCCAGACGACCCCAAAGCTACCTTGACCTAATTTCCTCCCAAAGGAATAGATTTGCTGGGAGACGAAACGAATAGAGCAGCATTAGGTCAAGTATTATACATCTTCTTTTCCAGCCTTTCAACAGTAAACAACCCTTCACTGCTCCCTTAATGGGCCTACAATGAGGGCGGTGGGGGCAGGGCAGAGGGGGAGTTGTTTTTCAGCCTCCCCACACTCCATTAAGTCGAGACCTGAATCCTTAAAGTGGAACTTAATTTTCAAGTTTGCCAGTCTCTGGAGTTTGAGAGAATATAGTATTTCTAATCAAGTTACAAATGATTAAGTTGCTGCCGCAGTTCATTCAATCTCAGGTCTAATTAACTTGATCATTATCTCGACGCATGCAAGGCTGAGCACTGCCTGCTGTGGATTTGGCAAAGACAGCAGTCAGAAGCCTCCAGAGAGGAGGAGGCCAATCAAAAGCACAAAGAGGTGCAATTTGCTTCCAGGCCTTTGGAGGAGCTCTGACAAGAGGAGCGGAGTATCAGGTCAAAATGTGGAGATGTCTGAGAATATACAACATGTCATAACAGGCCAGAAGTTAGCAGTTGCTCATTTAAGCTGATATGATGGGCATTTTGCACTTGACCTGGTGTAATCTGTAAAGATGTCCAATCCTAGCTCATAGATGATTCAAGATGTTATGAATGCATCACACAGGCTGAGCTGGTACCTGAATGTGGGACTCATCCTCCATGCGTGTGTGTGGCACCTTCTTCTCAGCACTGTTTACACGGGTCCATTGGGAGGCCATTTTCTTTGCAGCCCCAGAAGCATTTGCCTGAGTCATCTAAAAGTGAGTCACAGTCTTTAGTGACCTGAACACCATGAGGAAGGTCTAAGTCTACAACACAGGCGCCTCTTTAAAGTGGAATGATTTTATCCTTTAAATTATACTACTTTATCTCTCTTTCCCATTTTACACTGATATAATTACTTTTCACTATCTGAACTGCAATCTGATTTATGAGGGGTTTTTTTTTAACCCAAGTCAAGATGCTAAACAAATTAAGTTTAGCTGAACTCTGGGCTGATCATATTTAAAATAAAATATGATAATCACAAATGAAATTCTTGGAATAGCCTAGTAATATAATTTGATGAAATATTAAGAAAGATGAATATTATCTAGGGGGAGTATATGAGGATTCCTGCATGTCTTTGTGCTGCTGGAAACCTGGATTCTTTTTCTCCAGTGGTAGGATTATACATGCAGGTCACATACAGGGCATTCATGTAAGCAACTATGACCCAGCAACATGCAATTTAGCCAAAACACAAAACTGCTATTCATTGGTCCTGAATCTGAAATCAGAACACATTCTTCCTTCATATTATGTATTTCTTAGTGAAACAGGATATTCACATGGGAAATAACTCTGGGCAGGAAATTATATTATTAATCAGGACTTAATTAGATTGTAAGAAGCAGGCTCGTCAGTCGTTATCTGTTTCACCCAAAAAATTATATGTATATATATATAATTTTTTGGG
>JBBPCX010000038.1:7804280-7824679 GCA_037974365.1 Hydrocynus forskahlii
TACATATATATATAATGGAAACTATAAAAATATAAAAGCTGTCTGCAACTTTCAAAGAACTTTAAAGCAGATCTTTCTGAAGCAATTTCCATGAAGACATCCTTAAATTGTCTACTTTTTGAAAAATATGTTTACTTAATGTCAGCTGCCAAGAATTTGTTCTTCTTTTCCGTTCTATGGGATGGGGGACCTTGCGTATAAGTTTTGAACCACGTTCAGCATGAATTCTGGATGCAATAAAACTTTGAGCTGTGGGTTAAAACTGTTGGGGAGATGCCAGCCACAACAGTGCCATATTAAAACCATCACTGAACTAAGTGTGTAACATATGAGTAATGTTCTGGCCATATTGTCGCCTCATCAAACTGGAGAAAAATAATTCTGTACTCACTTGCGTTGGAGGCATATTCCCCAATGAAGCGTTTCGTCAGGAATCTCACCAAAACCGCTAAAGACAAGAAGTGAAGTGAGACTCATATTAAAAGCAATCATCTCAAATAGCGTTGTAAAATAAGTGTTGACAGAAAAATGGTAAACAGGTCAGATCCAGCTTCTCATGAAAGACCTGGCTAGTTTATAGCAAGTGTTTATGCTATGGGTTTTTTGTTGTTGTTGGGTTTTTTTGTTTGTTTGTTTGGGGTTTTTTTCTCCTCGGTTATGAGCACCCTGGCTGGTCTATATTAAGTATTTGAGCCATAAAGCTGACTTGACTCATTCGCTCATTGAATTCCATGCAGACAGCCCTATGAACACTGCTGTCGATACCGCTGCCAACTAACTTATATTACACAGCTGTCAAGAATACAATTGCATTCCTGTGAAAATACCTCTGAAATCCCTCTCAGACCAACCAGAACAGACCAGTTATGTCCCTCAATCCTTGCCTTATCCCCTGCTCCTTTGATCAGAGCACAGAGAGAAAAGGGCTCCACCACTGCCTCTTAATTTTTTGGTCAGAGGGGACTCTGTCTAATTATTTTCCAGTTATTTAATAGTCATCAGCACAGGTATGCAGCCAGAGGGGCTCAGCCTGTCTTTATTCTGTAAAGAGGAACAAAAAAAAATAATCCCTCATCAGTTTTAGCAATTACTCGCATGTTACAACCATCAATTTTAATTTCCCTTTCGGGTGATATGAATAACAGTGACCTTGTTCCACCCCACTCACCCAGCCTCCCTCCCTCTTTCAATACACAAAGTGCTTTCACAGTGTGTGCACAGAGCAGACATAATGCCTCTTTGCATTGAGGAGCCCTGACACACATTAACTGTATAGATGCAGCCTGACAAATTTGTACGAGACATATCAGACAAACAACAAATGCAATGGGAAATAATGTAATTGGTCACTCTGAAGTTAAAACTAGTGCTTGCTAGTGCAAGGGGAACTAAATAAAGCCTTTTTATAAAGTGACCATGTGTGTAGAGTAGAGTCACTCACCTGATTTGCCTGCTCCCTCGCTGCCCAGTAGGGCCAGTTTGATGTCATTCATTGCTGCTGGAGCTTTCTTCTATGCACTGTGCTATGCAGGAGTCCAGCTAGTTCCTACACCTCTCAGCTGAAGCTGTGTCCAGCCTGGGCGAGGGCAGAAGCCTTTCTCTGTCTCTCTATTTCTCTGACTCAGTCACTGACTCGCTTGTACACATCAACAGACTCTGATCTCTCCCTTCTCTCCTCCCACAATGAGGGGAGCTCAAAAGCTGGGTTGCAAGGAGGTCATTTGACCGCGGAGAACACACAGCCTCCACAAGCATTAGAAGATATTGTTCCACTCAGGAGAGGTTTTCCATTATGGATTTAAACTGCTCTACGCAGAAGGCCAGTGCCTGCAAACCATGTTTTTTCACCTTTATCCTGGATCTGCACAATTGGGAACCTTTTCATTTGTTTGTTTTGTCAGGACTTTCCAGTCCAGGATTCATGTTTGAACACTGTGTACTTTCTAACACAAAAACAACCAGATCCACTTTATTGTCCAGAAAAATTTCTCAAACACTTGTACAGGCCAGAGGTGCAGACTTCATAGCTGTTGTAGGGGGTTAAAGTGTGACTTGTTGAGACTGTTTGGAATCTAACATAGTTGAAGCTGCGCCTGTCTCAGACTGCAAAGCTTTCCGTCATCCAAAAGCTTTAGCCATATTTTGACTCCAGAAACTGGATTCGTTTGAAAAAGGAAAGCAACCATCCCTTTTTCCACCCCATATGGTTCCAAAAGAATAAAGATACGCTCAGTCACTAACCTCAATTTCATGGGCTGCTACACGGTTCGACCTGTCATTCTTTCACAAAGTTCACTTTGTGGTATGCCATTTTTATCCTATTAGGTTTGATTTCTTTTTTGCTGACTGAGGACTTGCAGGCCTTCTTGAATACTGAGGATCAAATGTGCCCAGCATGGTAAATATGTGGCACGTACTAGGCTATTTACCATTTGCCAATAGCTTCATCTGTTTTGATAGATTTAAAGCGGCAGCAATAAATTCCACACCAAAAAGGGTGCAAAAATGCAAGAGGAGACCTGATCAATTGCATAAATAAATGTAAAACTGTGCTAAATGTAATATGAACTGATAACGGATAAATGGATTTACGGAATCAGAGTACTGTATGATTGGATTTTTTTCAAATGTATGTGCAGAAGTATCCAAATACTATTTTAATTCATTAGTTCATATCTATAATCTATATCCGTTGTTTTCATGAGTTCTCCATTGCGCGTGCGCACTCACACACACACACACGCAGCTTGTATATTTATCAAAGCAAAGCAGTGCTGATAGAACGGGATACTGTAACCTAGCTCAGCTTCTGCTGTGCAACTTTTAAACTGCATTCTCTGTAATGGAGAACCATCCATTATCTTTGGGATCTTTGTGATCCAGAACTAAACATTCAACATCCGTACCTGGCCTCACAAATGCTTTTGTGACTGAATGCTATCAAATCTTCACAGAAATGTTCCAGCATTTTGTATAAATCTTCCCAGAAGAGAAGAGGACGTTACTCTTAAAGGGGAGACAAGCGTCCTGTCTACAAATTTTTAAACATTGCAGACAGAAAGACCTGTTAACTGTGAAATTACTTTCGGAGGCACCTAGAAAGGGGAGCTTGGACAGTGATGTTTATTATCACACACAGTGGACACTTAATCTATTACACCGACTCAGCCAACAGGAAAAAAGACAAAAGATATTATAAGAACTATATAGTAGAATGTACTTCAAGCTCCAGATCAGTCCAGCTTAGTGTCGTGTAGGACAATACAGTATAAACCCCTGAACATAGTGACATCGAGTTATGCAGCCTACAGTTCCAAACGAACCCACACTTACTTCTGAGGTAATGCAACAGCAGTCTCCTAAAGGATCTAATTCCCACTGAATGCTATCCAAGGGATTTATAAATGGACAGACTAACAAAATAATTAGGAGAAAAACTACAATTAACTTGCAGCAAAATATGACCTCTTTTAAAAAGTCATTACAAATGAGTTTTCAGAAGCTGAGGGGGTAAGAATGAGGCCAGCCGCATCTCCAGAGTACAAAAAAAAAGATTTTAATGCTGGTATTGGAGTTATTACATCACGTCTGTTACAGAGAGCCTCACGGGGGCCCTGTCTTAATCCCACAATCTTTAGAAAGGCAATCAAAGGAGAAATCCTGCAGGTATTGGGGGAATTTTCTTCCTGACCTGGCCCAAGCGCTGATCTGATTTCAGTGTCATCAGGAAGCTTTCAGTATAGATGATGTAGGAAATATGTTGTGGGTTGAGATTTACAGTGCCTTTGCAGGAAAACTCAATTTGCAGAGGGGTGCAGGATAGCTCAGAAACTACCTTACATGGTATCAGCACTAACTTCCTCAGTTTAAGGCGTGCTGGGTTTTCCTGCCAGAGGTTGCAGTGAAGTGAATGTGTTGAAATTTTATTTGCAGTTTTGATAGTTTTTGCCCACTATAGCGAGTCTGTTTTACGAGGAGCTTTACCAGTGTCTTGGGCATTGAACTTTTTAAAAACAAATTTAAACATTAGTTTTATTTAGGTGTAAAACTGTACAAGTAATTATGCTGTTGCACTTGTGCAAAAACAAGTATGAGAAAGATTTTTTTTTAACTATGGTCCAGAGACAGAGGATACATTGGCTTTGTCTGACATGGAAGACCAACGGCGGACTGGGACTAAAAAAAACGGCCCTGGGTCCAGGTCTGCATCTCGGCCGAGAAAGACAGGCTGACGGCCGTTCTGGACTTTTCCAGAACGCATAGACTGCCAGCCCACACCTATGGAAGACATAACTGATTGAATTCAATAAGAAGTTAGTTAGTTAGGTTCTCCGACACCGGACGGCGCGTTGAGCAGCAAGCACTCTCCATCTGTCGCGATTGGCTGCGGCACGTTTGCATCCGTGCCATGACACGTTGACCGTCTTCAGGTCCTCTTGAAAGGTCCGTCGCCAGTTGATCTTCGAGCTGCTCCGTTTCCTCAATAAGAAGACAAACCCAAATTAAGCCAATCAGTCTCTTCCAATCTGAAGATGAACCGTACCATGAGTTTTTTTCTGTTAGTAGAAAAAGCCAGTAGATGTTTTGTAGCTGGGAAATGTCCGCATGACTCTTTCTTCATTCCAAACAGCCTGAAGAGCTTCAAACACATCATTCAATCCTCCTGGAGACTAGGCCTACAGTGAATCGCCTCTTGTGAGGTAAATATAACAACTGTTCTGCTATTCTTTCAATCCAGCAGGACAAAAAGGTTGTACGGGGTGGGGGGAGCGAGAACAAGTTACTCAGATGTACTCAAGCATACTTTCATATTTCTTCATATTTTGTGTGACTTTGACAAATTCTGATCAGGTTTCTGCTGAGGGTATTAAATGACACACAAGAAAAGGTCAAATGTCACGAATTTTTGTAAGCTTATCCGTTATGACACATACAAGCTATTTACCCAGTTCCAAACAAATCGGCCATAAGATGTCACACTACTCCCTTCATTTTTATTTTAAAGGACTGATTCAACTACATGTTGTTGAAAAAAAGTGTCCTCTTAAGGTATTTATTATCAAATGATAATAAAAATGTGTGTTTATGAGGAAACAAATCTGCTTTTTTTACTTTTTAATAAATATCATTTAAGTCCTGTATACTTTTTGTGTTTAATTTCTTAACTGGTTTATATGAGCTCACTTTTGAGCTTTATCACTTTACTTCAGACTCAAAAAGAGAATTAAAGTAGAACTTCAATTCTGTGCTAAGAGGGGCGTATACTAAGACGTTTTACTGCAGTTCTATAGGTTTTTCAGTGCTAGTGCTTTTGACCTGTTCAAGCTGTTCTTACTTGAATCATTACCTTTAATAGTACTTATACCTGAGTACGGGTTTAGTCTACTCTATGCACCTCCACACAGGGCAAGCTATGCTTCACAGGACAGTCACCTGGGTACATTAGAGGGTAAATCTTGGACTACTTAAGCATCTTGCCACTCACTCTGGAAAAGAACCATCAGAGAGTTAGGAAACCCAAAAAACATTTTAATAAAACATAATCAATTATAAGCTGGATTTTAGGAGTATGACGGTTACAACTTTGAATAATGATGCTTTATTACCATGACATTTCTAACTAGGCACAATAGGCAGCTATATAAAAGGCAAGTAGTCATTATCTAATCATTTTTTTCTGTCCAGCACACAGCACAACATAGTTTAAATATTGTACGCCATGATATCATGTGTCAAACAGCTGAAAAGATCTGACCATTTCAGGATTTGATTTGAAAACAATTAATCAGCAATGAGAATGTGTCCAGGTTTTGTACACATGTCCATTAGGGCTGCGTATTATCATACCAAAATGATGATGCAAAACCATGACTTTTATATCTGAAAATTATTTGGCAACTTTCCAACAATATTTGTACAATTTACAAAGGACAGACAGCTAAAATAAAGTACTGTTTTGTTGGAAATAAAAGTTAATTAAATATTTGTGGGGACAGCTAGTACACAAAGAATATAAAAGTGCAAGCAACCTAAATTGGAGCTCCATAATCTTTCAAAACAACTGATATGTAAAAAAGAATCGGAAAGCTGACAAAGAAACAAAATTATCTGTGCTGCGTTTTAAGTCTATATATATTTCAGTTTCATACGTTCCAAAAATCTACTTACAGCATGTATGACCATGAGAGAAATATATTTTGCACTGCAGTGTTAGGGGGTATGAGCAGTATTACAAAGCTAGAAGAATTATCTACATTTCGATTCTCATGTACCCTGTGCTTGAATTACATGGAGGGAGACACTTGACTAAAGTTTTTGCTCTCTCCGTTTCACCTGAGAAATAATTCTTTGAATATTTTAAAACCGTTATTAAATAAACATATAACAGACAATTATTTAACATATGAGTCTAAATTACATGGAGTCTAACATCCAATTAAAATCCTTTCCTGGACTAAAATATTTTGTTTCAGAAATTTTAATTAATTCAACATCTTATGTCCAATGTGAACTGATTTTGTGCTTAAGGCTATATAAAGAGCTCCCTCTACAGGTCTTAGAACAGTACAAAAACAGAAGCAGTCAACATAGGAGGCTTACACAGCATACAAACCAAACAATATCACATTCTCTATAATAAATATATATTCCCCATCAACTTTGCTCATCTATATTTACTGAATAGCAGTCGCCAGCAACCTGTCAGTTATCAAAATCACAACTGTTTCCAAATAAAAGCTCTATGTGCACAGGTATGAAGTTAAGTACTAGTGTAGAACAGCATAGCATAAAGATTAAGCTTAAACTCGGGATATATTTTGAAGACCAACATCCAATAATGTGTAACAGTATAACATACATGACTTGTTTGTTTACAAAAGCTAGAGGAATGGCCTTTTAAAAAGTCACCTTTGACCTTTTGATTTACAAAATTAAAGTTCTTATTTACATTCTGTCCAAGACAGAACTAATAGTGGTGCCTCTTCCAGTTGAGTGAGTGCCTCCTCTTCCTCTTCTTGTGGCTCTGCTCTCTCCTCTCAGGCCAGTGGAAGCCGCTGGCGGCTGCCTGCTCAGCCTCATCGTACTCATCACTGTCCGAGTCGTCCTCAAAAGCAGGGCAGCTCAGTTCCTGGAACACCTCGCTCAGCTTAGAGCAGAAAAATGCCTGCAGACTGTGGCCCGCCTGAGCCACTTCCGAGTCTGGCTGTAGAAGGCAAGGTAGCAGAGTGAGACAGCAGGAATAGGTCATTGAAAAATACAATAAAATACCATAAAGCTCTTTCTCTTTCAAATACATTCTTCTGGATAATACTTTAATTTGACAGCCCATTACAGTTGTGTTGTAGATTTTTACTATGCATTTAACTTATTCAACTAATTATCAATTTATATTTATATTTACGGCATTTAACAGGCGCTTCTATCCAAAGCGACTTCCATTCCCTAACTACAGGGGGCAGTCTCCCTGGAGCAGCTTGGGGTTAAGGGTCTTGCTCAGGGAACCCAGTGGTGGTGTGCTGAAGGTAGGATTCGAACCCATGACCTCTTGGTCCAGAGGCCAGTATCCTACCGACTGGGCCACCACCACCTCAATTAATTCAATCAATTATCAATTGAATGTACTTAAATTTTCACTAACCCTAAATCTAGCCTTAATTCTAACCTAACCTTAACTTCAACCTAAAGCTGAAATAAAATTCTAACACTACTGAGAGTTGACAGAATTTCAACATATAAAACACCATGAGATCAATAAACAACAAATATGCAATAATATGCATCTTTTAATACTGTATGCCAATGTGCAAAATGACCTATCGGCTATTTTTAGTGTGACGTCAAACAGGATATGAAACTGACACAAATAAATATCACATATGGACAACTGAATAAATCAGATGCTCAAGCATGGCAGCGTGTTCAGTTGTCATTAAATCTAAGACAGCAATAAAGAATGGCAACCAAAATGAGAATTAATTTTTTTTTTCACTTACGTAGTTGAACTTGGCACAGTTTTTAAACATCAGCAGGACGTCAGCCACAAACTCACTGGGGGAGTTGTAGTGTGACGGGTTGCTTTTCTTGAGCCTGCTTCGGATAACAGATAAGTCCATGGGTCTCTTGATGATCTGATAATAATGACGGGCCTTGGAAAGAAAGCAATGATTATACTTTTTCAATAAAACTCCTTGCGTTAAGCTAAATTAAGTTTTTTTTTACATTAAGATTAAATTTGAGGTACCAGTGGGCTGACAGGCTCATGGAATGGAGCGCTGAGGATGTTGATGTAGATAAGCAGAGTTAGCTTCTCACATTTCTGTGAAAAAAAAAAACATTAACAGATTATTTTTAATAAATACTTAACTACAGTAGCAATTGAAAATGATCACACACAGAGGCCAAAGAGAGTTAAAAGACAGGGGGCAGGTAAAAATCGAACATGGCGCGAGGTGGAGTTGAAACGCTTGCAGCTCTGGGGCTGCATGGCTGTGGTGCTAACCACTATACCACCAAGCCTATGGTTTTAGCAGTGAGCTTCTTATGGGGAATTTCCTTGTATAAATAAAGGTAGGCAAAAGAGAGAACACGTGAAAATGTGCTGTGTGCGTTTCTGAAATTGTGTATAAAAGGAGGCCCACAGTGCTGGTGGTCGGTGTGGGAGTGACAGTCGATCCAGACGCAGGCTGGCGCCTTACACACAACTCACAAACTGCATGACTCGTACTAAACCCACAGTTCATTTCTGTTATTTTCATCTGAGTGTACTCTCTCTGTTCTCTTTTCAGGATCTTTAGAAAACTCATTTTTAGGATCGTAGTCCCAACATATTAAAAGATGGATCACGTTGATGACAGATGAAACCCAGCATCCCCCCTCTTACTCTCTGGTCACATGCAGACAGTCCAGATGGCGTGATGGCTGTGGTCAATCGAACATCCTCGCAGTCATACTCCACCTCTGGCTGCTGCACATCTCTACACAGCGTGCATATCCAGTCACCTCTGTAAGAGTGAGAAATGAGATAAAGTTCAGTTAGTTCCAGCAGAGTTGGAGAGGGAAGCAAAAGGTTGTGGTTATCACTGGAGACACTAATCTATTTTTCCTTACACAAAACAAAAATTTTTGAACTGACATTCTAATCCAGAAGACTTTAAATGTTTCTAAACAAATGGCATGAACGCCTGGTTGAGGAATCACACTATCGGTTTCTGGTCTGCTAATGCAGAAAAACACTGTTAAAAGTTTTCTAATAGACTTTTAAAAAATGGATCCAATCAGTGGTATGCAATTATTCATTACCAACAGACTTAATACGTAAGCCTATTAAGTTTAAAAAAAGATTAATAATTAAATAATTAAACAATGACACTTCTCTGTGTATGTATAAAATGATCATTGATTTTTTTTCTCCCACTCCTAGAAGTAAGTGCGGGATGCTGGAGGGAAGCTGGCCTTACGTGGGAAAGCTGAGGAGAGAAGGCACGTGGCACGCCAGGTGGAAAACCTTTGGGCAGCGGTCACAGCAAAGCAGGTCCCCTCCTATAAGGCAGACAGCGCAGAAATCCTCACTCTCCATCTCCACAGACTCCTCTGCAGCCTGCACTGCTGCAGCCGCCTCAGTCCCTGCGACTGAGTCAGTGGCAGCTTGCTGCTCCGCCTTCCATTCACACTCCTGCTCAAGATTCAGAGTCACTTCTGCTGTGGAATCTGGCTCTGATTCCAGCTCCAGTTCAGACTGTGTGGAGAGCTCCAAATCAGGGGGCTGTTCTGACTCAAAGTCCGATTCCAGTTGTGGTTCAGAGTCTGACTGAACTTGTGGCTCCGATTCGAAGCTTGGGTCTGACTCCACTTGGAATTCCGATTCAATTTCTGATCCAACTCCAACCTCTGTTATGGATTCAAGATGTGAGTCAGACATTGGCACTGATCTGGGTCCAGATGAATTGTGATCTGAAGTATGTTCTTCCTCAGATTCAGGCTGTGAGAAAGGTTCTGCATCACTGGTTTGAGCCAGGGGAATGTTGGCCTCTGTGCATTCCTGCATGTTCTTGTTCTGGCTGCACAGCTCCTGCACTTGGAGCTCTGAAACACCTGGAGACGTACTGCATGGCAGATGCTCTTCTAGTGGTGGCTGTCCAGGTAGCAAATAGTTGTCAACTCTGTGGTCTTTTTCTGCCCTGGACACCCCCTGTAACAAAACACAACATTTGATGCTGACAAATATGGAAGGAGTTACCGAGTTGATTTAGAGCTGTCCTGAGGGAGAAACTACTGTTGCTAACGCTACCTCAGTGGGAAGTTCACTCTGTAGCTTCTGGGAAAGAGTCCTATCAGGCTTCAGCCCCGGGTCAGTAGGAGAACAAATCCTCAGATGTCCCTGTGGTGGGCATTTGGACACCAGGATCTTCAGCCGTTCCAAGCACACAACTGGGACCTTAGAACCCTCTGGAGCTTCTCTCCTACTACAGAACCAAAGAGAAATTACCAAAGTGTACAGCAAAAATACTGTTTCCATGCATCTACAGGAGTGGAAAGCTTCCAATGTTCTACCTGGTATCGTGACCTTCTCTTGACATCCTGTATTTCGTTCTTGACCTACAGCCAGTATTTTCATAGGCATATGCGTAGACATTATCTGAAAAAGAATTCAACTCTGAAATACTGGACAGGTCACAGTGTTTGCTAGACAAACCCATGTTACATGGATGTAGCGCAATGTTAATTTTATTCCAAAGTCTAAGTAGAATACATTGTATACTGTATAATATTGTATAACACTGTATATTGTATAATATATACACTACATGACAGTTTTCAAAGGAAGATGCATCGCTAAAACAAGTAAAACAGACTCTATACCTGGCTCCGTCTTGTAAGTGGTCAGAGAAGAACCGTTATGCTCGTGTGGATGGACCTGCATTACCCCACTGTCTGACCCAGGTTTTGTCACCTTGGGCTGTGTACAAAGATTAAAGTAAACATGGCATTATAAGTACGAATATGGACTGCGTCACAAAAAGAAAAGCTGATGTGGCGCAGAGGCAATTTGAAGACCACAAACCAGGAAGTTTCGATTTTGAGTGAACATGCAAAGAGCTAAACCAAGAATAATCATTTATGTGGGCAACTGAATTTACTTTGTTGTCTCAACAGCAAAGAGAGAAAAAAGTTACAGGATCAGTTTCCAAGACAACAGTTATGTCCTTTGATGTAAATCATCTGAGGTTTCCTTTAATGGGAAAAAAAACAACGGTGCAATGTGTATTAGCAAGTGCAACAACTAAAGTGTTTGTCTGTTTACCAGAAGCTTGCTCTTTGAAATGAGGCCAAAGTTGTTCACATTGAAAGCAAGAAAAAGCAATCATTGTGACGGACAGAAAGACACAAGGCCCCAAAGGCATGTGGATACAGTAAGCTTAATGTTTGGCAAATAACTTCTTGGGTCCTAAATGACTATTTGATGCTTATTTTACTTCTATTAATGCAAATGCAACGTATTTTCCTTTAGATAATGTCTCAAAAGGCACTTTTTTGCCAAGACTCTACAAAAATAAAGGACCTTCTTCTAATTAACGTATTTATAGGTTTACCTGCTGTGCTATGGATCTTTGGTCCCCAGCCACTGTTGCTAGATGGTGGGCATCCCCTGTGGACCTGGTTTCAGTGGAGCTGTCATGCTGTAAGCTTGGTTCCTCTCTGATGCTGCTGGATCTTGTCCTCATCTCTGGATTGGCCTGGCTCTGAGTATTAGCTGCACATTCTCCAGCCAACACATGCCCGTCCAACCCCGGGGAGCTCTGTGAGAAAGAAGCGTGCAGTCAATGGTGCGAGTGCTAAGCTAACACTGATGATCACAGCTTAACCTTGACGCTAGTGCCATAGCAACAGTGACAACAGAGGAAGCAGTGGAGAGGGCAGCAGCTCAGAACATGACACTGAAGCTACTGCAACAAGAGTTTCGAATGCGAGGAAAACAACATCACACCCACGCTTTTCTGACACACATGGGCACAAGAGACAGCCACCACAATTCAGAAGAGTAAAATAAGTCTCCTGATAATGAACGGCTTAGTTACAGCACCAATTATCGTATGTAAATCCCACATCTGGGGCACAGAAGGCTTCTTTGAATAAGCAGCATTAACACATCACAGATTAGACTCCCTCTCTCTGTCTTCCCCTCTCCTCCATGGTCCTTTTCGCACGTTCTTCCCTTGTCATAATTTCACTAATGCGAGAAGTTTCCAGAAAAGCCCAAGCGACTGTCTGCTTCACTAATGCCAACGAATGTCAGAGCAGGGAGGCAATAGCCCTAGTGCTCGGCAGAGCCCCTCCTCCTTTGCTCTCTCTCTCTCTCTCCTTGATAATTACCACAGGATTATAAACAGTAGAGGGTGGAATGAATCAAGCTGTGCAGAGTGTGTTCGTGAGAACGTGTGTATGAGCATATGAGTAGGTGCAGAAAGTTGGTAGGGGGTCCAAAAGTCTTGGG
The DNA here is from genome assembly GCA_037974365.1 of Hydrocynus forskahlii. Taxonomy (NCBI): domain Eukaryota; kingdom Metazoa; phylum Chordata; class Actinopteri; order Characiformes; family Alestidae; genus Hydrocynus; species Hydrocynus forskahlii. The sequence goes on from JBBPCX010000038.1 coordinate 7,816,774, forward strand.
AGTTATGGTCAAAGCTTCACAGCAAGTAGAAGAAAAGCCCAACTGCCAGCTCTCTCAATTCCCTCAGCTTCTCATTAATCTCAGGTTAAGTAAATCTGTGGCTGCACCCAACTGCTTTTTTATCCCTTTCATATTCAAGCGACTGTTATGGGCAGAAGATGACATGCCTTTTCAGTTTGATTTGTGTGATGTTTACCCAAGTGCTGTTATCAAATGATCTAATAATAACTTCTATAGTCTACTTTGTCTTTCCTCAATTTCGAGAATTTCATGACTTAGAGCTGTCGCTGAGAGGTGTAGCTGGCCTGCATGTTTTAAATGCTTCTGTGTTTGTCCCGCAGATGTGCATAGTGGTGTCTCACCATCTGTCTGCAGAGGTGCTGTCAGCACCTGATGAAAAGACATTACCCTGGCATAAGTAAAGATGCTACATGTGTCAGTTTATTTTCTTTGCATGCTCTTTCTCTTAATTAATATTAAAAATGGAGGCAGCACTACTGTCATACAGAGTTTACTTCTACTTTGCATACATGAGATCATGAGATTCTGCTGCTTGTCTTTGCACCAGTGAGGGCTTGTGGTGTTGGCTGTTTGAGCCATGCGGTTAAGGTGCGACCTTTGCAAGCACAAAGAAAAAAAAAGCAGTGCAGGGTCTGAGGACTGTGGTCAGTGTGCAGTGCAGTGGAGACGTTGCTTAGCTAGTTTCAGTCATACAAATTGGCAGGCGATACATCCAACTACCCACCCCATCTTCATCTTGACAGTCTCTGAGAGGCTGTTGCTCTGCTGCGGGTGCAGGGCTAGGCTCTGCACTTGGCTGTGCTGGAGGGTGAGCCTGTGGCTGCTGTTTTTCTAGGAGGGTCTCAAGGTCTGAGGAAACCTGTTCTCGCCCACTGGGAGGCTGAACAAATGTAGAAGCTCTGTTGCTCACAACAGCTCTGTCAGTGACTGTAGATTGCTGCTCATTCTGCGGCTGGTGCTCAGATGTAGCAGGCTGATGAAGTAGGGCTCTCTCAGGGCTCAACTGGATGGGGTCAGGCACAGGGGGTGGTGTACGTCGCTGGGAAGAATGCACTGTAGACTGGGACAACAAGGCTGTGCCTTCCTGGCATCGTTGGAGGCTTGGAGGGGAATTGCAACCAGGCTGCTGGGGGCACTGGACTGAGCACTTGTCCAGGGGGGCTGGGTATTTTTCCAGAAGGACAGGCTGGGCAGGTCTGCAGTGGAGGCAGCAGAGCTGTGGCTGGCAGAAAGTCTGGTAGGCACAGCCCTGCTCTCGGACCGAATGACACAGGGAAGGCATGGCCATGCATGCAACAGGCTGGGGTCTCAGAATACTAGGTCGACCAGTACCCTCAGAGAATGAACGGCTTCCTCCCTCAACGCTAAGCTGACCTACAACAAAGACAAAACATGAATGTGATGCAAATAAGTTTTTCTTTATGTTTTAATATGGTAAAAAAATGAGTGAGCTACACATAATTATTATCAGGAGAGCCTATACTTTTTCCTATTTTGCATTTGGAGGCACTATGCCTTTAGCATGAATTCAAACAACTAATGTGTTATATGCAAAACAGCTTAGACGAAAATAATAGTAATTTGAATGACACTGAAAATATCAGGTGGATTTGTCTGCGCACCAAGAGTGGAGATCTGCTTGGTCCAGAAGCTGGCATCCCAGTTGAACCTAATTTTCAAAGGAGCCCAGTCTTCTGAGTGTATCAGAGGCTCCAGTAACTGCTGCATTTGAAGTGCAATCTGATAAATGAATCATAGATCAAACTTATGATCATGGACAGACATATTAGATAGCAAATATGCATGCAATTCAAACAATCTGTAACAATCCATAGATAAAAAGAAGGACGTCGAGGTGATGCAGGTACAAATGAGGACTTTATTAACAAAAACAACTAACATAACATGAAACACTTGACACCAACAAGGGAAATACAAATAAATTAAATACAACTTGTAAACATGAACAAGACACTAGGGGAAGAGTTAACGTCAGGGTAGCCAACCAAAGACCTTTCCCAACACAAGGGTATATATACACACCACCAGGAAGTAGACACATCTGGGAAGGAACCATGGGTAGACTATACAACTGACTACTCACAGAGGGCCAGGACAGGAGCAGAGCAGAGGAATAACAACATACAGGTGCACAGGAAATAAACACAATCAGACCAGAGAAAATGACAGGACAGGACATCAGCGACCCGCCAACCTAGAGTGCATCTGCCAAGGCGCAAACAAACTATAGCCATGGGAGACCGCCTAGCAGAGGGGCAGGAAGACAAGAAAACACCACACCCAAACACATGCAAGCAAAAATCATACAGTAGCACACAGGATGTGTGTGTGTGTCCCTCTACAAAACATTTACACAAGCCAAACAGGCCCTTTATTATATCCACAGCAGGACGCTGCTGTACCTAGGTCCCACATAAGGAACACAGATCTGGGCGCAAACACAGGGCTGACAAAGATGGAACAGATGTGATAGGGAGGAAACCTAACTGGAAACATCACTGGACTAGGGAAGGGATACTGGACATGACAGGTGATGAGATGAGAGGGTCAGATGGGTGAGGGAACCAGGGGCAGGGTAGCAGGAGGCAGGATAGTGAACAGGGGACTGGTCACTGGACCTGACAAGAAAGTAAATATAACTGGACAGACTAAGTCGACATGGGAGAGAGCGGGGTCCAGACGAGAGAACAGGCTGAAACAGGGTTTTGCACATCAAGGACAGGGGACTAGACAGGAGAGTGCCCTGGGGTCTGGACATGAGACGAGACAACAGATGACAGGACAGGAGACACCATCAGGGACAAGGAAGATGATACATTAGGAAATGTGACTAACAATTAGGAATGTGACTAACAATTACAGGGATGGGTAAATTTTCCTGGACATGGATAACGATAAGGATGATCTCAGGGACAGGGACTAGAGAGGAAGACAGTAACTCCCACAAGGATGGAGACTGGGACAGAGATTGAGACATAAACAAACTGGATACAGGGGAGAAGGAAAGAGAACAGACTGGTTATGAGGTGAGAGGGACCTAGGCATAAATACAGGGTCAGTTGGTGCCATGTCCTGGGCACCTCTCCAAGCATGATCTCTGACCTCTGGAGTCAGGACGGCCAGCTGCTCAGGACCAGATTACTGGACAGCCAGTAGGTCAAAACCATGAGACATGATGTCCGGTTGCTCAGGACCAGGAGATGGGATGACCGGCTGCTCAGGGCTGAACAGCCAGCTGCTTGGAACCTGGAGGCCTGGGCACTGGCTGCTCAGAACCTAGAGGCATGTGAGCTGGTTGCTCTGTACCAGGAGATCTGGGACACGGCTGCACTAAAGTTTGAGACTTGGGAGCCGGCTGCTCTGAACGAGTAGACGTGGGAGACAGCCGATCTGAACCGTCCAAAGAGGCAATGGGTCTCAGTGTCAACGGGGTGATCTCCAGAGCAGCAGGCTGTGGTGGTGGAGTCAAGCATGGCAGGCAGAATGGCAGGCGGTGCCAGTGATGACAAGCAGCTCTCAGGAACAGCTGGAGGCATCAGAAGCAATAAGCAGCACCTCAGGACAGCAGGCAGTGCCAATGGCGGCAAGCAACAGCCCTAAACAGCAGGCAGCATCAACAGCAGTATGGAATCCTCTGGGACAGAAAAGGGAGTTGCTCTCCAAAAAAACAGGTGCTCTGGTGTCAATGCAGAACACTAAGGAGCAACAGAACAACTGGAGGCACCAGTGAAGAGCTCTCTGGAGCACTAGGGAGTGCTGGCATCGATGAGGTGCTCTCCAGCGCAGAAGGGGGAGCTGGCGTAGAGTGGTTATGTGGCACACATGTGGATGCCAGTGAAGAAGTGTTCTCCAAAGCACCAGGGGGTGCTGGAAAGGTGCTTCCTGGAGTCCTTAAACACCACTGGCTGCCATGAGTGCCAGAACGGGGCAAGAGCATGGGCGACTATAAGGATGTCTGCTGACAACCCCGCCTCGTCCTTGTGTGAATCACCAGTATTCCAGGCCAGCATCCCCTCAGGAATGCCAGGGCACGCTATCCATGTTAGCACCTGTTCAGGGGCATAATCCAGACTCACATGCCTGGGCTCAGCAAATGTGCCCAGAGAGTGGGAGCTTGGAGACCAGTTTACTGCCGAGTGTCAAGCCCCAGATCCTGGAAGATGAAGCTGGGCATCAAAAGAGACCCCAGATCCACATTTACACCTGTGGCCAGGACAGAGGACCCAAGGCCGGAAACCCCCGTACCAGCCCTTCCATGAACCACAAGCCCTCAGCCTCCTCAGCCCCACTACACTCTGGCTTTCATCAAATCCCCCATGCTTTGTTTCAGGAAGAGGGGCAGCCTCCATTTCCCCAGATCTTGAAGCCGCTTCAGGGAGTAGCCTCTGTCCCAAACACTACCCAGTCACCAACCTCCCCCAGGCACAGACAGTAAGTAAAACCCTTGTTTGCTGTTAAGGTCTGGCTCTCTTTAACAATGCACGGGTTCAGAAGGACGTTAATGGGACCAAGGTGCAAATGAGGACTTTACCAAGAAGGGAATCATGAATAAACATAAAAAACTCTGAAACATGAACAAGACAGCAGGGGAAGGGATAACTTCAGGGTAGCCAGACGAAAACTGATACCAACACAAGGCTAAATATGTGTACACACAAATCCAAGAAGTGGACACACCTGAGGAAGAAGCACAGGGAGATAGACTACAGGCAGGACAACTAATAGAAGAGCAGGACAGGTGCAGAGCAGGGGAATAACAACAACAAACATGTGGACCAGGGAAACATGCGACAAGACATGACATACTGCACTGAACTTTTTTAAACCTATTTTTAAGTGCTAAGGTGTTCTTGTCCACAATCAGTTTAATAGTGTAAAATTATCAAACAATCATAAAATTAATCATCTTGATAAGTTGAAGCAACTGGTGGCCTAGTGGTTAGAGAGCTGCCCCTGCAATCAGAAGGCTGTGGGTTTAATTCCCAGGACTGTTAGTGTCATCACTGAGGTACCCTTCAGCAAGGTACCATCCCCACACACTGCTCCCTGGGTGCCCCTCATTGGAGGCAGCCCTTTGCTTCACTTGGTAAATGGGTTAAATGCAGAGAAAAAAATGTCACTTTGTTCACACCGTCTGCTGTGGTGTGTTTACACATGACTATAAATGTTTACTTCACTTTAGGTTTTGTCTTCTTCATTTATCTGGAATAAATGGACAAAGTAGAGAGGAAGACATTAGATCACGGATTGACCAAAGGTACGCCTTAAAGAGTTAAAGCCTACCAGCTCTTTGCTGAACAATAGCGGGTTCCTCCTGTGATGGGCCACTGCCCAGGTGATAAAGTTCTGTACGTGCTCCAGCTGACTGCACAGCTCTATCGCCCCATGCAGTTGGTCCTCCAGACGTTGTTTAAAACCACTGGAGATACTCTGAGGAAGTGGACATCGATCACACATATTTATTTCATACGAAGCAGCATCCAAAGTCTGATCCGCATCATTCATCCTAAGATTCACATCTTGATTCAAGCAACATTACACCATCGTATTTGCCTTCTCATGCGATAAAGTGACATCTTGTTCTGCACACTCCATCTATATATCCACGGTCAGCTGGACATTTGGAAAGAACTGTCTGGAATAGGGCAGACAGAGAGAAAAAGAAACAGAGAGAAAGTAATTACCTCCAGTTGCTCTATTAATAGGTTGGCCCGTTTATTCAGCTCGTTCATCATAATCATCTTGGCCATTTTAATCTGGTTCTCGGCCTTCCTGTGTGTGATCTTTACACCATGTAGTCTGGAAAATGGAGGGGGGATGAGCAGACAAGATTATTGACAGAGATGGCTGCAGGATGAAAACGCATCATAGTATGATATGGAAAGACTTTGGCCCATCTGGCCATTGTGCACATCTTTTAGGATCTTTCTGAGAAAGGAGATCAATAGAGCTTGTGTCACTAGACTTTAACCTTTGCATGTTATGTGCTGAGCAATAGTCACAGCCTGTCCTGGCTTAGCTTAGTAAACAATAGCTTGATTCCTGCAATCATGCAGAGGCTGGAGTTCATCACTCATTAATGAATTGCTATCAAGAGTGAGTCTTTACTGCAAGGACAAAGAATACAAGCTCTTACCTGTCCTGAATCTGCTTGGCCGTGTTCTCTACAGCCGACCTTTTTTCCTCTACCCTAGCCATCAGGTTTTCCAGGAGCCATCGCTGATCCTGTAAAGCCTTGTTGACATGAACCAACCTGAGGATCCAGACATTTTATGCTGATAACTAGGCACATAATTCCATATTTTTATATATTTCTATTCTATTCTATTCCAAAATGCTGTATATACATAAAAAATAATAAATACAAATAACAACTGACGTATAATGGAAAACAACTGTTTATTTCACTAATAAAGGCAGCATTAATCGTAATTATAGCACTGATATTTCTTTTATGTGCTTACTGCTCACAACATACAAATTCCCATTCTGTATTATGCAATGGTCTATAACAATGCTCTGTAGCTTTGGAATGTCTCTTATCAGTTACAACTTCCAATATGTAAGAAATATTTTGGTGAGTCCTTGATGCGACATGACAAAAATGCTAGCCCGCATTATGTCTGAACAAAATATTTGTATGGTTGTTGTATGACATTTTCTAAAATGTCTGTAAAATGTTTGTGTGTTGGAATATCCAAATTCAACACTATTCATTCAAACTCAGCGGGTACATATCAGAATTCCACAGGCCAGTACTGTAATAACTATTCACAAACATAATAACTATTCACTAATGTACATCACTAATGTTTGCTGCTAAATGCCGTAAATGTAAACATAAACATAGGATTGTGCAGCCTGATCCACAACTGCCGAGCACACCAGCAATCTTATTTTGATTGCAATAAAATGATCTCAGCTAAACCTCGATCAATGCTACATGTATTCTGGAAGCTACACGTGACAGTGGCCAACTGATATATCCAATGTCAGTGTGACTTAGTGTCTATGTCTCTGCAGGTGTGTCCTCCATGCTCACCGGTGGTCCTTGTGGGAAGATAGATGACAGATGCTACAGGCCATGAGGTCACATGTCTCACAGAAGAGTTCCAGAGGCTCCTGCTTATGGAGTGGACACATGACAACAGCATGCCCGCAGCAAGCCGAACCTGAGAAGCACAATAAAAAGCAATAGTCCAGAACAACTATTTAGGAGACATGCATTTATTGGCGTAAGAATAACATCAAAAGTGAAGTTACAAAGGTCAGTGAACAAATGTAAAAATGTGTAAAATAACATTTTATTTTTTAGTGATTCTGAAATTGAACTAATTACTAAAAGCTAGTTCACTGACCTTTATGAGAACCCTCAGAACCCAGTTACTTATCAGTCCACTTTACTGGTGGACAGTTAAAGCAGATATTGATGTGCCCAGTGTTGCCATCAAAAACTTATTCTAGCCATGGTGGTGAGTAACAAAACCGCAAGGTAAAAATACAATATGGTATTCCATGATGCATTAAACGTCATAACATTTGGGTTTTTTTCTGGCATCAGTTAAAAGACACAAAAAAGAACCAAAAAAAAACAACATTTTATTTTAACACTTCCAAAAATGACGAGTATAATAATTGTTTTTACTCAGCATTGCACACACTGCACTTAATCAAACTGAACAGAGCCCAAAGTTTCCCAGCAGAAAATCGCCCGAGCCTCGCTCTGCTGCTCTCTTGCCATCGTTCCCATAGTACATCCTGACCATCACTTGCAAAGGTAAGCAACGCACACACGCACACACACACACACACACACACACATACACACACACACACACACACACACACACACACACACACACAC
>JBBPCX010000038.1:7840401-7860455 GCA_037974365.1 Hydrocynus forskahlii
TATAGGGGCAAGCAACCAAAAATGCAAGATGCAACACAAAACCTAAGTGTAATTTAGAATGAGCAAATACTGACTGTGATTTATTCTTATATCATCTTTTGAATATTATCTTTTGACAATATCCCACCTGTCAATGGATGTGATATAATATCCAGCAAATGAAGTCAGTTCTTGTAGTTTGTGTAGATTAGTGTCAGAATCTGAGTGAATTTGACAAGGGCCAAACTGTAAGCCATGTTCTGCAAGGAAATCTTGGGATCTGGCATTAATTAGGATTTATAAACTTTGACACATACCACCCTCCTAAAGATCATGTTATAGAGCAAGAACACCCCTTCATATTTCCTAATGATAGTTTTAGCATAAAAATGCACCCTGCCAGACTACAAAAAATGTTCAGGTGTGCTTTTGAGCATCTGTGGGACGTGCTGGACAACTTAGTCCTACAAGACTTAAAGGATCTGCTTCCAACCCCATCTAGGTCTGCCAGGTACCACAGCACACCTTCAGAGCACTTTTGTGTAGTCCATGCCTCGATGCGTCAAAACCGTTTTGGCAGTACGAGGGGACCTGCTCATCTTAGGCAGACGGTTTTAATGTTATGACTGATCTGCTCATTTCAAACATCGAAGCAGTATTTTTATTTCTCCTACTTCTCTACTCAGGCTGACAGTCACCCACAAGAGATGCTGGGTTTAGACCATCTTTAATTTCAATTTCAGCATATTTTGTCTTAAGAAATGTAAATAATCACAAATTTAAATGAAATAATACCACTTACAAGTGAGTTGTTAATGGACTGTGCTGATGTTTCCCAGAAAGTGTCCTTTTTTAGACAAACCAGTTCATACAGTAACACCAGGATGGCACGAAGTCTGAATGACTAAAGCTCAGATGAGCTTCTTTTGAAGCAGTTAGTGGGACAAATGCCATTTCCTGTTGAGCTGTTTACATGGGCTTCCATCCCACTTTTTGATATTTTTCAAGACTGCCACACATTTTAACATACAGTTGCACCATCTGTGCTTAATTTTAAATTCTTTGATGAAGTGGGCCATCTAAATTTTTACTTACTTACGACAGGTCTTTGGTTTGGCTCTAAAAGTTCTTCTGCCTCAGTCTTTCTTGAATGTGCAGGGCAAAAGGCAAGCGCCTTCACTTTTTTTGCCATTATGATGGTAAGGTTTTTTTTAAGGAGAACACAAGAGGATGCTGATATAAAGCACAGGCAAAGAATAATCTGAAAAGCTTTATTGATTTTTTTTTTTTACAAATTATTGCAAGTATGGTAATTATATTCTTCAAGTGTTAATACATGTACAAAATGCAATGCATTGAGCAACATCTAGCATTAAATACTACACAGTAACTGTACATCCACCTCATTCCGTTCATTCATCCGACCACTCTCAGTATGCACACTTTTCAGCTGATGGTTGTACCATTCATCCACACAGTACCATTCTAGCATAATTTTACTCATACACTAGGTACTACGCAACCTAATAACAGAACTGCATATAAGGATCACAGCTGCTTTTATAAATATGTACAAGAGGTTTAACTACTGGAGTCAGTTCCATGTGATGTATCGTCAGATATACGAGTTGTGTTAGGTCTTCAAACACAGTGATTTTCCAAGGGTTGAAATACACACATCCTTACTTTTTGGTTCCATGTTCCATCAATTCTTTTTATGGAGAAGCTTCCCTAGAAAAAGATTTTTTGAAAACAGTGTTACTGATTACAAAGAATCCACACTTTATTAAACACTCTAGTATATAGTTTCTCTGCATTTGAGAAAAATAAAGCATAATAAAGTCTGTATCCCTGAGAAACCTCTCACAATAGACCATTTTGACTGGTGGATATAAAGTGAGCAATGTGAGGTCAATTATGTCATACAGTACTGCACAAAATTCAGAAACCACTTTTTATTTATTTGACATTCACAACAGCCAATATGTATCGTGAGTTATTCAGCACAATATAGATTATTTCTGTTAAAATACTGTCAAAAGAAAATGACACAGAAGCCTCAATAACATGTTTTCAGTATACAATGTGTCCATTCTTCGCCTTTATTACAGCTCTTAGTTTTATCAATAGACTTGCATTCAGTTTTTCTCAAGAAATCTACAGGGGTATTCATGCTTGTTAACGTCTCTGAAGTTTATTCTTAGAAGCCAGTTGCATTTTCTGCTTCATCCAATCCCAGTGGAGATCAGTTAGAAATCGAGGCTAATCAATGTATAAAGCCTTAATCTACAGCTCAAATGAGTTTTCTTGTTTTCTCTTGGACAAGTGTCTTTTTTCTTTACAGCTGCACATCCTTTCACACTCACAGCACTACAGAGTTTTCTTTTCATGGTGGAAGAATGTACACAAACATTTGTAGATGAAAGCTTTAGCTACTGCTTTACTTTTGGAAGCTCTTGTTTTCTCCACTTATTTTCCTTTGATGTTCCTCTTATGTAATTGGATCATCAATCTAATCTCACCACAAAACTTTTTTAGCCATCTTAGATAAGGAATTTGTAAGGTGGCTGAGATGTGTCTGAGTAGATTCCTGTGTGCATGTCAGTGTCTTTGAAGGGGAACAGAATGTCAGTGACACCTTTGGGAACAACTTTTTGGGAATAGCTTTCGTTTGGACACAGCTGGGACTAGTTGGTTTCAAGACTGGTAGGACAGAAGAGATAAAGAGACAGGAGGGTGCACAAAAGTAAAATGTGGGCTAATTCATAAAATGTTGTTTTTTTATGTTATTTCTTTCTAATACAGTAAACCACCGACATTCGTGGGCGTTATGTGCCAACACCTGCGAATTGTGAAAAAATAGTGTAGACCCTAGATACATCCCCAAATATGCTCCCAAAACACTTTATTTTCATTTTAAACTCAGCTTAATACATTACCCTTAAAGAAAATGTAAAGGTAAATCCATATCCGTACTGTACAGTTTACACTGAACTGCTGTCTCCCACAGAATGTAAAATTACCCCTGTATATACAGGCACATGCGTTTTCTTTGGTATGCGCTGTCGTTTTCTTTGGTATAAGCAGGGTAACTACAGTAATACATTAATTTCATTTACAGTAATAAAAATACAGGGCTTTAAGAAGAGCAAAACAAAAAACACGAGAACACTCAGCGAAACACTCAAGATGTTCTGATGTGAGAATGCTTGACTGCAGCTGCCAGAGATGTGTCACAGGGCAGCAGCCAATCAGCAGCAAGGAGAAATAAATAACACTCTCGGATTGGCTACTTTCAAACCTCCCAACTCTGAGTACAGCGGTATTTCACCATCCCAAGACGCGCTTTCTTTGTTCTCTCGACAGGACCAAAAAATGTATGCAGTTATATTTTATATGGAAATGTAGCTGAATTTACATTATTATTTATGTTACAAAATTAGTAAATTAAATTTTTCTTTATAATTTAGCACTAAAATGCATGAAAAATTACATATTGCCACGAAAAAGCTAAAAGATGATTGGAGAACATCTGTGGTTTCCGCAAATTAGGGGTGTACTGTATGTGCAATTTTGTTTCCTGAAAAAATAACTAACTTGTACTTAATGGCCATTTTGACTGGAGATTAAATAAACGAAACACAGTATTGCATGTAACATGCTCTAGGACTCTAGGATTCCAAATTATGAAACAGTTGTGAATATTAGTACACCTGTTAGACTCACCAAGTCCTTTCAGAAACTTGTTAACTCCACTCTGCTCTGTATCTGGTAACTCCTCCAGGTACTGTTCTACTCTCTGCTCAAACAGACCTACAAGAATACAAAAAAACACAAATTGAAAAAAATGTAAAAAACCAAACATTATTCAGAGTTAGGCATTGAATTATTTTAGCCTTTTGTCAAAATTCCACCATGGCACTTCCATCACCAACAGATGGCAGCATAGAGCTGAATTTAAACTCGCCCCTCAATGTGTTTTCCTTCCCCTACCATTTCATACTGCTTGTTTCTAACAGAAAGTTATGTTTTATTTGTCTTACTGACCCAGTTTGCTCACATAACCTATAATTCCATTTACCTTTGGCCCGGCACTTCCTTAGCTCTCTGTCCTGGATGAACCCAGCAAACATCTGCGACTCCATGAAGACACCCAGGAAGCGGCGAATGCTCTTGGAGGCCACCGACTTGCGGAAGGCTTCACGCTGGAAAACGCGTTCCCCTCTCTCGCCCTGAGTTAGGAACAGGGAGTAGTGACCAATGGTTTCCAAGAAGAAGCGGATGAAGGCCTCAGACACCACGCTGTTCAAGGAGTTGAACTCTGGGGAAATTGTGGAAAGATCATATCACCTTGTTGAGAAACACTGTCTAATGACAGAGAAGGTTAATCTTCAATAAGTCTTTCTTTAAACATCCTGTAGACCAGAGTTTCTCAAGCTTTTTAGACCAAGTACAATCCATTAAGTAGCAAATTTGTTGATTACCATTTCAATCCACAAATAATATTGTTGGTCAAGATTGAGAAGAAAAGATAATTTTGTCAAATCACTGAAACTTGTGATTTGTAGCAAGTGTGTACAAACACCTATAGATCTTACAGATGGTTGTCACCTCAGCCCGGTACAATTCCTCCACTTTATCAAAGTCAGTGGATGCAGATACATACCACATTTTCAAAAAATTCAGGATGCAATGTAAAATGCAGGTAAAAAAGGATGATTTGCAAATCATGCAGGCACACATAAAATCAAAAATAGCATGAAGACAAATGCTGAAACTGGGAAACTGCATGATTTATGTTTTAAAAAACTTGGGACGGGGCAATGAAAACTGGAAAACTTGTAATGCTCACAAATATTTACATCTCACAAATATTGAGGTTAATTGGCAGCAGGTCTGTTACAAGACTATAGCAGAGAGGCAGAGTCTCTCTGAAGTAAAGATGGAGAGGACTTCACCCCTCTGCAAAAGACTACACAGGGAAATAGCGCAACAATATAACTTTACTTAACATCAAATTGCAAAGAATTCAGGAATTTCGCCCTGTATGTTAGGTACTACCATAATACCATACGGCCATGATCTTTAGACCCTCAGAAGGTGCTGTATAAAAACAGACACAATTCTGTAGTGGAAATCACTGCATGGGCTCAGGAATACTTCCAAAACCTCACTACACAAAGAAGAGCCCATATAAAAACATGATTCTGAAACACCAGTGCCTTCTTTGAGCTCAGGGTCATTTAAGATGTAACGAGGTGAAGTGGGAAAGTAACGGACGATGGTGAGACAGTAAATTTTGAAAAAATCATGGATGCTGCATCCTCCAGGCTGAAGAGGAGAGGGACCATCCAGCTTAGTCCAGATAGTCCAAAAGCCAGCATATGAAATGCTATTGGGTTGCATTAGTGCACATGGCACGGGTAGCTTGCACAATCGGGAAGCAACCAAACGCTGGCACCCAGATGACGTCCTTTTCTGGAAAGGTCTTTCTTATTTCAGCAAGACATTGCCAAACCGCATTCTGCCTTACTGGTCCAGACCTGTTGCCCATTTTGAGAATATTTGGAGCATCATGAAATAAAAAATACAACAGAAGTCCTTGAAATTTGAATGGGTGGCAACCCACCCTAATCTTACACACACACACACACACACACACACACACACACACAAACTGGTAACACCAGTGTCGGTTATTTGAATTGCATTTGTATCTTGAACTTTTTTTATGGTTTAACGATGTAGCAGTTGCTCTTTCAGCTTGTAGCGCGGCTGCCCACACAGCACAATGTCATTTTCAAGCTAACCAGATGCATCAATCTCTTTACCATCATCTGACTCGCTGTCTGAGTCTTGACTGACGATGTTGTTCCTCTGCTCCAGGGCCTGCTCCAAAGCACCTTGTAGCTTGCGCGGTAGGAGGGAGGCCTCATCGTCCAGCTGCACAGTAACACAGTTGCAGGACTGACATTTATTAGCAACATTGTCTGAATAAATCTTTCTTAACAACACCATATGTGACAAGATTCTCTTGAGAGTTCACACAAAAAAATCAAGTGATGTTAACAATTAAAGCTCATGCAGCTGGCTAGCATTCATTGGATGCTAACTAGTTTCCATTAGCTTTCATTTATGATTAGCCATCATTAGCCTAACTGTTTTCAGCAAGCTGTTATTAGTATAGCCTTAAGTAAAGCAGATACTCCAGTCACTGCAGACTTCTGTAGGCTATTATTTGAGCACCGAAACTGTTGAATCTTGAAAATTTCAAAGTCATACCTGTCTGATGAACTTATCTGTTCCCAGATCAACCATCAAAGCCTGAAATTAGGAAAGACCAGTTAGCATTACTGTTATACAAAGAAGAGGACTCTTGTTTTAATCACATGGTATTCATTTGTCATGGGAACTGTGTTAAATCATAACGTCCCCAGATGCTGATCCATAACAGATGGTGCTTGACAACCAATTAAAGCTGCACAGTTTTAAATGACAAGCACCTTAAAGTCAGACTTGTATACACATGTTTGCCACACAGGGTTAGCCCTAATGGCCTTTACAACAGCACTCATTGCCAAGAAGCAGTTTGGAAAAGTGAGGCTCTCTACTGAACTGGCCAGTGAATGTTAAAAGCCCCAGGAGAGAAAAGCCCTGAAGGCAAGACCTGGCACTGCCCCTCAGGCAGCTTGGAGCAACTCTCACACATGCTGACACCAATTTAAAGACTCACACACGGGAACTGGCCCTTGTTCCAGGCATAGCGTTACACGTTTGATGTTTTTTCCCTTGCTTCCTGGAAGCTTGAAAAGATGAATCTGGCCTGAGGCCTCTTCATTTCTTGTTAAAGAGTTCAACGTGGCAGGTCAATGGCCTGGCAGTTTATCTGAGTAATGGTACAACTGAAGAGGCAACAGTAACAAGGATAAAAAAGGAAAAAGTAAGAAAAAAGAAAGCTGTCACTCCATTTGACCTTGAAATTGTCTGAATGATCAAAATAAGCTTATGAGTAGCAAGACCTATACAAACAATAATGGAGTAGAGCATGCATGGCAAATCTACCCAAAATTCACTGTTTATATGTATTGGAGGAACAAGAATGGGCTTGTGTGTGGGTGTGTTTGTGTTAACTTCTACATCATACTACTTTGTCAAAGTGTTGACTTGGCTCATGAGTGTGCACATATGTTGTCAGAGCTGGGTCAAGAAGAATTACAGTAGAAAAATCTGTTGTGGGTAGATGAATAGCCCGCTGAATGGGTGTAACTCCTCTCAGCTTAGTCCCAGTGGTAATGAATCACAGTCCTCTCTCTAAAGCTCATCAGATAAACCACAATTTGGCCTGAACTGGTAGAGGCACGGCAACCTCTTAAGCTGTTCCAAAAACCTAAGACAACTTTTGGCCTGTTGAAATTACTCGTTTAAATTTTATTTTAAAGCTTTAATTTTAAAATTGTGCCTTTCAACCAACCTGCAATAATTAGTTGGTAGTTTGGATGATAATTACGAAAATTTTAAGTTCTCTTATCTCTCTCATTTACAGTAAGAAACACAGATTGACAGATACACTCATGTACAGTTAAGATCATAATCATTAGCCCGTGTCTAAAACTGAACAAATCCGTTAATTCTTCTAAGAACAACGGCTCATATTTAAAATGTTCATGAGAATTCCTTCCAAAAGAGACAAGTACACAATTTCCAAAAAGTTTAATGAAGATGTTTTACTGATGAGCTAAATTGAAATCCAAAACCTGACATAAAAACATTTACTGATGCACTAAAGGAAAACACAAAAACAGCATGGCCTAAATTATTAGCCCTTTAGACAATTCATAGTAAATTGTGTAGCCCTTCTGACTCAAAACTGATATCAACTTATTACTGATAGCAACTTATAGTTTCCCACAAGGTTTGCACGAGTCTCCTGAGGGATCTTAGGCCATTCCTTCAAGGCAAATTGCTCCAGCTCATGCACATTAGATGGTATTCGAGCATGGACCTTAACCTTTAAGGTATCTCAAAAGGATTGAGATCCGGGCTTTGAGACGGCCACTCCAAGACCTTGATTTTGGTGGAACAACTGTGATATGTGCTTTGGGTCATTATCTTAATGAAAGACCCAGTGGCGACCCAAAGTCAGAGTGGCAGCAGATTTCTTCAAATTATCCTTTAAAATGTCAGTGTAGCCTTTCTTCATTATACCACATGGTATAATGAAGAAAGGTTATGCTGACATAATGCTGTGTGGCTGTTTTGCTGCTTCAGTACCCAAACAAGGTTTCCTGGGCCTGAAGCAGCAAAACAGCCTTATAGCATTACACTCCCACCATCATGTTTAACTGTGGAAAATGTTTTTAGGGTTTCCTTCACCAAATCTTACGTTTGCGATCATGCCCAATTTTGTTTCTGACAGAATGGGTCACTTTGAATTTTGCAATGATGCAACATACAGCAGCTCTTGGAAATGCTAGGAAATTGTCATATAGCCATACCTTAAGATGACTAGTATCTTTTCTTTGAGGTCTATACTTATTTCTTTGTTTTTATCATGATTAAATTACTTTTTACAAAGAATGTAAGGGTGATCCCCCTCAATCTCTCAAAGTCATGTCAAGGTGATTTGACACCAATAAAGTTGTTCAATGAAAGCTGTTATACAGCAATATCAAAGTTGTGCTTTCAAATAAAAACAGAGGTTTTTACATTGATGAATGTTAAAATTGAACGTAAATGTAGAAAATTTCACATTACTCTTTCGGGGTGAATAATGTATTAACTGTACATGGGGTCCTCGGGTTACAACAGTCTCGACGTACGACGTTTCATAAACCGAGGGCTCCCTGTAGATCATTGCTGTTAGAACCAAACCCCCTATCTCCAAAATAGCAACTATTCAGGAGAAGGAAAAAAATATGTGTAAGTGAATGGCCTGGACTTCACAAAAGTAAAAAGAAGGCGGAGGATATCTGCAGTTTCCGCGTTAGTGCGGGGGTTTCAGCAAACAATTATTAGCTATGGTTCTCAGAAAAAATCTGCAACTGCTGATCCGCGTTAAAGTGGGGATTTACTGTATATATATATATATATATATATAGATAGATATTTTATATCGTTGTTTTATTAAGTGACCATTCTGTCATACGTGAACACACCACAGCATGAAATTCTTTCCCTGCATTTAACCCATACACTGTCACGGGTGGTGCATACCCATCCAGAAAGGAGGTGCAACTGCGGATTTCCATTTTCTTAGGAGTAGCTTTTATTTTCAAAAGGAAACACAAAATGGCACGAGGGCCAAAAACACTCTCCAACTAGATATATGACACAGTGTGAACACTCTCGCTAAATTTTAACAAGTAAAAATACTAATAAGGTATTCTTTATAAAATTAGAAATATTAAATATATGAATAATTGTTAAAAGCCATTATTTTTAGACACATTATATGCATTATTTTATTGTTTAGTTAAGTAACTTTTAACAGTTTGTCTTTTTTAAGGCTCTGATTACTGAATTATTCCCAAATGAATACATGGGTTACTTGATTACTAATAAAACAGATAGTGACATCCCAAGGCAAAATCAGGAATCACTTGATATTTTGAAAACGTGATAGTGAGTGTTTGCATTACCTCCTCCACTGGCAGTTCCTTAAGCTTTGGCAAGGAAGAGGACAGAATCCCAACCAGGAAGGGCGTAGGGCAGCAGACAATGTCCACCATGGAGGTGGGCAACACAGGAATGAAGGTGTGCTGCCAGGAGAAGGGGTACAGCAAGGCAACCACTGCATGTACACAGCTGGACAGGGTACTGCAGAGAGACAAAAATACACGTTCCTGTAACTTTCCCTGACACACACACACACACACAAACACACACACACACACACACACACACACACTCTCAGCTAAATCATGGACACTGCTAATCCAGTTATGGAAGCCACTTTCTGGGAAGCCCAGATTCTTCCAGTTTATCCTAGCTTTGGAGAGGAGACAGTGGAATCTATGATTACTCAAGTATGCAAGAAAATATCTATAAAATAAAATAAGAGGTGCTGCTTAAAGGCAAGCACTTCTTATTATAATATAATAAATTATATTTATCAGTTCCATAGATGAGGAAGCATTAAACAGAGCAATAACAGGTCAAATTGATTTAATGACTGTCTATATCAGAGTGGCTCAGTTAATTTGTCCTAAAATGTTCCTCTAGGCCAGGACAAAAAAAAGAAAAAAAGCATGATGTGTTGCCACCAGGTAACACAATTTGAACAATTTTATAAGACGGAAGCAACAGATGGACAATTTACTGGGACACATCAACTCAAATGCTACATAAAAACCACTTCCAAAATTTGAGATTAATCTGTTTCTTTTCTGAACGTTTTCCAAGTTACAGGCCAATATACTGAACCTGACTCTGTCCTGACTATAAAAAAGGACAAGTCAAAGAATTTAAATAATTAATTATCATTATAAAAAAATACCAGATAATCACTGCCAACTTGCTGAAAAAGTAAATTTATTGAGCAGCCAGGTTTAACTTGCTCATTTAAGTGTTGAATTGCTCTGATGTTAGAAACAATTGTGAGATCTCACATCTGGAGCTAAGCACCAAAGTCACAAATAGCATGCGGTCCTTCTCACGGTCTGTAGGCTGTTGACAGTGGCTGACCCTCTCTCCCTTGTTCTTTAATGCCACACAAGCCCGTGTTTACAAAGTCAGTGAAAATAAACCCTCAGAATTGAAACGGCTCCGGCTGTGAATTAGAGTAAATTAGACTGAGACCAACAATCAAAGTGTTATGCAAACATCATACTAGAGACAAAATGTTCGCATGAGGGCTACAGTTACATTTGCACAGCCAGAATGAAAGAATAATACATGCTTATTGAGAGCAAGAACAGAGAATGACTGCTCTCTTAAACCATACCGCAAATTAACCAGTTTGTAAGCCACTTAGCCTAAATAACTATTTTAATGAAATCAAAAATAGGCTACATACATATCTAATTCTATATGAACTAAATGAACAGATTTTCTTTTAGTAAATAAGCTTTAGGTTCGATTAATATTTACAGTACTGTATATAGTTCCCATGGTGGCATTTTAAAATTTGTGAGGCACACGTACCCGAGCAGCAGCACTGTGTTTAAATATATTAATGCTAAGTTTATCATGAGTTGTAAAATATAAAAAATATTTATGAATATTGAATGTTACTGTATACCATATATCAGGGGTTCTCAAACTTTATATCTCATTTTTAGATAGGGTCAAAGGTCCGGGACGACAAGTGATAAGCAAATCCCTTTTATTTAATTTGCTTACAACATACAACCAAAAGAAATGGCGCTGTTTTCCAATAACTGTTTCCTTGTGAAGCTAATCCACTCTCACTTTTGACAGGCAAGTGTAATTTGCACTGTACTTTTATGAAAAGATTTAACAATCACCTTGATTAGCTTAATTACTTTTATGCCTCCACAAATAAAGTGCCGACGGGACATAACACCTCCTTCTCCGGTGACTTTTATAATGACGCAGGTATTTTGCTCACTCGTGTTCATCGTGCTTGTGTCAATGCATTCCTAATATGATGTGCGGACTAGGCCCGGAATGACTTGCAGTTGGGTCCGGACCTTGAGAATTGCTGCCATATACACACACTCACACTCACACAAATGCCCGACCAGCATCTGACCATAACAATCGGGTTCTTGTCAAAGTGGTCTTCATGGTTGCCCATTTTCTTGCATCCAAAACGGCAGCTACGAGAACTGGCTTTTTGCTTAACAACTAATATATTTCAGATCCTGACATGTGCAGTTGCAACAAAATAAGCAACATTATTTGCTTCATCTGTGAGTGACAGCTGTGACCACCCTGAGTGGCTTTCTCACTTCTTACCTTTAAAGAGGTGTTACTTCTATTTCTCTTTGTCCAGTTCCACACTCAACTGGGGATAATTTTTATAGTAGTAGTGAGATCAGCAGTTGTTTGGTTTGTGAGTTCAGCTGTATCCTGTAAGAGCTATTTAGTGTGTTTTCACACGATGTACCATACTGATAAGAATCCTAAATACCCTCTAAATACCAGCTAATGTCAGGTTATACTAAACATGAATTATTGGGTTAATAAGATGAACAAGTGAACAGCAGTTTATAACTATATGAAAGTAATACAATGTGCTCTCTAGCAGTAAAGACTGACCCCAAACCTCACGTTTGTTTTTCCTCTGCATGCCTAATTCAAAATGCTATAAATAAATCCTTACACCTTCTTTAGTCTATATAAGCACTTCACATTCAAAGGCAACCATCTACAAACTGCCACTGACAATGAAACCAAGCCAAGGAAAGGAATTTATACACAGTACACTCTTTCCGACTCTTTCCCACCATAAAACCGGTGAAAACACAAGTATAAAAGTTTGCATTAGCAAGAAGACTGAAACAGTTATTTCAAATGAGTCCAATTACATAATCCCTGTATGACATTGTGGCTTATGGATTTATTACATTGAGAACTCAAGCTGTGTTTCCCCTGCAGGCGCTGATTCATCTGCTTGGCTGTGTTTCGCTGGCTGGCTGGGTAGCTGATTTCTCGAAGCAATAACATGGCTGATGCAAAAGTCTGAGTGTTGAAGATACGCTGGGGAAAGTTCCTAACAGTCGCCAGAAATAGCCTCAAAGTTTCACAAAGTCTTACATGGCACATGGAGCACAGAATAGGTTAAAAGAGTTAGAACAGCTCTAAGTTATCTTTTCCTAATATGGAATGAGATTTCTTTCTGTCAGATTTTAAGCAGTGAATGTATGTTACAGGCCATGGAGGCATTCATCATGCACTGCTGGCAGGGAGTACTGGGACTGGGTTACACTGGGCTTTCCCATGGGGATCTGCAGCCATGGGGATAATGTGGGAGGGAGACAGAAACAGACAAGAGAGGAAAAGAAAAGTCCAGCACTGTGTATATATTCACCCAGGCCTAGGGCTGGACACACGTCCAACCTGTTCGCCTATCCTGTTTTGAACAGTGCCTAACCCATGGGTGTCAAAGTGTAAAAGATTACAACCATTGAATTAGCTATTATGATAAAAGGGTGTGTTCTTATTAGAGTATGTTTTTCTATTATAACGTTTTGCCATATGCATATATCAACAAATAGCTTGATGGAGCAACTGACCTAAAGGAAAGTAAAATAGTAGTAACAGCAGCCTAATGTTAACACAAGCACAGTGAGTAACTAGCTATTCAGCAAAACATATATGTGGGTGTTGTTAGCTACGGTTTTGTAGGCTGCGTGAAACTGCATGTAAAACAATTGTATCTTGGGGCGACAGCAGCACTGATAATGCTTACATGACAAACTTAATAAAACACTGCCACACACCTTTGGTAGTGGCCCAGAGGGTAAAGCACTTGCCTGCGTACCCAATGGCCACAAACTTGCAGGTTCAAACCCCCACTTTCTACCATTGTGTCCTTGTACAAGACACCTAACCCTCAGTTGCTCCAGGGGGACTGTCCTTGTAACTTAAGATTGTAAGTCACTGTGGATAAGGGTGTCTGCCCAATGCCACTTTACCTTACCTTTCGCAGAGTGCAAGTTCACTCAGGGGGGAGTGGTCACAAAAAGAACAAACCAGTTTGGTTATCTTATTAGCAAGAGTAGCTGTGCTGCAGTGATGTGGCCAGCTGACAAGTAGGCATTGCATTGTTTGTGCTCTCCACTAATTTAATAACTGCCTCTTTATTTCCTGTCACACAGCAGGAGGTAGCACACTGCTAATATGCCCATCAGTGACCTTAGTGGTTATCCAATCAGCTAGCTCAAAAGTTAAGAGTGTTTAAATGATCTATAGTAGTCAAGACAGTTAATATAATAACAACAATTCTTGCTGATGTATTTTTTGTTGATGTAGATGTAGGTTACCCATACATCTTTTGATCATATAAATGTTTTCATGCTACATGTAGCATACAGCCTCCACATTCTTGGTCAGATTTTTTTGTTACTCCCAGATCTCTAGGGAACAGCACGTACCAAATACGTCCCACCCTGACCTGACTGGTTCTCGGGTTGTTCTCATATATATATATAAAGTTGGCAATTCGTCATTGTATTTGCACCATTTCTGCTCCATCAATGCAAATTTTGTACCCATATAACATGAATACGAGGAAATTATTTGTTGCAGTGGAAGTACCGTCACTCCCCATACACTCAACAATTAGTACCACACTAAGAGTATCACATTCAGTTTGGCTACAAATAGGCACTCAAAATTCCAAATCACATTATCACGAGACAAACGAACTTTACCATCAACTGAAAAAACTTAAATTTTTAAAGTGAGTGCCTTGAATTTTTTTTAGGAAGATTATAATGGCACTTTTACATTGCTAAAGTACATTTCCTCTACCTTCGTGGCCTGCTGCATATGGACGATGAGCACACATCCCTTCACCTTTTTCTTCTACCTCTCTCATTTCTCTATTTTCCTGATTTACATTATTGACTATCCCACAGTAGTGGACTCGTGAGTGTTTTCAGTTGTAAAACTGGAAAACTGTTTATCAAATGCCATCAGCAGCATCCTATTCTGAAGTACAAATTTGAAAAATTGCTCCAAAAGTATTTTTGAAAGAAAAAGTAGGTAATAATATCAAGAGAACTGTATCAATATAAAAAATAAATATCTGATACATTATACTGAATCATAATAATAATAATAATGGCATAGCCCATGTAAAGTCTATTTCAGGACATTTTTTGATAAATTGTGGCCCAGTATGATTTATCTGTGCACCACAAACTGAACCAGCATGTTCTGATGCCTCCTTCACTCAGTCAGTGACTTTGAGGTCACTTATCAGAGAGGAGAAGTGCGCACACACACAGGAAGTACATTCCTTCCCGTCACGGTCACTGCCTGCCCCAACCCATCCCCCCCCCCCCCCGCTGATGTTTGTTTAAACTAGCCACTGATTTGTGGAGATTAGATTTTCACAAATACTCGCTCCACAGCCCGCCCACAAGTTTCCGTGACTGAGTGCATATACTTGGAATGGGGGGAGTGGGGGGTGAGGGATGGGGGTGAGGGGTGTGGGAGGTTTAGGGGGTGTCCACTGGAATCCCTGGGGACTCTGCTCTCGATTTCATCCTCCATCCGTCCCTGCCCAGTGTCCTGAGACCTGCCGGGGACCGTACCCCCCAGCTCTGCCCTGACTCACTTCCACATCCAGATCAACAAGCCACTCTTGGGAGTTTGGCCTGCATTTGACTGAGGCAGCAGCGGGTGCGGTTCAGAGATGCCTCTCTTGATTAATTTAGCAGTGGCCTGCATGGAGCAGCCATCAGGTCCTCACTGCCCAAAGCCACAGTGGAAGGCTGCTATTAGTCAGATGTCCTGTTTGGACACTGAGAAACTGACAAACTAACTAGGTTGGGACAGGCTGGCCATTTTACTTTCAGGTGAGACGAGTAAAACTTTGGGTGAATTATAGAGCTGATGCTATGGCTGGTATTTCATTCACAAATTCAGCAACCCCTGAATTGCCAATAGGGAAAAATGATTGCGCCTTCTTGCTTTTATTTTTAGAACAAGCTTAAAAAGCACTACCCAAATGTAAACATCATTAAAAGAGTTATATGGCTGTGAGTGCATAAAAAAATGTAACACAGCAGTTTCTGAGAACATCTTCTTTAAACCCACCCTCATACAGCTGCTTGTCACAGTGGTTGGCATGTTTTTAGAATCCTAGCTGTGGTGGGGTTGTGGAGGATTATTTGACCATGTTTGGTATGAATAGGGATGTTCTTTGAGAAGCAAAACAGAGACCATGCATTATGTGTTGTAATGATCTTCAGATTCTCCTAAAACCACTTCTGCATGCTGTAAATGGTATGAAAATGGTATAAAAGTGTCTTACCTGAGCTTATCAGCCACAAAGATGACCCTGCGCTCCAGCAGCAATGAGGCAAATACACGTATCACTTGTCGTACACTCAGACAGCTGAATAGGCTTTCAAAATCCACATGCTCCAGTCTAGAGTCCATAGGCCTCCTCAAGTCAATCACCTTTGAAACAAATATAACAGGGATAAAATACAGCTTGAATGAGCATCTTAATAGTAACAGCATTATTCACTTCAAGTCAGACCTTATTTTGGTCTTTTGAAAACTGAAGATCATCTCTAATTCAAATCATACAAATGACAGGAGTTAATTATCACTCTAGCACCAAACTGTGTATTTAGAGTGTTTCATGTTTCTTGTGCACTGATTAATTTAAATTCACAAAGAACATCTGTGACTGGACAGGTTGCTCACAGCACACCATTAACCATTCAGTGACTGGGTACAGGCTAATTAGCTTATTTATTTCATTCTTCTGTGCTATCAGTATTCTGAAAGCTAATGTCCCTGTAGCAATTTAACAATCTTACCTCGTTGCCTGTCCCAGGAAGGAAGGTTTTGACTTTGATAGTTTTGCCAGGGGCTGGAAATGGAGACTCCATCAGGCTGCGCATGAAGGGGTAGACCAGAGCTGCTGAGATCCCTCTTCTCCTCTCTACTTCATCCAGTATCTAGGAAAATGTACCAAATGTACCAGAACCGCTTTAGTGGTGGAATATAGGCAATGAATTATGAGAAGACTACAGTGTCACAACTTATACAGGCTGAGTATTGAAACTGACAGCAGGGTGTCTTGTTTATTATTGTAGAAGAAATTCTTTTTTTTTGTTGTTGTTATCTGAACTGGTAATCTCACACAGTTGGGACATGTTTCGCATCAGTTCTGGCTTTGGGATTTGATAAACAAAGTGGATCAGAATGAATCATTCTATAAACATTTTTCTCACTCTCACAGACATTTTTAATTTATCACTGTGCTAACTGAGAGTCGGTATCGGTATAATCTTTCATGTTTTTTCCCCACAGCAATCTCACTATCTTCCTCAAACTGTGTATGACATAGCGAAAGATATTGGGTGTTTGAACTGCTTTAACATGCTGTTACTCGACTAGGTTAAACATACTAATAGTGTGGATATGATACTAGATGTTGTATGTAATAAAGTGTTTTGGCAATGTATACATAATGCATATGAATGAACAAATTGTCATATAGCCTTTTTTCATATGGGCGTAGAAGCAACTCAGGGTGGCTATAAAAGGACAGAAAGGTAGTGAGGAGCCGCGAACATGAGCTCACCTTTGAGAACAGGTCGAAACAGCCCAGCCTGCTGATGACACAATACACCTCTGGAAGACGAGGTCCTTTCCCACTCGGCTGCATAAGAGGAAATGTTAAACACAAAAAAAGGCACAGAGTGAGTAACAACAGACTAAAGCATTCACCATAATTTCCACAGCAATAAAGAAAGATGTAGACGATATGGAGTCATCCTCCTGATAAACTACTTAAAGCATTGCTTTAAAAGGTAAAAAAAAACATAAATGAGTTTAGGCGTTGTTTAGAGCTTCCTTTAAAAAATGTGAGGACTGAAGCATTACTGTAATGGCCCTATTCAGGTTACACTGACCAAGGCTACATTTTATGGACAGGCTTTTATTTTCACATGGTGATAGTCTGAAAAAACACTGTGTTCAGTATGAATCTTCCTTCCTAAACAAATAACAGTTGCAGGTGCACAATGTTAATGATTAGTCATGCACAGTCCTCTAAATAACCAAAGCCTAGCCTTTTTCTAAGAAACCACTCAGGTTGTTAGACCCGCACCCACACACTTGCACACACAAAAGACTTCTCAATTCCCCTTTTCCATATTAGGTATGCAATCCACCTTTGCTGCCTTACAAATGGATGATTAAGTCAAGCATGTGGAACTGGGCTGAAATCCTCAGGAATGCTGCCATGATGCCAGCTCCTGGACTTACTCTCTGCTAGACGTTCACCACAGGCCTGCTTACAAAAAGGAACATCCAAACTAAAGGAAATCCAAGCCTAAAGCAATTTTACTAACATTTTTAATTAAATGTCTTAGAGCTAGAGTGATTCCCCTTTCTATTATACCATATTCCCACACATTTGAAAGTCACTCACTCTTCCTAGCACCTACTCTGAGAAAAACTGGTTTTCCATGCTTGGACATACACTCACAAACTGAAACCTGTCACATAACACACAACACATGCTCTGGAAATTTCAAAGAGTGTTACTTTACTGATGAGATACTTAACTCCACAGCTCATTCAAAGCTTTACAACAAATCAAAAACCAGGACCTTCATAGAAAAAAAAACAAATTCATTGCATCTTTCTCTATACATACAAACATTTCATAACTCTCTTTATTCTTTGTCTCCTGAGAAAGTCTCATTAAACTGAGGGAGGACGAGTTTATGAGCAGCTCCTCCTCTTTGAGAGAAAAAGAAAGAAAGAAAACGATAAAGCCCCATTTCCATTGAAGTGGCTGACCAGTCATCATATAAATTTCTTTCAAGGTCTCCCCCTATAATTATGATGACGCAACGTGTGATATGTGTCGTTTAAGAAGCTTCAAAAACCAGTACCTAACAAATACCACCAAACAAATGGAGCAAAAAAGCAGGAAATAACGAGGTATGCAGGGACGTACCAGAAGCCTCCTGCAGTATCCAAAGCGCCGGCTGCCATCTTCTCCAGTCAGCATGAAGGAGAACGTCTCACTATACCAAAACACACAGATCATACTCACAAACCCAGTAGAGTAGAAATGCAGTTGACGCTGGTGGCTTTGTTAAGAGATGCAGTCGGTGTGCAGATGAGGAAGGACTCTATCAAACAGCTAGCTACCGTGCAAAAGATTGAAAGCGTAATCAGTGTCTGTTTGAATTAGTGAATGGTGAGTGAAAATAGTTTAGGGTGATGTGGTTTTCAGTCTCAAGCTAAACTCAATTAGATTTTTTTTAACAAAACACTGCCTGAAAAGATAAATCACAAGTTAATTATGAGTTCTTCATCTCATTCTTTTCATTTGAACAGAGAGCCCAACAATGACATTTCTAGCTAAACACATGGTAAAGTGAAGGGAACAGCTCTCTCCTCAAACTGTGCTTTTGAAAAACAAAATCAGACGCAGCAGATGAAAGCAGAAGAAAAAAGGCTTTTGCTGGTTAGTCATGTGCAGGCAGAGGCAGAGAAACTGAAAGGCAGGCGCTAGCGGGTTACCTGTTGTACTCGGGCACAGGGCTCCAGTCTCTGGCGTCTGGGAAGCAGAACTGTGGAATGGCTTTGAGGCGCTGCTCAGCCTCTCTCATCTGCTTGGTGGGCCTCTCTAGCTGCAAAAATAAGACAAAAGATCATCCATCAGACAAAAACTAGGTAATCTGATATTTGTCCCCAGAGCTCCACCATTCCAATTTAAGACGTTAAGATGGCATTAATAGGGTCGACCTGCTGGCTGGCAGACAGCCAACACATTTTCAGGTTCTCTAAAGGACACTGTCACTGAATGTATAAACGAATCGAAATAGCATTTCGGCGCAACTAAACACTTGATAGCTGTGGCAACATTCTTCTGGTGACGCCACTTAGTGTCAGCAAGTTTCTTATATAATCCCAAATATGAAACAATAGTCCTAAATCTGAGCTCTTGATAGTAACGCACATTTAAAAACTCAAAACAAAATGGCTATAAAGTGTCTATAGACCTTAAAACCACAAAATGAACAGAAGTCCCTCTGTGATAATCACATGCCCAGATGCCAAATTGTCAAATTGTCATCAAAATATTACCTTGGGGAACTGGTAGGAGACCTCTGGGGTGTACGAGTTCTTAGTAGGCTTCTTCTTCAAAGACACCACTACAAAGTACTCAAACAGCTCCCGCTCCTGCCACTCGATGAGCTGTAGTTCCAGTGTCCGATAGCTAGGAGCACGGCGTAGTATAGACTGCACCTTCAGCAGCCTCTGTGTGTGAGCTGGAAAATAACAGAGCCACAGTGACCACATGCAGACTTGTAGTGAAGACAAGTACAGGGAGTGCAGAATTATTAGGCAAATGAGTATTTTGTCCACATCATCCTCTTTATGCATGTTGTCTTACTCCA
>JBBPCX010000038.1:7860743-7901049 GCA_037974365.1 Hydrocynus forskahlii
AGAACATGGTTGTTGTTCAATAATAAGATTATTCCTCAAAAATACAACTTGCCTAATAATTCTGCACTCCCTGTATTTGATTTGCACAAGCAGCAGAGGTCAGCTGTATACAGTCACATCAGTCCTGGCCATCATGTCACACTCAAGTAAAAAGATGTACAAATCCTTTTTCACAATGTAAATAGGAAAAATTCTGCCCAACAATAAACAAAATTGGTGAAGACGCATCATTTCAAACAATAGGAAAAACGAAATGCATTTTGATGCCTCATATACTTTAACCTTTAACTGTGTACCTATATGGTAATTAGAGTCAATAAAATTGACAATGAGTGCAGATCCAACGCAGGTGTACCTAATGAAACGGCTAATCGGTTTACATATATTAGAAGGAGAATATACAAAATGTGGGAGAATAGCACAAAAATGCATGTAGACATCTGAATTGCTAATTAGATAATCCAATTTACTCAGATTTCAATGGGTAGTTAAACTAAATTTGATTAGAGCCAGGAATAAATATGCAGTACTTTATCAAAAGCATCTTGTTGAGTGATTGTCATTAGCAATGGCTGTTTTAGCTTTAGCAACTACATGGATGTACAGGCCTAGAAGATGTACTGCATTCATGCAGTAACTTCACCCTCTGAGTTACCACTTACCAAATATATTTATTGGGGGGGAAAGAACTCTATTTACTTTGCTATCTCTCTGATGTTTTTCCCTGAGTCTACTGACGGCTACATTATTTCACCCTACATTTCACAGGCATCGCAATTAGGAGATGTTACAGAGCGTAGTTTGTGTGATTAACCTTAGCATACATTGTTAATGTCAGATGCATTCTGAGTGCATATTGTGACCACATTAAGTCTCATTTATATATAAATTATACATTTAAAGGTTTTAGATGTACTGATTGTGATAATGTGTTAATAAATTAGCACATTTTTGCCCTCACAAAATCTAAAATGGTATACCTAATTTTGTAGACTTAAACTTTTGGTCCATTGTCAGGCTTGTGTACAGTACTAGGTGCTCTGAGGAAGGCTCTGATCACAACAAAATGAAAAACATTCAAACAAAACTGACTAGAGATTATTCAGCAACATGTGCTGACCCCTCACCTTTGAACCTGTCATCAGAGTCACTCTCGCTCTCACTGTTGTCATCTGCAAACAGAAAAAGAATTTATTTGATGTCAAAGGGCAATTTGGCAAAGCAATACCAGGACTGAGCACTGACCCCTGGGGCACTACTTTCAGTAAAGACCTCTACCTCTCAGAGAAGCAGTCTCTATATTGGTCAGCGAGAGTTTCTTTAGTCTTTTCTTGCCTCTTTTCGTGCAGTAGATAGAGTTTATTCTCTGCACCACCTGATAAGAAAAAAATACAGGAAAACAGCCACAGGAACACTCGGTAAGTAAGCAAGCATGGGATATAAGAAATTGTAAATCATTTAAAACCATTTTTATAAGGACAGTTGATTATTATTTATTATTTGATAATTATTTAATGACATACATTTTCTGGTAATTATAGATGCTGGACCAGCCGCAGTTGCTGGTCCAGTATCTAACTATGAAAAAAAAACAGTGAAAACCTTTCAGTCCTTCAGGGCAAAAGCACTGAGCGTGTTATGGTGCCCTGTTTATTCCAGTTATGTGAATGCAGTTTTTCTTTACTTTATTTTATCCTACAGGCATCATTTTAAAATGGACTGTGCGAGTGAAAGTCCAGCCCCCACAGACATCTGCTTCAACATATTTACAAACAGGCAGTACAACAACCACACAGAACAGTAATATATTTCTAACTATGACCAACTACTATTGCTGGTGAACAGTGATCTATGTACAATAAAATCAGAAAACACTGAAATATATCTACCTTGTATTACAAATACACTCAGTACTGTGCAGATATACACACAGTACTGTGTTGGCATCCTAAAGCAGTCCTCCTAATGAGTTTTGCCCCACCCTACCTTGGGGACCCGTCTTTGTCTGTGGGAGGCCAGTGTGTCACTTGCACTGTTCAGGTTGTCATCCAGCAGCCTGCAGGAGGGCAAGGCCATGCCCAGTTGGGGCAGCAGCAACATGTCATCCTGACTGTGCCTCTTAGACAAGTGGGACAAGCGGTGTGTCTTCCTATCAGCGGGGCAGGGGAGCCGCAAGGACTGACTGCTTGGCTTACTTGGGAGCTGCAGGCAGAAGGAACAGAAATCATTGGGCTGCATCCAAAAAGGTGCCCTATCTGAAATACTGTCCATTACTGAAAGGGTTATAACCTGTTTTACTATCATCTGTAAAGTGTAAAGTATGTCACGAGTAAAATTTTTTCCCTTATTCTTCACCAGTTCTCAGTTTTTGTATGGTATTTCATGGAAAAGGTCTGGATGAATTTTATTTTAGCTTAGTAGTTAAAATAAAGTGCACAAAGACAAGAGCACAAAATCATAAAAAATCTCACAAACAAAATGTGCTCGGGCCAGGCTGAGCATTTACACTTCACTGAAAGTTAATGTGTTCGTTTCGATCAATTAATTACAGCAACAAAAGACGCCCCCCCCATTCAAGACCCAAACACAGTGCCCCCCCCCACACATTATTATGCTTTTGTAACCATTTTCCTTAGCATATTTGCTTGCTGTAACCATTAATGCACATGAACAGTGCAGAAACATAACTTATAATAAAAGAAACATTGAAAGTCTGTAATGTTGATTATTCATTCACTCATATGCCCAAATTCATTGACATTTTTAAATACTTTTATAGCAAAAATGTGTGCGATTAATTTCGATGAATTATAGAGCTTGTAATTAATTAGATTAGTTTTTTTTTGTTTTATTTACGATAGGCACAGATCCCTGTGTCCTGTAGAGTAGATGGGCTGATCATTTTTTAACAGAGGTAAGTTAATCAACATTCACATGATGAGGTGAAATTACCTGGGGAGGTGTAGAAGGCTTTCTGTCCCGGGAGGTCCACGTATTGTTGAGCGAGTCATTAGACCTTTCAGTTAACAGCCGAGACCTACGGCCTGCGCCTCTCCCCTTCGGATCCACATCTTCATATGGATTTTCTTTCATGGACTCTGAAAAGGGATAGAGAGCGCTCAGACTAAAAACAAACACTGACAACTTACAAACAGACTTAAAAGGAAGGAGGTTAATAGGGTATTCTTCTGATGAGTTTTCAGAGTGGGTATTCAGAGGGACAGAGCAAGACTCAAGTTGTGAACAGAGCATAGAAGATAATCTAATGGGGCTGTTACTGAGCACTTTTTCTAGAGGTCGATTTATATGAGTTTTTCTATGGCCGATGCCGATATTTAGAAAGCAGGGTCGGCTGATGGTTGATATGCGACGCCAGTTATTTTATTTTATTTTTATCTGGGGGTGGGGGGTGGTGGGCGGGGTGGGGGGAGTCAATATTTGGTCTTTGATAATAATATTAATAGTTTTAAGCAAAATGGTCATAATCACGTGACCGCAAAAAATATTACTTAACGCAGCCTGCTATGCAAGCACTACACAAGCCACTAGCGATTACGTTGTTAAAGCCTGACTCATGTGCGTTTAATGAGGAGAGCTAACTGCACTAAATGATGTGTATATTTTTCAGGATATGTTGACAAACTGTTCTATTTTCCACTTTTACATGTGAAAGACTTTCAGTTATAAATGGCATCGACAGCATCAATCATTGTTAAGTGTAACCACGCATTTAAGCGTTTAGTTTTCTTCAACATCATCCTGATCAACTCTGTCTTTAAGCACAACGATGCTGCTGCGACGCGTGAGTGAGTGTGAGAGAGAGAGAGAGAGAGAGAGAGAGAGAGAGAGAGGGGCAACCTCCGACCCGAGACACAGAGATTTCCTCAGACACAGAAACAGTTGACAGTGTATCTTATCAATACGGTCTTTAATAATTTTGCCCCATGGCTCATTGTTTCTGTATTTAATAAATGCTATTACTAGGCAACTGTAGGCTACTTTGTTAACATTAAGCTAACTGTGGGCTAACTGTAGGCCACTTTGTACCTCGAAGTTGGTATAACGTGATAATGTATCTTGATAATTGACATTATGTCAATAAAATTGCATTTAATTAGGCTATGTACTACAGTTTTCTCTAAGTTTAATGCAACATTTCATAGCAAACCAATTTAAGAATCAACAAGATTGATAAGATCAAAATGTAAAACTTAGCGTTTTCTCCCAGCAAGGCAAAATTCTGGTCTTTGCTGCTAGGCCTGCCCATAAATGCATGTCTTTTAACCGGACTTAGTGTGCGCCGACATCGCCTGATGCCGATTATGTAAAAATGTCCAAATATCGGCCAGATTAATCGACCAGACCGAAAATCTGTCGACCTCTACTTTTTACTTCAGTCAGACTTGAAGCTGATTACTGAAGCTGATAAATGTTATTATATTAAAAAACAGTTTCTGTTGGACACCTGGAACTGTAAGCTGCATCTAAAACAATAGACCAGTGACAAGCACAGATAAGAGCATGCAGACAGGCTAGTGGGAGTACAGAATGCAGAAGCATTAGCATGCAAATCCCTTCACAATAATGTCCTTTACCATAATAAATTATAACCAACCACAGCAATAGTTGTGAGCATGTTAAAGAGGAAACTTAAACATACAAATGATTAATGTTGTCCACATTTGACTGATATCACATCTGTAAGAGAAACTGGAAATGGTGCATGCATGGAAAGTACTTAACAGGGTTTTATTACTGGTTTCATTAAAAAGAAAAATCAGCTTCTTGGTCCATTTCTAGAAGCAGAAAATTACAAAATTACAGCGTGTACTGTTTTTATTCCAAAATATGATATACAGACCAAAAATATTTGGCCTGATGACATGACCAGGTTGATGATCACTACAAACAAAACCTCAGTGTTAAAGGAGGGACTCACAAAGCGCAAAAGCTTCACAAATCCCAAACCAGCTTTACCCAAAATGATGCCTTAACTATGGAGTTTTTACAGGCTCCTGTATCTCACTCAGGGGTGGACTGCTGAGACAATAACAGGGGTCACCCCAAGGAACTCCATAACGCTCCCAAATGAAGCAGCGTAATGACAACATACTGGCAGAAATTATACGCTTCTTTGACCACTGACGTGCTGGTGAGTAATAATCAGTTTCACTGCTTACAGAAACTAACACAAAGAAAGGGTTGGGCACCATGCACTCAAAAACACGCACCCTTTACTTGCTCACACACGTACACACAGATTGTGCCTTTGTTTATAGAGCACGCTTTCAAAGTGAACTGGACAGATACGTCAGAATGAGAAGCAGACAATGTGCGTAATAAACACAACACACTGTAATATCCATCGTTATTTTGTGAGGAGTAGCAGGCATTCATGTGGTGGCAAGAATAGTACTTTTAAGCAAGGGGTATGTGTTGTTTAAACATTCTGTGGCACCAATTCCAACCAGAGCTAATAATGTAAAGGCATGAAAATACAAGTATTTTTGGAAAGATCATTGATCATTGATCACTGAGTTACAACAACAGACACTTGATAGGAGTGGCCACGTGTAAGAGAAAACAGTTGAATGGAAGCTTTTGAGCTTATGGATTTAGTGGATATGTGCAGTCTTTCTTCCAGGAGATTTACATCACAGCTGAATGTAATTTGACCCTTTTCTGCAGGAGCTATTTGACAGATCAATCATCACCAGACTAATGTGTTCAGCATGGGGACCCTGAGGCAGCATGGAAAATAGGAAGGCTATGCCTTCTGAGCACTTAGCAAGTGCTAGTCCAACAGCAGTGGAAAACAATACATGATTTCTCCCTACCAATAAACTGGAGACAGCATTATGCATCTGACTCAAAAGATCCATCAACCATAAAAGTCTGGTATTAATATTCAGGTTCTTAGAACAATATTTCTATCATTTTTAAATCTAATTTCCATCTTCCACATCTGTAACATACGTTCAATTACCACAGACAATAATTTCACGCTGCTGTAGCAATTAGCTGATGAAGTCAATTATAACTGTGTTTCTTAGCAAGTTTTCTGCTTTTTTGTAAGTGCAGGGAAATTAATGAATGTACTCATAAAATGTGGTCCATGGAGATTAGTTTGAACAATGCTTTTTCGGTAAAATGCTTATATTAAGTTATATCTTTGTATCTTCTATTCAAGCTGTACCAAACACAGCTGGCAGTAAAATATCTGTGTTTTTACAAAGAGCAAAACTAAGGTTTATCTTCCAGTTCTGTTTTAGCTTAAAAAGCAGACCATTGACCTGCTAACCACAGCTGGCTGCATCAGGAAAGTTTCAGGAAACCAACAGCACATGCCTCCTTCAGCTCCAGCTCCATCAGCTCTGAGACTAGTAGCTGGGGACTGCTGACAACCCACAAAGACCCTATATTTTTCTGGAACCAACCAGCATTCGTAAAAGACATGTGCAAGCACAATGCCAATAGAGGTGTTTACTGAAACAATGGAGGCTTTGTAAGGGTCCACAAAGAGTCACCCTGCTCCCTAACTGCTACTAACATGTGCTTCTTGGCCATCGGTCATCCTTGCTGAAACAACAATGTTGCCCACTTCAAGCTATCGTAAGGCTCAGGGACTCTTGTCAATGTTCTGATTCCACTGTATACAAAAACAGTCATAAAACTTGTCTGGCACAATCATCCAGAAGTCGTCATCTGCCCATTCTGCAGGAGCTCATTCTTTGAGACAAATTTATAGGTTAGCGTCTGGTGCCCAAGCCCCATCAGAAGCAGAGTTTACAGCCTGGCTGCAGGACGAGACACAAGTACACAGTCGCCATGAGAAGCTCCTCAGGGTCCGAGCATTAGAGTGGCTACAGGCCATTTCCTAGCGGGAAGGAATGTAGCACATAAAACCAGCCAGTAGTGCATGCCAGCAGTTCGTCACCCACAGCCAAGAGAAAAGTGATTTTACTTGTTGCTTATGTAACCACTGAGGAGCACAAGAGTCATCAGGTGTCGAAACATTTTATCTAAGGAAGACTGTTTTCACACTAACATGTGCATGTTAAGCAAACGTAGTTGTCTTGTTTTACACAACAATGACAGCAGAAGTACTTCATTTCAGAAAATGTAGAGTGTGAAGTGTAGAATGCGAATCAACACAATTTGAACACATGATGTCATACTAATGCCACAAAAACATATTTAGGGCCTCTAAGGAGCCATAGAGCAACACAAAAATACAAATGTTCACTTAAAAGTCGAGACCTTGAACGGCCACTTTGAAGTGTCTATGATATCTGGTAAGCATGTTAGTTCATACTACTTGCCATCCATTCATTCAAGCTAGCAACATATCTAAATCAAAACTTTACAGCAAAGGTAACTGGACACTAGATGTATTTATCATTCTAATTTATATCATGGAGGTAGTACTATAGTACTTCAGTTGCTGTTTTGTGGCTTTTTTTTTTTACATTTTGCTGTTTCTTTGTAATCTCCATCCCGAAAGCTTGAATGGGTTCCTTGAATGGGGCATGTTCTGCTTGCTAGTTACCCATAGTTTCAATGAAAGTGCCCTTAACTCCATGAACCAACTCAGTGATGTTATTAAATATTCAAAGGACCAGATTTTGTTTCCCTTGTCCTATTTGTTCTTAATAAAGTTTTGTGCTCTTTTTACATTTGTTGGAGGGTTGGAGACCCGTGATGTAAGGTAAAGTTTTAAAAAAACAGCTTTCTGTTTTCAATTCTTCACATGTCCCATAATGTTTAAGGCAGGAAATGCATTTAAATCATTTAAGTTTTACTTATCAAGAAGAGAAGGCATACACTTTTAAACCATTACTTTCAAATACTTCTTTGCCAATATTATAGCATGACATAACCCATCTGTAATTGCTGGCTTCCACGTCTCCATTGTGTGGAAACATTCACAATTGATACACATCATCAGTCATTACAAAGAAAATGTCTTTTGCAACCACATCACTGGTGGGAAAAGAACACTGCTGGCTTGTCTTATCTTGTAGGATAAGCAACCAGTCGGATGCAATCCAGTACCAATATGTCTGCCCCCAACTGCCATCAACTTCTCCTAAAGCTAAAGACTAACTTCTCCTACAGCTAAAGATTAACTTCTCCTAAAGACTAATTCCTTTCTGCTTATTGGTGAAATTATTGAAACTGGTCAAGCACTGCTCAAAACAATCTATACACTAAGCACTGCTGTACTAAACATCAAGCAAATAGAAAGCATGTTTAGATAAATCTTGAATCAGGGTTAATTGTTTATATCGTCGCTGTCGGGCAGAAACCTCATATGTCCAAAATGGCTATTTTTCAGGAAACTCAAAAAGCTATGTATATTCTAAATAAATGAATACTGTGTCATCAGAATTTGTATAACTATTTTCAACACTTTTCATTGGTTAATCAATTTTAAATTTTACAGTCCCACGTGGAGACTGACCAATAGTATCGATCTATGAAAAAAAACAACAAAGACAAAAAAAGAGTTACGAGGATTCCGCCAGACAGCGAAGATATAATATAAGGTTACATGAAAACAATGTCGTGCCGTTAATTTGGAGAGCTTGTCAGCTGATTTTCAAAAGTAATCAAACTACTAATTTTCTTGGCAATTTCAAGGACTGAAAGAGTCAGTGACCCAGTTTTTAGTCATATTTGAGCCCAGTTGAATTTGTTTGTTGTCGATTCTTACCTATGATGTCCTCATAGGCATTCTCCTCTACTGTGCTTTTGGAGCTGGGGCGACTGCGGTTTTCTGTGGAGGCCATACCATTTTCTGTGGGTGAGGAAGGGTAGGAGGAGGGCAGGCTGGCAGCATCTTCGGACTCACATGATTCTCTGGAGCATGAAGGGGAGAAAAAGAAAAGAAAGCGCCCAGCTTTGAAACACGCAAAGCTGTTTTCCTAAGTCAGTGAAGTGCTGTCCAGTTGGGTCTGGCTGCCTAACATCCTCCCCCTGACTAATTCCAATCAGGCCAGACCACCTGAGCAGATGAAAGTCCACTTCACATGATGCAAAAAGTCCAAATATGTATCATCCCTCAGCGTTTCTCTCCCAGATTGCCAATTAAAATGAGAAGCACAGAGAAGGGTTTGGATCTGCTT
The DNA here is from genome assembly GCA_037974365.1 of Hydrocynus forskahlii. Lineage (NCBI taxonomy): Eukaryota > Metazoa > Chordata > Actinopteri > Characiformes > Alestidae > Hydrocynus > Hydrocynus forskahlii. The sequence continues at coordinate 7,869,872 of JBBPCX010000038.1, forward strand.
TTCAAATGAAAAATAGCTTTATAATGTGGATGGTAACGCAGAGTCCAATTGGAATGCAATTTCCTGTTTATTCGTGGTAAGCCAACAATATGAACACTCTTGCTTTTATATGTCAGAGAACTCGTACCAGACATAACATCAAAGCATCAGTTTATGAAAAACGTGTTTAGAGGGTCAAACCCCAAACAATGCGATGCTGTCTTACTGACTGCTTACGCCTTCTAAACAGTTCGCTCTGCAATGGCCACAAGAATGTCAACCAAGGCCTCTGGCACACGGATCCTCCTCAGCTCACACATCACGAGAACCTGGCTTGTGTCCCCACTCAGTGACCAGCCTAAACAATCCTGACTCTAAGCCTAATTCAAAAGACCTTGAGGAACGAGAGCTATAGATAAAATGTAACTGCTCCAGTGCTACAGCCATGACAGCTTCTGAGCTGAGCAGTATTATATCAACATTATGTGAAGAGATGAAGTAAGCTCTCTGGGTCTGTTACAGCTCTAGTAGTAATACTGCTTGCTCTAAAGTGTAGTAATATATCAAATGTATGTTTAGTCTGCTCAAGGTATGTTTTCAGCCAAGCACTAAAGAGTACAGTTCAGTGAAGCAATGAAAAAAATGAATGTTTTTACTGGCTTTGTTACAGAGTGTTGCCTACTTCTTAATACAACTTTCAGATATTCAGGCACTGTTAACACTAATCAGACTCAGATTTAAGATCAAAGGAAGAGTAAACATACTGAACCATACATATTATTTTCTAAACATACATATTTAAAAAAACACACGACAGGGAGACTGCATGCTGACTGCACATCGTACTTTATTTTCCAATATTGATATGATTAGCCATTACCCATTCAACATTTTCTACTTCTAAAAGTAGCTATTTTTAAACTTCATTTCACTCAAGGTGAGCATCTAATCCCAAACTGGATCAGATTTGTCATTTTTCTCCCTATAAGCAATTCAGCATTTTATTGCTGATTTCTGTCCTGTCCCAATACCCAGTATCGGATAAGTGCCATCTCTGTGGTAAGCCACATGATGCCGCAGCGGAGAAAGAAGCCACAATTTTAATTACCTTAAATGGAAAGACAGGCTGAGAAAAAAAAAAACGCAAAGTACTTTCAGCCGATCTCTGATCACCATCAAATGCTTTCAAGAGTCTGAAATGATAGAGGCTAGTCTTTTACATGCAGCGAGAAACAATTCAAAGTTACAGCTACATCAGCAGGGTTTGTACTTGGTCTGTGACTTTTACTCTTAACAAAATTCTCAAAACAGCATTTAGGTGTTCCAAGATAAACAAATGACTAGAGCCCTAATAAAGAACAGACTGAATCATTGATTCTCTGTTAGACATCAGTTCTCAAATGATCTACTCACCAATATGATGAATCTACATTACTTCTGCACTGAAAATCATTACAGATACAAATAAAAAACACACAAAAAATAGGTATTTCTCACCTATCCTGTGATCTCTTCAGGTGGTGTGCTATTGTGGGTGTGGTTTCAGAGTTAAGAGGTAATCCATTACTAGGCAAAGAGTCCCTGTGGTTCCGATTAGCATCATACTCAAAGGTGCGCTTTGGTTTAGGCAGGGGGTTGACAGGAGCGCCTGGCGGGCCCTGTGCAGAAGGAAGCTCCAAACTCTCAGATCTAATGGAGCTCACACTGAACCTCTGCCTGAACCTTGAGAGTTTTTCCAACCCAGGGCAAGTATCTGGCTCAGTGGCAACAGAGCAGATGCTGCTCCGCTTACTTCCACAACTGCTGTCCAAGTCCTCCATCCCACCAAAGTTAAAAGACTTTTGCCGCGATTTGTCCGGGCCATAGCAGTTGCTGAGATACTGGGGTGGAGCAGGGGAAGGACTTTCCTTTAAGGCCTGCTCAATCTTTTGTATCCGGTTGAGTACAGCGGAGGTCTCCTTACGACCAGACAGAGTATGGAGGAAGATTCCTGATGCCTCTGTCTTTGGGTGTCTTTTCTCTCGTTCTCTCTTCTGGAACTGTCTGAGACACTCTAGATCTGAAGTTCCTTCCTCCTCCTCAGTCTCAGGGTAGGAGCATTCGGAAAATGCTGTGCTCATCCTCCGCATGCCCTTAAAATCAAATGTCTTTTCACTGCAAGGAGAAGACAAGAGGCTGGAGCAGCCTTCACCTCCACTGCCAGGCCTCTTCTCAATGCAAAGACTCATTCTAGACTGAGCCACCTTACGACATTCCCATTCCGAGATCTTTTTGCGGATAGTGGCCGATGGGGCACCAGTCTCAGTATGACTAAGAGAGAGGGTGCGTTTGTGGCCGTAGTTGGTGGAGGGTGCTAAGGAGAGGCTGCTCCTGCTGAGAGGTACAGAACACAGTCCATCGCCTTCGGCAGACCCCTCCTGTGGTTGGTTCTCCTTCTGTTCCTGATCTCCTCCAACAGACGGCTTGTAGATACTGAGCTTCTTATTTAGATAGCCAATACTCTTAGCCTTGGTAAGCCTGCTTTGGGATTCAAACTCACTGGATAGAGTGGAGCCAGGGCGCAAGCTGGCTGACTTATAAGTCCAGTTTCTTTGAGATTGCAGCTTATTGTCAGCTTTAGCGTATCTGCTCTGCTGATTCGTGTCCTCAGTGTCACTGAGTTGAGACTGACATGACTTTTTTAGAGGGGAAAGAACAGGAGGTGGGGACGGAGACTGGCACCTGAAATAAACGAGGAAAAGAGAGTTTGAAAAGAAATGTTGAAAAGACACTCACACCACTGTTTCGGTCCATTGGACAATCTGAAAGAGGCTAATGCAAAGTTATGCTGAGAAAGTTTCATTACTCTTTATGGTGAATGTGGTGAGAAACTCAGCAAGGAAGGCATGCCGTTAACCAAAGGTGTTCTCTGCTGACTAGTCAGTAAATTTGTATATCTCTGGAAAAAATACTTCCAAAATTCTAAACATAGATGCAGGTTTTAAAAAATCAGAAACACTGGCCACGTCAAATCTTCCGTGGGAAGTACCACAGCAATGCAATTTGACATAACTCTAGCAAAATGGAATTCCACCTCAAGCCAAAACAAATACAGCCAAGTAAAATGCATGTGTGGATATTTCCATGTAATTAAAATGATCTGAAGTGAATTTATACAGACCTCATACAGACATACAAAAGCCATGGGAAATCACTGAGCATATGGGAGAAAATGAACCTACCTTCATCAGTCTTCAGCCATTTCTCTTAGTCATTTGTTCTGGCTCCTACTGTTTTACTCAGACAGAATAACTGAGTCTTTCATCGTCATCGTTGCTCATGGTTTGCCACACAGACACTATCCACTGCTGAGCAATGGGATTAAGCAGTCCCTGACCTTATTTCAGCCTCTGCAGAAACACAATTGCTTTCTCACTCATTTCAAAATCTCAAGAGCATTGCTTGTGAGATTCCAGGAACTGGGACTTGACTCGGCTCGTATCTTAATGAAACAGGCTGCCGTATCTGATGTCACAGCAGTGGTTAGAATAACAAGTTCAAGTTGGGAGGAGGCCAGTTTATGATCCTGGGTGCAGGCTGAGACACATTGCTTAACACCTCACCATCACTGACTTTCTCCAGAAAGGAGGAGGGACGAAACAGCACCTGAAGCCCTGCAGGCCTTCACTGAAGGCCCCAATGACAACAGCTCTTACATTTATAAAAAACACAGTCTACACTCACAAGACTGTGTAATTCAAAACATAATTACTCATATTTTAAAACCCCTAACTGAAACGACTTTCCTACTTTTTTCAGTTAGAAAGTTGGATTGAAATCTTACTGTTGGACACACCGTGAAACTTTTCCGCCCAAACTTATCACTTCAAAACTTCAACAAATAGAAACAGCAATTTCACTGAGTCAACTGAGATTATCAGGACTGAAAGAAGATCACAAGTTCAGCAAAACAGGGAGTCAAACATTAGGGATATAATAATCTGCCTTTAAAGAAACCCACATGGTCTGAAGAAGTAACATTATTAAAAATATAACTGTCAAGTCTTCCCAAGATACCCTGAATTTAAGGAGTCATTGCCAAGCTGCTTGTTTAACAACATGGATTCTTAAGTAAGCTAATTTTAGTATGTTTTTACTTCATGAACTCATACTGCAACCATCTGTTTGTAAGACTGAGCGTGGTTTCCCTTCTCCAAGCTGAGAAGGATGTGAGTTTTCACCTTTGTTGCGGAAGAAAAAAATCTGTCTGCTCCACTTTACGTCATGCAATGGCTGCAATCATTGTGTTTATTTACAAGCTCCACTCAGAAGAGGAACCATATCATGTGACAAGAAGATGACGGTGTAGTAGGGGCTTGTGAAAAAAGAGCTGCACACACATACAACCTACACTGTACCATTATTTAAAAATGAACACAGTGTGAACAGCACAAAATCCCTACTCTGCATTTAACGCATTCAAAGAGTGAAGCAGCGAGCAGCCAGGAACACAGCGCCCAGTGAGCAGTGTGTGGGGACAGTACCTTACTCAGGGAACCTCAGTGGTGCTTAGCAGTCTTGGGAATCAAACCCACAACGTCCTAATCGCAGGCCGAACGCCCCAACCACTAGGCTACCAGCTGACACCAGCTGACATTCAAGATGCTACACACATACACCCAAATATATACATTTATACATACACACACACACACATATATATATGCACATATACACATTAAGTAATTCATTTTCAGTGGATTAATCTATATTAGGGCCTGCAGAGGATATCTGTGGTTTCCTCGAGTATATCTGAGGGTATCTGAGAACAATTATTAGTTCAGTTCTCAGAAAAAAACAGCGAGTGACTAAAGCCGCTACTGCTGAACTGTGATGCAGAATGGCTGCTGCGTTCAAATAAGGATGCTGCGCTCAAATCAGGAGTTCACATCAAAATCAGTGAACTCAAAGGTTTTCTTCCCAAAGACCTCAAATTTTATTATGGTTTCTCCAATCCAGCAAAATGAACTCATATCACAGTGATCTGAGACCATTACAGCAAATCCACATTTAAATTCAACCAGACACAGAATAACACAGCATGTTAAAAATACCCATCTAGTCCTGCCTGGGGCATGAACCCAAATGTCATAAAAGACATTTAGGAAGCTCAGCAGCACTGGCCACACAGGGGCCAGGCAGTGTGCCACGGCTCTCCCAGGGCCTTGGGGCAGTGCTGACCACAGGCCGTTTCCTGTTGGAGGGTCATCATAGTGGAGAGACTGTGGGGGTCCACTAAGACACATCAGAAGACACACATTTAACCCAGGCCTGATGACACAATTCGATCTACTCAACTATTCTACTGTGAGTGAGTTACTTTTCTAGTTATTATTCACATGAAAATTACATGAGCCATGCTTTTTTTGTCAACACTAGCACTACTAGCACCACTATTTAGACTATTTAAAATGGGCAGCTACAAACATCCTAAATTCTAGACAAATTACTTTTACGTTTCATATCAGAGCAGACACAACAGACACAATTTTGTTCACCCTAGATGTTTAGATACATACTAGAAGCCTATGTGAGCTTGATAAATGCAGAATGTGAATGCAGGGGTGATTTTACTGGAGTTAGCTTTTCATTGACAGCAGCAAAATGTGAACTTGAACATGACCCACAGGGGAAGCTGGAGGCCTGTTGGTTAGGGAGTTGCCACTGTGATCGGAAAGGTTGAGGGCTCAAATCCCAAGGCTGCCAAAGGGACCCTTGAACAAGATATCATACCCACACACTGCTCCCCATGTGCTGTGTCACTGGCTGACCACTGCTTCACTTGTTGAATGGGTTAAAGAATTTCACATTGTTTCTGCTGTGCTGTGCTGTGGTGTGATCACGCATCACAAAAATGGCCACTTTACTCTAGGAAAGATTATACTTGAATGGCTATCTGTTCTGAACAGAGCGTGCAGGATTTACGTTTACGGCATTTAGCAGACGCTCTTATCCAGAGCGACATACATCAGTGCTTAAGCAGTCCACATCTGTTCTTTATACCTGTAAAGCTACACTAAGATCAACACCTGCTTTTGACTAAGTTACTGCCAGTTACGTTACAACCTTTAACAAATCCTCTCAAAAGAAAAAAAGTCAGAGGTTAATACACAAATAAGGAAAAACAGTTAACAAGGTAAGTGCCCAAGATTTTTCTTAAATATATAGAAAAAGATAATCGAGAGGACTGGTTTGTCACCAAGGTGCTCCTTGAAGGGGGGGTGTCTTCAGACGGTGTGTGAAAACGGCGAGGGACTCCGCAGATCTGACTGCAAGAGGGAGTTTGTTCCAACACCCCCGCCAAGACTGAAAAGAGTCTTGATGCATGTCATCCTCTTCTTTTCAGCAACAGAGGTTCCAGACGAGAAGTTACGCTGCTTGATCAGTGCCGATAAGCAAAGAGGTGCAAGTCCGCTCTTGGCCTCAAAGGTGAGCGTTAAGGTTTTGAACTTAATGTGAGTGGCCACAGGGAGCCAGTGAAGGTTCTGTAGTGGAGACATAGTGTGTGAGAACGTAGGAACATCGAAGACTAACCTCGCAGCTGCATTCTGAATCAGCTGAAGTGATCTCGTTACCTTCAGTGGAAGTCCAGCCAGTAGACAGCTGCAGTAGTCCAGTTTAGAGATGACCAGAGACTGGACAAGTAACCGCATGGCTTCAGTGGTGAGAAAGCGTTGGATTCTTCTGATGTTGTAAAGAAAGTATCTGCATGTCCTGGAGATCTGGTCAACGTGCGACAGGAATGACAGAGCTTCATCTAGCATGACGCCAAGATTTCTAACCTTCTTTGAGGGGACAATAACAGAGTTCTCTAAAGAAACTGTGAGGCCGTCAGACACTGATTCTGGCTTTATAGAGTTTGCAATTGTCTTGCAGCAGTCTGATATATTTAATAATATTCATAGCTGTTGGGTGCTCGTGTCTCAAGAGTGGCTACAGTGACCTGTCAAGTGTAGCACTGGAGGACATCCATCAAACAAGAGAAATGTATGGCAATGGAGTTATCACAAATTTCCAAAAACAATCATAGCATAAACATCATTGAAGGGGTGGTAGTAGTCTAGTGGGTAAAATACTTGCCTGTGAACCTGATGACCATAAACCTCCCACACACTTTCTGCTCTTGAGCATAACACTTAACCCTCTGTTGCTCCAGGAGGACTGTCCCTGAAACTAATGATTATAACTCCCTCCAGATAAGGGCGTCTGCCAAATGCTGTAAATGGAATGGAAATGGATTGCAAGACAGTGGAGTGTAATCATTGCATCTGCTTCTGGGAAACCTAGGTCAGTCTGCTCACCTGTCTGGGATCTCCTGTGGGCCTTTAGCCCCTCCTGCTCTGGATGCAGCTTTGGAGCTCTTGTTGGCAGTCATCTCCTCCCTCAGACTGGCCACTCTAACAGACAGACCAAAAACAAACAGTAAATCAGATATACGACCTAAAACTCCACTTTCATTTCTGAAAGTAACTATGGTTTGAATGATTACACATTAACCCTGTAACCCTGTTTAAAATACAATACAGGAAAGAGTGTGCATGAAAATACTAGTATTCCACACTACATGAACACAAAATCTCCCAATGATCTCAAACAACTGGCTCAATTGAGAAATGACTATCAACCATAACATTAAAACCACATCAGGTGAAGTAAATAACATTTCTTATCTCATTACAGTGGCACTCTGTTAGAAACTATAATGGTATAATCGTACTTCCATTTCCACTGTTCCAAAGATTAAAAACAGAAGATTGAAAACAGCTCAGAAGAGGAGCAGCTGTCTAATAAATTATTGTCAAGAGATCAAGAGTTAGAAAGTAGTGTTGATGTGCAGCACATTAAATGACATGATCAGTTTCAAAAACATTGTGTCATTTCGAATGGCTTTTTTATATGGCACTCCTAGAGTTACTACTACATAATACATATTAGTATATGTCTTGGAAGAACAGTTCTTTATTATATTATAACAAACATATATCTACAGAAATTAAAGGGACGTATGTGAAAAAACATTTAACAAAAATGTTCAGAATAACTAAAAAACATTCACACTAAGTATATTTCAGCTATAAGATGATCTTGGCTTATGGTGCACATTGGGTCCTTCTAACCTAGAACTCAACAAAATAAACTTCCTGAAAGGAATACAGGGCCAGCCTACAGAGATTTTTTTTTTAAAAAAAAGGTCTTGACAACTAAATCCACTGCACAAAAACCATGACCACTTATTAGTAAGTACATAGTAAGTAATATTTCAAAATAATTGTCCTGAAAGGGCTGTGCACATTTCTTCAGTGCAAAAACAAATTAGTGACAGTACAAGGCCCTGAAGTTCATCGCAGAGAGTGAGAAAGAGATTTCAGTCAAAAAAAGGGATGAAAGAATACTTACAAATACAGAACCTTGCAAAAAGTTGGACAAGAGAAAAATAAATGAAGCTCGAATGGGAGCCAGTCTTTCTAGTATTCTCTAGCTATAGTTAAACAGAACAGTCAAACTGAGCAGAACAAAGCTAGTCTCTAGTCTAGTGACTTTTTCCCACGGTCATTTATACCTAGTGGTGTAATTTTTTAAAGATTAATATTACTTCTACAAGCTGCACAGAAGAAATGTGGCTTTTATACTTGAACCTTATATCAGATCTAAGAATTCTGGGACACAAAACAGCATGACAACACTTACACTGGAAGCACAACAACCATCCATCAACATTGTTTCAATAAATTTGCTTCATACTAAGAAAAATCTTAATCAAGAGTCTCCCTTCATCACAGCAGCAGGTGCTGAGCACCTAGCCATTTCCTTTCAACCAACCAGAAAGCAATTTCATCATAGTCTAAACATGGAATATGTTTCACATAGCTAAAGAAAAAAGCCCTCACAAAAAGGGCTTAAATTATAATGCCTATTATTTGCTGTCATAACATTTGGTTCAATTACTTTCACATTGCAACAACTAATTAAGTGCACCTCATAATTACCATGGGGTATTTTTGATTAGTCAGAAATTTGGAGGGGATACAAAGTGAAGTAAAATTTAAAAAATGGTCAAGCAACTGTCCAACAGCCTCATCAAAAATATAAAGAGATATGTCTTTTTTAAGTATTTTAATACTTTGTGTTGGGACCGAGCAACAGATACCACAGCACATCTTCAGGGGTTTTTTCAAGTTAGTGGCAAGAGGGGGGCCTACACAACATCAGGAAGGTGGTTTTAATGTTATGGCTGATCAGAACAGTTAAAACTATGAGGGAAAGGGGCCACATCTAAATCCTTTTATTAATTGGACCTCATTGGACCTTTCAGCCTTGCAAACTTTTTGCTTGTTGTCTGTGACAGTGTTGACACATATACTGCTGCCCATCTTCACAAAAAATTATACTGTTTTACAAATTTCACAACCATTATGACAAAACACCCCCACTCGCATTTAACTGTCCCTAGATATCAGAGATCACATCCGGCACAGTGCGACAGATCATGTTGCAAGAACAATGTAGGTGTGTGTGAAGTCTCATGTTAAAAAAGGCTAGAAGAAGAGGAAATATTATCCAAAAAAAAAGCCTTCCCACCAGAAACTAACCACACCAGGGTTCACTTGTAATCTGAGATGGCTTTGGTTCACATGTTTGGTGTGCATCTAAGTACAGATGGAGTTTTTCAAAGAGGACCAAACTAAAGCTAAAATGCAATTACTTGCACTGATTAATAAGTGTCCTAAATGTTTTGTTGTGTGTTGTGACCATCCTGACCACTGTTAAAAATATTAACTTAATCCAACACACATAATAATAATAATAATAATAATGTTTTAACCATGTTGCAACAAGGACAATACTATGGACAATAATGTTATGTAGTTAAAATTAGCACTAAGTAGGACTGGCTTATATAGATACATTTTTACACCTTTTTGTTTTTGAAATAACACTCAGAAAATATGCAATGTGACTTTTCCCAGTATCTTATTTACAGAGAAGGTCTTTGTTCGTGTGCTTTCAATGTGCAACATTCTGCTTCATAAACAGGTCAGCGTGAGATTTTCTCTAATAGGTGCAGGGGGTGGCTTGTTTACAGGAAGTTTTTGTATGAAGTAGCGAGCCAACCAACGACAGAGCTGAAAGCCCTACAGAGTACAGGCGAGGGGAGCGACGGCATTCCTTCTGTCAGCCATTTCCTGTTTCAGAGCGCTGCGAGATTAATGTGCATCTTCATTTCAAATCTAACACAAGCTCTGGTCTGCTCTGTTCTGAAAATTCCAGTCCTGACTTTTTGCCCTCTCTTTTTGTTTTTTGCTCTCTCTTTTTGTTTTTTGCTCTTGTCCCGAGAGGAACGATGCCTCCCTGAAGGCTGTGGCATCTTAAGGCCCCTACAGATTGTGGGATTTCTTATCTTTCAGCCACACTGTGCAACTTGGAGCTAATAGACTCGGATATGACATCATGTAAAGTGATAACACCTAGTGAATCATAGGCTGCAACACAAGAATAAAACATCATCAGCATGCATCATCCATCTGCACAGTGCGTTGTTTCACTCTACAGATTCCCATTGTTTGATTATCAGATGTAGGTACGTTGAGATGTAGTAGTCATGTAGAGACGTTCATCCTAAATTTCTCACAGCCAGAATTTTGTACCAGACTATCTTTGGTCTCAGGACTGGGACAATCACAGTGACATCGCCGGGAATACATGAAATTGGTAAATCTTCGTAAAAGCCTACCTAACTCCATGGTGTTAGGAATTTGGACAAAAAAAACATGGTTTACATCATTACTAGTCAGACACAAAAAGTCACGGGATATGCATAACGAGTCATGTGCAGAAGTTTGTGTGCACCTGGTCAAATTACACATTTTATTGAAGTAAAAATAAATACAACAGATTAAGTTTCTGCACAACAGTTCCAACTTAAATGAAATAGAAGCAGAACACAGAAATAGCAAGGAGAACATATTTTAGTTTATTCTCCATGAAGGATATATTTTCACTTAGAAAAACACAAAACTAGGGGTGCTCAAACTTTCTGCATCTTTCTGCATTTATGCTTGCAGTACAGTTAAATGGACATTTCCATCAAAACTATTTAAATAGCAATTTTTTTTATATGGAGTATTTTCTAAAAGCCTGCATTTAAGAACAGGTTGTCGTTTATTACAGTGTATTAGAGTCATTTATAGGAAGTGAACACTTTGCAGGTCCAAATTTACTGAAAAATAAAGACCAAAACTGCGGTAGAACGTCGCCTAAAAAATAAATATTGTTTTTTGTCATGTACACTTCAAACATGCTGCATTTAGATGGAACTATTTTTTTAAACAAGCCTGAATATTTTTATCGAGCTGTTGAAGGATGAACAGCTGTAAAAATATTGTCCACTGTGCTTGGAAATATATTAGACCACTAAATAAACTCTACTTAAGCGAATGCAGAGTTTAGAGGCCAAAATCCAGATGAGCTTACCAAAATCCTCCATCACAAGCATTTTTCACTGTAGTTTATACTCAGTTACATACATAACATATAAAAGGATGATAATATTATGCTCTAAGAATATCTTAAATTCATTTTATCTAAATAAATCTGTGTGCAAATTCAATGATATCTGAGGGACCGGTGTGTTCATGCTGGTGAGTGATAACCAATCTAAACATGACAGTAAACCCTGTGAGAAGATTGACTGAGAAGTGGAGGTTTGTTTGAAATATGTGTACATGGATGTGAGAACTGGCTTGTTGACAGGCAAGGTGGTGGGAGGGGAAGGGACATCATGCTTTGACATTACTTGTTAATAATTTATTTGTACAAGATTGTAATGTCCCTGGTCAGCGGCCGCTAGAAGCCACTCTTTCTGTTTGTTTAGGAACTTTTATTTTGACATGAGCACTGTGTTTAAGATAAGTGATTCAGTATTTTGATTTGTTCTTGCTTTAGTTACGTTTAGTATTTAAGCGCCTGTGTTTGGTGTACCGGGATGGTCCACCGTCATTCTCCCATCTTCAGTTGCCATCTTGCAGGTTTCTGGTTTGTTTAGGCCATTGTGCCTTTTTGGTTTCTCATTTGTAAATAAAGTAAAAATGGAATCCCACATCTGTGCCTCCTTCCCTCGGCTCGTGCTAACAAAGATGATGAAATCAAATGTCAGAAGCCATTTACATGCAGGCAAAAGTCAAACACTGTAACAAAAATTTTGAATGACACAACAGAACGTAAGGCAACACTTTGAGCTCTCAGTGTGGTAGGGTGCATTGAAGTGTGGTAGGGTGCATTATCCAGCTGAAAAAGGCCCCTGCGATTAGGGAATATTGTAGCCATGAATGGTGTGTTCTACAGCAATGTTTATATAGATGCCATGTGTCAAAGCAATGTCCACATGAATGCCAGGATCCAAGGTTTTTCAGCTGTTCCTTTTAGTTTTAGCTGTCTTTCCTTGAACCACTTTCGGTACTAAACACTGCATGCTGGGAACACCCCAAAAGGCAAGCACATTTGGAGATACTCTGCCCCAGTAAAACAGCCATCAGAGTTACTTAGATCCTTACACTTTCCCATTTTCCCGCTTCAAACAACTTAAAAACCTGACTCTTCAGATGCTGTTTAATATCCCACTTCTTGACAGCTGCCACTGTAATGAGAAAACCAATGTTCCTTTGTATTCTCAATCAATTAAAAAATGATCAAATGATTATTCCTTATTTCTGCAGTGGGCTGGCACTCCGCCCAGGGTGAGACCCTGCCTCGCGCCTGTAGACCCCGGAATAGGCCAGTGCAAATCCAACCGGTGAAAGTATTATGTGGTCAAGGTGAGGTGGTTTGTGCATCAAACCTTTTTGGTCTTCCAGCATCTAGTCACAGGCTCTAATCACAAAATTCTGGGAATTTAAACATACAAATACGTGATAACAACAGACTCAAGTGCAGTGCCAAGACAATCAACAAGAATTCCTTCTTCTGGATGTCTGCAAACATAAGCAATCCATTTTACATCACATTTATCAAGAACTCAGAATCAAACAGGCCTGGTTATGCTTTCTGATTTCTGACAGTCCAAAGCATACAGCTTGTACAGCCTATCCCAGCAGTCAATGGGTGAAAAGTGGAGAAACCCTGGACAGGTTATCCCATCCATCACAAGACAGACACACAGATAAACATATTCACCGCTAGGGACAATCTGGTCTCTCCAGTTTATCTGATGTGCTGATGGACTATGGGAGGAAACTGGAGCTCTTGACATCTATATTGTAACGCCCCAGTCAGCAGCCGCTAGAGGCCGCCTTTGGACAGGGTTTATGGGGCTCTTATTTTGACACTGGGTGTGGTTCCCCTGGTCAGCTTGAAAGAACAATGACTCACAGCCGGCCAGGGATCAGTCAATTATTATGTTCAGGTGATTTGGGTTTGTGTGTCACTATATAGATGGGCTAGTTTCTGTACTCCTTGTTTGGTTCACCCTCACTTTATGCCCCAGCTCCAGTGAGTGTTAGCGAGGTAGAAGCTGCAGCCTCCAGTTCCCGCTCCAAGACTGCTCCAGCCTCCCACGACAGTGACACAGCGACACAGCAACTTCAGCCACCAGCCCCAAGGCGAGGAAAGCCGTCCATGCCGGTCCCTCTTCAGCAGCAGCCTTCTGTTCCAGTGGGCCCAGTCCGCAGCTTCCCAGTCCCTCAATTTCGCAGCTCCTCTCCTGAGGCCCCGGCTCCCACGGTGGCTCCTGTTCCTCCTTTTGTGTTGGCCTGGTGGCCCTTTTGGGTGCCCCGAGTGGCGCCATTGGGGGGTTACTGTAATGCCCCAGTTGGCGAGCGCTAGAGGCCGCCTTTGCACAGGGTTTATTGGGCTCTCCCCTGGTCAGCTTGAAAGAACAATGACTCACAGCCGGCCAGGGATCAGTCAATTGTTATGTTCAGGTGATTTGGGTTTGTGTGTGACTATATAGATGGGTTAGTTTCTCCTTTGTTGTTTCACCCTCACTTTATACCTGGTTTGTGTTCGTTCAGGTTTATCCTTGTTTAGTGTTTTTCGGCCACCGTGGCTTTTTGGTTTATATTTATTATCAATAAAGGAAAACAGAATGTCTGTCTGCGTGTGGGCCTGCTGCCTGAGCGAGCCTAGCCGGGATGTGACATATATTACATGTAAGTTCAGTTTTTGCTTTGTACAATACCATGTCTTCAGTTTAAATGTGGAGAACCAATTTTTGTATTCATGTGTACAGCATATGTGCAATAAATTTAATCTGTGAAAAAAAAGGGAGAAATACAAAGGGTCTATCACCAGGCCTGAAAAAAGTGCCCATGCCAGGTACATTAGAGTGACAGTTACCCTGTCACTCTTATGCACAGCAACCCTTGTCATTCATTGGAAAATCATGCATAACTAGCTCAGAAACATTAATTGGGAAGACGTTTGATGAAACACAAACAGAATATGACTGAAACCAGGTAATACAATACAACATGGCTACAAACAGGAACACACCAATATTTTGGGGAAATTCAGGAGACAATTTTATTAGAATAATTTCTGTTAAATCTATGTGATGTCCATTGATATTTTTTCTAAAAATGGAGAATGTTGCAAAGACATGAGGAGAAAATTAAAAAAAAAAGAAATGTCAACCACAAATAAGGCCTAAATACATCAGCATACGGAGAGCAGGATGCAGCGACCACAGGGAGTGAGTAACTAATCTTATGGAATAAAGAACACAACACACCACAGCATTTTGAAATTGTTCTCTGCATTGTTCTCTGAACCCATTCACTGAAGCAGTGAGCAGTGTGTGGGAACGGTAACTTGCTTAGGGGTACTTCAGGGGTGCCACTGGCACTGCGGAGGTTTGCACCCACAACCTTCCAATCACAAGGGGTGCAGAGGCAGAGGTGTAAAGAGTACCTGAAAACCATACTTGAGTAAAAGTACAGATACCTTACTGTAAAAATGACTCCATTACAAGTTACAAGTCACCAATTCCAATAAGACTTGAGTAAAAGTCTTAAAGTATCCGATTTTAAAAGAACTTAAGTATTTTACTCGTACTGAATGTAGGCTCAAAGAACACCAACAAATGTGAAAAACAAGAAACTGTTTATTTATGAGGTTTTATGTCCTAATATAAAAATGAAATTGAACACCTCAATATTTCAAAACAGCAGAACAAAATAGATCAAACAAGTCAGATCGACATCAGGTCTGAGTAGTTTTTCAAGTGATTAGGATGTTTTCTCTGTATTAAAATTAAACAAAGAGAAGCAGTGTTATTTTTCAACTAAGTAAACTACGTATAAATTCAATGAAAAATACATCACAAACTCACAGCTAAATACACCTTATGCAAAATTTATAATTTCAGTGATACATTTATTCACATTGCACTAAAAATGTTAAACTAAAATATAGTCATGTCGCAGTGGTTTTTGCCATATCAGTAACTGTATTAACTTTTGGTAACATTGTGCTTACAATACCGTTGTAAAGTCAGACATGATCTGTATAGATTCATTTGACTAAATTCACATTAAATTACCATTAAATAGACTCTTACCTCAATGTGTTTCCTCAAATTTGACGATGAATTTTAAAAGCCCTTATTTTCGTGGTTCGTGGCAAACAAAGTAGACACTGCATCCTGTAAGAGTCATTCTGAATACCAGCAAATGAAAACATTTCTTTCAAATAAGGCCATGGATGGTCGTCAGTACTGGCATTGCTTGATGTGCTGGCTTCGGCTTCATCAGTGGCTGCAGCCAGCTGCTAATTCACGTTCACGTGGAGTAGCCTCATTTAGCACATATAGGTAAATAGCATCCAGTACCTTCAGCACCCTGCAGATGGCGATATCGCCTCTTCCGCCCAAGAAATTAGCCATGGCAGATAAAGACTTGTCGCACACAATCACAATGTAATGAGTAACGGAAAGTGTCCGTTCAGATGTAGTGGAGTAAAGAGTACATATATTCAGTCAAAAATATAGTTGAGTAGAAAGTAAAAGTTGCTTATATTTTTGATACTCAGTACAAGTACAAAGTAGCCAAAAAAATACTTAAGTACAATAACGAAGTCCATTTACTCAAATACTTTACACCACTGTGCAGAGGCCTACGTCTCGTTCGGGGGGGGATTTGTGCGCAGAGGTCTATGTTGGCTTTTAAGTATGGGTTTTACACCTTACAAATGATTGCATTAGCGCCCTCTGTTGTTGTTAGCTGATTTAAGGAGAAAGGCAGGCCGACGGCAGTGGACCGGATGGCCATTCTGGACTTTTCCTGAACACACAGATTGCCAGTCCGCCCCAGGCAGGAAGGTAGTGCTACCTGGCAGCAGCCTGTGGTACTGCTACCCGGGATGTCAAAAGTTAGCTTAGAGTATAAAGCCAAATGTAATCTTGAGGAGCCAGATGTTCAAGATCAGAAAACAGTCTCTTTAAGAACAGTCTCAAACTGCATGCACACAGCAAAAAACAGTAAGCACAAAAACGCTTGGCCATCCCTCTAAAAGCTGATTTCTTGTCATATCCATAGAAGAAATCACATAAGACATTAATTATTGTTAATCCACATAATACATTAAATATAATTAACTAATACACCAACACAGTGGGCATTTTTCATTCTAATGATATTATGCTGCACCATGCTTTATGTAAGATTTAGTTTTGACTCCTTCATTTCGTTCATTTTTCTGGAGAAGATAAAAGAACACCTCTTTGTTTGCAAAAGGTCCTTGAAATGAAACTAGTTAAAAAGTAAGCTTCTTAATCAGTGTCTCTAACAAACACTATCTGAGTAGCTCCCTTATATGAGCAGCATGGCGTGGAATGTTCCGGGGTCAGGAAAAGACTACAAGTCCTTGGCCTTGCGAATTGACAGAGCATTTGGTCAACAGAGAAGTGCACCATGAACAGGAATGCACTAATATTTGCCCTGTCCATCAATGTACTGAGCGCCCCAGGAGAAGTAAAGAAGAGAAATGACTCTGTTGTGGGATCATTAAATAAATGCTGCAAACGAAAGACAGTATACATCTCATTTTATTCACTCATCCCATTAACTGACTACAAAATAACATTGCAAATAAGTGACAAATAAATTAATCAAGTGAACCAGGTAAAAATCACTTGCAATGTTAAAAAATATGCAGGATATAGTTATTGAACTTCTACTAATACACTTAGCAATGTAAATACGTTCTCATGTCAGATGCACTATTTTAGAAGACAGATCTTTCTGTTTCTGCTGATTGGCTTCCTCTAAAGTAATAAACCCACCATAGAGCTGTCTCTCAGCCAAGAAGGCAATGAGCAGAACACGTACATCTGCACATTCTTAACTTATTCCAGACATAACCCATGGAGAGGCTGAACTGGCCCACGTACTGACTGAAGTCCAGTTTGTCTTACGGAGATAATTTGTATCTCTTGCTTTCTGCTTTGTACCCAATAGCAGTTTGGTATAGATTGTTGTTGTGAATCAGATAACTCAGACTTGACTGTGTGAAAATTTAGGATCAGATTTCTCAAGAATAAACAAAGCAAGGAGCACCCCCTTTCAAGACACATGTACATTTCATGTCTCTCCATGTGACTAGTATCTGGATTGCATCCTGGTCAGGTGTAAAAAAGGCAAGACTGTGCTGTCACAGTATTGGGAGGGCTGAAAGCAATGCTGTGGACCTGCTCGGATCTGGACTCTGTAAAGCTGCTTTGTGACAACATTTACTGTAAAAAGCACTATATACATTGAAATGTATTAAATTGAATTGAATTTAATAAATGGGGTCTTCATGTCCTACATATGGTACTTGTCAAGAGCTCACATAGAAATGCATGTCTTTAAGGTGCGTAACATTTTTAATGGTGTCATCGGCCGATTTGTCATGTTTAGACTGAACAGAACGAGAACAAGTTCCGTTTGCTCATCTCAAACCAAGTGAAAGATTTTGAAACAGCCCTCCACCCGGATGAATCCCTGGTGTCATTAATGAACCGCTCAAAATTCTGCCTCAAGCAAGGAAGAGCCTTTATGTTTCTTATGCAGAGCCAACAAATAAGTTATCTTTTGTCTTCTTTTGACTTGAGTTTCAATGCTGGCACCACACAGGCCATGTCCCTGCAAACAATGATGTTGAGTGTGTGTTTGAGAAGCAGAGGATGAAGTGGGGGGAAGGTGGACCTCTCAACCATCTTTCCATCTTTTCAATGCAACTCAGGCTGTCACAGCTCACAGCAGCTCACAGCAGCTGCACACTCCCCAAACAATGTCCATGATTCCTCGCTCCCACAGTTCTTTCTGGACAGGCCAGATGGAACCAATTCTTTAAGCCCCTTTCATTCCATCTCTTCTGACTTTCAGCTGTTGTAGTTGTTACAGAATGGATGATGTGCATTTCAGCAATTTGAGGACATTTTTGCAGCAGCATAACAAAGTCATAGAAGCTTAAACTGAAATAAAATGACAAATGGATTTGATTAAATTTACGCTGGCAGCCATAGTTATGTTTAGAGCAATCCAATAAAATAACTAACTACTCCATACATTAGTCAGAAGTAATCTGCACATCATTAATATCTGCTACAACTTTCTTGGCTCATTCACTGAATATTTGGTGCAGCTTCCTTGGCTACACACTACAAGTCACATTACAAGTAGAGGTCGGCCAATCATTGGAGCCAACATTCAGCACTGTATTCTCCCGATAAAATGAATTAATGTAAAAATGTGTGAGGAATTTATAATAAACATTTTTACTAAACCATTAACCTGAAATTGTTTGTGTTCTGGATTAAAACTTCACCATTTAGCATCTTTTACTTACTTGCTTGAGTCAGTAAAAGCAGTAAATTGTGAAATCATAGGGGGTTGTTAGGCTCTTTAGCTAAAGCTACACCTGAACTTTTTATGACATCATGTCCTTTGAGTAAATGACATTTTCTTTTGTTCTTTATGATAAAATGTTTCATATAAAACAGCGATAAAGAAGCCCTTAACCCTGAAACGTGTCAGGAAGAGTGCTGTAGAATTCAACTGGATAACATTCTTAACAAATACTCAAATATTAGTTACACCGAAAATACCAAAATAATTCCTTTTGTTGTAGAAATATACAGTTAACTATAACAAGATTATAATTTATTTACTTGCCGATGGCTGTATCTTTGAGTAATGTTGGTGCCAGTGCTACTGAAATTCATTTTAGATACCATATTGCGACAGTTGCATGCGTTATCAGTAGCTGATGGTCATTATAGCATATCTTAATGTTTAGTCCCACAGAACCAACTTGAAAGCGATAGTGAAAGTCAAGTTCATTTGCTGATAAATTGCTGACTAGCAAAAAAACTGATAGCCTGTAAAGTCTTACATCTATTAGTTACTGTAAAGTATCCTGAATCTGTCTTTGACTCTATTTCAAGCATAAAGTATAGACTTAAAGTTGCAATGCATTGTTCTAGATTTTGACAACAAGATTTTCATTTCTGAAAAATTATACCAGTACCTAAGCCTAGTGTTAAAAAAAAGTAAAAATAAAGTGTTGCCCTTACTGACACGACAGAAGTTTTGCAATCTGAAAGCTGCCCTGGATCAACTTGAGATACAGGTGTTCCTTTGTAGTTCTTAATTTGTGTCTTTGCAGTGAAACACAGCTCTATATTGTTGCTTTGTTTAGCTGTTCGATCTGTTGACTTCTTGATTACTGGTGAGACGTTTTAGTACTGACTGTGTAAAAATATATATTGTTCATCCCCTAACTACAAGAAAAAAACACACCGATGTCAGATATGACCACCTGCACATCTGCATGAGCTCTCTGCAGTCAAACCAAAATTAACATTTAGCCCTGAGGAGGTCTTGTCAAAGCATTTATCATTTGGATGGAGAGATGGAGCAATCCTTTCTGACAAGTATGGAGTCCAAGGCAAAAACGGAGCTTACCATAATCCTCTACAAAAGTATATTCTTTTACAAATCTTTCATATGTGGAACAGAGCATTACACCATGACATGAAGAAACTATATTCACACCACATTTTAACAATACAAGGGTTTTGTTCATTTTGCCCACCCAGGGCATAATCCCACTGACCAGATGATGGCTAGTGAAACTCCAGTATGCAGCTGGATCTGCCTTTCTGTTTTACTTCATTCCAGGACACAAAAAAGAAGCTAGCAATGGTTTCTAAACAGTGATGAGTCTTGGGGCCTATCCCCTAACAGAGTGTAATCACATCTCTACAACATGGTATGGTACAAATACATGATATAAAGAGTGGAATGCATCATACTGGCAAAATATGCATGGCACAATTAATGCACCTGAATTAAATCATCAATTACATTGTTTATTACAAAGGCCTTCATGAACATTATTTGGTCTGCTGGGACATTACCAACTTCTCCAAGGCTGTGGTCCCTTAGGGCCAAAGTTTGACACCTTGAATGAGATATAGCACACCTTGTGCTATCACGCAATGAGCTACATTATGTAAAGTAACTTCTGACTGACATTTTCTTGAGCCCTCAAGGTTTAAAAACCCAGCTCCTGTGGAGATTTTTTAATGCCACGTGGGCCAGAACTGCTGCTTGCAACTGATGACAATTTCGGGTTTCCTATGGCTTTGGTCATACTGGAGATAAAGGAGAAGCTTGAATATAAACAATCATCTAGTGTAACAGTAAATAACTTTGTGAAACATCTGTAAACCCTATGACGAATACATGACCAGAGATCTAACCCAAGCAAAACTGAGAACACTGACCAAGTCAAAGAGACTACAGGTAGGGAGACGGTCAAGTTCTTTAGGACATGAAGCTTCTCTGAATAGTGCTGACCCAGGCTCTGCTCCAACTAGTGAGGCCATCTCATCCTAGATCAGCACCCTTACCCTGAGGAGTTTCATTAATAAGGGCCCGGATATAAACTGTCATGCGGATCAGAACTGAGCACAGAAAAAAACATTGATCGAAGAATAATTTGATATTGGATACATAGTTCCCTGTCTGGCGACATCCTCCCCTCGTATATGTTACGTAAGCACTGGAGAGTGAACAGAGGGCCTCCCATGTTTGAGCTGACAATCCAGGCCAGTGAGAAGAAGGAAAGGTCATTGTTCCATCAGCACAATCAACAGTCTGTTCAGAAAGTTCAAGAAAACAGGCTTGCAGCTGCAGGGGCTGCTTCAGCTGAAAAGAGGGGCACATGTTACTCTGCCCACTGTGAAACACACCTCAACAGGATATCACAATGAAAAATGATCAATGAAGAAAAGACGGCACAGTGTCCTAACAGCTTTCTGCTACGGCTTTGCTGTTTTAATAAGGAGGAGAAAGTTTAGGTTTGTTTACTCCATAGAAAAGCCCCAAGAGGGCTGACTAAACAAGACAAGAAAATAAGATCCCAATTCTACGGGTTAATGTCTGGAACAGTCCTGAATGACTTGGCGCAGATAACTGGTGAGAGTTCATTCACAGCACTGATAAGCACGTTCACTTCGAGACTAGTCTTTTTCTAATTCCACAGTTTGAAGCAGTTTATTCGTTTATATAAAGTGAAACAGCACTGAACCCATAAAACGCCACTTTTGCCTCTTCTGTGATATGAAATAGTTAACGAGAGAGTGATATTCACTAGATGAACAAGATCCAGCAGCGTTTTTCACTGCCGTTCTCCGAAATAACTCATTTGTCCTTCTAACGTTAGTTTGCTTAGCTTTGATGCTAAACAACCAAAGAAAGAACGAAACCGCTTTACCTCAAATGGGCACTCTGTTGTCCGAGCCATTATGTCCAGTTGTTTCTCTCTCGAGAGTGTATGTTGTCCTTTCAGAGAAAACGCCACAAAACGCACCGACATGCCGGTAAAATCTGTAACTTTTCCTTCAAACTTCCAGTCATGTTCCTTCAGGCGGACGAAACCCTGCCTCCCTGAAACGGGACTCTGGCTGAAGGCTGAGCTAGTTTCCATGGAGAGGGCTTGTTTTGCCCCCCACTCGCTTCTCTACACGTTTTCTCACTCCCACGCAGAACCGAGCGACGTTTGCACAATTAGAACCAAATGTCTCAGCCATCCACTGCTGCAATATCATGCGGCCCAGAAATGACAGTGAACACTACATGGACAAAAGTATTGGGACACCCGATCATTACACCAACAAAGACTTACATGACATTGCATTAAAATACATATACTTTAATGTGGAGTTTGTCCCCCTTTGCAGCTATAACAGCTTCCAATCTTCTTGGAAGGCTTTCCACAACATTTTGGAGGGTGGGTGTTTGTGCCCATTCCTTTTGTAGAGCATTTATGAGGTCATGCACTGACGTTGGACGAGAAGGCCTGGCTCTCAATCTCCGTTCCAGTTCATCCCAAAGGTGTTGGATGGGGTTGAGGGCTCTGTGCGGCCCAGTTAAGTTCTTCCACACGAACTTAACAAACCATATCTTTATGGATCTCGCTTTGTGTACTGGGGCACATTCATGCTGGAACAGAAAAGGGCCCTCACTGGAAGTAAGGGGGCCCCTGAAGTCAATAATTAAGAGGTATGTCCCAATACTTTTGTCCAAACAGTGTATGTCAGAGGTTTACTTCTCCAGAATAAAATAAGCAATTTCCAGTTTGTAGGTCTTCATTGTTCAATATTATTTTGCTCAGAAGAATGTAAACATCAGCTGGTGTAGTAACTGACTACTATGGGCGCTAGTGATACAGTGTTCAAACTGTGTCAGAACCTTTTTGGCACATCAGCACAACTGTTTCTTGTCATGCATTGTCCAAAAGTTGTCTAACCCTAACTTTCCTTGTAACTTTTATGGACTATAAATATTCCCATTGTATGTTTTGTTTTGAATGGGGAGAACAAATTCTTTTGGGCCTATAATTAGGTTGCTGGCTCGGACTCCAATGGATGTCCACGCCTGCTGGGAAGCCCGCAGACATGCAGAGCCATCCGTTGATTTACCATTTACCCATGTGCTCCAGTTTCTTCGGCAGTGGAGAACAAGCATAACACATTGCTCACAGCTGTGTAAACCGAGGTATGAAAAGCCATGCTTTGGGGCCATAAGTTGCGTACGTGGACAAAGAATCTTGGAAAACACACTTGCAGATCAGATCAGAGGAATGTTCAAGCATCTGCCTCGTTCAGCATTGTCATTAGTACTGAAAGGTATTTCTGCATTCAATATATTGCAGAACCAATCCACATTCAAACAGAACAATTTGATATGTATGCCACACTCAGGCTGTCGGTATGCAGTCAGTTGGCTCTGAAAGTACTCACCACACAGGACGTACATGGTGAACTTTCTTGTTTGAGCTGAGAACATCATCAGTAACTTTAATCTGAAAAATTCAGTTACACCCAGATAGTGTTCATAAGTGAGCCATGGTCATCTCAACGTCAGCTCAGCCCAAACCACGGTTTCCAGGCTCTGAGATGTGGTGCACCACACTGATCTGTAATTTTCACTCTCTGATGATAAAGTGAGGTTTGAGCCTTCAAATGCACTCACAATTAAAGCTGAACTTGTAGTTACAGACTGACACAGCACTTTTCATGACAGTAATCAACTGAACTAAATCAGGATTATGCACTGAGCTCCATAATGACCTCAGCTTCCAAGTTAGTCTCAAACTATAAAAAATGTGGTAATGATTAAATTGATTGATGTAGCTAAACATTTTTCAAAAGATCTGATTAAAACAATTTAGTCTAGTGATGAATAGTAGTTAATACCTTAGCAAATGCAAATGTAAATAATTGTGATTAACAATGTTTTTACTTTCATTTTAAGCAACCGAGGGTGAAAGTCTAAAGTAACCAAATTGGCTGACTAGCAAGCTCGCTTTCAGTATTTACTCAACTCACACAATGTTATACTGTTTTGTTGTGTGTGTGTGTGTGTGTGTGTGTGCACATGAAAATGTCTGCAATTACACAGCATCATGAAAGCTTCAATGTTTCTCTTTTGACTATGAAAATATATTAGTATACATGCCAACAACATAAGCATTGGCTAATAAATGATCAACCCACCATTTGTGCAATAATCACGTGATAACACAAGGTTAAATGAATCAGCGAGTGTGTTCTTTTCATTTCGATCAGTCTGACAGAGATTATGAATGCTTCATTATAAATTATTTACTTGTGTAAAGCTAACTGATTAAAACACCCTCAATTCATATAATGTGAATCTAAAACGGAATGACTGGAAAATGATAAAGGACAGTCAATTATGTAATAATTGTAACAGGCCTTCAGAATAGTGCAAGAACCAAGTATTATACTGACAGTTTTTTATTTCACAAAACAGTAAAAAACAGTGTTACATGTTGCAAAATAAAGCATTGAATTAACTTCATTCGAACATGTACATAACTGCATAAATAAAATATGTGACAACAATTTTTCTTTCAGTTGACTTACTTTTGGTAGTAACTCTGTTGTCCATTTTATTTGTGTTGAAATTATGTATATATTTTAATCATTAGTAATTACTAATTAGGTTAATTCAGTGCCTCAGATTTCTCAGTGTTGGAAGGTGGCCAACGTTTTTATTTATCTTTACAGATTCAATCAAATCATGATGTGTATCCTGTCAGTCTTCTGTCTCTATAAGAATGCTTTGGATGCGTATAATGTGATCCTGTGACCTAAGAACAACCCACACCAGGATCACCGCTGAGCTACAACAATGAACCTAAGACTGAACAGCTCCCATGGGAGAGGAGGGCTGCTAGAGTCATCACAGTACCAGAATATGTGTCTGAATGTGGGCTCTTTTGAGCCAGACAGGCCTTTTTCTAATCAGTGCAGTCATGGACAGTTGTCCAAATCAAAGCACAATGCACTCTAAAGGCTGTGGACTCTCCACCACAGAATTAAGCAATCCCCAAGTTCTTGTTCACACACTCTTGATATTGAAAATGACTGCTTAACTTGTGACCTTTGCTCCTTAATCATTACAAAAAGTGTAGGAATATATTTGGAAGCAACTGATAAAAATCCATGACAACGATGGAAAAACCATGACAAACATCAGCTAAGAAGCACATCTGGTGTTGTTTTTCATCATCAGCACTTTGCTTCAACTTAACACTTGAAAGAGTCCCAAGAATCCTGAAAATAAATACAGAGTGTGCCATCATATTACAGACAAAGCACTCACTGCCAAAGACAGAAAGTCTGATCAAACAGAGTCAGGCTATCCATCTCTGCCTGCAAGAATGAAAGATAATTTAGAGACTATGAGACGGTTGATTTTTCTGTCCGTCCCATAAAAAAGGGGAGACTGTCATGATTACTCGGTTAAAAAATGGGTTAATCATTATGGGTGGTAAAATTCAATGATTAGTTTGCACTTAGTTTCATATAAGTAGGCCTAATAATCTCATCAAAGGGATGCTATTAGTGCTCAAGTCACGTTGATTCTGAAATAAAAAAGAGGAAATTCACATCAGCTGCTTCTCACAAATTAGTGTGTTTGTGTTCATTCTCCAGTCAAATTACTGTAAAACAAACATCATGTAGTAAGTAGCAGATGAGTTAATGAGTGAACCGTCCGAAATACAATGTAGGTCTAAGCTGACCAGACCAGAGTGATGAGCCTGAAGTTAGAAACTGAAGGTATAAAGCTGAATGTTGTTAGTGCTTATGCCCTGCAGGTTGGGCGTGAGATGGAAGAGAAAGAAAGATCCTGGAGTGTGCTGGATGAAGTAGAGGAGAGTGTACAAGGTATGGTGTCATATAGAGGAATTTAGAAGGTCAGATAGTAGTCGATTTGGCAAAGAGGATGGAAATGGCTGTGGTGAACACGTATTTTAGGAAGCGGGGGGAGCACAGGGTGATGTACAAGAGTGCAGGAGGATGCACACAGGTGGATTATATCCTGTGTATGACATTGAGTCTGAAGGAGACTGGAGACTGCACAGGATGGTGGTCTGCAAAATGACCCTGGAGGTCAAAAAGAGGAGGACCATGAGGGCAGAGCCAAGGATCAAGTGGTGGAGGTTGAAGAAGGAGGACTGTAAGGTGGAGTTCAGTGAGGAGTTAAGCCAGGCATGACAGGGAAGAGTTACCAGATGGTTGGGAAGCTTCTGCAGAAGTAGTAAGGAAACAGCTAGAAAGTGCTAGGAGTGACATCTGGACAGAGGAAAGAGGACAAGACAACCTGGTGGTGGAATGAGGAAGTACAGGGCAGTATCCAGAGAAAGAGGCTGGTGAAGAAGTGGGACAGGAGTATCAGGAGATGAACCATAAGGTAAAGAGAGAAGTGGCAAAGGCTAAAGCTAATGCGTATAGTGATTTGTATGAAAGGATGGACACAAAGGAGCTGTATCAATTGGCCAGGAAGAAGGACTGAGCTGGGATGTGCAGCAGGTTAAGTACTTTGAGGGACTAATGAATGAGGAAGATGAGTGAGAAAGAAAGCTGGAGGATGTGGAGATAGTGAATCAGGAAGTGTAGAGGATTGAAGAAGGACAGCTATGCAGAAGATGAAGAATGGAGGGGCTGCTGGTCTAGATGACATGTCTGTGGAGGCTTGGAGGTGTTTAGGAGAGATGGCAGTGGAAATTTTGAACAAATTGTTTAATGGAATCTTGGAGAGCAAGAGAATGCCTGAGGAGTGGAGAAGAAGTGTACTGGTCCTAGAGGTCAGCCGATCAACAGTCAGGCTGATTAATCGGGCCAATATTTGGCATTTTTACATAAACGGCATCAGGCCAATGCCGGCGCATATTAAGGCCAATTAATAGAAATGAGTGTTTATCGGCAGCCCCTTGTTGCTGCACACGCGTGACTCGCCCCTCTACCAGCACCTGCAGGGCTAGCGGCAAACACCAGAATTTTGCCTTCCTGGGAGAAAACTCTCAGTTTCAGTTTTTTATCTTATCAATCTTAACGATTCTTAAACTGGCTTGCTATGAAATGTTGCATTAAACGGCAGTACCTCATTCAATTAAATTGTATTTATTTGGCGTCATTTATCAACATACATTTTCACGTTCTGCACACACCAACGCAACACTCACCACAACTACTGGATTATTGACATTGGACTCTTCACAATGTCACTTTAAACGATGCCACTTTAAAATCCTCATCACACTAATCTGCACCCCACATCCTAACTACCTCACTGCACTATTTTGCACCAGACATCAGACATCCTATTAATACTTGTAAATACTAAACTATCCTTTTAAAATGTTATTTTCTTATTATTGTACTTACTTCCTACTTTTTCTATTTTTTCATCTGTATACTTATCTATATGTTTATGTAAACTTGGGGGGGAACATGAGAGTAAGAATTTCATTAAGGGTAATGATCCTACATTGTTATCTGTATATAACAATAAAAGTTGAAACTTGAAACAAGTTATACCAACTTTGAGGTTCAAAGTAGCCTACAGTTAGCTTACCGCTAGCGAAGTAGCCTACAACTCACTCACTCACTCACGTGCTGCAGCAGCATCATCGCGCTTAAAGAATAAAACTAAACGCTTAACAATGATATTTGCTGTCAGTGCCATTAATAAATTAAAGTCTTACACATGTGAAAGTGTAAAACAGAACAGTTTGTCGAGATATCTTGAAAAATATACACACAATATAGTGCAGTTAGCTCTCTTCATTAAACGTGCCTGTGTCAGGCTTTCACAACGTAATCGCTATAGTCTTGTGTAGTCCTTGAATAGCAGGCTGTGTGATTTCTTTTGCTATTGCAATCATTACATTATGATTTGCCATGAAACTGCGTCTGTCAAGAAACATTATTATTAGTAAAAAATCGGCGCCACATTGGCCATCAGCCAACCCTGATTTCTATATATCGGCATCAGCATCAGCCATAGAAAAACCCATATTGGTCAACCTCTAACTGGTCCTCTATTTTCAAGAATAAGAGTAATGAACAGAGTTGTAATAACTACTACAACAACTACTACAACTTTTATCCAAAGGGATTAACATAAGAGGACACAATCAAGCTTCAGGACAGTATGAGAGTAAGAGAGATGGGTGTAGTGAAGGAGGACATGTAGGCAGTTGGTGTGAGAGAGGAAGATGCAGAGGGCAGGAGATTGAGACGGGTGATCAATTGTGGCGACCCCTAATTGAGAGCAGCCGAAAGTAGAAGAAGAGGAAGTGACAGACATTAAAAACTGAAATACATTTTTCCAGCCATGGCAGAAAGTCACACATAACATTGGCTCATATCACCTATGAACCGTTTACACTACCTCAGCACTACATTATTCCTGTTCTGTATTTTCACAGACACTTTCTGACTCATTGTATGAAATCAGTAAGTTTTTTTGTCTGTAATGCTGTTCACCCTCCTCTTCACTGGGAGAGCTAGCTAAGGACCGAGTTAATGGAGTACTTCATGAGACTGTTATGGGACTTTGTGAAATATTTGAGGGTGTAGTGAGTTTTTGTATTCATTGCCTTTGTTTCCCCTGTATTTTGATCTGGATTGTTTTTTACTTGTGCTGCTAGCCTTGCCTCTTGGCGGTTGTTCCGTCTGTTTAAGATTATGTGCCTTGCCTGACCTTCATGGTTCTGTCTGTATAACTTGTTGATTTGTTTTTTGCGATATTGAATCATCTGTGTTATCTCTGTACACTAGACTATGACCTTGAACTGTCTTTGACACGGGAATTTGAATAAAATTTACAAAATGTACAAAAAGAGTAAAACCTAATACTGAGAACATAAGTCATTCTAGGCTGGTTCAGAGTAGTTCAAGGACTTTTTCTTATCATCCAGTTTTCTTTGAATTTGCCTGATCTGTACACAAATACATTAGCAGAGTTGACTAGCTAGTATGATCTGGTATCCATGTGTGGGTCCACATGGATACCAGATCATACAAAATCAATAATAGAAAAAGTATTTATTTTTTTAAATGGACTTTCTTTTAACTATGCAGACACAGCACTAGTTAAATAGCGCATATAAAGCATTGCAGTGTAACATCTCCAGTCAGTGGCCGCTAGAGGACGCCTTTGGTTAAGGGACTTTTATGTTGAAGGACTGTTATTGGACGGTTATTGTCTCACTATGTGCACAGCAGGTGCTTTGTGTTTTGGTTAAGTGCAGTCCTTGGTTTGGTTTTGTATTTAAGTTCCACAGTGTCACAGTTAAGCTGTCTGTTGACCATCACCTTACCCGCAGCTGTGTGCCTGTCCTATGTTCTGTGTTTTTGAAAGAGTATTGGCCCTCGTGCCTTGTTTTGTTCTATGTTTGTTTAAGTTTCATAAAGACTCATAGTAAAAATGAAAGTCTCCACCTGCACCTACCTGGACGGGACACAGCGAGTCCTGACATGCAGTGAAAGTGCCAAATCAGGTTGAAGGTGGTTTATACTCTAATCATATTGCTTAATTGGTCATTTTGTGAATTGACTGCCCTTTTTGCATACAGTCACATGTGAATTCCTATCAGTTTTGACATGGCTAAAGTTGCCAGCTTTTTATTTGAATTGTCCGTTCCACTTCAAATTGTGCAGTGGTTACATGTGCGGACGCCTGTACGGAACGGAAGATTCAAAAAAGAAGCTGGCCAATAAGAAGGTAACTGGAGCTGTGTGGATTTTGTGGTACAGTACAGTTAGAGAGTCATCAGTTCATCAACTAGTTAGAGTTGTTGTATTCACTAAAAGCTGAGTGAAATATCCATTTCTAACATATTGGATTTGAGTCATTTGAAAATTCTAAATTAACTCAAAAAAGGCTTCCGCCAGGAACATAACATGTCTAACAAAGTGCAATGAAACAAACTCTTCATGCTCTTAAAGTTTCTGTGTGTGTGTGTGTGTGTCTATTGCACATTAACTAAGATCTAAACCAGCCAATATGGCAGAACAGTGCTATAAAGCAGTGCAACATTATGTAAATCCCAGATGCCCAATATCTACGCTCAGTTGAAACATGCTGGAAATGACACAAAATTTCTATCATATGAGAACTTCATGTCACCATTTTAACTGTTTTCGTTTTTCGCTACGTAACACTACAGCTGCTTTTCTTTTCATGACTAACGCACCAACAATTCTAAATTACTTTAATGTATGTACTCCTACATTGTTTACTTGCCATTTAATTCACCAAAGTATTACTGTTATGTTAGTATTTATTTCAATAACTTAAATCAGCTTCCTCTGAATGTGCTATCCTGTTAACAAACATCCACATTTTGGCTTAACTGATGGCTTACAGGGATCTGTTGACCAATGTTAAACTCATTTTCACAAAATCCCTGCATTGCTTAACTGATTCTATTTCCTTGAATACATTTGTAAAGCCTCCATCAGTCATGTTCAGTGAACCCCACAGAGGCACCAGAATAAACTGGTGTCTGTTTGCAATGCTCCTGGAAGTTTGCCGCACCCTTAACCAAAAATACTCCCATCTGAATCCTACTTTGCAGGCATCTACGGATTCAAGCCAGTGGGTTAGAGTGTTGAGGAAGCTATTGGAGGTGAAGACTGGCTTCATGGCGAGAGTAATGAAGTTTCCCTCTTAGGAAGCTGAGACTCCCTGCCTTGGCATTCTACAGTGCTACTGAAAATATTTTCTACAAATTTACTATGTATTAACTGATTTCACTTCAGTTTTTAAAAATCCCTTTCCTGCGTTGTGGTGTATATTTGAGGATGAATTTGCTGTAAAGCATTGTGTTCAGGACATCACATCACATATTTTTCTTAATACTTTAGAACTAAAATGCGTAAAAAAAAAATACATTGTCATGAAAAAAGCACAAAAAATGCGGATAACATTTGCGTTATTTCCGCATACAATTATCGGTTAGGTTCTCAGAAAAAATCTGCATTAGACTGATTCAGTGACTTCTGATCCGCGTAAAAGTGGGGGTCTACTGTAATGCTGCCCACCACTTGGATTCTAATGACCGGCATGAGCTGCATTCAGTGCGTTTATGAGGACACAACCAGAAAGCTAAATAAGAATTAAGCCTTCAAGACAGATCCTAGAACAGCCAAAATCTGACCACAGACACAGGCCTAGAAGTTTAAAGGAAGATAAGAGCGAGAGATAGAGCTAGAGAGCTAGAGAGCTAGAGAGAGAGAGAGAGAGAGAGAGAGAGAGAGAGAGAGAGAGAGAGAGAGAGAGAGAGAGAGAGAGAGA
>JBBPCX010000038.1:7912379-7964313 GCA_037974365.1 Hydrocynus forskahlii
GACCCAGAGCGAGATGAACACAACACTTCATGAGTGACTTGCCTTTGCCTGTAGCCGTAGCGCTCAGCGTCTTATGCACATGATTGTAAAACCAGCAGACAAAAATGGAGGATCTTCAATTAATCTAGTGGGTGGGCCTCGACAGGTGAGGGGCGGTTCTATGCAAATGTCCAAACGGCTGTCCAAACGGCTCATAGTAGCATAAGATACCTGACACTAAAATTTTTCAGTTCACTCACAGAAAGCGGATGGATGTTTTTTTCGCGTTTGGAGTGTTTATAGGAGCAGTAGAGACACAAATGGAAATACAAAAGGATGCAATAAGTGAGTTTTGCATAATATGTCCCCTTTATTGCAGGGGAAATGTGCTGCACTTCTATTTTTATCCACGAGGTGGCAATATAATCTTGGGGATCGACCCCTTAAGCACCCCCAGGGAAAATATCTTCCCTTTATAGTACCTTAAGAATTTCTTGATGGTTTTCAGAGGCGTATAGTCTTCCATCCCTGACTATGTCCTCAATGAGCTCTTGGTAGTCTTCTGAAAACAGAAGAACAACATATTCAGTGTAATGCACCAATCATGCCATGTCATCAACATTACAGTTTATTACTTAATATTACTACTGTGGTCTACTAAGTGCAATAACATACTCCAAACTACCACTTGTGCTAATAGATTTCACACAACTGTGTTACTTATATATAGTATTTATAGCCAGCATTTCTGTATATAGCATAGTGTATTTTCATATTGAGTTTTTTTTTCTGCAGATTTCTACTTAGATTTTATTTAGAATATATGTTATATTGTTCTTGTCTCTGTGTGTCTTTGCAGCCATTACATAATCAGTAAAGCTTTCTGATTCTGATTCCGATTCTACAATGTTTGGTGTTCATTCCATCTCCGCTCTACTCTTACCGTCATACGTCACGTAAGGCACCTGGAAGCCTTTCCCACTGTTGCCTTCATTGGACCTGAACTGGATCCACAGTTTCTTAGAACGTGAGGTGAAGGCAATAGGTCGCTCGTATGTCTGACACGTCTCATACGTCGTCACTGAATTTGGCAGAGCTGTTGTGAATAAAAACACACAGACAGTTCCAGTAGTGTATTGTAACTGGAGGGCATGAGTATACCTTGCTCATCACCTTCACTGACTTGTATGCTTAATCACTTACAGCTTTTCCGCATGACTAAGAAGTCTCCACACTCGTCCTCCATGGGAAGGAATATCTCAGGCACCACAATGAGGATCCTGCGCTTGGGGGGTGGATTAATGGTCCAGGTGCACTCAATGTTGGCTGGGTAGTCACCAGGGTAGTTGGGAGACTCTATGTACCCGGTGTAATCTCCCAGCTCACCTCCACAGTGCCTGCCTGGGGTACGGAGACTGAATAATTACTACAAGAGCACGTTAACTGGTAAAGCAACTCAAAATGAAAATGCCATCCTCTTAGCTACGTGGCACATTAAAGCTATGATTGGGCCAAAACTTTTTACTCCCGGAGTTTTACTCCTGCTCCAGACATAGTTGATTAGTCCACATGTTTGATGTCTTGCTTCTTTAAATTTTCAGACTAATGTAGCTAAGAATATACAGTAATAAATATATTACTTGAATGTCTGTCATAAGCAGTTACAAGCTTCAAATGTCTGTGTACAGCTGCCATATGAGCACCACTAACATGATACAGCAATCGCTGCACTACTAGATGGAAACTGAAAAAATACAGGCTTCTTATAAAGCAACTTAAAAGTTTCTGCATTAAATATTGTCATGTATTGTAAAATGACAAAAATGTCTCTGTTTATATTCATATTCATATGCACCTAGAGGTCATGCATGTAATAATTGTGAATATGAAATCAGTAGCATGTGAATCAGCACAATTTTAGCAATACTTTTTTCTTAATACTATTTCTGCACAGAAGGGTCCAAAATAACCAGTTTCTAGTCTTTTGTTTGGGGCAAATTAAATTATGTGGATGCCAAATATTTAACCTTTGTTTTGAAAGACCAGGGGGGCTCATTTATACCAGCTGCACTTGGCAATGTGACAAAATGTTGTCCAGGTTTTAGGCATTTATTAGCAACATCAGCTTCACAGATCCAAAAACAAATTTTATGCCAAACATAATTTTGCCGATTAACAACATTTGGCATATTATAATGTAGATATAATGCAGCATAGTTATAATGTAGCTATTCCGTCAGAGATGATATTGTATTTACAGGGCAGCAGTCCATCTGTATACCAAAAAGAAACCATGTCTATCATAATGCTTACTTTTGCACTGTGTTATGTTGGTTGAACCATCGAAGTCGGTGGTTGTGTTTCCGGGACAGGCTACACAGTAGTTCTGGCCAAACTCTACCTGGTACGTTCCCAGAGGGCAGCGTATGCAGCGGTGAGTGCTGGTATTGTAGTAGTGCCCTGGAGAACACTGCACTATGGGGGAGAATACAGAGCATTTTACATTCTGTCCCCCTAAAGTAACCCTGAAATTCTGTCTCCACATTTACTGGAATGAAGGGGAATGAAGACATGGCACCAACTATCCAACAGAAAAAAAGGTATTCTAAGTAGGACTCTAAGCAACTAAAGTACTATTGAAAGCATGCATTTTCACCTTTGGTCTCACAGGCCTGGAAGGATACCGCACCATCAAGCTTGGTTATGAGACTTCCCCCGCAAGGAAAGCAGGAAGTGCGACCCACTTCTGCCTGGTAGGTGCCTCGTGGGCACGGCCAACACGGCACAAATCCATCATGAGAGAAATGCCCAGGAGGACACTGCCCTGCAGGCCAAAACACAAAAATGAAGTCAAGATGTCAGACAGACCCGCTGTGATCTCTTCTCAACTCTTTGCCTCCTCTTAAAAAGCAGGTTAAAATAATGTAATGGAAGTTCGTCATCTTAGTCTGTTCAGGCCTTCCTACATCCCTTGAATGACATCAACATACTGGCTGCCAAAAAGACAGTCCTGATAGTCTCCTTTGTTGTGTCTGTCAGGAGAATGCAGAAGATTAGATCTGGCCCTATGTGACTAACTGCTTGTGATAACAGTGTGATGTCAAACAGAAACATGGCGGTGCATTTTCCTCTTCCCGCACGGCAGCCTGGAGGTCCTTTGTAAGTGTGAAAGAATCAGCAGTGAGAGTATTCTCAAGATTCCTCTTTAACACACACAAACACCCCGTGGCATCTGCTTGTGAGATTATTATCTACACAGGTAAGCTTCTTACTCATTCCTGCAGACAAAAAGCAGGATGTGATTCTTGCAAACATTTCCAGGGCATACAAGACAAGGACTGTTTGAATGGAGCTATTAAAGATAATGTTGCCTGGATAAAGCGTTTGCCAAAATCCACACAAACAACCAGGTTACAAACAGTTCAAATGCACCGAAAGCAAAAAGACCTCAATGAGAAAGAGTGTGTCTTTGTGAAAAAAAGGTTAAGAACTCGTTTCTTCAAGGAGAGCTCTTCTGACATGTCATACCTCCACACTCCGCACTGCTTTGAGCTCCTGCTCCTGCGGTGGCCTTCCCTTCTGGCCCCGGGCACACCTCACACGACACTTGTCCTTCCTCATCTTGGTACATGCCAGGAGGACATGAGATGCACCTCCCTTGCTCTGTGTCATGATATGTTCCAACGCTGCAACTTACTGAAACACAGGAAAGTGGCTAAAGACAAAAGCCTCTTAGAGGACCACTCACATTCAGCAGGCCCCACATTAAAGCGGTACAGGCAAAAACAAATTAACACACCTTTTTCACCTTTACCCCACAGTTTTGGTCTGATGCTATCAAAGCAGTGGAACCTTACATCATTGCATGCCAAAGCCATCACATACTTGCCTTAAATAGACCTGTGGTTTCTGACACGGTACAATATACAAGTTCCAAAAGCACATCACATAAAACAAAAAAGGGTAGAAGCAGCCATCATGAAGTCTGAAATTTAGGGCAGGACTGTATTTTAAGGCCTAAATGTTATAAATGTTTTTGAGGTTTAAACTGCTTAAAAGGCTATTACAAATCATCTTTTTTGCAGCTATGTCAAAATTTCAGACAAACAGAAGAGAGCTGAATTCCTCCACAACCACCTGGTTGCCAATTTCAAAAAGCCTCACACACATCTGCACACAGTGCCATCATAAGTACCCACACTTAAGCAAAAGAGAGGCTATACACACTCCGAGACAGTGTTTCCCCCCCTTACCTCCCATTATATACATATATATCCACAGTGTTCTAACATATATTCATATATCCACCCTGTACAAATAAACACACATATACTCATATGTACATACATACATGTATATTTTCAAATACACACATCCATATTTTATACTTCTTCATTATACAGTGTACATTTTATATTTTAGTGCTGGTATAGTTTTTATTCTATTCTATTGTATTTTCACTGCTCTTACCTTTGTACTGTCCACTTTCTGCCGTGACAATGTAAAATTCCCACTTGCGGGACTAAAAAAGGTTTATCTTATCTTATCTTATCTCATCTAAAGGCTGACTTACAAGGAGGCCAGCAAAGTATTTTAATGTTTGCTTTGTAAAAACAAAATTGTTGTCCTTATATAAAATAGATAAAAATATCTAACAGTCAAGAGCAGTTAATGTTTTCTGTTTTGTTTCTTCCGTAAAGAGCCAACACTACATTGTCTGACAGACACAGAGCCACAGGAGATGAGGAAAAGAGAAAGATGCAAAAAGTGAGAGAGAGAGAGGGAGAGAAAAAACCCTTAAAGCTTTTCAAATGCAAAGCGGTGATTCTATTGAGTGATGGTCCCAAAGAGGTTTAAAGGATCTTTCACCTCTATTCAAGTCTCCCGGTCTCCTGCCTATTTGATGACATAGACAAACACTATGGTATCACAGTGGTAAGGAGCTGAACCCAATAAAAGGGGTCAGGATTGTGAATTCCGCCATTGAGGGGAACCCAATCGCTCCTTGCGTCCCATCAGGCAGGGACCAAACAGCTGATGCTAATTGATTCCCATGGTGTTGCTGAAGTCAATTTTCTCGAGCACTGGCTGGGGTCACGTCGAGTGGTTCTTCTTAAGGAGGAATTGGGCACTTAAACTGCCTGCTTAAATAAACAGCACCCATGAAAGATCTCCCTTACAAAAACAAACATCCCAACAATATCGCAATGCACTCCTACCCTGCATGGAGAAGGCAGCAAAAAGTGCAAATGTTGACAAAACAAGCCGTGTGTAGCAGTCAGGAGTGAACGAAGTAAGACATTAGAGTAAAAATGCACTTTATTCTGTAGTCTTGTAGTCAAACAACCAAAGATAAATCCGTGATTATTTCCTGGTCAGCTACCCTTACAGCAACTGCTACGCAGTGAATAGCAAATAAATTAGTGAGTGAGCTGTTACAAACACAGATGATGTTTAAATATCCAGAATTAATATAACTGTGCTCATGTCTTTCTTTCTTCACAGTATTATGTTCTTCACTACTCTAATCCAAGAGCATTAGTATGTTTTGTAATTAAATCAAAGAAAACTGGCGATACACATTTCCAAGGCTTTGGGAAAGCCTTCAAGAGTTTTAATAAACCCTCTTTTCTTCCTCAGTGAAGCTCAATGGCTGTGCTGATGTGAGGATTTTTACTCACCCACTCCAAGCCCCACTGGGCTTTACAATGGAGTGGTCAAACTGAAAAGGCTAAACTGCACTTATTGAAGGCAAGCCAGGGGGGAGGTGGTAATGGGGAGGAAAAAATATAGCTCCTTTTAGAGCAGAGGGTTAAAGCACATTTGTACATCTGTGCCTCCTAGTCTTTCTCCAGCATGTCTAGGGGTGCCAAAGGTTCTCCCTCTGAGACCAGCACCATCTAGTCTGACAAACTCAAATATTATTTTGCACTGTACAGTTCGTTCAGCCTGCACAATCTGATTTGTTGAAAAATGTTCTACCCTTGCTGATATTTAAAAACAGCATTTTTTCCAACTATATATTGCTAAGTGACAATAGTGGTCCCTAACTCTAAGCTGCTAATTTTTTGCAAAAACAAAATACTAGCACAAGCAACTCATTGTAGCTGTCAAAACAAAACCTTGTGTCTCAGTCTTTGAAAACGTTAAACTGTTTTTTACATCATCTGAAAAAAACAGCTGTCACTTGCATTGTGACAAAATAACAATTAACGCAACAATTAAAGCACACTAACAAAGTCACTTTAGTCTGTACCAAATTATAGCCCTGATAAATACACACAAAAGTGATGGACGTTAAACTCTGAAACAGTTTGTTTCTTTAAATAAAGTCAGAAGTCATTGTACACAAAGATTCATGCAAGTTTGTTAAGGTCACTTCA
The DNA here is from genome assembly GCA_037974365.1 of Hydrocynus forskahlii. Taxonomy (NCBI): domain Eukaryota; kingdom Metazoa; phylum Chordata; class Actinopteri; order Characiformes; family Alestidae; genus Hydrocynus; species Hydrocynus forskahlii. The sequence continues at coordinate 7,918,742 of JBBPCX010000038.1, forward strand.
GTTCTCTCCATTATCAGGCTGAAGTGGAAAACGCAACTAGAATGGATCAAACACTCGCAGCCCAACCCCCCACTGCATCAGAAATAAAGAGGGAGAGAAAAAGAAGGAGAATCAAGCAAACTCAGCCACGAAGTGGCAAGAGGCAGTCTAAAAGAGAGAGCTTCAAAGCACTGTTCTATAAACAGTATACATACATCAGAATCAAGTGAAAGAAACTCAGGCACCCTTTCAATGTCCTTTTCCTCCTGCCAGAGGACACAGACAGTTGTAGATACATAGATGGACACAAGCTACAAAGAGAAACCACAACCTTGTCCTTCACAGTGCTAACGCTAAGTCCTTTAAAAGCTAATGGACCTTTCCAGCCTTACGATGGCATCATAAAAGAGGCCAATGGGCTTTCAAGCTTTGTCACCAACAGACCTTTTGGAATGGTTCCTTTCCTGGTGCCTTAACTCTGTTAGAAACAATGAGTCATCCACACAAACGGCCTGGCCAAAACTCCTCAAAACTTTAAGTTTATTCCACACGTACTTGTGAGAGAGGCAAGCCAAGTGCAGACCATGCTGTACGTAGTGGACAGGGGCCATGCCAGCACGAGAGCGGGAACAGAGACTGGAGCCACAAGCCTCTTAAAACTCCCGTACCAGCCTTTTCACTCTTGGTACTCTTCACTGAACACAGCCTAACATACAATGGTCAGCATGGTTGAGTTTCTGAACTAAGTTCAAACCTGAAACTTGAAAACCTGAACGTTTTTATTTAGTCATCATTTCATTTACGTAGAAAGTTTTGAAAATTCAGAAGAATTCTGTCAAACTTAAAACAAAGAACAGTTAAAAATAAGTAAAATAAAGAAGAAACATGCACTAAATGGATTCATGCACTAAAAGCATAATGCTGTAATTATATTATCAACATAATTATATTTTTATTAAGAAAAAAGTTTCTCAATAGTTCCCATCCCTGTATGGTCCCAGCATCTGTTCTTCATTTTTTCAAAAGACGGCTTCATAAAAGCAACAGTCTAATAAAATCACTTTAGTCCGGCACTTTTGGTGTTCAAAGTGGATTTGCTTATGAGGTTTCTGATACTGCAGTTCAATGGCTTCAGACTTTTTTTCTGTACTTCAGTATATTTTGTAGACATTACACATAGATTTAAGTTTCCATCACTGGTTACTGGTTAGCTGGAGCCTCAAAGCTCCAGTTCAAAACATCAAAAAATAAACAGCAGAGACTGAAAGTGTTGTTGGGTCTACTACATTCAGGGACAGCTGGTGGCCTAGCGGTTAGGTCAGGCCTAGAGGCCTAGTCACTTGCCCCTGTGATCAGAAGGTTGTAGGTTTGAATCCCAAGACCTCAAGTGGCACCTCCGAGTACCCTGAGCATGATACCGTCGCCACACACTGCTCCCTGGGTGCAGTGTTCCTGCTTCACTTAGTGAATGGGTTAATCTCAGAGAATGAGTTTCATGGTGTGTTCACATATAATCAATGGACACTTTGGGGTGAGGGAATTTTTTTTTACCACACTAGTGCTTTAAGGCAGTTCACACTGAGGCTACTGCATGTTCTCTGAACATCTCAACCTTAAGTATAGCATGGGGTCACTCACCACACTTCTTGTTGACTAACACTTGTCCAGAGCTGCAGTGCTCAGGGGTGTCCATGGGCCGGGCCAGTTTTTTAGCCAGCTCGTACTCTGAGCCAGCAAAGTGCAGGTGGAACTGCTCTCTGTTGATGGACTTGCGAAGAGTCCGGATGGTCTTTCTCAGCCGCTTCTCTGCACGCCACCTTACACATGCCAGGTCACAACCTTCCGCTGAAAGAGACACTCAGTACCTTTAGCCACTGCAACACGACAAAGCTTGCAAATACAACATAGTGCATCAGTGTGCATGCCCCAAAATTGAACACACTCCAGTAGCTAAATACATGAACATGATATACCCCAACAACACAATCAAGAAGTCTGAAAACAGGTGATACTTTTATTTGTTACTGTATTTTTTAGTTATAAAGCAGCAAGCCAAGCATCATTCATTCCATAACAATCACTGTCATAAGAAAATGTTCACAGATTTTAGCCTGTAAGTAAATATATAAGTAATTTCAGGCAATTTCTATTGGTCTGTCCACAATGAAGTGTTCACACATTGTAGAGAACAGCAAATGTTTTTATGTTATGTAACAAGAAACTTTTTTACAGAGTTTTCATATGACAACAATGATATGCAAACAGTGAGAATGACCAGATTAACTGAGTAACGGGCATACTGCAGCGAAACCAACCTGTAACCCCCTCTAGGTTCACGTCCAGCTCAAACTGGGCTGTGATGGACGGGCCCTCGGTCTCACCCGCCTTTCTCCCATGTCGGTTTCGATGCCGTCGGCCTGAGGAGCTGCAGTGAAGTCTCACAAAGCTGAACTGAACGTTCTCTGTGGGCGAAAGCTGCTTGTCTAGAGAAATGGACATGAACATGGCTAGCGTCAGACATGGGTGAGATTTACAAAATGGGACATCAAAATTACATTAGAATGATTTACATTAGAATATGCTACCATCATGTTACAGAAATTTGATTTGATTAATTTTCTTTAGAAAATGAAACTGAGATTTCATGATAAGATTCTATTAGATTTTAAACTATATACAGTTCCAAGAGCACCCACGAAGAGTGAAAAACCGCGTTGATGTGATGTGGTTAAAAAAATGCCTAAAAATGCCTATTTTATAGTGTAAACCCTAAATATGCCCCCAAATATGCTCCCAAAACACTTTGATTGCATTTTAAACTCAGTACCCTGAAAGGAAATGTAACAGTAAACACATATTTGTACTGTACAGTTTACACTGAACTACCGCAGTGCTAGAATGCAAAATACTGTCGTTACCCCTGTACAGACTGTACTGTAATTCATGCACGGGTGTTTTCTTTGGTACGAGCTGTCATTTTCTTTGGTATAAGCAGGATAAATACAGTAATAAATTCATGTAATTTACAGTAATAAAAATACAGGGCTTTAGGAAGAACAAAATGAAAAACACGAGAACACTCGAGATGCTCCTCGGGGGAAATTCTGGACTGCAGCGTCACAGGGCAGTAGCCAATCAGCAGCAAGGAGAAATAAATAACATTCTTGGATTGGCTACTTTCAAACCTCCCGCCTCTGAGTACAGGTGACTCTTCCGCCACGCCCCCTCATCCTTGTGCTGAGTTGTTTATGTTTGGGTGCAATGGTTACCAAGGCACGTGTTCTGGATTTATGACATTAAGAAATTTTGTATTTTGATTTTAGCCTGGAAAAAAAATGCATTACTGAATATTATGACAATCGACTATTAAAGCAACAAGCTAAAAGAGTTTAATTCACTGTAATATTTTTACACCCTTTCAAGAGCATCTAACTGTTTTCTTTCCATTGTTTAATCTGAATTTACTCTGTGAATAATTACTGTATCCCAGTGCCTTCACAGGTTCTCACCCTGTTAATAAGAAGATTTGAGTTTTTTCAGTTTTCAATGAAATGAATGATCAATATTTGTCCCCTAATCAAACGGATCAAAAATCCAAATACATGTGCACTGAAGGGGATGTTGGATGTTGGAACAGTTCCAAAATTCTGCACAAGCTCAGAGGAGACGCAGCACATTGTTTCTGGCGACAAAAAGTATAATAAAAACAAAACTTACAATAGTGTAATCACAACAATAAGTGCCTTGTAGGGGGTTTCAAGTTCGTGTGTGTCACTTGTTTTGTGCCTATAGTTTACCTGACAGAGCTTTGTTGAAGCTCTCAGTGAACTTATCCTGACTCCGTTTAAGACTGCACTTCCCTGGGCCTGATTTAAAAGTGGCCACTGTTTTGATCCTGTGTGTACAGGAAATGTCTGACCCTGAAAGAAAGAGAAGTTTCAATATTTTAACTCTCGATTATTGAAAATGTTCAATAATACTTTTCAACAACTGTGATTGCTTCTGCAGTCTTCTCCATGCACAGACTCTACCACAGTAGTAAGAAGTCAAACTTAATGTGTGTACTTACCTTGGCAGTGAGAGCCACTGTCATTCCACTGTCCAGCAGCCAGTCCTGGCAAGGGCAACCCACAGGTCACTGTATAGGAATCCTCCGTCCCTGTGCAGGCAACATGCCAACAGCAACAGCTTCAGTTTGACATTTACAATGCTAATTTTACATTATTTTATTAGCTTTTTATTGACCTTTTATTATTTGCTTTTCTTAATACACTTTCAGCTGCTTTTACTAGAAGGAGGCATATATCAATTTATTATTTTATTTGACATTTTAGCTATTAATTCATTTTTAAACCTTTCTTTATAAAGCATTTTAAACAACAATATGTGCATGTGGCTTATAATAATAATAATAATAATAATAATAATAATAATAATTATTATTATTATTATTATTATTATTATTATTAGCAGCAGCAGCAGCAGCAGCCACAGTAGTAGTAGTAGTAGTGGTTGTATCCAAGAAATCCAAGTCGTAGTTCTATCCAGACCAGCAGCACTTACCATTTACCATTATTATTATTATTATTATTATTATTATTATAACATTATATTATTATAATAATCTAATAATAATATATAATAATATATAATATAATAATAACAATATATAATAATAATAATAACAACACCAAAACAACAAACAATAATAATACTAATAACGATAAAAGTAATAATAATAATAGTAATTATTATTATTATTATTATTATTATTATTATTATTATTATTATTATTATCATTATTATTATTATTAGCAGCAGCAGCAGTAGTAGTAGTAGTAGTAGTAGTAGTAGTAGTTATAGTAGGGGTAGTTGTATCCAATAAATCCAAGTCGTGGTTCTGTCCAGACCAGCAGCACTTACCACTGCTGATATTAACCTGCGACTGGCAGGTGAGGTAGCAGTGCTCAGCCCCTCCGTGCTTCCTGCAGTTCAAGGTGGGTTTGGCTGAGGCGGCCACTGCTGGAGACCCATCTGCTTCTGCATATGCAAGATCACAGCAAAGTCACAGATAAAAACACATAACCAGGATCTAGACCAGACTAGAAATGAAGTATTTAAAGTATTTAAATAAATGGAGTATTTAAATAAATCTGAACTAAAACAAAGCAGCTAAAACATGTCAGGTAGATTCAGATTGTTTTTGTTTTTTGTTTATTTTAACATAAGGCCAAGGAAGTACAAAGAATCATCCGTAAAAACTCAGAGCATCTCCTGTTTTTGGCTCCCAACCATGGAAAAATATGGCATGTTGAAGGGCGATCCCAAACGGTGAACAACAGTAAGGTGTCACGCTACTTACCAACACAGTCCTTCTTGTTCCAGTGCAGTTTGTATCCAGCATGGCAGCGACACTGGAAGCCCCCCATTGTGTTCTCACAGATGTGCCTACATCCTCCATTGTTCACACTGCATTCATTTATGTCTATGCCAAATAATGTAAATGAACCCAGTGGTCAAGACACAAAAATCTCATTATTCAGTTTACCTGTTAATGCTGTACTCACAAATGTGCTCCTTCACAACAACTGTTGTGAGGTTACACTAACTTTGCAGAATTTTGCATCCATGTGAAAAGCCACTTTGTATTTTTGTTTATGTTGTCTCACTCTGCCTTTAGCTGCAGATCTGTTGCGTTACTTTATTGGTCAAGCTTATATATGGCAAATACTAAAGGGAAGATGTCCTTTATAGCAGCGGTCACCAGCTCTGGCCCTATAGATATAGTCTAGTGCTGCCCTCAATCAGTTTAGGTAAGATGAAGACATCATGTCAGATAGACAGCAGGTGGTAATCATTTCAGGAAAGTAGATCTCCAGGAGGAGGGCTGAGACCTCTGCTCTGGAGTAACTTCAGCCATGCAAGTAATGACGAAAGCAAGAAAGGTAAAAATACCTGAAGCTATGAACCTTCCACTTAAGCCTTTTATGAACTGTTTATCCCTTTTATGGACAAAACACTTGACTGTCAGTGTACAGCTTGTGGAACAGTTGCAATGAAGGAACACATTTGTGAGCAGAGCATTAATGAATGACTCACTAAGCTATAAACCAAAGAATTTTATGACATTTGTATGACACATGTGATGACAAAATCAGTGTATTAAACCTGTTCAGGAAAATTATTTAACATGATATGGGAACTTTTATATACAGTAATAACATGTACAGTGTGGATGTAAATATTCTTAATCAAAATGTATTTTAGACATTTTACTCAACATTTTAAAATACTTTTGAAATAGGATGAACTCTGGGTGATTACATTTATTGTAATTTCTTTCTTGATCCCATACATGTTTCTTTGTCATAGTCAACTTCTTCTAAATTCTATGTTTCTGGACAAACAATTATTTTCTTTTTATTTACAGCATTACAGTATCCTGAAACACATAAAGCTGCACTTGACTAACTTTGTGGAATAATTATTAACAAAATTGTTTTTATATAATTTTAAAAACTTTCAAATTGTTGTGCATGTTAGAAATTTAATTTGCCACTACAAGCCAGGTGGGTGTTTTATTAAACATTTTTTTCTCTCTGAACGATGGGAGAAAATGTTCAATTAGACCAATATGCTTTATTGCACTTGCTGTTGATCTATCTTCAGGGTTAAAGAATATTCAGCACTTGAGCTGCTCCCTTATTATCTCTTACAGCTTTAAAGGAAGGGAATAAAAACATGCAATCAGACAGAACGTGCCAGTCAGTCCTACCTCCACAATGCACAAGCCCATAGAGCATGTAACCCTTGTTGCACACACACTGAAAACTCCCAGGGGAGTTCACACAAGTGTGGTCACAGGTCCTCTCAAAGAAGCACTCGTCAGTATCTATAATTAAGCACACAGTACAATGTAATTATACCTGGCTCTCGAGTCAACATAAGCTCATTTTGGGTTCTAACATCAAATATCGAATATGAAAGAAGCAATCCAAGTCTAGGTTAATAATAACAGGGAGAAGTGCATTCTTCTGAAGGTTTGTACTGAGGAGGGTGTGGAGTCTGTATGCTTTAGCAAAATGTATTCTTTGAGCTTTTATGCTTGTGTTAAGGATCTTCAAAGGAATCCTGCAAGTCGATACTGGCACCCTTCAAGAGACTCCCACCCAGTCTTATCTCCCAGTGCTACTACACACACTAGGCCCTCCTCTGCTCCACTCTGTTGTGCAGGATCAGTGTCTGGAAGACAACGGAAACGTACCCAGGCATGAGCGCTCGTCCATCAGCAGCTTGAAGCCTTTGTGGCAGCTACACTCGAAGCTGCCAATGGTGTTCCTGCAAAAGTGCTCGCAGCCTCCATTATGAAAATCACACTCATCTATGTCTTGAAAAAAAAAAAAAAACACACACACACAACAGCATGTCAGCCACAAACTACAGTCCAGTTGGATATTTTAGCATGTCTAGCGAGGTAGGTGACCGGGACAGATGGTGGTTCTGACCTTTGCAGGTTTTGCCATCCGGTTGCAGTGTGAATCCCACTGGACAGCTGCAGCGGACGCCCGTGGACGTGTCCTTGCACATGCTGTCGCAGCCGCCATTGTTTACAGCACAAGTTTCTTCAAAAACATAAAGGTGCAAGTCAACATTTTGTCACTAAATTTTATCCCTAAACGACACAAAAAAAGATATAAAAGTAGTTCTTCATAGATCCTTCTAATAACGGTAATGGTTGTATACACTATTTAAAAAGGCACCACAGTGGGTTTTGCTAACCTAAAGAACCACGTTTGACATAATTTAAAAGTTTGTTATGACTGACTTTCTTTATACAATCTTTTCATTATGTGGAGGTTCGAGGTTCTCAAAAATGTTATTTATATTCCTTTGTCTATTATATTCCATGGATTGTCCATTCTTTAAGTTTCTTTAGGTACTACACCATCACCAGGACGTATTTTACACAAGCATTCAAAGCCCAAAGCCCAGAACGGCCAAGAAATACTCTCTATATTTACACAAGATGCTAGATTTGGCCCCAGGGTTTTTTGGGTGCAACTTAAACCCCTAATGGTTTATATTTTGATTCACTGGAACACATTCACATTCATCAATTATATGACTTTGTGACACTGACCGTAGTTATAGCAAAGGATTCAGGGAAAAATACAAGGTTCTGTAGACGTGTGGTTTGTGCTTGGCTTTTTACCCATGAGTAGCCGCCGCTTGACCCGTTTGTCCACCTCAGCAAGGGAAGTGGCATTGTGGTCAGACATGGCGGTGGGTGCTTCATCTCTTTCTGCAATGGAAGGAAAATGGATTAGGACAAATGTATGGCATGATAGCTAAATGCAAAAAACACAAAGTGCAAGCACACCAACTTGACTTAAAAAATTGTAACCCATAATACATCTATTTTTGTTAGTAAACATGCTTACTTAAATGAATAAAAACACAGACTTCCTCTACAACTTCAGATAAAAAAGGTCATAATCTGAATGTAATGGAAACAACCTTCCCACTTGTTGTAGTGAGATCTCCAATAATTTCTCTGTTTTTTGTGGAGCCCAGAAGATTTGACAAAAGACTTCAATAGCAATCATTTCACTAAAATACTATAAAAGCATTCTACAAAGAACTCAGCAAGATTGGCTCGTTTATGTCTCTGTGATATGTGCAAATCAACTAGACTGATCTGTGCCAAGCAAGCCACACAGATAAATTCACCTCCACCATTCAAATCTGCTATGTGACACCCATCCCAGAGGACCTCCCTGGCAGCCAGCGCAGTGTTTATACTTGAATCATGATCTAACCCTTGTATGAGCAGCAGGCCAGATAACTTGGAGAGAGCAAAAAATGAGGACGATGCTGGTAGAACAGAGAGAGACAAAGCTGTGATAAACGTGGACCCCACACATATTCATTGCACTGAGCAGATACAGCCTGCTAGCCACAGCTGTTGCTTCTCACGATCTGATCTGAAAGTGTGTGTGGTGGGGGGGGGTGCATGTGTGTGTGTTTGTGAGTATAAAATCCCCATCAGCTGCTCTGTTTGGAGATGGAAGAGTTATACATCATCCACAATCGACTTGCCATCAAATAGCTAGTGGAATGGGGTGAGGGTGAGGGCGACTCACAGGCTGCACCAAAATTGCTTTGGTGGATACAAGGGGTCCATCCATTTCCTAGCATTGGTGAAAGCACTGATAATGTCTCGTTAAACAGTATTTAAGAAACTCCCTTCTGGAAGTCTTTACTGTTAATCTCAGTTCGACAAATTTAACAGGAGGCATAATCATATTTGGCAACAGTTGTCATATCCGTCCATAAAGTTGTGTTTAAGGGGGAAATCCAGTGATTATTCAGTCTTTCAGCATCATTAAATGGGTAGGCTGTAATCAAAGTAATTCCAAGGGTTTGATGTGGAACTACAGAAATGTTCACAGTGGTGGTAAAAAGACACCTCTGAGAGCATTATTACATGAAACGGTTAGAAATGTCATAGTTACATCTGAGGCATTGTTTTATGATAGTTTTGAGATCAAATTTTGGCCCATAACATCTTTTTTTTTTTAATCAGTTCATGGTGGAGAGTTACAATGCCCTGCAAAAAAAATCAGCATCCAAAACCATAGTTTTACAATCATCGGCACTACATATAAAAACAAAGAAGACACATGCATGCTCGCTGGTGATTTTCTAAAGTGAATGAAAAAAAAAACAAAACATTGCTGTAGACTATATTTGCACTGTGGATGAAACAACCTCTGGTTCCTGTTACTGCCACTGTGAAGAAAAGCTGGTACGTTCGTCTACAAAACATCATTTTGCATAAAACTTTTCATTGCAGTAATTTAAATATGCAGAGCTTTTGAAAAACCTGTAAAATTCCCTTTGTACTAAAGCTATTGCTCTGGACCATATAAACTTATACTGGCTGATGTTATTGGTTATCAAAAAATTTAGCTGCTTAAAATAGTACTGGAGACAATCGGGACGAAAAAAAAGAAATAACACACACTTACAGATTCCTTACCTGTACAGGAGCTGCCGTCGGGCTGCAGCGTGTACCTGCTGTGACACCGGCAAACCAGGCCTTGCTCAGTGTCTTCACAAAAGTGTTGGCACCCTCCGTTGCCATGGTTACAGGTCACTATAAAACAAACACCAATAGCATCAGATCAGCAGGTTTCGGGTGAAACAGCATTTCTCAGCTCAGCTCAGTCCTAAAGTGCCAACTGTGATCCTGGAGTTAACCTCAATCCACAAACCCAAGAAAATGTGTATTCCCCTCACTGAAACTATTGTTCGATAGCTAAGCAAAAAAACAAGAATGAAAACGTATTGGGTCCAAAAAAACCTCTCCTATGGCACTGCAGTGGAACATGTACATCCAGTATCTATCATCACAGGAAGTGAGGATTATTAGTCTACTTTATTTTCTTTTTCAGATCCTTTTTTTTTTCTTCAAAAATTCCCGCAAAAACCCCGAATTAGAACTGTAGACATACAGATGCAGCCACGCTGATTCTTGGCCAGCTTAAACCCCGGACGACATTCGCAGGACACTCCACCTTTCGGCGTCTCTCTGCAGATGTGGGCACAGCCGTGTTCTTTGTTCATGCAGTTCAGACCTTCTGCGAGGAAGAGGAGTGTTAGCTGGCTTGAAGTGTTGTCGTTAGAACGTTGAAAAATTCGTGCAATTGACCCATCAAAACGTGTTCTTTTCATTGGCAACTGTTGAAACTAATAAAAAGTTGTAAAGCATAACTGTTTGTTAAAGTACTAACATTTTGAGTGCAGTGGACTCTCTAGCTAACTACAGGAGAGGTCAAAGTAGGCTATACTCCCTATGTAGACTGATGTTTTAGAGTCCGCTGCACCATGTTGTGAATGTTTTCTATGCTGTGGGATGCCGGCGCGGCAGCATGAAAGTGGTTGACACCAACAGAATCAACAAGCTGACCAGGAAAGTGGGTTCAGTGGTAGATGAGGAACCTGACAACATGGAAATGTGGCTGAAAGGAGAACATTGTCCAGACTTCAGTCCATCATGGACAATTCTGATCACCGCCTCCACATCGCGGTGGCAGAACTGAGAGGCACTTTTAGCCACAGACTCACCAGCATAAAGTGCTCCATTGAACACCACTGAAAATCCTTCCTCCCCATCAGACTGCCACTCACCACCATGTCAGACTCTGTAACTCCTCCCACTGAAGGACACCCACCAATCGGACTCGATAACTCCTCCCACTGGCACACATCCACGCAATAATCTGTGCAATCACCTGCTATTACTCACTTCTTACTGGGTGCCAAATCATTATTATTATGTGCAATATGCCTTTATATGCAATAGTCTTACCATGTGCGATCTCATGTGTAATTTCTTATTGGCTGCTAAATCATTATGCGCAATATCTTATCATTATGTGCAGTCTTCCCATGTGCAATATTACTACTCATGTCAATTTAACTTATCTACTATTTATCTCTATTACATGAAATAACTCAATGTAGAAAACAACTCCAAACCGTTATTTGTGTTTACTAGTACATTACTTAGCAGTAATTTATTTATCTGTAGTATTTATAGCCACCTTTCCACCCCAACATTACGTGTGTTAAGCATAGGGTATTTTGTACAGAACATTTTTCATACCATTTCTGCAGAGTTTTAACTCTAGCATTTACATTTTATATTGTTCTTGTCTTGGTGTCTCTGCCTTTCTGTGCAGTCATAGCACAAGTAATTTCCTCCAGGACCAGTAAAGTTTTCCGATTCTGATTATACTTTAGCAGTTGCATACTATGAGCAAAAATAGATACTCAAATATTTAATCTTAATTATTTATATGGCAACAACTGCTACGAAAATAAAACAATGTAGTGCTTCTAGGCAACTCCAAGTGAAAGGACAAAACAAGCATTAGCTTGGACAAATGAGTAAAACTAAGACTAAAAGCCAAATAAAAGCACAGTCCAGTTCCAGGGAAGGATATTTACCTCAAAAAGGTCCAACATTCCTTTTGTACTTAATTATGGTTTTAAACAAGCGTTCAAGTTCTTAAGCACTAGACAGATCACTAATCACTAGCATCATCGCTAATTACTAAGAACTCACACACTTATACCCTGATCAATCTGTTTCCGTACACACCTGCGTATAACCCTTCTAAAATCCAACACCATCTAATCCCATGCACTATGGCCTGCCATCAATAGCTCTCGTTCATGCAAGTGTAACAGGTCAGCGTCCCCTATTCACACTAATCTTCAGTGGACGTGTTAATAGGATTTAGCAAGTTTGCAGAGAGAAACCCAATGGGGTGGAAAGCCTTGCAAACTTCAGTTCATTTTACGGGGGGTTGAGTGGGAAGAGGGGCGCAACAATACAAAAACGGTTGTGAAGCTACAAACCCATAAAAAAACTGCTTTATTCTCATTTTAGAGCCAGGACACAGAAGGGTAAGTGTTGCAGTTATTAACTCGTTTTGTTTCGTGGAGCATGTGACTCCCTTTCCCACAGCATGAACCCTTTGGAGCTGGACTTCTTCAGATAATGACCCATAGAGGGAGCCTGACTTAAAAGCTGTCACCCCCCCCCACCCACCCCAATTCTGCTGTCAATCACTATACCTCAAGTGTGGACATTTAGAAATTGGCCTAGTTTCTCCTCTGACCTTACGTCTGACATGAGCAGCAACACCTCAACAAACAGCCCAATACGCAAAAACACATAGCCTTTCCCAGTCTCCCAGACTTTAACATCTCTAACACTTGTAATCTAACGCCATTTCATTTTTATTTTTTCTCCATTTGAAAAAGTCCCAAGCTCTTTAAACTGCGTGAACATTTCCTGACAAATAATCCAATGGAACTATTCCTTATTTTACTTGAGAAAAATGTGTATTTCATTAGGGTACATTAAAGTTTAGAATATTTGTTTTTTCGGAGACACAGGGTGTTCTTATGGCAAAATGTTGTAATCATTTCTCTAATCAGAAATGGCTAAAGTAATTGTGATCTATATCTAGACTTAGCACAATATAGTAGAGATAGCTTAATTCTACTATAGAGTGTCCTTATCTGTAGTGCCGTAAAGAAGTCTATAGGTTTTAACTTTCATCAAGCTTTAATCCGAATGACTCATACTGATTCAAAGGGTTTGCCTCAAGACATACTGGCTTACAGAGATACTAAATGCATTGAAACACTGCTCTTGTGGCATTGAGGAAGTGTGAAGATACTCACCCACAGAGCGATGGATGCATGTGTGCTGATTGTCACTTAAGAAGAAGCCTTCCTTGCAGCGACACTCGTAGCTACCCATGGTGTTGACACATACATGCTGACAGCCACCATTGTTAAAGAGACACTCATCTACATCTAAAGCGAAAGCACACAAAAGCGGTCAACACTAAGTCCATAAAACCCCATGTACGCAAAAGAATAACAGTTGAACAAAAGTGGCACAAATTACCCATTCAAAATAGACCTATGCTACAGGAATTTTTAATTATATAGTAAACTTCGACAATTACTGTAGTTTAAGACCGGACAGTGTACAAGTACTTTTGATTACTCTAAATTAGTACTACAGGAATATGCTATAGGAGACAAAAATATATATTTGTATATAAATGTTGTAGAACAATGGAAATTTTAAAGTATTATCATATTTGCATTGTTTTATAGTCATTAGTTACGTCTGAAACACTTCTCCTATATATCTTTGCTGTCCAATCTAAATATCTCATCCTGTATGTAATTGTACATGTGAAGACTTTGCCACATTAATTCCTTTAAATAATTCCTGTTTACATAGATTCCCTTAAAAAGCCCTCTTACCAAGACAGTTGTGTCCATCGTGTGCTAAACTGAACCCATCATGGCAAGTGCAGCGATAATTGCCAGGTATGTTGTTGCATTCATGTACGCAGCCACCATTATACTCGGAATCACATTCATCAATGTCTAGGCAATGGGACACAAGTTGAAAGCTTGATGAAAGCTTGAATTTAAAGTTCAAAAGCAAGCATTTCAATTTTAAACACATTAAACACAGTGATTAAACACAGTGTGAAAATCACAGTCCTTGAAACTGCCATGAAATTTGAATGACACCACTGACTCAAGTTTAATGGCATTAAAAGGGGATTAGATCAATTTCAAAACTTGTTCATAACTTAATTGTTAAGGTATAGACAAGTCATTCAGAGCAGATTAAGAGCAAATATACAAAGTTGTTGACTATGATAATATGAAAGAAATTAAAGCTACTTCACTTCACATGTCTTGGCTTAAGTATTGTTAACAATATATTGGTGGGTTTAAATGGTAAATAAAATGGCCATTTTTGAGTTGTAGACAACCCCCTACTATGCACCATTAACTTAAAACACACTGAATGACTTTGTTTACCTCTCAGAATCATGCAGATTTTTTACATCAAGGGTATTCTCGTTTATGAATCATAAGTAGATGGAGTAAACCTGTAACGTTTTACAGACATCAGAGCCTTTGACTACCTGTAATGTTTGGGAAAAGACGTTGAAATCGTGTCCAGGAGCCTTGTCTGTGTCCAAAACCTCAAAGTACCACACTAAACAGCACAATATAGCACAGTGTGTAGATTATTTCATATCATAGTTTAGTGTGTGGTTTTGGACGCAGCCCTCCGCTAGACAGCACAAAAGGAGGACGAGGACAAGAAGAAGGAGACGAAGGAGGAGAAGGAGATGAAGGAGAAAAAGGAAGATGAAGGAGAAGGAAGAAGAGACAGAAGAAAGGGAGGAGAAGGAGGCGATGAAGGAGAAGACAGGGCGAAGGAGAAGAAGAAGATGGGGAGAGGGAGAGAGAGAAGAAGGAGGAGGAGAAAAAAGAGGAGAAGAAGGAAAAGAACGATACCTTCACACTGTTTTCCGTCTCCCTTAAAGCCTGATTTACACGAGCACTTGTAGGACGTTGGTGTGTTTTGACAAATAGCGTCGATGTGACAAGCATCGCTTCCCTCCGCACACTGATCCGCATCTGTATCCAAACACACAGACCCGAGCGTGAGGGTGTAAATGAGTGAGTGGTTCAGCCTGCACATCCGTAATTCAACCACGAATGTACGAAACACGTGCACGCTATAGTAATCATTACAGCAGCGATCAAGTTTAACGACAATAACAAAGCGACCGTGCACGGACTGTTGTCGCGTGAGCAGTGTGCGCCGCGCGCGAGCTGGAGACTCTTACCGGCGTGAGGCAGCGCGCCGCTCTGGCGGGGGTTTAAGACGAACAAAAGCAAACAGAAGCGCTTCACCATCCAGAAAGCTCCCATTGTGCTGGATCACCAGCTCAGACAGACCTGGGTGAAGAAGCGTTTAAGAAGAAGAAACGGCTGAAGAGGCGCAGCAGCGTCCGCCGCGTTTCCATTCCGCTCCGGCTCGCGCTTTCGAGACCTGGGAGAGAGAGAGAAGTTCTGCTCACTCCGTCTCTCTCTCTCTCTCTCTCTCTCTCTCTCTGTTTCTCTGTTTCTCTCTCCGTCTCTCTCTCTGTTTTTCTCTCTCTCTGTTTCTCCGTGTCTCTGTCGCTCCCCGCCTCTCTCTCTCTCCCTGTGAGTGAGAGAGTGAGAGAAAGGGAGAGGGACAGATGGAGAAATGTGGGGGTGGGGGCTAAACTGATTCTGATGTTGGGGTGATACTTCTCCCCAGTATCTTGGTTTGGATTTGGCCACTCAAAACATCTCGAGTTTTATATTCTCCTTTTAGAAAACGTATTTTAGTACTCACCTTTGTCTTGTTTGTTTGTTGCTCCGTTGTTTTGTTGATCTGTTTAATACCACTGACCTACCCACAAAGGGTAGACGAGGAAATGTTTTAACTAAAAAAAAAAAAAAAGGTAAGCAACCTGACTGCTCTCAATTTTTAGTTCATTAAATGTTAACACAAACAGATTATAGCTCTGTTAACTTACTAGCAGACGTTCAACGAACATTTTAAGGAAGACAGGTTACACACGCTTTAAGTTAAAACAGAAAAATTCACAGCCATACTAATTCCAAGGCTGTTATGTATTATATCCTCAGTTGGTACACATAAAACGTTTCAGGACACAAAAGAAGAGATCGTGTATCACTTATCCATAACACTTTATTGTATCCTGTGGTCCACGTATGACGTGTGTGGTTTTACATACCAGTAACACTAATCTTATTTCGAACCTGTTTTTGGAACTATTGCTGATAAATGTAAATGACCCTGTATAGTGCCTTATTTAATAAAGCAGTTTGTTATTTTTTTATTATAGCAGAAAACGTGCTTATAACGACAGCGTGCCTGGGCGGAGCTAACATCAAGAAAAGATAACAGATAAAAAGTTGATTGAAAAAAATATAGAGACAATACAGACTCGACCTCAGCCTCTTTATTTCAGAGAAGAGCCCTTCTGTGCGGAGACTGGGGCAGAGTTAAGGGAACGGGGAGAGCAGGCAGGGGTACAGCGCCACCTACTGTGGCAACAGAGAACTCACTCAATCATGGACGAGTTTTACGGACGATGCGAACTGCAATGCTTTAAATAGGACACACAGCGTGTATTCACAGGAAACTGATTACTATATGAGTTTTACACTTAACATTGAATTAATGAACTGTACCCCTCCATACACACCACCAACACACCCCTGCCCTGAACTTCGACCTAAGACAATGCATATGCAATGCATGTACATATTTCATGCCTTAAATAAACAACTCAAATAACGCAGACTTTACTAACCTCTTTAAATACCCCTTTATTCGTTACACATTCTCTGTCCTGCTACTGCACACTTATATACTGCTCAAAAAATTAAAGGGAACACTTAAACAGCAGCATGACTGTTTAAGTGTTCCCTTAATTTTTTGAGCAGTATATTTATTGCTGCAGCAGCAACAAGGACTTAAATTCACAGACTTTAATATAGAGTTGGTCCCCCAACTCTGTAACAAATGCCACTCCTCTTGGAATTCTTTCCACAAGATTTTGGAGTGTCTCTGTGGGAATTTGTGCCAATTCATTCTTCAGAGCATTTATGACGTCAGGCACTGATGTTGGACGAGAAGGCCTGGCTCGCAAACTCCGTTCCAGTTCATCCCAAAGGTGTTGGACGGGGTTGAGGTCTGGGCCCTGCGCGGGCATGGCAAGTTCCTCCACACCGAAGCCATCCAACCATGTCTCTATGGAGCTGACTTTGTGCACTGGGGAACCGTCATCCTGGACTAGAAAAGCCTTTTCCCCAAATACTGTGTCCGCAAATCTGGAATTATGGCGTTGTCCATAATGTCTTGGTCTGCTGAAGCATTGATAAGGCCCTTCAGTCAAACCCTGAAAAACGAGCGTGTCCCAATACTTTTGTCCATAAAGTGTTGACTTTTGTCGTTCACCTCCCGCCCTCTAGGTGGTGATAATATTGGCCTGCTGCAGCGAGACCCACGGTTTAAAATAAATAAGGCGAAAGAAACAGGAGAGCGCATCTGTGTTGTTGATGCTAAGAGCTGTGTATTTATCCTGTTTCCCATCAAAGTCCGTCTACTTACAGCTGCTCGAGTCGTTAACGTCATGGATCAAAGTACCACCGTCTTGCGGGTGAAGCGGAAGAGAGGGACGGAGCCTGCCGACGCGCTGCTCCTGGCCTGTAAACGGATCCGGCCCGAGACCCCGGCCCCCCCGGGACCCCCGGCCCAGCCCGGCCCGCAGCCCGCCCAGCCCCGCGTAGAGAACTCCGTCTTCAAACTCGTGGCCACGGTGGTGTCGCAGGTACCCGCACTTCACTTTTAAACTTTATTTCATTCTGCGTATTTAGGTCTCTACCCCTCACCTGATTACCGGTAATAACAGCGCTGGGCCAAGGGGTGCGTTTCGGTAAGAATACTGTAATAATGATAATAAGTATTATAACAATGATATTATTAATAGTAGTAGTAGTAGTAGTGGTTGTTGTTTTGTTGTTGTAGTAGCCTATAAGTAATAATAATATATGGAAAAGTTTGTCAATGATTTTATAAACTCGGTAATGCATTATTATTATAACAAGAATTATTACAATTATGTGAGGACGGGGTCTTTTGTTTGTGATTCTGCAATCTCTTCAATACATTGTTATTATTATTATTTTCTTTTTAAAATTATTATCTTCCTGTCAGATAGCACTTGGAGACAAAGTCTTCACACATCTGGTTGCCGTTATCACTTTTTTTTTGGTAACAATTTTCACATGGGCAAGCTTTGTTTACTTCTTAACCACTGGAATTCCTCTTTAACAAATTATTTGAAAGCAAGCAGCATGACATGATGCTGAATGTTGAAACTTGAAAATGACAGTGTTTTTCAGTTTTTCCATGTTCTATGACGGCTGTTTGTGCGCTCTAAATCTCTTTATCGCATTTTATAAGGATGCACCAGTCCAGCCACATGTCCGTGAGGCTCTGTCTCGTCCTCGCCTGGCCCATGCCCTGCGCCCGTCTCAAGGCAGCTCCCAGAGGATCGTTGGTGATTTACGCAGTGCCAAATGGAGCACCAGGCGAGAGGAGAGGTACCGGATCCTCTCCAGCCATCGGGCTGGGCTCCCAGCAGAACTATCCACAGTAAGAGAAAGGGAGGCCCAAGAGAACAATGCTCAGACAGGGATGGATCCTTGTTTTCCTCTGGGAGATGTGCAAGTATTTGATATTGTTCAGGAGGAGGAAGACGTGGATGAGAAAGCCCCTGGCAAGGTGAGCAACAAGTGTGAAATAAAGCAGTAAGATATAGAAATATTGCAAGTGAAAATAGTCGTGGGCATTATAAAAAATATTCATACTAACTGTCAGTAATGTGAACAGCTGGCCTTTGTCAGTAGTGTTTGTAGGTGAAATAATGTCATTTTTACTGGTGTTTTCAAGTCATTTTACTGGCTGATTTTCCCAATCTTCCCTGTGTTTAGTGTGTAGTAACTGCAGAGTAAGTTTGATATCAACTCAGTATGCAATAGTAAATTTTACTTTTTTTTTTTCGTTTATCCATTTGTTTTTAAATTGTCGTTTTTCTTAGTTTATTTTAGCAAACTTTGAGCCATTGTTCTCTTAGTTCTTGATGTGACACTGTTTAGCTGGCATATTTTGTCCTCTCCATTTTCAGTAAAATCAAATGTATATTGTGAAAATATTTTAAAGTATAAGGATGTTACATGTTAGGTAGTTATGTACGGCTACTAATGGGTTATTCATCCTTCTTTGCTCCTTAGAACACAAAAACCGACCCAGAGACAATCTTCTGCAATTCAGTAAAGATGATTCGTGAGAAACTCACCGTGTCGATGGATGGACTTGGAACTGAACACCGTGAGAAGGAAGATGACTACGTTTATGATCTATACTACCAGGAGACATCCACACCAGGCTGGATACAGGACATCTTGTCAGTCAGACCCTATGTAGAGGAGGGAGAGCTGGTGAGTGTACAAAAGTAGGGACATGCATTTTGACCAGTGATAAACTATATCTCAGTGTTCATATCACAAATGAAGTTTCCAAGGGAAATGTCTTTTTTTTGTTTTTGATTTTATTATGCCAACTGTGAAAACCTATTTACTGCTGTTTTTTTTTTTTTTAAACGATGTATTCCAACATGTCAACATAACTAAACATTTAAGTGTGTATGATGATGGGACTACATCAGTAATAAAGTAGTGACATATTTCTTATTACTAGCGTAATTCTAGAATGCTAGGTTGTGTCCTAGAAACATGACTTTTGAGCTGTGCTGGTTCAGCACACTTAAGGCATGAGGCATTTTGTGCCTGAAGGCAGATAACTGCCTATTTATGCCTATACTGCCTATTTTATGGGGTGTGAATTGTAAGACCACAGCAGTAGCTTTCAGATAAAACAGTTTTGGGGTGAATCAGTCGTGTCTTACATTTCATAAAATTTGTACAATCAGGCCTTGGATCAAAAGGTATTAGGCTAAGCCTCCACAGCCACTATCGAAAGAAACCCATACCTCACTATCCTCTGTAAGGTCTGGGATACAAAATGGAACAATTCCCATACAACGGCATATACCAGCAACAGTAATGACAAACAAAGATATATATATATATATATATATAAATAAATTTATTTTTATTTTTTTTAACTTGTCGTGTGTCATGTCCGGCATCTTAGCAAGCAGAATGTGAAGCTGGTGCCATGATGCGCCAGACACCTTTGCTTTGCCAAGTGGGGCTTTAACAGTATACACCCCTCTTGTTGTCTGAACTTTTTATTTATTTATTCATTCAATTTAAAATTAAGCTAAGTCAGACATGGGTAGAGAAAATAGAGACAGAGATACAAGTTGAAGTTGAAGATCCAAATGAAAACTGCTGCCACTGTATAATCGTTCCAAATGCTGCATCTGAGAAGCAAGAACCAGCCACACAAACACAGAGCAAAATACAAAGCAACAGCAACGCTGTAGCAGCACAGACACAACATACACTCCTACTGTCAATGCTACATGGTTCTGGGTAGTTTTTTGATTATGTATATGCCTATACCTGTGTGTGTATGTGTGCGTATGCATGAGTGTGTCTATAATAGTGTGCCTGTAAGTGTGTGCCTGTGCCTATATGTATGCATGTGTGTGTGTGTGTGTGTGTGTGTGTGTGTGTGTGTGTGTGTGTGTGTGTGTGTGTGTGTGTGTGTGTACAATGTTTTGCAATGAGGGTGAGGGGCCGCAACCACGGCGCCCAAGGGAGACGAAGTAGCCCTGCCCAGCCTCCCCCACCCCCTTAACCCCCCCATCCTCTACGCACCCCCTACGCACCTCTCAGCCAAGATTCATGCTTGTATTCATGCCAAGAAATTTCTTTCTTTCTGTAGCATTGTCTGTTACATTTGAGCAGATTGCCTTATCCTGAGGTAGGACATTTAACTAGAGATGCTTATTGATATAGCATTAGCACTCAGGAACTGAAGCTAGTTGTCCATAATAAAGGAATAGATACACTGATTGAGGGGGTATAACAAGTTAGATCTAAAAGTTAAAAAGTTGCAGTTTATGTGATTGACTACATTCACAGGTACCCGAGGAAGTAGCTTGGGAGGAGGAGGTGTATGACGACGAGGATGATGAAAATGATGAGCGCAACTGGAGAAACGACTATCCAGATGAACAAGACAGTGAAGATAACAGTGATGCTGAAGAACGCTATGGAGGTGGGTTTTGGCGTGTATTTGTTTCATGTTTAATCCTCATTAAACGGCGTCTTAGTCTAAAGCCCATCAGTGAAGACCTTTGGTGTCCCAAGTTTCCTTTAGTTTTTCAGTAGAGCTACAAAGCTAATGTAATAACATGATGCAACCATATACAACATATTTACAGTTTATCAGAATTGTATTACAGTAACCCCACGCTTTTACGCAGATCAGGACTCACGGAATCAGTCTAACGCAGATGTTTTTTGAGAACTTAACTGATAATTGTACACGGAAATCCCCACAATAACGCGGAAACTGCAAATATTCTCTGCATTTTTTTTTTTTTTTTTGCGGAAATATGTTTTGGGTTTTTTTGGGGTTTTTTTGTTTTTACACGTTTTAGTTCTAAATTATTATGATGCCTCCCAAACGCCCTGCGCCTTCTGGCAGTGCACCTAAGCGCAAGAGAAAGTGTAAGACACTCCAAGAGAAGGTTGAACTACTGGTTATGGTGCTGTAGCACGCCATTATGAACAGTAAATTACTGATTACCCGTGCATTTTACTGTATTTTTATTGCTAAAAATTTCATCAAATAATTACTGTATTTACCCTGCTTATACCAAAGAAAACGGCAGTGCATACCCAAGAAAACATGCTTGCATTAATTAATTGTGGGAGACGGCAGTTCAGTGTAAAACTGTCCGGCGCCTATACGGGTTTACCTTTACATTTTAAGGGTAATGTATTAAGCTGACTTTAAAATGAAATTCAAGTGTTTTGGGAGCATATTTGGGGGCATATTTAGGGTTTACACTATAAAAATTGGTAGTTTTAGGCATTTTGTTTTTACCACAACACAACAACGTTTTTTTTCACTATATGTGGGTGCTCTTGGAACTTATCCCCAGCAAAAAGCGGGGAGTTACTGTATTTATTTACATTGTATCTGACCTGCAAACATTTTTTTCATTTTTCTGTGACCTAATATTTACATCTCATAGGTAGATTTGCTTTACCCACCAGACACAGTGGTGACCTAACATAAATCTTAGACTAATGCTTCTTGTTAAAATGGCAATGTTGCACACTGACAGCATGGTTGTAATTTAGCTATAATTACAGCAGTTATTTCTTTGAATGCTATCATAGTAATGGCCGATAATGGACAAGGATTAAGCCTGCTTGTCTTAAATCTAATCTGAATACTCTTGCTAGAGCTGTAAGTCAAAGTGACCTAAAACTTTGTATCTGACCACTTTGAAAGTTACACAAGGAGGAGTTACAATGTTTTAGGCCACTTTGACATACAGCTCTAGCAAGAGTGTTCAGATTAGATGTAAGACAAGTCTGATGAGTTTCTGCTCACCTAGGCAGCAGTAATGACAAAACTACATATGATACTACTATGATTCTAAGTTTTGTTATTTTGTATGTTATGTAATTGGTTTGTTAAACATATTGACATGGCCATGGTCATGTTCAACCCCTATTGAACTAACTTTGAGAACAAAACTCTTGTTTGTTTTTTCATAGTGGTTGATAGTTAATGTAAATTTAGAAGGACAGCCTAAATCAGCTAAAGTGGTTAGGTTGCCTTGTGTTTCTTTATTCTCAGCCCCTTAGCAACATTTACCAAACAGCCAAATAGTACATTTGTAAGATAAGAAAGAATCTTGGATAAATGAGCGTGCTATGAACGCCATACGCATTTTTGTTGCGTCTTTATAGCTGTGCTTGATTGACTTCAGTGAGGCGTTCATCTGACGCCGTTTAACTCAGCCTGCTGCCCAATGTGTAGTTCCACATATTTACCTGTGGGGGCAGTAAATATTCGGTCCAAAGTGTTCACATGTGGGTCGTCTTTTTGAAAAGTTCTGCACTAAAATTCATGGATCCTTATTCTTTATTAAAACTAAGCGTTGACATTCTTGTTTTATTTAAAAAAAAAAACCTCCTGATAAGGCATCATAGACAGGAAAGGAACAAACATCAGGGCCGATACTGGGTAAATTGACGTTTTTGTGATTTTTTTTTTGAAGACATGCGAATATTTAAACATATTCATATGTCTATATGTTTATTTACAAGAATAATAATACAATAATACATAATATATATAACATTAGCAATATTAAAATACAATAATTATTATATACGTTATATAATATGTAGTGTATTTTAATTATAATTTATTATAATAAAAAAACAGATTATATCTCTATATGTATATTATAATAATTACATATTGCCTATTTTTATAGTGTAAACCCTAAATATTACTCCCAAACATGCTCCCAAAACACTTTAATTTTAATCTCGGCTTAATACATTACCCTTAAAAAACGTAAAGGTAAACCAGTATCCATACTGTACCGTGTACACTGACAGCAGGTCTCCTGCAGTGCTAGAATGTAAAATACAGATGTTACCCCCTGAACCCCGACTTCGTGGGGGAACACTGTATTCTTAATGATTCCTAATAATAATAATAATAATAATAATAATAATAATAAAAACACGCGCCCTGCGGTGGGCTGGTGCCCCGCCCGGAGTGAGTCCCTGCCTCGCGCCTGTAGACCCTGGGATAGGCCCCAGGTACCCATGACCCTAGTAAGGAATAAGTGGTTACAGAAAATGAAAGAATAGTAAAGAATTTATAGAATCATGGGACACATTCAGTCCTTCAGACTGTCAAGCAAACGGCATGTAAACGCAGTAGCAGCGTTTTCTTTGCGGTAGTTGGGATTTCGGCAGAAATTTGACACCAAGAAAATGTTGCATGCAGCGTTTTTTGGCGCCACCTGAACGCACGTGCTGAACGTCTGTGTGGATGCTTACATTTGCTCCAATGAGCAGAAAAACGGTTGGCGCTTACCAGAAAAACACCTGATTCGGACATCCGTGTGGACTAGACCTAAGATTTAGTGTTCTGTGCCAGCAGATCAGTAGTGCAAATGGTCCAAGAAAGTGAACTTGGTGTTCGTGCAATAAAAATATAATGAATGCAATAAAGTAGCAGTAGATGATGAGGGGATGAGATTAACATTCAGTCAGTTCACAGATTAAACAGCTGAGTTGTATTGAACAAACGCTGTTTGGAACAGAATTACATAAAGACTTAAAAAGCTCACCTACAGAACAGAGAGGAGTTATAGAGTCGTACTGCCACACGTTGAAGGGATTTCCTGTGGCGTTCAGCTCTGCATTGAGAGGCAATGAGTCTTTTGCTGCATGTGCTCCGATGGTCTATTAAGGAGGCATGCATGGGGTGGGAGGGGGTTTCCATGATTCAGAGATGACACGTCCCAGGGTTTCCAGTTTGACACCCAGGACAGAACCAGCCTTTTTGATCAGCTAGTTCAGTCTGTTGGCTGCATTCACCTCACTGCCCCAGCACACAGCTGCAAAAAACACCACACTGTCTACCACAGAGTGATTAGAACATGGTCAGCATTGTCCTACAAACATTAAAAGACCTAAGACTCCTCAGTAGATAAAGCCGGCTTGAAGACAACGTCGGTGTTCCTTGACCAGTCCAGTTCGCTGTCGATGTGTACCCCCAGGTACCGGTAGTCCTCAACCACCTCAACATCAGTCCCTCTGATGGTGACAGGAGTGGGAGGAGAAACCTGCCTCCTAAACTCCACAACCAGTTCCTTTGTCTTCGTGATGTTAAGCTGTAAATGGTTTGGTTCACACCACTCAACAAAGCTGTCCACCACACTCCCGTCCATCCCTGACTGATACAGCTCACAATGTCAGTCATCAGAAAATTGCTGCAGGTGACTTGACAGATCTTTACCTGAAGTCAGATGTGTAGAGGGTGAAGAGGAAGGGTGCTCCCCTGCTGCCCAGAATGTTATCCGAGCGGCTCTTCAGCCGTACATGCTGTGGTTGATTAGTCCGTAATCCGATCTACCAGTGGAGCGTCCACCTGCATTTCCGTGTGCTTATTCCCCAGTAGCCATGGTCTAACTGTGTTAAAAGCACTGGAGAAGTAAAAAAAAAAAACATGACCCTCACAGTGCTTCTAACAACGTCCAAATGGGAATAAGCCTGGTTCAGCAGACTGTAGGAGAGCCAAGGGTCCACCAGCAGATGCAGATGTTTTAGGCTTTCGTGATGAAAGAAGTCTAGCCTGTAGTCGGTGGAGGTTGATGGGTAGCTCTGCAGATTCAGACTCAGATTCAGATCAGATGAAGAACTCCACACAGCTGGGCAGCACCGCACCTGGGGGGCCTAGGACTGATACCATCAGAACCTGCAGCTTTATTGGGACAGAGTTTACACGGTTCCCTACTTTTCTCATCTACTAAGAGGTCGTCTATTAATATCTCTTGCTTCAGTCTTTTAAATAACCATTTCACTCACAGGCCTGTGAAACTGTAGCTGCCTGAAGAGAGTTATAGGCCAGGTGTGGAACCTCTAGCTTATTATAGTCTATTGGGTTGTCATAATGTTGAATATTGAAAGTCAGTTTTTTTTTATGTTTCCAAATTATAATTACAAATGAGTATTGCAATTTTACTGACCATTTATTCAGACCTGGTCTCACAGCTGTGTTGATTTCTGTTGCTTGGTGAGTTTATATTTAAGAGCTACGGAGACTAACAGTGGGTTTAAAATTCATTGAAAGATTTGGGATGCTGACTATTGTTTTATGCTTTTTTTCATAAATTCAAAGAAGGTATACATTCCTACTGGCACTGCTAGCTAGCATTTTATTATTGAGTTTCATCAGTGCCTGTAGAGCTCAAAGGCGGGAAAGATGCATCAGAAAACATGAAAACACAAAGGTGTGTGTTTGTTATATGACTGGACAACAGTGAAGCTGGTGCTATGGTTTTCATATCTCCAAGTATTTAGATTAGTAAAGGTTGAATTTGCCTTCTCAGGGGAGTTTTATTGTACGTCTATATGTACCACTATACCTCTGCGTTTCTCTCCCTTCAGGGTGCTGGAGTGAGGAGCACTCTTACAGCCGTAGGAGCTGGGAGCGCTACCGGAAGGATGTGTTGAAGGAGCTGGACGATGAGGATGAAGACAGAGAAGACTATGATTCTGACTGAAACCCTCTGTGTGCTCGTATGTGTGTTTGGTGCAGAGTGCGAGAGGGGAAATTTTTACTCACGTGAATTTGTTGTTTGTTCAAAGTGAATGTGTGGTAGTTGCATCTATTAGTGTGGGGTGCTTTGCATTGTGTGTTAGTGAGATGAATGAATTTACTGTGTGAGGTGGTGTTCTGTTTGATGTGCATGGTAGAATGGACAGACGAGAATGGTAGCAATGCTGACTTTAAGCGTGGATTGATTTTTGTCGAGTGTGTATGTGTTTGTATCAACATTCCCTGTTTCCAAAGGTTGACTATCTGTAAATATGTAGATGTGTATAAACCAAAATAAAGATTTCAAAATTAATATGATAGGGTTCTTTTTCAGGCAACAAGACTAATTCTGCATTGATTTGGAGAGTTTTATTGATGCTGAATCCAATAAATAAAAGAACCCTAACGGGTTGCTTCAGATACAATTCATTTAGTGCATTTATAATCTATATATACTCTAACTTTCCTGTAAATGAGTAACCGGCTTACTAGCCCTCTAACTCATTTCATTCTGCAACATGCTACTGCTTATTTTAGAACAGTCCGTAAATCCAGATGACGACAAACATGACTGCCTTAAAGACTTCGGATTTGCAGTGCACACTTGAAATATCAAAAAGAACAATAGTCCTGTGAATGTGATTTCTGATATACTTTCTGACCTTCCACCACAAAAATACAGTATATAGGTGCAAAAAATAGCAAGAGAAGGAGGTAGTGTGTTGAGTGGGAGAATCATAAGACTACATTAAACAACCCACACCGTTTATGCAACAAGGGACAACAAAAAGTAACAGAAAGCCCAAAACGAATCAGCTTGTGATCACACAACACACCAAACTTGAGTGGTTCTGCAAACATAATTTTCCCTCATACCTTTTTTGATGGGTTTTTTCAACCTACAAATGACTAATTGTGTGACTTGTCCAACTGACTTTCCAATGCAAATCAGATATTTCTAAAAGGCTAAAAATACCTCAAAAGAAGTAACTTTGTTAATAAATATTAAACTCATTTAAAATCAAAGTCAGAAAATCCCTTTTAGTCCAACTTTTAAAAAAAGGTTACAGTGGACACATAGCTTTCCATTTGGGCAGGAAGAGAAAGTCCAAGTCCGAGATTTTAAATATCACGGTATCCTCTACATTCCACACTGCTCTTGTCCTTGAGAAGAGTGGATAAGTTCAGTGTCCTCAACTCAAGTCTTAATGTGGGTTATTCTTGCTTGTTTTTTTAAACACAAATGAACTCACAAGTTCTGTCACTTCCTCAAAAGTTTTATAAATATTATGGGAGTCCAGCACAGTTTGCTTTCTAGGCTTCCCGTCCCAGGTCCTTTGAGGTATAGACTTTGGATACATGTGTGCCTGGTGCAGGGGCTTTGCTTCTTTTCTTTTTTTTTTTTTTTTACTCAGCCAGGTCCATCTCTGTGAGCACACAGAAACAGGTTAACTGAGTGAAGCGGGTGATGGAACCTGCAGGAGAAAGAGAAATGGCCTTTCTTAATATGAATTCTTCCTTGCACTTGCATTTTCATTGACTTGTGAAACATCAGTCACAGCACA
This sequence comes from Hydrocynus forskahlii, assembly GCA_037974365.1. Lineage (NCBI taxonomy): Eukaryota > Metazoa > Chordata > Actinopteri > Characiformes > Alestidae > Hydrocynus > Hydrocynus forskahlii. The sequence goes on from JBBPCX010000038.1 coordinate 7,946,594, forward strand.
AGTTCCATAACTACCACATAAGCCACCACCTAATTCTATGTTTTCTTAAGCTTTTATTTGATTTATTTGCAGTCCTCACTCTGCAAAAACAAATCCTGCCACAACTATGAGGTAAACTCAGACAAAACACTGGCTGCTGGATGCACTATATGTAAACTGCAGCCTCCCAAGCTGAACTTGTTTAAGACCAAACTCCCCAAAAGGGGAGAACATACATCAGGCAGACTCCACGTTAGGAATCAACTGAAACCTCCACGCACACAACAGCTGATTTAGGTTGGCAATAGCATGATTTTACAACAATAGCTGTGCAAAGCACTGCCTTTGCACATATTTTCCCTTAGCAGAAATATAGATCAGCCAAGTGTCCAACATTTGCTACTTTAGTTTTGTGCTAAATTCATGAGGCCAGTGCAGCAAACAACCATACATAGACCAATCAGCATTAAGACTAAAGTAAAGTAAAGTAAAGGGGCCCTTATAGTCACGTGTGAACACACCACAGCACGCAGTGTGAACACACCACAGCACGCAGTGTGAACAATATGAAATTTTTTCTCTACATTTAGCCCGTTCACCAAGTGAAGCAGAGGGCTCACACCAATGAGGGGCGCCCAGGGAGCAGTGTGTGGGGACGGTACCTTGCTCAAGTGTACCGCAGTGATGACACCAGTAGTGCTTGGGGCAACTCCCTAACCACTAGACCACTTTCTTCAAACCACACTGCATAATTTAAATTGGTCCTGCCCATGTGGTGAATGAACCTGTTTGACACACATCTATCATGGACAAAAGAATGTAACGTAGCTATGCAGTATCAGTCAGCTCATTAATACTATGCAGTTTGAAGCAAGTGTGTGATGATTTGGGCTTTTCAGTTTTGTCAAACCATCGCCTGGAAACCACAAAGCTAAAGTACTCACGCAGTAGTTTGGTGATGAAAGGAGGGCGTTTTGACTCAGGAAGGTGGATGCCTAGGAAATAGACAGGAACTCCAGAGAGAGCGATGGCAATGCCTATTAGAGAGCTGAGAGTGTCGCTGTAGAGCGGCACCGCCACCAGGAACACAGTGCACAAGCAGAAGGTAATCGGGTACAACAGAGACAACTGTAAACACACATGGAGGGGGGATTAAAAAGTGCTATTTAGAGTCAGAATAATTTATCAAATGTGAGTATTCACATGAAACATTAAATGTGACATTACAAACAGTACAACGGTGACAATGGGGAAGCATAAAAAGCTCCGTGCCTGCAGAGTCTTGGTAAACAAAATGTGTGTGTGTATAATGGTTCCGGCGCCCATGAATTAGTGTCACTAAGTTTTGCGATAATGCACCGTTTCACATGAAACCACCCTGAAAACAAACCCTTTGATCTCATTTGGCTGAGTGAATTACAACCATGATCTGAGCAGGCATTCTATTTTTAAACAAACAAACAAAAAAAGAACGGCAACTTCTGCATGTTCTATGCTTTCTCCAAGATCCATCTCCAAGTTTCAACACTGTTCTTGCTTTATGCTGTCTTTTCTCTCCCTGGCTATTTGACTGGTTCCATACATTATGAAGCATATAGTCTTACCTTCCTTCATGTCGCACTTTTGGTGAACTACATTAACAAGTGAGTAAAAATCTAAACTACTATAGAGACAAAATATTCCAAGAATTTAAAGATCAGGAAGGAAAAATACAAATCGCAGATCAACGCCCCTCCTCTCTTGCGCCGATATTCTACCTGAAAACACATTAAATGTAAAGTTTTCGAGCTTTTCTCACCTTCAGTGGTCGGGATCTGTCTGGGTCCTTCCAGCGTAGATAAAGTTGTCCAGCAATGGATAAACCAACAAAGAACCAGTAGCTGAAACTGTAATAGTTAATCAGCTGGAAGACGTCCTCCACAGCCAGGTAGATAAGAGCCATGGCACACTGGAAATGGGAACAAGTCCAGTAAAAATAAGTGGCCATGCAGTGGAACACAGTCGACACTAGATGGCTTTCACCACCAACATTCAAGACATTCAGGTTGCGTGCGAGAGTTTCCGTCCTGAAGGGCACATTAACTTTTTTTTCCCCACCCTCTGTGTTTCTCTGCTTCAAAACATGTGAGAAACCACTAAGCCCAGTGAATCAGCTGCACTGGATGTATTTGAAAACTCAAACTTTGCCTTCCTCCGGGTTGAAGAGTCTGCGACGGGAAGATTTGTACTGCAATTACATATTATTGCAGTCACAGCAAAATGTTATCCCCACTCATTTTAACAACATTGGAAGATGCCGGCTTCCCTTTAAATGATACGAGCATACCACTACAAAAGCACCAGTAGAAATGGTCCAAAATGACTTGCAATAAACATTTTGATTAACCCTATTTAAGATTTTTCTCCTTCTGTAAAATGATTAATTACAAGTCTGGTAAGTGCTGCACAGACATAAAGTGAACTTACATTGAAGAGCAGCGCGGGCACTGGTGTGTACCTGTGCACGTGAATCATTGATAAAGCATCTGGGAGATGACCTTCCCGAGAACCAACGAAAAACAGTCTGCAACATAATGGCACATTCAACACAGAGCCACCGACACAGTATCAGTCAAGTAACTTAAAATTAAACACACGATTTCTAGCCATAACTTCAAAATAGAACCAGAGGTATTTCTAGACTGTTGTTTGTACTGGGGCACATTCTAGATCCTTAATGACACAGCACAAGCTCTTCGTACATTAATCAGATGGCCCGAGTAAGAGATTAACAAGTTGGCACAACACACAATTTGTCAAAAATTCTAATGATTACTACAGTAATAAGAAATAATGTAAAATGGGTCAAACTGACATAGTATAGAGTGTACAGATCAACTAAGCCCACCTGGACGCAGCAATGATGGAGGCATTGAGTCCACCGTAGCAGGACAGAGCCACCGCAATGGGAATAGACCAGCTCATTACTCCCAAGGTGTGATCAGCAAATGTCTGTGGGAACACAAGGTGATTAAGAAATTCTCATACACTCCCAAACACTGCAACGTAGCAAACCATGGGTTTTTTTTCACGGAATTTTAAAAATCATGTCAGAACAGCAGAAAAGTTTGAGAGTTGCAAACACACCACAGCCACGGCATCACTGGCAAGGATGGAACTCATGTCCAGCACGGTGTAGTACGCCACGTTGGTCAGGATGTAGATGACTGTAACAATAGGCATAGACACGGCAATGGCGAGAGGGAGATTCCTGCAATGCAAAAAGTGACTCCAGTTTTAAGAAGGATGTAACTGAAACCAGGGGTTTTGCACAGTCTAAAATGCCAAGAAACATTCCAGTGCTTTTAAACAAATCTCCATCCACTGCCTCTGAACTGCACAGTCAATAAATTTGCTCAACATTCACTTATGATAGAAGCCAATGAAAGTCTGCAGATTTCAGGAAGTCAATGTTTCAAAATAGTGACTGAGTAGTACATACTGTGTTATTCAGCACAACTGAGTCTCTCAATTCAATGTGCAAACATATCAAAGAATACACTCAACAGATTGGAGAAAATAATCAGTAAAAATGAAACATGCAAGTTCACACTAAGACCATCCTTCCTATTTTCCTTCTTAACACAAAATTCAAAGCACAGAGTAAGGGAACACTTCCTAGACTGACATATCATCGCTATCAGAACAAAGCATTTTCTCTCTTTTTGATCCTTTTCTTAACATGATATGAAATAGTCTAACCTAACTTAAAATTAAATTTACATAAACTTACATTAATCCTCCTCCTCCTGTACAGTAAGATTTTTAGAAAATATTATCTTTTTTTCCAACAAGGACAACGTAAGCGCATATTAATAAAATAAATGAACGCTGACTGCTCAAAAAAACTAAAAATGGAAATGAAAAAACTACAATTGTTCCATGTCAACAATACAGATCTTAGCTTACCAAACTGTGAGGCAGTTTTATCCTACTTTCATGCAAGAGAAACACAGTAAAACATAAAAAGTAAAAAAACTTTGAAAAGACTGAATTCAAGACTGAGTTCCCAAAAATATTTAAAAGTTTCTCATAAATGTATATTCACAGAATTCAGCAGTTCCACACAGAATTCTGTTATGATTTAGTTTCAAGTGAACTTTTTTCTGTTCTTTTCTAAAAAGTGCAAACAGTACTGTCTGTTTATAAAGGACAGGAAGATACAGAGGTGGAAGACTTCAGTTACAGTTTGTCCACACCTTTCAGGATTCTTGATTTCCTCAGTAACAAAATTGAGAGTGTCCCAGCCTGAGTAGGAGAACAGGGCTGAATACAGGGCCAAGGCGATGCCTCCTGGGTCATGGGACGATCCTTCAAAGGAGCCTTCAAAGTTTTCAGTTTTACCTTTGATGCAAAAAGAAATGAAAAAAGAGTGGAATAAACAGCAGCAGTAATGATTTGCTTTTAGGTTGTATATAACTATGAATGCAAATGCAGGCAAATGCATGTTTTCCATTTCATCATATATAAGTATTGTGTGGAAAAAAAGCAAACTCACCCTGGCACAGTTTGACTATCCCTGTAATGATGATGACAAGAAGAGCCAGGACCTTGGCATAGGTGAAAACATCCTGCACCCTGGTGCCCCACTTCACATATGCTGCATTAATGAACGTAAGCAGACCTGCACCAGCCAGACAAATAATTACAAATGATGAGCAATCAAGCATGCAGTGCTATTACTAAACAATACATTCAGTAGCTGCATTGAACGTGAGATTGGTAGTGCTTAACTGTACCTACAGGCTTAGGAATTTACACTGGAAAAACCCAAAGGGTCACCAGTGCCTGTGACTTGACAAAGGCCTGAGGATCAGTATGTGCAGTCTTTGAATATTTCAAATGTTATCCATTAGCGACAGGTACAAGAGGAGGAGTTTGGCAGAACAAGAAGAACAGGTCTTGAGAAGGTAAAAATACAAGCGACTGAACAACTGCTACATTAGACAAATATAATTATACTCCAGCACAAGCCTAAAGAGAATGTGCCTCAGTGCTGTGTTTACTACTTTGTGAGAGAGACCAAGAGATGAGGCTAGAGAGTAAAGAAGAGAAATGTGAAATGGGACATAAACATGAAAAACATCAAACGAACAAGAGTATGTTGACTGTATAGGAATACAAGAATAAGCAAAAAAATCAATGTACAGTACCTCCCACTTTAACGCGGATCAGCAGTCACGATTTCAGTCCATTGCGGATTTTTTCTGAGAGCCGGACGAATAATTGTGCGCTGAAACCCCCACACTAACGCAGAAACTGCAGATATCCTCCACATTTCTTTTGCTTTTGTGACGTCCAGGCCTCATCCGCCACGCCCCCTCGTCCTCGTGCTGGGTTGCTAAGCACCGTGTCCAAACATAAACAACCAGCACGAGGGGGTGTGGTGGATGAGGCCTGGACGTGACAGATTTTTTTGTGGCAATATATAATTTTTCATGCATTTTAGTGCTAAATTATTAAGAAAAATATCATTTCCTAATTTTGTAACATAATTATTAATGTAAATTCAGCTACATTTCCATGTAAAATATAACTGTAGAAATGTTTTGGTTCCATCCAGAGAACACAAAGTAAGCGCATCCTGGGATGGTGGGAGGTTTGAAAGTAGCCAATCCGAGAACGTTATTTATTTCTCCTTGCTGCTGATTGGCTGCTGCCCTGTGACGCTGCAGCCCAGAATTTCCCCCGTGGAGCGTCTCGAGTGTTCTCGTGTTTTTCGTTTTGTTCTTCTTAAAGCCCTGTATTTTTATTACTGTAAATTAAATTAATGTATTACTGTATTCACTGCTTATACCAAAGAAAGCGCACATGCATGAATGACAGTACAGTCTATACAGTGGTAATAATCGGTATTTTACTATCGAACACTGCGTGAGTTCAGTGTAAACTATATAGTACAAATACTTTTACATTTTCTTGAAGTGTGATGTATTAAGCTGAGTTTAAGATGCAGTTAAAGTGTTTTGGGAGCATATTTGGGGGCATATTTAGGGTTTAACACCATAAAAACTGTATTTATATTCTCAATTAAAATTACACTTCAGTGCAAAAACTAATTAGCAGAGATTCCTCTAATGTCAGTCAAGACATGTTTGGTGTTAGAGTTTTAGTTTTGCAGTGAAGCAATGAGGTGACTATAATACAAGTCTGACACATCTAAAGGAGTCAAATTACGCACATTTTTTGATGACTTTCTCTCTCGAAAGGGCACTCTAGCCAAAGATAAAAAATTTAACCATTACCATATCTGCTACAAACTGTAGTGCCACAATAGTTTAATCGTAAGATTTTCCAGTTTAACAACTAGGAAAACCCCCTTTTTGATTATGTATTTTGAAGGTGGAAGGAACCATTGAAAAATTACAAGCACTTTTTGGCATAAACATAAGTTATATTTGGTGTTTATATGCTATAAAATACCAAATCCATTTCTGTAATAACAGGCATAACTTAAAGCAATTAAATACATTAATTACTAGTAATTTTCTACCAATTTAACAACTAACCAAAATATCTATAAAGATCCTTTGAGATACCATTCCTAGAACTCATCAGCACAACACTTACAGATACAGGCAGCAGCGAGAAGTCGAGAAGCTGAGTACGGTGGCTCGCAGGTGGGAAAGAGTGGCTGCACCAGGTAGTTTGCGAAGGTGATAGCTATTACAGCCTGGCTGGTAGGCTCTATGATGAGCAGTGATGTCCACAGCCGGATGAACGCAACAAATCCTCCAAAGGATTCTAGGATGTAGGCATAACTGGCACCTGACTTGGTGATGGTGGTGCCCAGCTCAGCATAGCAGAGTGCTCCAATCACTGAGAAGATCCCACCGACGGTCCAGATGACCAGGGACAGGCCATAGGAGGCGCTGTACATCAGCACCCCTTTGGGTGAGACGAAGATCCCCGAACCAATCATGTTGCCCACAATGAGGCTGATGCCATTGATTAGAGAGATCTCCTTCTTCAGCTGCATGCTCTCTTTGGGCGGAGACAATTCGGTGGCACCTGCAGGCTGGCCATTCATTTTGCTGGTCTCCGAATCGTTCTCCATCCTGCTTGTAGGCAGTGAAGCTTGTAGAGGAGAAAAAAAGGGGGCAGAATGAGACACGTAACAAGGTTAGTGACTTCAGACAGTTTGATCAAAGGGATTTCTTAACACAATCCAGAAGGCCCACAGCAGATGGCAGTTCAATGGTTTCCTGGGTCTAATAGGTGATTCAGCTCATCAAAACCTCATTTACTCCACTTTTCAAAAACGTTACACATTATATTAGGTAAACATTAAACAAATAATTAAAAAAAAACAGTTTAGCATTACCTTGAGGTAAAATAAAGGTGAAAATTAAGGCACACTAAATGTTCCTTGACCTAAAAAGATGCCACAGATAAAGGGTTACACATGAAAAGCTGATTAATGGTTTTCATACACTGTAAACTGTGTAGGGCTGCAACCCTCCAAGATTAGAACTCAGAACCCCTGCATTTTTCTAACACAGATGTACGTTTATTTGGACCTAAAATTCCAGGCTAACACACTTGCCTAAAAGTAAATTTGGAGTGGGGCGGGGGTGGAATGATGCCAATTTGAATAACCACATAATCAGACGCCCTTGCATAACTTTGGTCACATCTAGACTCCAATGTGTTGGACAGATGTTAATTCAGCACTGAATGGAACAGTAAACATACTATGAGTGTGTTAAATGCTTTCTAATGGATGCAAGCAATAAAGGGAACACTTCTAAAAGTTTAGAACAGATCCAATTTCCCCCTCAACATGGAGGAAATCTCAAAATGAAAAAGATTTTGAGCAGTATGGTCGAGAAATTCTTGCGCAGAGAATAAAGAAAAATGATGCTGTTCTTTTATAAATGATTAACCACAAGCCCCTCATCCACAGCCACCAGCCACTTACAGACACAGACAACACATTCCTCAGATTAGAGAACTTTGTGCCAGTATTCCCAGTATCAAGCACATGCACTGTTCTGACTCCCTACAAGTACCAAAACAAGTTATGATTAAACTCTCAGAGTCCACATGATGACTGTACATGACAAAACAGCTTGAGAAGATTCCAGCTGGATCTGTCCCTGGAGAGAGTCACTTCCCATATAACCACTTCCTATCAGTGAGCTCTCTTCCGTGACCGCCATACCCCAGACATTTGTGCCCATGCTTTAGAAATCCTTGGTGCAAGAGGAGTGTGTGTTAATGTTTCCCAGGAAACCACCATTGTCACTGTGGATTTGACCTTGTGCTCCAATCCCGCCAGGCTGATTCGTGCCTTTGAGCCACAACATTGTTTTCTTGCTATTTCAGCAGGGAACGTAAGCAGTGTTCAAAGTAACATGTTTTCAGGCTCCCATAAAAGCATCAATCAGAGTTTTCTTTAAAGTACAGCACAACTGTATGTCACAAAAAAACCACAGAAGCCTTAAATATATATTTGGAAAAGAGACTTTTTCTGCAATCTGGTCAACCAGAGTAGATTCAGCCTAACACTTAGCAACATCCACTGTTGTGGAGCAAAAGGAAGAGCATGTTTTCTACCGGATGAAAGCAAAACAAAACCCTTAAACCAGGGTGATGTCACTGTGGGCCACGATAGTGTCGTCACATAAGAGGGGCTTCCACATCGCGTGACTACACCGTATTGTTCAAAAGACGAGGACAAACACAGGGAGACAAAAACGGATCCTAAGAAAAGCACGACTGCACCAACATACACAAAAGATGTTCCAAATTGTGCGTGTTGCGCCCAGGCCGTGCGTTCTCCATTACAGTCAGAATTCCCTTCTTTTGCTACCTGCACAATGAATCTGATTTTGAAGGGAACCTGTTCCATGAAACAGGATTAAAGGAAAGTCTGGTTTACTTTCCCTTGAAATAAGACAGACTTTCCCTGTACTCAGGCAGTACAGACCACCTTTTTTTTCCCAAGGTGCTGAAACACCATATCCTGTTTATCAAGTGAACACTGCAGGGGAACCCTCGCCTTCCACACAGCTCAGCGTCAGCAAAGCTTTAAACTCCTCACAGAGCACAGCTGCTGCCGTGGGTACAGTACAAATGGAAAAAAAACATGCGCTTCTCTTTGTTGCTGAATTTGTCTTTTCCCTTTCTTTCCTTTTTCTAAAACGGTATCACATTTCTGACAGCATCTGTACCTTTTCGTGTTCTTCGTTTATTCTCTCGAGCCGTGCGTCCACATCTGCAGCTCGAGCAGCATCTTCATCTCTAAACCCGAACCCCCCCACCCAGCAAAACAGTAGGTAAACTGCCAGCCAGTCACGTGACACCGGCACTATTGTTGTCACATGGTGTCTCTTAAATGGATCGATCCACCAGTTACAATCCAGCCCACGGAGCTACGTCACAGTCTCGAAGAATGATGGGGTGGGGGCCCAGAACAAAAAACTGTGTAGGGTTATTTCCCATTACATCTGAAACCTTAAGATGTGATTTTTTTTAGTTGTTTACTACAATGTTATTTTGAATCAAATTCCATTTTGGGAAATGGCATTTACAAAACAAGACATGGTACATATAAACCAAACCTTGTTTGTCTCTTCATTTAATTCATTTCTGGATTTTCTTAAATGTCTTAATATAAAGACACAGAAACATCAATAAAAACGTTTTTTTCTACTGTTACAGGACTTATTGATTTAAGCTTGATTTATGTTTGTGGAAAACTGAAATGTGTAGACAACACTTTTCCATTATTTATTGTTGTTGACTGCGAATGTGGATGAGTTTTATTGTAAAATTAAAGGATGGGTGAGGGAAGAACAGCATCAGTGGCTTGGGTTCTGAAAAACATTTTTCCGCCTTGAACATAAGTATGTTTAGCCTTTAAGTTTAGCTTATCCAGATCAAAGCAAACATTAAATAAAAATATGTAATGCAAAATACTTTAATGTCCTTCAAAGCACTAACAAATTGATCAAGTCAGTTTCAAGTTCTAATCATTTAAAGTATAACTTAGAGTTGATTACAGACTATTGCAGACTACAGAACGTTTTATCTGTTTTTTAAATGTCTAGACATGACAATATATATTGAAATGAACATTTACTTCAAATGAATGACTGAATATCTGCTTCAGGTGAACTGACATTTCTACAATCAAAGTCATACTTTTTACAACACAACTGTTTGCTCTGACTGCTGTGGGAAGCTCATGTGCCTTCTTGCTATTTGACATACTTTAACATGAACTCAACCCACACAGCATCTTAAATATTACAACTTCAGTGCTAATTTTAGCATGGTCATCTAAAAGCCCCCTTGGAGAGGCTTCCATACTATCCTAAGAAATGGCATAGAGCGAAGAGAAGACATGTAATTAGACCGAGTCTGTGAGGAGCATGGTGGCGTGATATAGACCACAAGACACAAATACACACAGTTAGAGCTACACGTAATAACTGTTTATTACAGGAATTCAATAACCCTTACAATCCAGCAGATGATCAGATTAACAGTTAACTTTCATTAATGCATCCCTCCCACACTTAAGACCCCCACATGCCATACTGTAAACAACAAACATTATAAAAGTTCTTGTTACAAGATACACCAACGTTTGAGCTAGTATTAAGGAGGATAAAATCAGCTACTATTATAGAGCTAGTTCTCTTTGCTGTACAACATGTACGACATCCCACCTTTTTAACAAGTTAAAAAAGTAAATTACCATGTGCCCCCCCCCACATGATTCTCTAAATTAAATATATAATATTGTAAACTATTGGTGGTTTCAGCTAACAAATGTTTCTAAACAAAAATAAGATTATAAAATTTACAAACGCTCTGACATCGAACAGAAGTCAGAATTACTGAGAGAAACCAGATGTCTATTAAATCCCTCTAAAAGTTACAGAAAGTATAATGTGAATGGTTTTGGCCTTGAATCTATTTTTTAAATCCGTTTGTCTAAAAGGGACATTTTTCAGAATTACCAGTATTTTACCATTATCAGTACTGAAAAGATGGCAGAATCCCCCTTTTAAAGGCGTGGAAATCAATTTAGGTTTCACTCATCAGCAAAGATTTTTTTTGGCATGGTACCTTAAATGGGCTTACAAATCATACTCAGGTGACTGGAAATGCTTTTCCTTTGTGTCTCCTGAAACTGTGGGCAATTAAACTTTTAACACCTCCGTATGATATGCCCCTTCTGATTAAGCACCCTTTATGTTTTGTTTCTTACTCTGATGCAGTCTGATCAATCAGTCATTTGATCAAGGCTGAACCTGCACAGCAGCACCAAACCTCCACGCCTCTGGCCGTTTTTCTAAATCTCCTCGAAAGGTTTCCTTCTAACGCTTCTCTAGATACTCATCTAGTGTTATGTAATGTGTACGTTAAGGGTGCCCAGAGTAACAGCACTTAACCAGCCTAGGCCTTGGCGGCCATCTGAGTGTGGCCATGGCCTTGGGTGGCTTCTAAAGACACCAGGCCTAAGGTGCTGGCCACCAGGACAGAGACATTCTCGCCCAGGCACGCGCAGATATCCAGCAGGCAGCGGGTGCGAGCAGTCAGGGTGAGGGCAGCAGTGATGAGCTCATATGCCTCTCGTGTCATGGCCTGCCTGGCCCGGAGCACATCCAGCAGGTTGTTGAGTCGCCCCTCCGTCATACAGTGGATGATGGCCTCTCGCCTCTCCTGCAAGAGCCGGCAGCAACTCCAGCCAACGGAGCCATGACACACTGCAGGAGAGGCTGACGTTAACCATACAGAACCATCATCACAAAAGGACAGTGCAATTTGATAATTATTTGTTGAAAGTGTATAATCTTAAATTGTCTGACATCAAAACAAACTTCTGAATCAAAGCCATAGGTACAGAAACTGAACTGAATGTAAACATGTAGCTTGCTCTGTAATACAATATTTTATGACTTCTAAGAGTTAAAGACACATATCAAAGCTGCTTTATTTTCAGTGGCTTCAAGTAAAAGTGCACTGTGCATTATTTACACAATGCTGCAAGAAGCAGCTCTGCAAAAGGTGCGACAGAGCTTTAATTTTGCAATTCAAAACATCTGAAAGCAGCCCTGAAGCTGTATTCCTTTCAAGGAGAAGGATTAAGTTGTGTACTGGACTACACAACATTCTGAATGGTGATTTTCCACTAAACAGAAAATATAGCCAGGACTAAGCTTCAGTCCTGCTTCTTCAAAAACTTTTAGAAATGGTCAACCTAGCACAATGTACCACAGCACAGTTTATAATATAATGTATGTTTGGTTATATTTATTGTCATGCTGTGAATTACCGATTAAAACATTTAACTTTGACTAACAAAACACAAAACAAATAATACTCACTAACAAAACAAATAATACATGACAGATGATTAACAGGCCAAAACCTAAAGCTAATTATGAGAAGAAAAAAAAAAAGCCACTTTCAAAGGAGGAAACGCACTAGACGCAGATAAGGCATTAGTGGTTTTGTCATTCAGGAAGCCTTGCAGAACCCACATGGGCACTTGTTGCAGTGTTTGTTTAAGGTAAATTTACTTTAGCTTTACTCAGCAGACACGTTAGAACAGGTAAACAAAGGGTCTCCGCCTAAATTGTGATGGTGAAGAAAGATATGAAAAAGGCAAATTTGCTGTCTGTCTCCATCTAGCTTCAGTGCTTCACTCTTACCCTGGTTTGGAAGACTGGGATGTTGAAGAGGTGCCTGAATCACTGCTGTTGGGGAGCCACAAGGTGTATTTGGTGGTCCTTGGGCTGGGGTCCGAGTTACACCACAAACTATTCCACACTGTCTGAAACCAGGACTATTACAAGGAATTATGTGGTTTCCCTTGGACAAAGTTGCATTATTTGCAGTATCTAAGGACCAATGAAGAAAAAAAAAACCACTCATATAAATTGAACAAATAAAGGAGAAGAAGAACACAGCTTACAGGACTGACAACTCACCATTACAGCATCCAATCAGAGGGGAAACCCTTGCTGTAGTGCATAAAGGAGGACTTCCTCTTGGACTCCTCTCATCTGACTTTGGGACCCGTGGAGCCAAACAAAGCACACTGATAGGAATTGTCTTAGAGGTCAGGTTCTTTGCGGTCATGCTGCCACTGTAGCCCTGCCAAAGCATTTACATTCATATGAATCCATTTGTGATTTGTTTAAATTTGATGAAATCATTTGAGCAAACATACATATATAAGTAAAAATGCTAATTTTGCTAGTCTACAAACTGATATCCAGATGCTATGTTAAAATACACAAACGTTAAAAAAATAAATCAAATTTAATTTAACAAATCATTTTTGTGCAGATTCTAACTGGTGACATTATTATACATGTTTTCATTCATCAGAAAGATTTCACCCAAGTAGTAATGACAGTGAAAATAAAGGAGCTTCCAAGTGTTCTCAAGGACAACATTATTAAAGAACACTGGAACGGAAAAAGCTACACAACCATAGCACACGTCTTATAAATCCTTGTCAGTACAGCAGTTTTGATAATAGTATTGGAGCGTTAAGCATCATACTCCCAAAATAATGCAAGTCTTGTTTCTAAAAAAATGCCTAAATGCATTTGTATGGTCTTGCCAATCTTCTTACTTGAATTCCTTTGACAATCTACGGATAAATTGCAAGTCCATCAGTGTGAAAGTAAACAAATGACACAAAAAAGCATGAATACATGCTTCCCCTCACTGCTCACACAAATTTCCTCTAAAGGTTGTCTTTACATGCAGCAAATATTTGAATATGATTTCAAAATGATTTTTATTAAAAAAACAACTTGCACGAATTTACTTCGGCATCAAACATAAAAAAAGACCAAAAAAAAGACGCTTGACATACAGTTGACTTCAAATTCGTACAAATTATATTTATATAAAGCACCAAAGTATTTTGTCTTCCTGCCAGTGTAGGCAGAAATAAGACAACAGTCCAAACAAGTTGAGGCAGGTCCTCTTACCTGTAGGTTGTTCAGTTCAATGGGGAGCGCCCATGCTGCGGCGTCTTTCCAGCACTGCAGTGCCCTCTCCTGGTGATCAAACAGAAACACAATCCATTAGGGGCTTCTCTCTCTGATATATAAACATATATGCGCAGAGAAAGAGAGAGATTACAGAGAGAACTGACATACCCTGATTAGCCTGAGGGCAACCGTAGAACAAGCATCTGAGTCAAATGTTGCCATGGCCTTCTTGAGTTCCATTAAACACCCTGTGGAGAGATGAAAATATTTAATAAGCAGCAAATACATAATTACAGTTGGGACAAACACTTGTGTCTATTTTGTGTCTATTTTTTTTTTTACATAATTTCAGACAATGCATAGTCTGAAAAGGTCACAATGAAGGAGGCGATATAAATAGTCCACGATGACCTCCTTTTACATATACATCTATTTAAAATTGTTTTTTACTATCCCTATAATGTTTTGGAAATCCAAGGTTTACTCCCGACAGCAACAGTGTGTAGTTTCACACTAACCTTCAGCCAGTGGACGTTGGTTTGGCTCATTAGACCAGCATTTTATCATCAGCCGGGTAAGAGCTTGACATCTGGGAGTCTCTGGAGGCACAAGTTTGACCCCCCCACCAGGCCCTGCCCCCTCCTGAGTAGACAGCAGAAGAGTCTGCAGCTGATTTATAACTGAAATAAGAGAAGAAAGTATCAGCGTTATGTAGTGTACACAAAAACTGTCAAGTTACAGCTACAGTTTGTAATGCATGTTCTGTATGAGAGAAAAGAGGGAAAAAGCAAAAGCTAAAGACACAAGAGAATGTGTGACAGAACATGTAATATGCTCATTTTAAACAAAAACAGTGTGAATACAAATGGAAGTTTAAAAAAAAACAAACAAAAAAAACGCTTTGTTTCTTGCAAGTCTGTGACCACATACTTTTGCTGCCGACTGGCTGGAGAGAAAAGGAAAACAAAAGGATCACTCACAACAAGTGTATGAGAAGGCAGAGGTGATGAAAGACCTACCTTCGCACGGGCGCCTTCGGTTCAGCACCTCCCACATAAGAACACCAAAACTAGAAGTGAGAGGTTTCAAAGTGAAATTACTGACAGAAACCACAAAAGCATTTAACCCACGTGAATGTATGTTTCAAAATAAAACTTAAAAGAAACAGGACTCCCAAACACACCTGTACATGTCAGCCTTTACAGACGGAACACTTCCTTGTATCACCTCAGGAGACATATATGCCAAGTCTCTAATATACGGATTACGACCGTTAGATTGTGCATCCACAACCATCTGCTGGCCCCAGTCACACAGCTGTAAACAGAGGACAAACACACTCACACATGATGGCGAATAGTTGCTAGTATACTAATTTAAATATTCATTTCAATGTAATATTTAAATCTTCACTGTATGAAGTATTACTGTATATACACAATATACAGTGACAAAAATAACAAAATAACAAAAATGGATTCCCAAGTGGCACAACTGTCATAGAGAGATTCTAAGTTCAATCCCTTGTTCAGCCGCAGCCACCGTGATACTACAAAGCAGAGGTGTTAGCGTGGCTCGGAGAAAGTCCATGCCAGCCTTCACTCTTTCAGTGTTTATAAAATTGAGTCCAAGCTAGCGGGTGGAAACTGAACAAAAATCAGGAATAAGCAAAAGATGAGCGCAGCAAAGATGAGCAAAGATTAAGTGATGAAAAATGGTGCATTTTGTATTCCACAGCACCTTAGCACGATACTGTTGGTCAAGTAGAATGTTGGTGGCCTTGAGTGCTCCATGAGGCAGAGGAATGGCATGTAAATTGATTAAACCCTCTGCCACGTCAAGAAGAATCTGGAGCCGAAGGACCATAGGTATGTCTGGACAGAAGTGTGCCTGAAAAATTAAAAACAGCACAAATATACCCACGTAACCACTACACCAAACCAATCCCCCCTGTCTTTTTAGACAAGCATAAAATACATCAGAGACACTAAACAGCACAATCGGAGTACTACCACGTCAAATGTGATCTCACCCATATAGACAGCAATGAATAAAGAAAATGTTGATTTAAGTAATATATATGATTTAAATAATATATAATGCAAAATAATGATTTAAATAATATATAATGCAGAAAATTCCTCCCTTCCACCTACCTCCCTCCCGGACTGTCTTATGGAGATTAGATCATGGTTCTCCTCCAATTTTCTCAAACTTAACAGTAATAAAACAGAAGTTTTACTATTTTGCACAGCCTCCACTTTAACCAAACCTCACAGTTTCTCCATAAATATTGATAACACTCCCACCCATCCTTCCCCTCAGGTAAATAGTCTGGGTGTCATATCTGACACTGATACTCTCTCATTTCAGTCTCACATTAATTAAATCACCCGGTCTGCATCTTATGTCCCTTCCTTATACTCCCCCATGCAGCTGCCATCCTTGTCCATAGCCTTATCACCTCCCGGATCGCTTATTGCAACTCTCTTCTTTTTGGGCTCCCCAATAAGTCCCTTGATAAACTTCAACTTCAGAATTCTGCAGCTTGGGTCATAACTCATCACCCCAGTTCTTCAACAGCTTCACCAGCTGCCCATAGAAGCTAGGATAAACTTTAAAATTTTATTTCTCACGTTTAAGTGCATCCATAACCTTGCCCCTCCTTATCTGTGTGACCTGCTTCATATCGCCACTGATCTTCATCTGCCACTCATCTTATTGTTCCTTCTGCCCGTCTTATCACCATGTGGAACAGAGCTTTCAGCCGCTCCGCTCCTCGGCTCTGGAACTCACTTCCTCCAGTCATAAGGAATATAGATTGTCTTCCCTTACAGATTTTAACTGTTGTCAAATCTTGTTTATTGTTTTGCTATTTTAATTAACTGTTTTATTGTTTATTTTTTTCTTTGTAAGGTGACCTTGGGTTTTAGAAAGGCGCCCTCAAATAAAATTTATTATTATTATTATTATTATTATTATTAAATGAATGAAGACAATAAATGAATGAATTAATGTTATCATATGATATGTAGCTAATTGTGTTCATCATAATGAGATTTGGAGTGATGCAATCTTTAACGGTCACTGAAATTCCTTTATAGATAGAAAACATGTAAAGGTTCTTTGTAATTTTAGTACATTCTTTACATGTTCCTTAAACCTTAAAAAGTTCCGTCAAAAGTATACCTCATTTATAAAAATGCACCCTTGTCTGCGGGGCAGTTAAATTGTCAGTTCGCAATCAACAAAGCTGACTTTCTCTCCGTATATCCTAACCAGCTACCCCTTGATCTACTTGCTCTCACTAAAACCTGGAACTGACCATAAAACACAGCCACCTGAGCTGCACTCTCTAGCAACTACGCACCCGCCCGGTCCTCTCGTTTGTCTGAATGCCTCTGCAATGCCTCACTCTAGGTCAATGATTCCACAGAATCTCTGTTCTACATAGTCTGTGTCTGTTATCAACCAAACCAACTCACTCTAGCCTGCCTCACCCATGGCTGACAGAGACCAATCGAAACGTGGGTATCCTGACTGATAAAGCTCACCTCATACAGTAATGAATGCAGAGATCCCTCTGCCATCCAGTCCCACATGAGTCCCCGTAGAGACTGGACCTTGCACAGACCCCGGGGAAGAAGAATTTGCTTTGAGCACACTTGGCCTTTTGTGAGTACCTCCTTCATTTGAGCAAGCCAGTCACTGTGAGATAAGGAGCAACACACA
>JBBPCX010000038.1:7964413-7992549 GCA_037974365.1 Hydrocynus forskahlii
CAGACCAGAAACTTCATCCATGCTGTTTCTTCTCTAGGAAGTTCTCTCCCACTCAACAACGGTACGGGGTAGGGGACAATCTGTTGCTTGTCTAAAACTGTCATTAGTTCTGCACCTTGCAGTGACCTCAGAACCTCAAGTCATTCAATTAAATTTTCGTACACCTGCTTGGTAACACTTGTAACATCCATGGTATGCAGCATGTAACTTCACACCTCTGATAAAGGCTCGGGCTGGGGTATCACACACAATAGAAACAACATTCATAAAATAGATTTTCTGCTTGAAGAGAAACCCACTTTTCAACATTTTCAAATCTTGAACCAGGCTGTGAAGATACTCAACCAATGAATTTGGCTTTGAAATACCGCAAAACAGTCCGATCAACACAGGTCTCTCAGTGTATCCTTGCGACATTCCAGGAATTGGCCAAAACAGTGCACTAGTATTCTTAAAAGGAAGCAGTCCATCAAAATTCAGCTGAAGTATGTCTGTCTGGAACTCTAGTCCACACTACATCTAGGATTTTCCAAACAAAATTCAAAATTCCAAAGTAATGGAAAACACCACCAGCTACACCGTTAATGGTATAGCTTGACGATGTTTTTAGCGTCGTATGCCCATCCTTTGGCAGAAACTCAGGATAGATTTTAAGGATGCTGAGAAGTGCTGACAGAGCCAGGACTTCAACTGCCCAATCTGCCAGAGAGCTCCACAGATTGCCATCTTTCTCACTAGTCTGTTCTTCAGGATCAGGCTGATACTCTATATATTCATTAAGATTTTGTTCACTTTCTTCATCACTAATTTGCACCTCAGATTCCTCAGAATCATGAACAGAATCACTTGATGTGAAATTCCCATCCACTATCCTTCCCCTATCCTGCTCATTTTCAGGGAGTTCTCTGACTCTCTTTAATGCCCTTCTACGTGCATTTCCCCTCTCATTGTACATCCAAGTGTTTTCCATACCTTGGAATTACACAAGTATTTTGTTCTTCAATCTGAAACAAAGAAGAATACAAATAACTTAAAATATCACATTAATAGTTGACAATGTCAATGACAAGGCATTGTTTAAGATTTTTAGGCTTTTTAGGTCTGAGCTTTTATAATAACATTCATTTCAAGCATTTCAAGCACTTCCCTGACATTGAGCACCACTTAACCACACAGAAATGTCTGTTGCTCCACTACTCAATTTATATATATGTATGTAAGGGTCAAAAAATGCTACATTGAAGCTTATACAGTTTATACAGTCAGTTTATAACACTGATAATGATGAGAAATAGACAAATAATATGCATAATCTGAGAAAATATAATGTATTTAAAAACATATATTTTATAAGCAGTCTTATCGATTTATACTACCCTGTCGAAAAATGCTACCTCAAAAATGGTATGCGTTTCAAGCTTATACCATTTTTATAATCAGTTTAGCACTCCAAATGATGAGATATAGGCAAATAGTATGCATATTCTAAAATATTTATTCAGAAAATCCAGCCCTGCTCACCCACTTCTCACCATCAACGGCGCTCCTGTCGAGAGGGTCAACAACAGTTCCTGGGCATCCATATCACGGAAGACCTCTCTTGGACCCTCAATTCCACCTCCATAGCTTAAAGGGCCCGGCAGTGCCTGCACTTTCTACGGAGACTGAAGCGAGTAAGCCTCCCTCCAACAATCCTCACCACATTCTATAGGAGCACCAACGAAAGTCTCCTGTCCTTTTGCATCACTGTCTGGTAGGAGAACTGCGCTATCTCAGACTGTAACACACTGCAGTGGATAGTGAGAGGAGCAGAGAACATGATCTGTGTGCCTTTGCCCTCCACCCCGAAGGACATTTTCCAAACCCACTGCTTTAACAAAGCCAAAAACAGTGTGAAGGACTGTTCTCATCCATTACATGCACTCTTCTCCCTTCTACCGTCTGGGAAACAGTATCAAAGCTTCCATTCTGATTCTGCACAGCTGTGTAACAGCTTCATACCACAGGCCATCAGAACCCTGAATGCACACAAACGCACACAAATGCATATAAATGTCTAGTTCCTGGCTGACCAGCACATTTCAACTACCTCAATTAATACTAAATTATTTTATGCTATTAACTACCTCACTTTATATTATCAGCCACCTCACTTTATGTTATTAACTACCTCACTTTTGTCATGGGTGGGTTCTGTCTGAACTGGGAAGGAGAGGAGGCACAGGCGCGGATTTCCATAATGTGGGGGTTTATTAACATATAACACAATACAAAACACTTACAAATGAAAACCAGGTTCGGGGGCCAGACGAGAGGATATGGAGATGAGTTGAGTACAGTAGGGGAGAGGAGAAGGACACAGACCGGGAAGGACAGGTGAGAGAACAATCACAACCCATAAAGAATGAGGTGGACTGCCGAAATGAGGTGGGCTGCTGAATTGAGGTGGACTGCCGAAATAAGGTGGACTGCCGAAATGAGGTGAACTACTGAGATGAGGTGGATAGTCGAAATGAGGTGGGTTGCCGAAATGAGTTGGACTACTGAGATGAGGTGGACTGTCGGAATGAGGTGGACTGCCGAAATGAGGTGGACTGCCGAAATGAGGTGAACTACAGAGATGAGGTGGATTGTCAAAATGAGGTGGGTTGCCGAAATGAGTTGTAGGGTCATTCCGTGGAATCGGTACATTTTGCGTCCCAGAGAAATAATCTGTCATAATATCACTATAATACCAGATACATGCATAATTTGAAAACATAACATTAGTATGTCTTCTATCATCAATACTTCCTAAAATTTAAGTAAATTAAATATCATTGTCCATGGTTAAATTTGCATTTATGTTGATAAGACTTTCACTATGAAAGTTATTTTTCAGCAGGTCTTCTTAATAGTAAATTGTTGGAAAAATGATCAAATTTTCACATTTGTATATTGTTCTAAAAGTAATTTCATTGTTAAGCAATGTTTTTAGCATGAACACATGTCATCTCTATACAAATGAAATCATTTTATCAGTGTCCCCTGATTTCAAGTCAACCCTTTTACTGACACACAAAAAACACCCTGTAAAAAATGTCACATTCCAGCAGTGACATAATTTACAGGAAATTACATATTTACAGAAAGAGGATTTCCAACATTTTAAAACAAGTAATTTTCTGTCTTTTATAATGTAGAATTTTGTTGTTTTATGGGATTGTTGGGGGTGGGGAGATCATACCACGTCATTCCTGTTACCATTCCTGTTTAAATGTATTAATTAAAATAATATTTTTTGTATCTTGATATTTACCATATCTATAAGTAATATCCATTCAAACTGTATGACATCTGCTCTTGTGACCTTGAACATTAGCTAACTAGAGGCAAATTAGCTTGAAATCGTCAACCCTGTTAAAGTCAGTCCTGTTACTTTTCTAAGATGTTATATCATAAAATATAATACAAAAAATAAAACAAAAAGCCTGAGATGGCACCATAATTTTTTGTTACTTTAAGAGGTCTTATTTCCAGATATATTAAAAAAATTGAGAAAAAAATGATTTTCTGTATAAGATTTTCAAAGCTGAAAATGTACTGATTTCGTAGAATGACCCTGGATTACTGAGATGAGGTGGACTGTCGGAATGAGGTGGATGGCCGAAATGAGGTGGGTTGCCAAAATAAGGTGGGTTGCCAAAATTAGGTGGGTTGTCAAAATGAAGTGAACTACCAAGATTAGGTGGAATCAAGGAGTGCGCTGAACCGAGAGAAACTGAACTGAGAGAGATAGAACTGAGAGAGGCGGGACTGACCGGAACTGCGCTGACCTGAACAGAACTTAAAGAAGCCAGACGGAGGGAAACCGTATTGGACTGATCTGGATTGGACTGGGTGGATGAGATGACCGCTGGGCGGCGGAGGGTGGCTGAATGGGCGGCTATGCTGAACGGGTCAGGTGAGAAAGCTTTAGGGTGAACTGGGGTTGTAGATTGGACTGGGTGATCTGAGCGTGGTTGGCATGGGCTGCAAGGAGGCGAACAGAAAAGCAGGTGATGGCTAAGTAGGATTAACCCCTCTAGTGTCACAGGTGGTGTGTGGTGGACCAGATCATCCTTCAGATAAGGAGCCAACCCAGCGTGGAACTCGGTTCAGAGAACCGCTTCACTCCACAAACCCTTGGCTGCCCCGGTGCAGAACTCCGGCCCGCACTCATCGACGGAGTGAGTTCCCTGACATATAAAAGCCAACCAGGGGAAGGAAGACTCACCAGAGGAGCAGAAGGAACTTGGATTCGCCAGTTCCTTTGCGTGCTGGAGGAGCTGGCCGGCGTGCTGGAGACGAGAGAGGAGCCGGGCGATGAGTTGGGGAAATCCGCTGTGCCTTGCAGGTTGGTGCATTCTGTCACGGGTGGGTTCTGTCCAAACTGGGAAGGAGAGGAGGCACAGGTGCAAATTTCCATAATGTGGGGGTTATATTAACATATAACACAATACAGAACACTTACAAATGAAAACCAGGCTCAGGGGCCAGACGAGAGGATAAGGAGATGAGTTGAATAGAGTAGGGAAGAGGAGAAGGACATAGACTAGGAAGGACAGGTGAGAGAACAATTACAACCCAAAAAGACATTAATGCCCCAAAACCACAGCTGGGGACAGAGCCCCTTAAATACACAGTCCCTGGGCTAATCAGCCCTCAAATAATAGTCCACAGCTGTGGATGGATTTACAGTCCCGCAGTGACCCCCAGCGGCCACAGCTGGAATCATGACAACTTTTTGCTATTCGTACTGCTTAAAATGTCTATACTTTGTTTTATGCTGTGCTACACCTGCACTCTACTGTAACCCTGTTTACTGCCAGTACCCTAACAACCAGTCACTGTTATAATTCTACACTTACTCATTGTGTTTTTTCTATTCTGCTAACTATGCAATAAGAATATGATTCCAGTGCAACATATGCTCATGTGCAATAAAGTATGTATCATGCAATATTTAAATTTTCTAGTAAACTAAGTTTCCCACTCACATTACTGTTACGCTGCTACATTGTATATTTATTGTTTTTTTTATTGTAGTGTTCTGTCATCATACCTATAGTGCAATACCCATCACCCCAGAAGGTATACGCTATGTCCACATTTGTGACCCCGCCTGTGAAAACCCAGTTAAAGTCACCAGATCTAATTATGAAATAAAGAGCATCAAAGTAGTCATAGCGAGAAAAATGTCAGCAATATGCCAAATGAGTTTATTGCAGTAAATGATAGCTTATGTACTGAGGTTTTAGGATGTAATGTTTGAAATGTAATTTCTAACATGATAAATGGCAAAATTCCTGAGTTTATTCACCTTACATGAATAAATCCATTTTCCACCGGAAAATACCGGAAGTTGCCTTGTAAACATTGCTTTTCTAACGTCTTTGAGATTACTTTATGTGCCAAAACAACTGGTGATTTTGGTGTTATTCCATTAAGGATCCACTTTTCTATCCTTATAAAGTGCATACAGACATAAAAATCAATGCGCATCCGCGACAATCACATCAGGAAAAGATTTCATCCACATTTTATGCTTGGTATCTCTCTCTCTCTCAAAAAAAAAGACTTCGACGCTAACTCTGAGGCAATTTTTTTCCATCCGCCATGGCGGCGCCCATGTGCAAGGAACAGAAGGTCGCCAAGTGTTTAAACAGATTGTGTGCCATCAGTTTAGGGGGGGTTGCATCAAATCACGACTTAATGGCTTTTAAACAGATTACTTCATAAAAGATGAAGATGATGAACATGGATGAATCTGATGAAGAAGGTACGCTTTGTCATGAACTACACTGAATGTAACTAGCAGATAGCCACCATGACAGTCTATGTCAGTGTATTGCATGGTGACTCAAATGAAAATAGATGGATTTTACTTACAGATTTGTGCCATGATGCATATTAAATCTATGATAAAACTCTTAGTTACTCTTCTTCCCTCACGGTCCCTGTCCTGGGAGTGGGTCACATCCTATTTGTTTGCCTCTGTTCTTACTGACTGAGCTGCTCTTTGCATGTAGCCTCCCCTGATCCTAGCTTCAAAAAAATCTGCATGCCTCAAGCCAAATCATGTAGATCCAGTCTGATCATCATCTGATAATATAGCTATTTACACATTTAAAAAATCAGATTAATTGCTGTATTGTTTAGAATTAAAAGTCTATTTCTGATTTTTCAGACGGTGCGCTGAACGATGATGTGGACACTCCAGTTTTGGTGATTGAGCCCCAAACTGCTGGTTTGGTTAATTTGAAAAGGGAACACCAACAAGACCACAACAACAACAACACATTTGCTTCTAATGCTGGAAGTCCAGACATCAAACTGAAAACAGTGTTTTCCTGCAACTGCAAGTATTTCAATGGGGAAAAGTGTACTTTATCTTTCAAGGAGGAGGAATTGCTATCACTTAGGATGAGGCATTTAGAATTGGACAATACTGCACTAGAAATGGTAGTTTTAGCTCAAATAAGAAGCCATTTACATTGTAAAGAAACAGTAAAAAAAAAAAAAAAAAGGCTTGCCAAAAGAATTAAACTTGAATGTCGAAAGTGTAGCCTTTTAGCCGCCAAAATGTATATACCCCAGTGACCATCACATAGCCATTTATAAGTGTAATATGTACGATTTTAAAAACTGATGTATTGTGTGCGATATACTTGTGATATACCTGTTTTACATGTCCGAATAGAACCAAT
Source organism: Hydrocynus forskahlii (assembly GCA_037974365.1). Classification (NCBI taxonomy): domain Eukaryota; kingdom Metazoa; phylum Chordata; class Actinopteri; order Characiformes; family Alestidae; genus Hydrocynus; species Hydrocynus forskahlii. The sequence continues at coordinate 7,971,142 of JBBPCX010000038.1, forward strand.
ACATTGTCAAATATTTCACATCTTAAAGATTTTAGATTGTAGATTGAGTTCTGACTGTGTTTATTTGTTTTATATTATCCAGAGTACAGTCCAACTGTTAAACAAATGCCCAAGAGGCTGATGAAATGTAGCCTTTCTACTGATTTTACTAATAAAATTACAGAAAGTGACATGATTTGTTTGAGAACTGTTTCGATTATCAGGTTTGTGGTACCACTCCCCCATTCATTTCAGTGTAATTGATATGCTTTTTTGCCATGCATAACATAATAAATAGACCTATTTTCCAAAAGTATCAGAATTTTTCCATAAATGTGTCATATATCACTTGAAATGGGAGAATGTAAGCTTTAATTTGGTATATGACACACAGTCAGGTAATTATGGTTCAAAGATGCATCAGTGTTGAAAATATGTGTGTTTTTACATTGAAATTTCTCAAAATTTCGGTCAGCATTAAAGATATCAAGGTGAAATTTTCAATTATTTTATGTATAAAACAGAGCTACCAAAAAATGACTTTAGCTGGGTTATCATAGGCAGGGTCATATATATATATATATATATATATATATATATCTCGGCTTTCACCGATAGCCTCATATTTACGGTTGTGTGCAGCGGAAGAATATGAAGTAACGCGGGGTATGAGTGGGGGAGTTTTCCTTTTTCTGTGGCTTAGTTGTGTTTTTATGGTTTTTTTTAATGAATTTACAGCTGTGTTAGAATCGGTAAGCTATGGTGTTTCGACTAACACCAAAATTCAGTCTAAGTCACTGTTGAAGGAACGGATCTGTGTCGTAACTCGATGACCCCCTGTACACTATACTGTACTTACTGTATAGACATATGCAACATACACATCAAACACTTAAACACCAAGCAAGGTGCAAGTTCAATGGCAGGAAAAAAAATCAAGTAATAGGGAAGGCAGTGCACAGGTAGGAAAACACCTCCCCCAGACGGTGGCCTAGGGTACTGCTACTGGAGAAGTCACACTGGGCGCAGTAAGCTACTATATCACTGGTTAGTTAAGTGCTAACTCTGTTATGTGGCCTTCCTGTTGTTTATGTTTAGTGTTGGACCTGCCCTGATGCTGTCTGGGGCTGACTTCAGCTTGACTCTGGCATCTTCATACAGACTGGACATCTTCTGGCATCTTCATACAGACTGGACATCTTTTTGGCCAAAAACACTGAATCTGTCTGTCCCTTTCTTATCATATTTTCTATCTCTAACTTTATAGTTAACACATAAATGCAAATTACTAAGCATTTACTGCATTAAACATCAACGTTAGTGGTATGTTGAGTTCAAGTCAGTTCCATCATACTTTTTGATTTGGGAGATCAGAGATTTCCTTTGTTCTGAGGTGTCTGGGATGCAGCAAAGTTTTGTTTACTGAAACATTATTTCACAAACATGTCTTTCAGAGCTTGTGCCTCTATGAAGTTAAACAAAAATGACCTAACTAGCAATTGTATGTGAGAACTAGCGAACATTAGCCACCTATCTACAGTCCAGCAACAGTGTAGTTAAAAACCTTTATCACTGTCTGTCGTAAGTGAACCCCAAAATCCTCAAGAAGACTGACGACCAGAGCCTTTTCAGTGTTATGCTGTTTAAATGAAAGAGAAGACCATGGACTTGACTTTAGCTAGCAGCCATGTGAATGTATTTCAGAGAACATTTTGTGAAAATAAACTATTTGAAAATGGACATTCTTATTGCTAATGAGAATCAATTATTAAATAGAAACTGTTATGTAACCTTTTCTTTGGTAGAAAGAACATATGTTTTTGACAAAAAGAAAATGTGATGAATTTAACATTCCTGACTTTCTTTAAAATAATAGTTCATTTTCATTCTGGCATATAAAATAAGATGACTGGTTGAGTGAAGGGCCCCCAAAATTAGAATTGTGGCAGAAGTCTTTGGGGGTTGTCTGATGGAGGGTCTGAGGACAACAGTGCTGCCATATTTATTATTGATTATTATTGATTTGACAATACCTGGCTTACTTTTTTCAGAACAGTGCCAGAACTATCCCAAAAACTACATTGCAGCAATCCTTAAACTCATTGTAATTATGTACATGTTTGTAAGTCTCATTGTAAGTCTGTACATGTTTTATTGCAGTAGGTTTTTCATTATATATTAATAATGGGATGTTGCTAATCTTTAATCCATAATAGAAATCTGAAAAAGAAGACACTCACCCAGAGGAAAGGCATTTTGTCAATGATATTTTTATTCATGGAATTTCTGCACCCTTCTGCACCCAGGAATGTCTGCTTGGGAAAAGAAATCTCTAGGCATGAAGAATGAAGAATTATCTCCTAATGAGCCTAAAGATAGGAGACTAAGTAAGTGAAAAAATAATTCAGTTGAACACAAAAGTGAGAAAAAAACAAACCTCTCCAATCGGGGTCATTTCAGACCATAATGAGATTAGTATTGCTAGCCCAAGTTTTTGACTCCCACCACCTCAAAGCTCACTATAAAACAGGCAGGTGACCTGACCACAACTGCGTCATTAGTCTTAGTCTTCAGCTTCTTTCTTTTGACTGCAGTGTGAACACAGCCCAGGTGTGATTGAACCTGTAGGTCGTCTTCACGTTGTATTGATACACTCACTGGCCACTTTATAGTCCTACTGGGGGTGCACCAATCTGGGAAGTAGAGCCCAAAGCTGACACCTCTGCTGTTAATATTTGCTGATGCTGATGTCAATGACAGTATGTAAACATTTTTTAAAAATTATAAATTGGGACTGGAATGGCATCAGGGAGAAATTACACATTTCTTTCTATAGGAACACAAATGTTGTAAAATGATTAATAATTACATCCTCAAATCTCGGTTTGATGTACCAATCAAATCCAATATTTTAATAATTAGTAATTGTCTGCCAGCACCAATGAGATTGTAATTTTATTGTGCATCTCCACCTTCCATGGACATTCACTGTCCATTTTATCAGCCCCACTTACTACAGTTCTATCATCCGTTTCCCCCTTTGTTAATCCCCCTCTACTCTGCTCATCAGTGTTCAGGCCCACCGCTGAGCAGGTATTATTTGGTCGGTGTGCACTCTTGGCAGTCCCAGCGACCCTGGCATGGTAGCAACAAAAACCACACGTTTAGGGCTTTGAGTCAACAAAAGTTTGAATTCTGATGTGTTTATTTTTAGCAACTATGTTTACTCCCTTTAGTGAATTAGACTTCAAGGAGGATGCTTCAATCAAGTTCTAGTACCTCAGTGGGGTAGGCCTAGCCCTGCTCTGGGCTGAATTTGTGTCTTTTCTGTCCACAAGGTGGAGACAGTAGGGTTGATAATGGCTGGACAAAGGAATAACCACATTTACTACATAAACTGAGAGCATCCGAGATTTTTTTTTACTGACTGCACCAGATTAGTATAATGAAAATAATGTCTCCTCAAGATTTTTATTTCATCTAAGTGTACCCCACAATTAAAACATTAGAACATAATTAAGACATAATTTACATTAAGTATATATTTGTAAACAATTACCATTAAACGTTTGATATGTACTGTGTTGAGGCTCTTTAATGTGAACATAGTCTATCTGAGTGTTGTGGAGAAAATGTAAATTTTACTCTTGACTCAAAAAAACCGAGCCGAAGGAATAATGTAATTTCAATAAAACATTATTTAGCAGTACCTGAAATGTATCAAGTACAAATGTACAAAGACAAAAAACTTAATATCTGGCAAATAAAAATAACATATAATTCCTTATGGCCTTGGAGGTGAAATTCACAGATTATTTTATGTCGTATTTCAGGGTCGATTCAGTTTCATCAGATTTATTTGCATACAACAGAAATATTCACAAAATACACAAAAACAAAAGACTTACTTGTATAATACTCAGCTTCAGAATAAATAAAAGTGCTTTACAGTTCAGGGTAGCAAGAGTGATACAGTGTTGCCATTTCAAAGACAGTGATTCCAAAAGTCAGTGTCTTTGTGGACATAAACATGAAGCACATTGCAAAGCATCTTTGTTTGCTACTGAATACATACCACACAACTGTAAAAATGTATTTGTTAACAACCATAAGTCTTCATCACCCAAGCACAGACTACAGGCAATGACGCTAATCATTTAACAACAAGTTTATTTGTGTCTGATGTACCAACTGACATTTATTTAATTTATTTATTTATAGCCAGTAAATAATAATAAAGGAATTATTTATCACCATACTAGCTGGCAATGTTGTGCTTCTCATTATATTTAACATGAATTCAGTAGTTTTGCGCAGCAAAGATCTCTTTTAATATTAACTAAAAGGGGGGGGGGGTAGGATACTTGCCTCTGGACCAAGAGGTTAGGGGTTCGAATCCTACCTTCAACATACCACCACTGGATTCCTGAGCAAGACCCTTAACCCCAACCTGCTCCAGGGAGACTGCCCCCTGTAGTTAGGGAATGGAAGTCGCTTAGCGTCTGCTAAATGCTGTAAATGTAAAACCACTAAGAAACAAAAAAAACAACCGTTTTTACACACCACAAGATTCAGCTTACTGCAGGTGAAGTATTTCTCACCCCCCAGATCCTGACCTGCAGGATCTGAATGCGGAAAAAAAAAAAAAAATTTAAGAATGCCCTTGTGATAAGAAAACAATTATACAAAAACACGTGGTATTTCTTTATAAAAGCCTCAAAAAGTAGTTTTCTTCAGAAGCCTATTCCTAGCTCTTCTCCTGGGGCTGTAACATGTGCTGCTTTGTGGATCCAGTGCTGCTACCGTCCCTTCCGAATTCAGATTTCTTCCGCATTCGCTCCAGAGCATAAAACCGCAACATGAGGAAAAATCCTATAATCAGAATCAGAATCAGAATCAGAAAACTTTTCAGATTCCGGAGGAAATTGCTTGTGTAATGACTGCAAAACACAGACACAGAGACAAGAACAATATAAAAATAAGTCTAAATAAAACCTAAATAAGGAATTGTAGAGAAAAACCTCAATATGGAAATACACCATGTTATATACAGAAATGCCGGATATAAATACTATGGATAAGTAACACAGTTGAGTGAAACCTACCGATACAAATGGTAGTTTGGAGTAAGTTATTGCACTGACTAGAAAATCCAGTAGTAATATTAAGTAATCAAAAGTAATACTGACACAAATAGTGATATTGCACATGAAGACTATTGGACATAAGATACTGCACATAATTAAATGATTCTGCACCCATTTAGAAAATATCACATTATGCTGCACATGGTAAAACAAATTCTCATGAGATATTGCACATAATGATAATGTTTAACACCCAATAAGAACACTGCACAATATTGCACATGATAGACTGTTGCACATATACGAATAGTACAGTATCTGTTAATTACTTTACTCCATAGTTTACAATTATATTCTTTGTTCATGTTATCCAAGGTTTAAATACAGTTATCAAAGACTTTAAAACATTGAACTAAGTTCAGCTTTGACAAGTTAAATGCCAGCCTTTCTAGAAAAAAAGTCTACTGTTTACACATGTAAACATGTGGCAGGAACATTTTCTTCTCGTACTGTTTAGATAAGAACAAGAACAACAGATTATTCCTGGTACATTGTTTCACTTCTACACAATGGCCTGACTTTTTTACCTTCAGATAATTTAACTTGCGCTATGTACCAGTCTTGCACACTCAAATGTATAAATGAATCAATGAATAAATTAATAACCAACCAACCAAGGAGGTTGACTGAGTGACTATGTGTCATAATGAAAGCAGGTTTATAAAATATAAAAATTTTTGACCATACCTTGCAGAGAGTTTACAATGCAGAAAAAAAACAAAATGGTTTCTGAGAGCTCTTCGAAGAAGATCAGCATCCATGTTGTGCCAAACAGACAGCTAAGGCCCCAGATACTAAGGAAGGCCACACGATTCCTCCTCCACTCATGGCGATTGTGAATCTTTCTAATCACCACAAAGAGCATGATGCAACCAGAGCTCACCACAGCCACTAAAAGGCCCACATTCATTATGAAGTGGGCGAGGAGGGCAGTCTGAGACTCGGTCATCCAGCACCTTAAAGAGGAGAGCACAGAACTAGTTAATTTAGAGGAGAAAGATGGATATCTGTAGTTACACACGAATATACTTTGTGATATTTGCCTTACATGCGATAGGGCTTTGAATTATCATCACTTGGCATGACCAGTCTTCTACCATAAACATTCCCCATGGATGCCAGAATAATAACAGGCAGAGCCGGCAAACCTAAAACAAGAAGATGCAAGTTTTGAGTCTTTTCATAGTTTCAGCGGGTAGGGTGGGTGGGGGAAGGGGGAATATATGTTTTAACTTACCAAATCCTAACAGGTACCAAATCCATGGCTTTGGCAATGGTCTGAATATGAAGCAGATCATCCAAAACGTATGAAGTACTTCCACAGCCATCCAGCAGAGGGTACCGAGCAGGGAATAGTGCAGCAGTGCTCCTACGACCTGACACATTCCATCTTGCTCCAAATTGGCAATAGTGCCGGTAAGGATGAAGAGAAGGCAGAGAAAAAAAAGAGCCACTACTAAGCCACGATGCACTAGACTGGACTGGTCTTTCACTTTTCTAAATTTTAGGAAGAAAGGTGGAAACAGATGGCAATCACCACGAGTTATAATACAGATTCTTATAATACACTGTAGTGTTTTGATTATCTTTTAACACTACACTGATAGCAAACTGAAGTAACAAATGACCTTTTCCTGCAGAGTGACACAAACAGAACAGCAGAGCTAACGATGGACACAGCACAGCCCACTGCTGTAATATAGGTGAGTGCCTGTAGATGGTGCAACTTTCTTGTAGGGTTTATTTGCTGTGAAAAAACAGAACATTAATATCAGGCAAAGCACTACCGAGCATGCAAATCATGAGTATTTTCCTGTTCTTTAGAAAAAAAACCCAAACAAATTGAAAAAAGTAATTAATGGTGTATTAGAAAATCTCTATTTCTTAAATTTCAATTAACTCACTCACCACAAGAATAGCAAAGTATGTAAGGTGGTTACAGCAACATTCTGTTTCCACCGAGCTGATGTGAACTGTTTCACAACCTTCCTCCCTCCACTTTATCTTATTATCTACAGAGAAAAAGAAAAAAACTGAATGAAACATTTCCCACGGGTTATCAGAGACAGACATCTTACAGTATGTTTCTAGAAATACAACACAATGATGTTTTTTTTTTTGAAAACCCACCTTTTTTCATATCCCATGAAACACATTTTGTAGTTTGATTTGCCTGACAAAAAAATAGACACATAGACTGTCAAGTGTCTTCAATATAAGCAGATGAAGTATTATGAAGTATAAAAAGTCAAAGTTTGCCAGTAAGCAGAAAACAGATTAAAAACAAGTATGTTTGTCTTTCACTTGTCACTTCTAAAACCAAGCATTTTGATGTGGCTTTCACTCTAGCTTTAGGAGAAGACATGTAGCATCCTGTTCAAAAACGGATATCCACGCAAGACGCATGCTCACTGTAACCACATTAGTCTTTATACTTCAAAGTACAAAACGGGTTTTTATTGTAACACCCATGACAAGTGAGTCACACATATGCTTACCAGAATGTCAGAGTGAAGGAACTTGATTCTGACAGGCTCTGGGAGGTTTGTGATAATCTCATTTTCCACAGAGATCCCAACAACACTGTCCTGCACCACAGCAGAACCCTGGACCTTCATGGAAATATTAGAAATAAACCAGTGCTGTCCCGTCTAAATGATCTATATATTACTGTAAGAAAACATGTGTGCACCTGGAAAAATGTGCTGTTCTTGTAGTAGGTACAGACTACTTTGGCTTTTTTTGTTTTTGCACGTTTTAGGCAGGGAGGCAGGTACACCTGAGGAACCATGTTTGCTCGTACACCATCTGGAGCCTGGAACAAGATAATAAAATGATTTTCATATATGTTTCTAGATTTTTATCTTGTAATTCAAACATATCCAGTTAATGTATAAACAAAAGATTTAGGTTATTCTCCATTCAAAGCACAGAAAAAAATAACATGTTAATGAGAATGTGATACATTCTAAAAGGCATAATTGATGTGTGCATGTGTGCTCCTACAGGCAGAGTGACGTTGTATCCAGCAAAATCTTCATTCATCTCCATCACAACACTATTAGCACATGGTAGATCCACATTGCCAACAGTTTTTGACCTCATCACAGCATCCTCTATCCTATTGACACACATTAATAAGAAGTTCAGTTTGTGGTCTTGATTTAGGACATTTAAGGCTATCAATTTTATCTGTTGGTAATGTTGCGGTAATGAAATCATCTGCTCACAGGAAGGAGCCATTTCAACCACTAATAAGAATGTACCTAACTTGTTCCCGACAATAAAACACTTGTATGCTGCATGCATGCATGTGAATGGGTGGGTTTTTCTTCTGTTGTTCTTTATTTTGGAAAAGAGATTGCACAGAATACACAAGGCACAATAATAAACATATTACCCATCGTTTGAGAGCTGTTTTATTCACCTGTAAGAACTCACCAACTTGAAATTGTGAAACAAGCTTTCCAATTTGTATAGCCTAATCTGTACTAAACGGAGAAATGAAATGTGGCTGCCTTACATGTTTGCTCCTTTGGATTCTTGGGTTGCCTTCTCACAGAACTCTTCCTCTGCAATGGGAATGATACGTAGGTAACTGATTTGGTGATTTTACTTGTAAACTACCACCGCAATCATATTACTAAAAATATGAAACGGTTAAAAACCCTGGCTTATAATTTAGCTATTGCTATAAATTATTTCCTATTGCTATAAATGAAGTACTATTAACCTAAAATGTCAGTCATTTTATTATTACTTAGCTTAGACATAAAGATCTATAATGTCACTGTTATAAAAACTTTATACTATTTTTCATTTCATTTTACAGTATTTGTAAACATCAGGTCATATTTTTTATTTTTTTTTTGTCTTCTAAAGTTACTATTTCAGAGATGTACTGTATTGCTACAACTGTAGTGACATGATTTATGCATTTTATTGAAAAACCTTAGAGACTTACTGCAGTTAATTTGGCCTCCTCCAAATTCATACTCTGCCATGACATCACTGCTGAGGGCGTCGTCATGGACGGTGCCATCCGCAATGCCGTAGATCTCAGATTTTTTCTGCGCCCCAGCAGACAAGTGTGCACAGCATGTGGTCTGCACGCCCTGGGAGTCGCAGAGTATAATCATCTCTTCATTCACCCTCATGATCAGCAAGTCCAGTAATGGCTCCCATGACAAACAGAAATGAATTGGCCCCGAGGATGAACCCAGGGTTCTAACCCCAGATTTGGCACACTGAGCTGAGATCCTGCCCCGGACAGATAGCATGCTGTCATTGGCCGAAATGGTGATTTTCTCACAGCCAGGCTCTAAATCAAACTTCAAGCTTTGCGAACCACTGCTGCGGATCCACTTTCCGCACATCTTGAAAACGTCATCACCCCCTGTTGCCACTACATAAACAAAGAGACAATAAAAAATAAAAAAAGGCAAAGGAACAAATGGCTATTTGTTGATTGGAGTATTTGTCATTTGAGCTAAATCGGAGACTAGCTGGGTGTTAAAATTACTATAGCAATTACAGTCTTAGCAGCAAGACATACCAAATATTTATACTCTGCAAATACTCACCTTGCTTCCAAAAGAACATAAGTAAGACCAGCGTAAGGCTTCTTCCAATGCTTCTAATACTTGGATCCATCAAAATACCAGGGTAACTCCTACAGGGCAACCAAGAACCCATAATAATCAAATGGCTTGCTAAGAGAACATTCATTATATTTACTATAACAGGCTATGTTCATGCAAAACTCATCCTAATTATCTACAGAAGAGTCTACAGTAACCACAAAATGCTTTACAAATGCTGTTGTTCAGCCTTAAAATAAATTCTGTGAGCCTAAATGCCAGACCTATGACTGCTAATTATGAGAAGGTTTATTCTTTTCCAGCAGACATAAAATGATAAGAACTGCCTCTGTTCACAGTCAAGAGATACGATGTGGTCTGTGCTCGTTGCCACGCACAGATAAGCCTTTTAAGTATTTTACCTTAATCTTTCACAACAAGAGATGACTAGCTTGTTTCTGCAACTACTTTGTAGCTTCTTATTGCTGTGTTCAGCAATATTGCAGCCTGTAATGGTCCATGAATAATACATTTGTGACACACTACAATATACATTTGCTCCTCTTCCTGAAGAATCAAGTAGACTCAAGACTTAATCAATCGTAGGAAACTGGTCAAAAGTGACGGGAAATTGTTCTCTGTGACACTCACTTATACTGAATTATGCATACTTCAGACAGTTCTGAATGAATGTTTAAAAGTATGTTGTCAGAACCTTGGCAAATCTGTGTCAAAATAAAAAGAGAAAGAACTCTGAAGTATGACGACACCTCAGCTGTTTGTAAATGATCACATTCAGATGGGTCCAAGTCTACTACGCATACTTTATATATCTTCATTCATTAAAGTTTCTAAGTAAAATATCTATTATAATTTTTTGGCAACAGCTAACATGCCATTACTGAGGAAAAATACCAACCTTATCCTTTAATTCCAAACCCATTCTCCATACTTTGTGTATTAGAACAGAAAACATCATGGTCATGTTTATAATTATAAAGTGATTGGTTTTACTGAGGCTTTCAGCCTGTTTTACCTCCCGCCACTGACCTATGTTGTGCTTGTACAGGTTCTTTCATGCCAGTGTCAAACAAATACAGCAGCCCTGTTGCACTCTGGACAAGCAAGGATTGTTCAGACCACTCAGCTATACATGGCAGCCATGCATATGAACTGCGATGTTATCTTGGTCTGCATTCAAGAAATTAAACGGTACAGAGATGTTCACACACTGTAAGCTTTTCCTTATTTGCTGACTTTGTACTGACTTGCATAATCATGCATAAACTTGCAGCGACAGGCACAGTGCAGAACAGCTGCAAACTGTGGGAGAAAGTGAATCATGTGCGTCATATTCTTACCAGGTTTTTACATTTGGGTTTGTCTGTGTGTGTGTGTGTGTGTGTGTGTGTGAGAGAGAGAGAGGAAGAGAGAGAGAGAGTGAGCGAGCAAGAGAGAGAACGAAACAGAATGTGTATAAAACCTACTGGTGGTGAGAAGAAAAAAAATGGCCACTATACAAAGTTTAAAAGTACTTTCAAACTTTCAAAAATTGTGTCCTGAAACAATGATCTGTATTTAGTGCTGGAACACCCAACCTGTGTGCCAGGGACCTGAAATAACTGCTTTTAAAGAAGCCCACAACAGCTCTGTGTAAATAATGATCAACACTTGTCCAGTTAATTCTATAAATAAGAGTTTCTATAAAATGCCTGAACACAACCCACTCTTATCTACTGAACACAGAGTCCCCAGTTCCTCTGTGCTGTTTGAGAAGGGAGGGCCGGAACCTCTCTCTCTCTCTCCCTCCCTCTCCCTCGCTCTCACTCTCCCTTCCATTGTTTGGGCTAATGTGGGCCTCACTAAAAGAATGTCCCTTTTCATGTCTTCAGCTGCCATGGAGACTGACTGTGTGAGGGTGTGTATTTACTATGTTTGTAAGTCCGTGCCTTTACTGAACTTTGAACTGAAAAAGATTTTTTTTTTCATTCTTGAAACGACAAAACAGTGATGGTATAGTCTCTGGCAGAGATGATAAAAGGAAGATGCGCAATTTGCACTGTAAGCTTCACACCTCTCCCTCATTGTTTCCTCTCAAGGGCGTAATAAATTTAGCACCTACTTTCTCTTTTTGGAACATCATTACCTTTCAGTGACCCCTTTCAAACTTTTTAACTTCTGCAGTTTCCCCATGATGATTCAACACATTTACGGCAGACTGTCGAGCATAAGGCTCTGTACATTGATAATAACAAGCCATGTGTTTGTCAGAGGGGCTAGGGCTAAAAGTTCAGCACAAAGCTGTTGGCCGGCAAGAACGTGTCGCAGAATGAGGCATGACTATTGTGCCCTTGCCTTGTGATGTCATAGTCAGACAGAAAAGGACTATTTAGTCCCAATATTAGGAACAGGGGGCAGAGAGAACTTTAGTGGCTGTGCAATTCTGTGCAGTCACTAAACAGCATCACAGTGGTACAGGCACACACATCTGGAGACAAGCAGTCGAACCAGAGCAGCTCAGACAGAAAAATAGATTTTCTATAATTTTCTAACCTCTCTCAATATCAAACTGTTTTGGTTACTATGCCTTTAACACTCATATATGTAAATGACCTCTGTTCTGATTGGTTTTGTGCCTCATTCAGAAATCAGACAAAGCCAAATCCACCTTTTATAACTTCAGTTTGAAAGGGACCGCAATGATGTAGGCTGAATACACCAGTTTTTGTGATGCCACAAAAACAATTCAAGTTGAACTGGTTATTTAAGCATTTTAATTTAAGTCTGATTTTTTTTACAATTTTTACACACTTTTTTGTTTAAAAAAAGCAAGGGATTGTTGATGAAATTTCAATGCTATGGACTATCTACGTATTGACAAACTTTCATGTACATGCTTTTAAGCAATATCTGTGCTGGCCTGTCCCTAATACATTGAAAACTGAATGGTTCAGTAAGCATGTGCTCCGTGAACCATATAGCCATCAGTAACTGGTGCACTACCGATCGTGAGTTAGCCTATATTCATATAAGCGACATTAGGGTGCTGGAGCGTGTGTAGGGGAAGCAATGCCCCCCCTCCCCCCCTGAAGCCGGCACTGGAGTGGGCTGAGGAAAGTCTTAGGGGATTTTTGCACTACCAGTACATCTCATTTTGCACAACACGAAAAAAAATCTAGCTTTGATCATTATCAGTGTTGCTAGAGATTGCCACATCGAAAAAGGCTGCCCACTTAATCAAACATACAACAATAAAATACATTTGTTACGATGCCGGCACACCTGTCCTTGTGAAATAAATACATAGTGATATCGAGATAGAGCGGACTGTATAAACAGAAACTCGTAACATACAGGAACTCACATATACGCATATGTATGCACGTTGTCAAAGATAATGGATGCTTATACTGGGGTCATAATTGCTTTCAAATAACGATTTACTTACATGCGTGCTGAAAGGTTAACTGTGCTGAATAAATAAATAAATACATACATTCATACATACATACATACATACAAACATAAATAAATAAATATATAGGTAAACAAATAAACAAACAAAACAAAAAAGAATAAATAAACACACATTATAAACATATATACATTTATAAATAGTCATTTTTTAAATTACAAAAAAAACAGGTGTCGTGAATGTAAAGTCACGAATACCATCTACTGCCGTGATGCAAGAGATAAACTGATCCGAATCCTTAAAAAAAAAAGCCCTTTAAAGAATATGGCTCCATAAAGCTCTACTAGCCACACATGACAAAACCAGCCCATAAAACCTCTCAGTAACTAATGTTTATGCAGCCCACCTAAGGTCCAGGAAATTCGTAGAAAGACTCGAGGCTCCGTAAGAACAGATACGTCCAGGTGAGTCGTGTTTTTTTACTCTTTAATGAAGAAAGTCATAGGGTTGTGCCCTGAGGAAAGAGAAGCCACACACGCCACTCAAGTCCAACGGTTAAGACGCACACACGAACTCTTCACAACCAACACTACCAACACAACCAAAGTCTCACGCGATTAAGCAACTTACCTTTTTACGGACGTTAAAAGTGCTCGACCTGATATTGTCACGCTATTTTCTCATTGTTCCTCAAAACGACAAAAAAATCCGGCTGTCTGGACGGTGCCGTGGCTGTGAGAGGGGTGAGCTGTCAACATTAGGTATGCGCGCGCAGCTGACCGCCTCGGGCCGGGAGCGTTTGTGGCGAGAGGGGGAGGGGCTGCTGTGGCCCCACATGCTGTAACCAAATGAGCTAAACGAGTTGCTTGAGGTGTAAGTCAGATGTAAAATAGTCACATAAAAGAAAGATGTCTCAGTATATAACAGAGCTGTAAGCCAGGAAGTAGGGATGAACAAACAATCTAATTTTCTTTTTCAGTGCGATTCAGAAAACAATTTCAAGGCTCAGATCACGGTAGTTACTTTAAAAAGCCTCCTCTGCATTACAACGGGAGATTCTTCCAGTCCTAATCAGTAACCAGCAAATGCAGGATAGTGGAATAATATTTAAACAATGTAAAAAATAGACATATAGGGACATTTTGGCTGGTGCCCAAATTTTTCAGACAGGCCTGTGTTCCAGACACAAAGCTAAGGGCTCTATCTGATATTAAGGTAATGTTGGAATACAAGACTTGTCAATAATGAGTTGTAAACCACCAAAGGATGTTGAGGTTGAGTGTATGTGTGTTTGTATTACTGACAGCACTTGGCTCGCTGTGCTCCTCAGCTGCTCTAGTGAGACTGTCGTTAAAGGCTGACAGACTGAAAGCTGACAAAGCCTCGCTTGTGTCTTTCACACATACAGGCCGGTTAGACGGTGGAAAGAACCATATCTCTTAAACTGTGTGATTATTAGTTTGGTAAGGCTCTATTTGATACCACTGAACGGTACAGTAACCCCCATTATACGCGTCCGTTGGGGTTTCAGTCTCTCGCTGATTTTTCTGAGAACCAAACTAAAAATTGTTCGCTGAAACCCCTGTACAAGCGCGGAAACTGCAGATATGCTTTTTTTTGCTTTTGTGATGTCCGGGCCTCGTCTGCCACCATAGCAAGACAATCAGATGGAACATAATGAGCCCAGACATAAACAACCCAGCACAAGGAAGAGGGGGCACGGCAGACCAGGCCCGGACATCACAGCTTTTTTTCATGGCACTATAGAATTTTTCATGCATTTTAGTGCTAAATTATATAAATATAAATAATTTACGAATTTTTTTTACATAAATATTAACGTAAATACAGCTACATTTATGTGTAGACGTAGCTGTATTTACATAAATATTAATGTAAATACAGCTACATTTACAAATTTAAAAATAGCTAGACATTTTTTGGTACTGTCCAGAGAACATAAAGAAAGCACGTCTCGGGATGGTGAAATGCCGCTGTACTCAGAGGCCAGAGGTTTGAAAGTAGCCAATCCGAACACTGTTTATTTCTCCTTGGTGCTGATTTTCCAGAATTTCCCCATGGAGCATCTGGAGTGTTCTCATGTTTTTCGTTTTGTTCTTCCTAAAGCCCAGTATTTTTATTACTGTAAATGAAATTTATTTACTACAGTATGTACCCTGTTTATACCAAAGAAAAAAATGCGTGCATGAATTACAGTACAGTCCATATAGGGATAATATCTGTATTTACATTCTGCGGGAATTAAGTGTACACTGTACAGTATGAATACGGGTTTACCTTTATATTTTCTTTAAGTGTAATGTATTAAGCTGAGTTTAAAATGAAACGAAAGTGTTTTGGGAGCATATCTGGGGGCATATGTAGGGTTTACACTATAAAAACAGGCATTTTTATACCACATCACAACATCGCGTTTTTTCACTATATGCCGGTGCTCTTGGAACGTAACCCCCGCGATAAGCGAAGGTTTACTGTATTTCATATCAATATTCACTAAAACTGGTATAGTGACTTTGGATGACACAACTTGGGCTGATGATAAGCAGAGACTTGAAATACTGTACATATCCATTTATTTTATAGCATAGGTAAATGTACATAGTGATAACATAGGTTTTGTAGTTATACATAGCATAGTAGCTGTCTGTGTGATGAAACTGGAGAAAAAAGATTCACACAGCTCTCCCAAGGGATAAAAAATTATAGAGGGTAACACCATAAAACATTTAATTAGGCATAACCTTTTACATTTTGTTGACAGTTCTGTGACAACTGCTGATGAGGTGTTGATTCAAATCAGTATATTATTTTCCTAGGAATGAAAGACTTATTGTTACTATAACCATTTGACCATGCACAGTTGTGGCAATCTATACTTTATTCATGTGGACATCTAAAAAAATCAGTGCATTACTATTTACATCTCTAAGATGTATATGTTTTTTCCATTTTGTTTTCATAATCTGGAACTTCCGTCTGCCTTTTACACTGTAAGGAAGTGTAACAGTGACAGTGACAAAAATTTGTGGTGAACAGGCCAGTAGAAATGATCCAAAAAACTTTTACAATGAGATCTTATTACATTAACCAGTGTTAAAGGTTCGGAATATCTTTCCTTATCTTGCAAAGTTACTTTTTTGGAGCTATAAGAATGTACAGCAATAAACCACTTATGAAGTGTTTATGTCCCCATTAACACACAGCAGTCTCCCCCCTTTCTCCTGCCACTAACCCTGGCCTACACACACACACACACACACACACACACACACAAAGCTTGAGAAGGACAAATGCTTTGGTTTAACAGAAGAGAGGCTGAAGGAACTAGAGGCCCCTTCATGAGGCTCTTTCTTGCATTAAGCAGTGTTTTTTATAGCAGTTTTAGGCCACTGAGCCACCATCTTAATGGTGTCAACTGTTTTACAGCACTCTTTTGTTTTTTGTTGAAACCAAGAACCTCGTAAATGTGACCTGTATTCTTAGATGCACACTTTCAGAATTGCAATCCATGCATTATAGCAATACTGCCAAAACTATTCCTTGGCACAGCATCTTAATATTTCTCATTATGAGAGTGAAAAATGTTCTAACCTCATTTCAAAACATTTTTTACTTAAATAAAGTGAAATTCTTTCACTGATAATTTTAGTGACTTAATGCATTTGTGCGGTTGGACATTTTCATATCATAAAATTATTCGTAAAACATCATACAACAATCTCATACCTGCTGAGACATTACATTTTGCAGTGTACTTTTATTAGTACTTTCAATCTAGTTATATCAAATGTTAGTGGGCACAGATGGTGAATGGTAACGTGTTTGCCAGGGGGTAAAGCTGACAGGTCATCTTTGTTGTTCTCAGCCCTCGGCCTCTCACAGTGCCAGCCTTTGTTGCTCCCCGGCGGGGAAACTCCAGATGGTTGTTTACATAGAGCGGTTAAGACTACGAGTATGAAGTAATCCTACCCACCCATAACTAAATACAGACTTTAGGCAAAAAGGCAAAATGTTTTGTACATGAGGATGTACTTGCTAACCATCTGTAAAATATGTACACAGATATGCTGATATGGCAAAGTAAGTTGCTTAGTTGTATTATTTTCTGCCGTTTTCTGTGTAAATACAGGTTCAAAGTCCAGTCAACTGGGCTTCTAGACACCAATCAAACCAATACCTTGCTCATGGCATTTGCAGTGTCTGTGTGTGTTTTTGTTCCTGTTCAGTTTTTTTGTGGGTTTGTTCTACATTTCAGTTCTTAGTGATTCAGTTTCTCCATATATTCTTAAAGGGATATTCAACAGTTTAGCAGGGTTTTTAAAAAAAAAAAGTGAAATATGTGTATTTGTCAGTTTTTGATGTATGCTGTTATGCATGATTGTTATCTCACTATACAAGCAGCGTTTTCAAATTGAGTCTAAGTACTCATCTAATCTGAATTAAGAATTTGCCTTTTTACCCCTCTCTGTCTCTCTTTCTCATTTAAACCACTCATTCCTTCCACAGCAGCAATGTCAGGCTAGTGTCACATTGTGTCGTGCTCGGGGAGTGAGGCGAGGTGCTCGGGGAGTGTGTTTTTTATTACACAAACACAGACTCTACACATACAAAACAAAGAGGCATGAGGGTCTAAAACCAAAAGCATTCTAAAACAGAAGACCTGCTCTTTTCGCCTGCTTTCTGCATGCAGCCGAGGGATCCTGCCACAGCATCCGCGCTGGGGCCGAATAAGCACCAGGAGGGAACGTCCCTCGAAGCTGGCCTCAGATCCGGAATGCTCTGTGTGAGCCGGGAAGCGGGTTTGGGGGGCCAGGCTTGGATCCGGTGAGATCGAGCCATTAAACGTGGGTGAGAGCTTTAGAGCCAGCTTAGGGACCAGCGTTGGAACCGAAAGAGCACTGGGGGGGAACACCCCTAAACGCCGGCCTGAGAGCCCAAGTGCTCAAAGTGGGCTCTCGTTCCCTTCTGGAGGACCTTCACTCCGTGCAAACTCTCTAGCTCACTGTCTCCACACTGGCTGGGGGCTAGCTCATGCTCTCTCCTGGACACCCGTGTGGGGGCTGCCTCTTCTTGGAGAATCCAAGCCTGGGAGCCTGTGCGGGAACCTGCTGCGCCTCTGGGGGGGGCTGGTCAATCGGTCACATCCTGCCGTGATCAGGGAGTGAGGCGAGGCGCAACTGCAAGTTCCCATTTGTGGGTTTTATTACACAAACACAGACTCTACACATACAAAACAAAGAGACACGAGGGCCTAAAACCAAAAGCATTTTAAAACAGAAGACACACAAGGACCGGGTAGCGTGAGGGCATATGTGAGGGTTGACCAGCAACTAATACAAAAACTCTTCGAACTTAAAACCTACAAGACTCGGACGGAAACCAATCATTAAACCCAATCACTTCAGCTAAACACAGGAGAAATGTGACTACATACAGAACACAGTTCATGATAAAGGTCTATAACAAAACAAAAAAGAGCGGCCTCTACTGGCCGCTGGCCGAGACATTACAGCTAGGGACAGTGCATCATTTTAAGAAGCAGCAAAAGACTTATTTTTTTCTTTATGTAGTTATTATTATTATTAATGTTATTATTTGTATTATTACTATTATTATTATTATTATTATTATTATTTACCCCTATCCTTCCACCATCACTTCCCCTTTATCCACTCCACTTTCTGTTCTGTGTGCTCTCTAACAGCTCTATCACATGCTGAATTACTCACATGCCTCTTACTGCTCACGACATTGCGGTGTCTGAGGTGGTTCTTCAGACTTCCTCCCTCTCAGCTGATTCATGGCTCTGGGAGTAGCACTGGTCTGAGCACAGATGGACCCACCCCTTTCCTACATTATTAACACAAAATCAAGAAGAGCTTGACACCCCTTCAGATACAGCGGCCTGGTTATTACAGCAGGGAATCAGTCACGGTCCTTAGTCACTATGATTACTTGGTGGCGGTCTGCTGACGATTTGCTGAAAGCTCCTCCCCAGGGAGCTGGCAGTGGTGATTACTGACTGTCCATTCCAGTAAAGAGCTGTATTACTGACTGTTCATTCCAGTGAAGCCGTATTCTGGCTGATTAATAGCCGAATCTAAATGGTTACTAACGTAGGCTAGGGTGATGCGACTTCCAGAAGATACCAGAGGGCTATGAACTTACAAAGTATTTTACAAATATTAGCTATTTATTAAAGAGTTGTGTGACATACCCTATCACAGTCAACATGAGTCACTCTTCAACATGAGTCTTGGTAATAGTGTGAAAGTGCCTCAGAGGCATTTATGATTATGTAACCAAAATAAGTGTCTAGTGTATTGGGTTTCAGATGTTCATCTGTGCAACAATTCAAGAGATTGGAGCCAAACAGGAAGGGCGTAAGCAGAGTGAGAAGAATATAACAGGGGCTAGTAAATGCTCAGTGTTTGAAGTTATCTTCCTTACTTTTGTGCTGAAGCTATGAAGTAAAAGAATTACTCTAATTTTCCTCAATTTTCCACTTTCCCAAGATGTAGTCAGTAAAACATGCTTTGTGTCCAAATGTTTCTTCAGTTTAGTTCTGATGCTACAAGGCTAATGTACCTAATTAACACTAGAATTCAATTGCCACTCCAATAGTTTGTGTAAAAATACATTACCAAAGTTTCTATTTTTAAGGCATAGACTTGTCATGCTGGTTAGGGTCACAGTATGACCTATTGTGAGCCATAAAATTGAACAAAACTTTACCAAAATCTCGGCTGAGAAAGACAGGCTGATGGCCATGCACTGGACGGCCGTTCTGGACTTTTTGGCAGGACATAGTATAATCAGTCCAAAAAACATTTTACGTAATATTTCTCCTGTTACCCAAGGACAGAATGCTGAGATGTGATCCGTGGCACTTGCTCATGCCATTTAAAGGATATGAAATAAACAGAGTAAGCTGGTGTGGAGTGCCACCTGCTGGTAAAGGGTGAACTGTGTTCCATTTTTCCAAACTGGCAAGGGTGAGCAATTGAATTTTCTCGAGATCTACTGCACTGAACCCTAATGTAACCCAAGTGGCCCTGACATACACAAGCCCTTGATTAACTGGATCTGCTGTGTTAGATTAGGGGCAGTACTAAGTTCATCCTGATGCTGTATGCCTATTTCTATATGGCACATCATCTGTGTTCAAGTGTTTCTGCACAAGCACAAGCATGTGCATATACTAGTATGCTTGTGCAAAGCAGTCACTGTCAGACAGGTTTGCCACAAAAAAAACATTTTTATTCTAGGTGAGAACAAACTGCTACTAACAAGGGTTTAATGACTTTTACATTAGCACTCCACAATAAGCAGAACACACTACGCTGTATAGCATGCTTTTACCACATAACCTCTGAAGACCTGTCACAGTTATACTTAATGGGGACATATTATGCAAAGCTCACTTAAAAAAAAAAACAAGTTATAATAGGTATATGGGTTATACAAAACATGTTCATGAAGTTCTTTGCACAAAATCACTCTCACATAAAGAGATATCACCAGCTTTATTCTTCACCGTTTCAGGCCCTTTCAAAACGAGCCGTTTCAGGGCTCTGTCCTTTTTATGCAAATGAGCTGTTGCTGGCCACGCCCCACCCATCCCATGCTTACGAACTGAAACGAACAAGCTAGGTCATAGTTAACTGCGATAGAAATACATAAGTCATTATTTGAAAGTACTTACATCTTGCTCATCTGCTGAATTGTCACGGACAGTAGGTTCAGATCCCCCTCAACGCTGAAGTTAGCTCCTTATTCACAGCACCTTGTTCGAATTTTCCTTTCCACCTTAAATACTTAAGGTGGAACTTTTTAAGGTGGAACGAAACCGATTGTTGCTGGGAAATGGCCATCGAAAATTAAATTGAGCCACGCAATTCTTTAGTTTTCTTTGTCTGGGAGAAAGTGTAGGGATTTGCGTTGTTCTTTGCAGCAACAACACAACACTTCATGAGTGACTTGTGTTTGCCTGTAGCCATAGCGGTCGGCGTCTTATTCGTGCTCATAAAACTAGCAGACAAAATCGCGGATCTTCAACTAATCTAGTGGGTGGGGTCTCGACAGATGAGGGGCGTGAAGAATAAAGCTGGTGATATCTCTTTATGTGAGAGTGATTTTGAGCAAAGAACTTCATAAACATGTTTGGTATTGCCCAGGGGTGGGCAAAATTTTTGGCTCAGGGGCCACATTGACTTTTAAAATTTGACAGACGGGCCGGGCCAGCACCATGCATACATATCAAACA
>JBBPCX010000038.1:7997900-8010737 GCA_037974365.1 Hydrocynus forskahlii
GGGGGTTCTGGTTCTGGCTGTTTTGATTTGGATTCTTGCATTAGGAACACTAGGTGGAGCCAGAGGACCCTGAATTTTCACACACACACACACACACACACACACACATACTCACGCACACACACATGTATACACACATGCTCACACACACACACACATCCACACACAGTATTACACAAAATATGTGTGTGTGTTTGTGTGTTTCAGATCTATCGGCGCTGCTGGTTGGTGTTTAAGAAGTCCTCTAGTAAAGGGCCTCGCCGTCTGGAGAAGTACCCTGATGAGAAGTCGGCCTACATCAGAGTCTGCCCGAAGGTACACAGAGCTCACAGCCACCGTTTCAGAACGTCTGGAACTATAAAATCATAAACATACTTATCAGTTCATTATAGGGTTCAATAAATTCCATCCCAAAATTCTTAATTTAATAAAAAAAATAATTTAGTCTTTCAAAGGGAATTTCAGTCTGACATTACCGTATGTAAAAACTCCCGAGACGGCTGGCTGATTTTCTTCTGAAACTTATTACAAAAACGAGACGACTTGTTATATTCAGTTATAATTTTACATTTCTATTGTTTTGTGTTGTAGACTGTGCCTTGTGTTTATGGGTTTTAGACGGTCATGGTATTTATGTAACTCATTCAGTGAAAACAATGTCGATATTAAAAACACAAGGTCAAAAGGAAAGCATCACAAAGGCTCACATTCATGTGTCTAAGGGCAGCACTGCAGGTTAATGGATAAGGGTCTGGAGACGTACCTGCAAGAGATTTTTTTAGGAAATGATCTCAAAACCTCTGTGACAGCTACAAGGTTATTGGTCAAGTAGGTGTTCAAAGGATCTCTTCATAATTTGTATTAAGCCTAGATCTAATATGACTCAAATGCCATTCATCCACTTATAGTCAAGCAGGGGTGCTGAGAGAGCAAAGCTACAGTATATGATCCTAGAAATGAAATACAGATACACGTATTATGGATGGGAACAGTTTTATTTAGTGCCCGCAGTGTGATTTTTTTCTATGTGTTTAAATTATTTAGGTGACATCCACAAAATATTTATCTAAATTCTTAATTAAATGCCTAAACAGCTCCCATTTACTTTCTTCTTGATCACTATGCCAATGTCCATCAGTTTCTTTTTCTCCCTCTCCTTTCTGGGTCTGGTGCAAAAGTGTAGTTTCAGTCAACTGTCCCACCTGATCTTTGGTCGTAGAACTTACCTACAAGAAAATCACCTTGAGGATGGACTGGACGAGCTGTGCGACCTCGGCCTGCTGCAGAGACCTCGGCCTGCTGCATCGCCTCCCGAACGCTGTGCTGATCTCTAGTTCCTGCTGGAGTTTCAGGCTTTTAGATGTGTTTTTATTCACCACCGTGCCTGTAGTTACCCAGTGCTAATGCTAAGGCGCAGACTGAACTGAAGCTGTGTGTTTCCTAACGGCACATATTTAATGATATGCAACAGTTTGTAAAATGTTGATGTTTTGAGTTATTTTTATTGCATTTTTATGATGTCTAGCCAAAATGCTGCCTGTTGCTTTAAGAGTGTGAGGATATTTTTATTGCATCAACTTGCATGGGTGGAAGGTTTTTTTGTCTTTTCTTGTGGATATTGAGGGAAGACCATCATATCTTGGACAAGTGGAAATAACTATTTGGATGCAGCTGATCACTTTACACTTTGTTTTCAGGTTCCAGTTAGTAATTTTTACAGCACAGTAGGACATCTTATAAAAGCAAACACACAACATATTCTTAAGGGATAGTTAAAACACACAAAACAATGTGTTCTTGGACCAGACAAAACGCATCAGCCATACTGCTCTAAGATCTGGTTTATTAGGAAACTCCTGCTTCAGTTCTGAGTGAGTTAAAGCTTAGGCATCAACCAGGTGACTCCCAGGTATGGAAGAAAATGCTGAGATGCTAGTTTGTCCAAAAAGAAAGACCAAAGTAATAGAGAAGGACAAACTGTATAGGTTAATCAGGTCTAGAGGGGCTAAATGGTGTTTGGATTCACAGCATGTGTTTGGAGAGATATACGTGTTAAACGATGACGTGAAACAATTGAAGCAGGATGGTTAGTGTAGATAAGATCAGAGTTTATGGACTGAACCAGACTAAGACGTATTTGAGGTGGAACAGGTGGAAACATGGATTGAAGAAATTCATCTCTGTGATGCAGAAGTAAAGTTCTCAGGTCTCCGGTATCTGTGGCATCAGGGCTTCTTCAGTAAAGTGTCCTCCAGGGCTTCTTCTGCACACCTTCAGAGCCACATTGCTCACAATGTCTTCTCTCAAACAGAACAGGATACTGAATGTCAGGAAGTTAAAGACATAAGGAAGCACTTAAACTACACACTGCTGTTGCTGCCTCAGATACTAAACTTAGACAATTAGACAATTATGAATGTAAAAGTTTATCTCAAATAATGTGGAACATATATTGATTCTAGAGTCCCATCACTGCATGTAAGCTCAAGCAAAATGGGCAGTATGGAAAATGGAGGTGAAAATTTCAGGCCACTGATTTTGTTGCAGACAAAAATACAGTAGAAACACAGTGTCATGAGAAGGTAGAGTTAAATTACAGAATTAATGGTGAAGCAACAATGAATGATGACCTTGCCTCCATTTAACATCCCTTCGTTCTGCTGTGATTCTCTGGAATACAATTTGTTTGTAATCCTTCAATTTGAAGCTGTTATCGGATTGCGTATTGCCGTAAACACTCCCGAGGCTGTGGAACCATGAGAAGTGGGGAAGAATGTTGGCAATGAACCGCATGCTGTAAAAAAACAAATTAGGTTTGTCTGTGAATGTGCCTCAATGTGCCTCACCTCAATGTGCCAGTTTTGTTCTGAACAAGAGTGCTGAGGACTAGAGTGCACATTTCATAGAGGAAGCAGTACAAACTGTGCAACAGAATTTTATTGTGAATGACTGTTTCAAAGCTGTTGCTGAAGCAGCAATTTTGATGTGTCAGGACATCATTGAAATCTGTGCCAGAGGAGGTTTCCGTCTGAACAAATGGGTGAGTAATAGTCGGAAAGAGCTTTGAAGTCTGAACTGGCAGGAGAAATGAAAACCTTGCATCTAGATCAGGATGAACTTCCTCTGGAATAATCCCTGGGTCTGGTGGCAGTATGGGTGGTATGGGTATGGGTGTTAGTAGCCTATTGGGCAAAACACTTCCCTGTGAACCTCATGACCACAGAGTTGTAGGTTCAAACCCCACCACTTTCTACCATTGTGTGCTTGAGCAGTTGCTCCAGGGGGACTGCAACTAATGCACCCATGCAAGTAACTAATGATTGTAAGTCGCTCTGGATAAGGGCGTCTGCCAAAAGACACTTTACTTATCAACTGGTAAGTTCATTCGGGCACATTTAAGTTTAAAATCACCATCAGGGAGGACTTCTTTCACTTGTTGTGGTTTTGCCAGCCAAAAAGATGCTACAAAACTTCTGCAGATTGGAAGTTGGATGGGATGACAATCTACTGGAGAGTATCAAGAAGCAGTGGTCTGGCTGGGACTTTTCAGTTGTGAGATGTCTGAAAGCCGAAGGGTTTGGCGATTATGTGTTAGAACAATTACATCACTCTGCCAGTGCGAGTGATGGTGAATGAACATGTCATTCAATCAGAAGTTAACTACCATTCCCCGTGTGGAGCTGACTTCTGCAAAAGTAGCCACAAAATTGGATGGCGTGCCTAGATCTTGCATAGTCTCTTTGAAAGCTTCACTGATGACACTTCTCGTACTTTCACCTGTGAACCAGGTTACACTTCACTGAATTTCATTCAGAGTAAATACACTTTTGCCACACCCCTGTCCAAACCCCACTTTTACACTTGTGCCACGCCCCTGTCATGTTTCTCCTCATCTTTGTGGATTTGTTTGTTGGTTTAAGGTTCTTCACCTCTGTAATGTGTGAGTAATGTGTAAATCTGAACTGCAAGGTGGGGAACAGAATTTCTTGACTGTTATTTGCCTCTGGACATGTGCACCTAGTCTCGTTGAGCCAGACACGATCTAATAACCAGAATGTGTCAGGTGACAATTTTTGGTGCCGCACTGTGGCAAAATAAGTCATAGGATGTAGAAATGGCTGCTGACAAGGGTACCCCATCTCTAAAACCTGTCCCTAGATTTCTCTAGTCTCACCGGAGACACTGTATAAGGAATGAGAAACCTCTCATGGCCGACAGGGCTGTTTTAGGGACTAAAATGAACCAAAAGACTTGCTGATGAAGTGGGAGACCGTAGAGACATGTCAGCACTGATGAAAATCCAACTGATGACTTCCGGTTTGAGATATGTAGGAGTAGGATGTGCTGGCGAAAGTCTCCCGGTAACTTTGCCGTAATTCTGCTGAAACCCTCAATAATTTACGGTTTGTCTTTTAAAAGAGCTTTGGTGAACAACTTTAGAATATCCCATTCTGGTTTCTGGGTTGAAACATGCCAACCTCTTAAAAAAGCAAGGATGAGAAGAAGGCTACACTGAGTAGCAAGGTAGCAAACATGGCGGCTGCTGATATAGCCGGCGAGCTTTCAGTGATCACACTGGCAGCAGAACTTGAAAAACAGCGGGAACTTCTTAAAGAAGACATGACTGACCTCATCCAAGCTTCCCTCGCGCCTATACAGTCGAATATCTTGGCCATCGCTAAGGCGGAGAAGAAAATATCTGAGTTGAAAGCGCTAAAAGCAACATTAATAGCCCAATTTGAGGACCTGGAAAATCGATCCAGATGGTTGAATGTTCGAATAATCAACATGCCAGAAAGCAGTGAAAACAACAGTGACATGGTGGGATTTACTTCCAGTATGCTAATGGATATCATGGGGAGCGGCGTGTTCACTACACCGCCTGAACTGGACCAAGCACACCGAGCCCTAAGACCGAAACCTAAAGGTCAACCACCAAGACCCATCATAGTCGCTTTTCACAAGTACTGGGAACGGGCACTACGCTCAGCCAAGCAAAATGACCTGCATTACAAAGGTGCAGTGCTCAGGCTGTACCCCGACCTGAGTGTAAGTCTCTCCAAAAAACGTGCAGCTCTCCAAAAAACGTGCAGTCAAGGTGGCCCTGTATCAGAAGGGGATCCAATTCAGACTGCTTTACCCTGCATGTCTGCCAGTAACTTATGGGGGAGGAACTCTGATGTTTAAGACACCAGCGGAGGCTGAGCCGTTCTACTCCCGGTGGGTGGTAGAGAGTGCGACTCCGGATATCGATCCATAACCAAATAATCCAAAGTTTGGTAAAGTAATACCGTTGTGGAATACTTCAAGATTGTTCAAGTAAACTTGAGTTAAGGGGTTTTTTTTGTAATGTAAATATTCAGGACAAACCGAAGCTTTATCTCTCTATAGTTTATTAAACGACATTGTAACTTATTGTTCTTTAGAAGGGTGAATGATTGGAAGTGTATAAGGGAGGGATTTCCTGCTGTCGTTAAGGCAAAGGAAGGGAGAAGTGACCTGTGTTTTCTTTTTGTCCAAGTTTTGGGATCATTGGGGTTAATGACTGGACTTTCCTTATTTCATTTGTTATCTGCACACATATTGGACTCTTATTTATGTTATCTGAGTGAAATGAGTCTTGAAAACAAGTGTGAAGGGTCTGAACGGATTGATCAAGAGGTCAAAAATATTTGCTCATCTCAAAAATTTAAGAGCAGATATCATATTTCTCCAAGAAATGCACCTTACAAACCAGGACAATATGAGATTAAAAAAAACAATGGGTCGGGCAAATCTTTCATTCCAGTTTTAATACCAAGGCGAGGGGAACAGCGATTTAGATACATAAAAGAATTCAGTTTACACCCTCCAGTATTACATCGGACCCACAAGGTCATTTTTCTATAGTCTCAGGTCAGCTTTACAATACTCCAGTTTTATTAGTTAATGTTTATGCTCCCAACTGGGATGATAAGGGATATGTTCAAAGGCTTATATGTAAAATACCTGATTTGAATTCACAGTGTTTAATTTTAGGGGGGGGACTTTAACTGTGTCATGAACACTGTTTTGGATCGGTCTAGTCTCAGAACACAAACACTCTCTAAAATGGCCACCTAGTTCTCAGAATTTTTAAATCAGGCAGCATGTGTAGATCCCTGGCGCTTTGTAAATCCTCTTACGAAAGTCTTCTCGTTTTTTTCTAATGTACACCTGTACACCATTTGTATTCAAGAATTGAGTCAGAATCACTTCAGAATAAATCACTTTTTATAGATTTTTTCAACAAAATAGAGATCCCCACCATTTAAAAAGTCCAGAGGGAGAAATTAGAACAGCCCCTGGGGCTTGACGAAATATGAGACGCTATTTCTGTTATGCAAAGTAGAAAAGCCCCAGGACCTGATGGTTTTTCTATAGCATTTTGTAAGAAGTTTTCTGATAAATTAGCCCCCCTTCTGGTGGATATGTTTAATCATGCGCTATCCCAAAGTCAGCTGCCAGATTCTCTTGCCGAAGCATCAGTCATCCTTTTGCTGAAACCTGGTAAAGTTGCATCAAAATGCGGGTCATATCGGCCAGTGTCACTGTTAAATTCGGACATCAAAATACTGGCAAAACTGTTAGCTGCTCGATTAGAGATACCCTTGCCACATATGATCTCAGGCGATCAAACAGGCTTTGTTGGAGGGTGACAGCTATTTTCTAATGTGAGACGCCTTTTAAATGTGCTGTATGGTCCTTCGTCTAATAAAGTCCTAGAAGTGGTGGTTTCATTAGATGCAGAGATCAAGTAGAGTGGGTTTATCTCTTTTGGTTTTGGAAAAATTTGGCTTTGGCAAAACATTTATTCAGTGGATTCAGCTCCTTTATTCTTCTGCAAAAGCAACTGTCGTTACGAATCAGCTATGCTCAAAATGTTTTCCTTTATCTAGGGGTACAAGACAGAGTTGCCCACTTAGCCCACTCTTATTTTTACTGGCAATAGAACCATTATCTTTGACCCTAAAAGCTGTACCCACAATACAAGGTATAAACAGATGAGCATAAGCGATCACTTTGCGAACGATATGTTACTTTATATTTTGGACCTTCTTTTTTGTATTAAAGAAGTCTTTACACAATTAAAAACTTTTGGATTAATCTTGGGCTATAAACTTAATCTATCAAAAAGTGAATGTCTACCAGTTAATGAACTGGCTGCATATATCCCGGACCATAGCCTTCCTTTCCATATGTCAAAAACTGATTTTAAATATTTGTGAGTTAATATTACACGACAATTTAAAGATCTTTTTGGATTAAATTTCAGTCCTCTTATTACCCGTCTTAAATCAGATTTCCAAAATGTAATATCTTTAGGGATGCACCGAAATGATTTTTTTGGACCGAAACCGAAAACCGAAAATGAGGAAACACTTGGCCCAAAACCGAAAACCGAAAGAAATTATTATTATTTAATTATTTAAAAAATAAATCTGTTACAAAACTATGAAAATATTTATTTAGCATTCAAACAATGCACAATATAAAATAATTTACTTGGCCCCACTCATGAATAGCCTAAAAGCAAGATGGCTGAAATATTATACAATTCAATATCTTCTCTCATGAAACTAGTGAATTCAAGTGCATTTTAATATTCTGAACGAAGTGCATGAACAAAGTGGAGAAATCGAACTCAGTCCTCTAGAAACGGTCTAAAAAGTATATCAACAGAAAGGGGACTCGGTTCTCTTTCTGTTCACAGTGAAAGTTCGTTCACGAAAGTTCTACCAAACTTCTACATTTTCCACAAAGATCGTTCTTCAGCAGATGGAGAGCAAGAATGCTTTGAGTCTGAGCAGCTTGGTAGAGAATCTTGGTCTTGGTCTTGGTCTTATTGGGTTTTTATTTTTTATGATCATTTATTAGTTTATTTGTATTTTTTTGTTTATTTCTTTATTTTCAGTTGTTTCCCGCATAGACACATATGGTTTCCCACCAAGTCTAATCCAATCTGGCGTGTGTTGGCTGCGGTTGCGTCATCATTGCTTCATCACTGTTTCGGTCGCGTTCAAAAAAATTTTTGTCCAAAACCGAAAATGCATTTTTTGCCATTTTCGGCCGAACATTTTCGGTGGCTGAATTTTCGGTGCATCCCTAAATATCTTACATTTGACATTAGCAGGAAGAGTAAATTGTATCAAAATGAATGTCCTACCGAGATTTCTATTTTTGTTTCAGTGCCTCACGATCACCCTGTCCAAATCCTTTTTCCAAGAGGTTGCTAAATTAACTTCAAAATTTATATGGGGTTGTCAGACCCCTAGAATAAGGACGAAATACCTTCAGCAACAGAGGATGGAAGGTGGGCTAGCTCTCCCGAACCTTATATGCTATTACTGGGCAGTAAATATTCAGAAAATAGCATTTTGGTTGCAAGCCCCAGAAACAGATTGGTGTGAATTAGAATGTAGATCATGTATATCAGCGTCTCTCCAGGCCCTAACCAAGTCAGGCTTACCAATCAAGATCTCACAGTTCACATCTAACCCGGTAGTTATTTCGACTCTTACAATATGGGCTCAGTTTCGATTTCATATAAATATGAATGAGACTCTGTTATCTCAAAGTCCGCTTTGCAATAACCATAATTTCTTACCAGCCACACTAGAGACTCACACATTTATAGACTTTTACCTAAATTAGAGATTTGCATCCTTCTAAGAACCATCCTTCTAAGAACCAAATACAATTTGCGACACACTGATTTATTTCAATATTCAAAAGGTTTTACGGCATGCACTTACACAGTGATTGTCAGTTATTAACATTAAACGAAACAGGATTAAAAATAGTTGGCAAGAAGAACTGGAAATGGAGATTACAGAGGAGGTGTGGGCTAATGCCCTAAAAAGAGTAAATAATAGTACATCATGTGCGCGATTAGAGCTGATACAGGTTAAGGTCTTACAGCGGATACATTTAAGTAGGGCTAAGCTATCCAAATTTTATCCTAATGTGGATAGCAGGTATGTTAAATGTCACATACATGTAGCTAACTTAACGCACATGTTCTGGTCTTGCCCCAAGCTGAGAGGGTACTGGGTTACAATCTTTGATACAATCTTTTGATATTGGTGTGACTCTACAGCTGTGTGCCTTAATGGCTATATTTGGTGTGCCAGCTAACGACATAGCCCTCACACAACAACAGCTTAACATCATAGCATTTGTATCTCTGTTGGCCTTTAGGCCAATTTTATTTAAATGGAAGTTGAATACTCCTCCCACTGCGGCACAATGGCTACAGGATGTAATGCTGTTTCTACATTTGATCAGCTGGTTCAGCTGAAGGTGGCTGGGTTTGAAGGAACCAGCATGACCAAACTGTCAAATTTTCTAACGAGATTTTAGACCTGTAGATAGGACAGAATGGGAACGTGGGAACAGTGCAGTAGTTGTTTGCATAAACTGTATCCTGAGTTACAGGATGGTCTGCGACTTTGCAGAAGGATAAGTCAGGCAGCTGTAAACGACCGGTCATCACATACAGATTCATGCATGAATGCAATTCATTGTTTCATAGCGTGAAGAAGTGAAAAATATTTGCTCGGATAATTAAACCAACTTCGGCGGAGCCAGTTGTGAGCTGAAGACATCCATTGCTGACTGGAATACCTCAACATTTCAGCACTTATTTCACAATTAAGGACTAAGTGGACATTTAATCTTCCCACGGCTCCTCATCATGGTGCAGTTTTGGAGAGGTTAATGAGAGAGTAAGGACTGAATCCCACTGTGAGAGACCGTCTCCTCCTTTACTGAGCACCTGTGGCCGGAACCGGACCAGATTAAAGTCATTTTTCTGTCATGTTGACCTAAAGATGGTTGGTACCTAACAAGCAGGGAACAACCAAATATAACTACTATATTACATTGTATTATGAAGTGTATTATTTTTCATGCTGTATCCATGCGTTTTCACTCTGTAAGTGTAACTCCACTTATTTTCTTTACTTTGTTTCATCTGTCTCCCTATTGTGTGAAAGTGGAGATGCAGTGATATAGTTAAATGATGAACAATTAATTACATAAATGTTAATTTAACTGAATAATGTTAAGTTCTCCTTAAATGTGACGACTTCTCCTCCAAACCCAAATAACTGAGCACTACTTTTCTGCCCTGTATGTCCACAGGTGACAGAGATCAGTAATGTGAAAAATGTGACGAGACTCCCACGCGACACCAAACGCCAAGCTGTGGCCATTGTCTTCACTGATGACACTTCTCGTACTTTCACCTGTGAATCAGGTTACACTTCACTGAATTTCATTCAGAGTAAATACACTTTTGCCACCTGTGTGCCACGCCCCTGTCATGTTTCTCCTCATCTTTGTGGATTTGTTTGTTGGTTTAAGGTTCTTCACCTCTGTAATGTGTGAGTAATGTGTAAATCTGAACTGCAAGGTGGGGAACAGAATTTCTTGACTGTTATTTGCCTCTGGACATGTGCACCTAGTCTCGTTGAGCCAGATGCGATCTTATAACCAGAATATGTCAGGTGGCAAAATAAGTCATAGGATTTAGAAATGGCTGCTGACAAGGGTACCCCATCTCTAAAACCTGTCCCTAGATTTCTCTAGTCTCACCAGAGACACTGTATAAGAAATGAGAAACCTCTCATGGCCAACAGGGCTGTTTTAGGGACTAAAAAGAACCAAAAGGCTTGCTGATGAAGTGGGAAACCATCCCTTGATGAGGAGATTGGCCTTAACAAGAAGTCACTTCAAATGTCCTCACATGGACCCTGGTTCTTTATTCCTGGGTGCGTTACCGAGTGGACAGGTTTTCCTATAAGGACTTGGTCTGACACTCTGAATTTTGAGTTGACTGTCTTGCTAAGTAGCTGGAGTTGTTTAATGAGGATAAATGCTGAGGTCTGCAGGGCTGTGACCTGTGAGGACGCTAGTCGGACACATGCACTGGTCCATGCCCATTAACCCACCGGTAACCCACCATCAGCTTTTATCCCTGATTTTGTGATAAATTCTAAAGCTCCAGAATCATCAGGTTTAACCGATCTGTTTTAGCAATGTTTTTTTTTTACTGCATGCAATGAGTTCTCTGAATTTACTACTTTTAGAAATTTTATGTTCAGAATTTTTTTACACTTAGTTTGTTCCCACCCACTTTTAGCCCAAAATCCGTCATGGCTGCACCCAGACGTTCTTGTTATGGCATCAGGTCTGGCCCAGCGAGACATTTACACTTTCCATTCTGTACTCTGTGAGAAGTACACTGTCATCAGTGAATATAGTACACAGTAGGACAGAATCTCTGGACTAGTCTGTAAGCCTCTACGTGTGTTCATCTGTGTTCTTTCCACTAGAGCTGGAGGCTGAGGAGTGGTTTAAAACACTTTCAATAGAGTGCCTGGGCATGCGGCTGAATGACATCAGTCTGGGGGAACCCGACCTTCTGGCCGCCGGAGTTCAGTGCGAACATACAGGTTGGTTTAGACTTCTTCACCTAATCTGTATTAACCATATCTAAAAATTAGGACTGAGCAAGTTAACGTGTTATTAGTGCATTAATGCATTATTTACTCAATGCCTACAATTATTTTATGGCGCATTAACACAGTTTTTTATTGCTATTATTTTGAAAGTTGTTGCTTTTTTGTGCTGGACCACTTCCCCTCACTCTAACAGGAACTCTCTACTGAACACAGACTGTTTCTGCTGCTCCCTGATAAAAGAAAAATGTTTAAGCTGGAACCTGTTCAGAAAAAAGAGAACAGATTTATAAATGTGAACAGATTTATAAATTCCAGAAGGAGCCTGTTATAATGTTCTGATCGGGCCTCTGGACTCTGAGGGGAAATTGTTTTTCTACGTGAACGCCCTGCAGTGGCAAATAGCTTTGGTTTTATATTTGATTTGATTACATTAATGTTTAAGTTGAGATTTACAGAAATATTTGAACTCTAACTGTGTAACTGTGTTAGAGGGAACACTGCTGTTAAAAAGCTCCTTATTAGTTTAAAGTGTTTCAACCAAATGTTATTGCACTTTTCTTCATATAGCAGTACTAATATTTATTTAATTTTGCATGTAACAGTGCACAGAAAATCATGCGATTAATTGCAATTAAACATTTTAATCGTTGCCCAGCCTTACAAAAAATTTTGTACATTTTCTTATGTAAGATGCTCTTTTAGACTTCTATAGTTTATTCAGAATATCACGAATCCAGTTAAGCAGCTAAGACGTGTAAAACTTCACTCTGTTCGTGATACTGACTGTAATCTAATGTCTCGTCCCCCTCTGATGCTCCAAGAGAGATTTAGCGTGTTCCTACTGCCCTGTCCGAACCTGGACATTTACGGAGAGTGCATGATGCAGATCACCCATGAGAATATCTACCTGTGGGACATTCACAACCCTCGCACCAAGCTGGTCACCTGGCCGCTCTGCTCGCTGCGCCGCTACGGCCGAGACGCCACCCGGTTCACCTTTGAGGCCGGCAGGTGAGAAACAGTGCCACACTGTTCACTGCCATAAGAACTGAGGAAGTGCCCAAGTGGGTGGGCACCAAACAAATTGCATGAAAGTGATTCAATATATGTTCAGCTGAAATTGTGATTTTGATATAACGAACAGAAAAGATGCATATTTATTACTTTATTAATCTGTTACTATGGATTTTCATGAAACAAGTTGTTACAAATATTATATGAAGAGAGGCCAGGGTTCATTTATTTATTTTAAAAATCATGATCAAAATCAATGAACATTCAATTCAATTCAATTCAGTTTTATTTATATAGCGCTTTTTACAACCAGGTTGTCACAAAGCAGCTTTACAGA
>JBBPCX010000038.1:8022160-8039618 GCA_037974365.1 Hydrocynus forskahlii
CTCCTCAACATCCTCCTCCCAACACACTCATTCTCTCCTCACATCCTCCTCCCAACACACTCAGTCTCTCCTCAACAGCCCAACACACTCAAGAGTCTCTCCTCAACATCCTCCCTACTCTCACTACTGATCACAATGTCATGTGCAGACATCATAGTCTGACCATCTTGCTGCTCACTGATCATCACATTTCTTCTTAACCTGGCTTCCACCACTCTCCCATAACACTGTGTCTAATCCTCACAAACACACACATACAAACACACACACTGCCTTGTCACTGCAGTACAGAAAACCATCCAACAGATGGACTACAATCTGTAAATGTAGAGCCACCGATTGCATCTATATGGTAAAGAACTGAATAAATGTGTTACATACATTAGGTATGATCTCAGAAAAGTATATAGACGGTGAAGCGTTATATATAATTCCATTTGATTCCGTCGATGCACTCCAGCGTTTTAATTCGTTATTTATTCACAGTGGGCGGGGCCACTCTGTCCGGAGGCTGGAGACAGACATGCGCAGACGGTCCCGGCTGGTCTTTGAGTGTCCTGGAGATCTCCGAGCTGGACACAGGGGAACACGCAGGAACACAGAGGAACACTGGGGACCACGGAGCAGGTCCACACTCAGCTCCCACGAATGAACCGCTGTGGGTGTTCCGCTGCAACTGCAGGGTAGGAGAGGAGGATTTTAAAGGTGGAATGAGGAAGAGAGGCTCTGTGAGAATGGGGCAGCCCTAACCATTCCGGCCTGTTTCCCCTCACACGGCCAGCCCTGGTCCCGCTCCTGGTCCTGATCCCGGTTCTGTTCCTGATCCGGTAGGATTTCCCCCAAGGGAGAAGGTCTGTGGCTCAGTAAACGTGTTGTGTTTCGGTGAATAACACACACACACACACTCACTCTCACACTCTCTCTCTCACACACACACTCACTCACACTCTCTCTCTCTCACACACACACAAGGGCGGTGGGGTGTAAGCTGGTGACAGACCGAAAGGGCCGCGACAAGCCAGCAGTGATACTCTTTATCATTTTCTTCCACCATTGGACTTTTTGTATGAGACTTATTCGTACGTGTTGTTTTTTTCTTAGTGTGCTCTTTACAGCGTGTGTTATAATGGTTTTAATAATCCATCCTAATTGTTTTAATAATTCCTCCTAACGAGTACTGCTGGAGTTTGTTCCTCAGGAACACCAAACGCTGCCCACATGCCTGCTGGGTAAACCAGTTCTCGGGCCTGTGTGTGAACAGGGCTGGTGCTGGAAAGGGGGGGTGGGCCAGAAAGGGAAACATGTCTTTATTTGTTACTCACAGGCAGGTGCACATGCTTTCTGGTGTAAATAACTGCAGATGTGTTCCAGGGCTGTGCTGTAGGACCTGCTTTACTCTGGAACCTATCTGCAGAATGTGCTTCCACTCTCCACTGATCTGAAGAGGCTGGTCTTAATTTAGCTCTCTGTTAAGGGGGTCTTGCTCTGCCACTGCCTTGCAGTTTCCGGGCAGTGCGGTTTCATACTTTGAAGAGATGATGTGACCTCTTTGTCTCTGAAATTGTTCTTAACTACCAACAGCACTATTACATATTTCTGATGTGTGACCTGGTTCTGTGGATGGCTTCTGTGTGACCTCACTGTTTTCTCCTCCATCAGGTTCACCCTACACACCGCTTGGACCCGTGGTTTCAGACAGGATGCGGGTTCTGGCCCGGAGGGAGCGAGACCAGTAGGCTTGTGGTTGTTTTTACTGACCGTGCGAGAGCAGAATGTTGCCAGGTGTGGGTGTGTTTGGGACTGGCCGCACGGTACGTGCCCTGGTGCCGCTGCTCCAGAAGGAAGGCTTTCCTGTCCAGGCTGTTTGGGGCCGGACTCAGGAGGAAGCGGAGCGCTTGGCTAATGAGCTGGACATCCCCTTCTCCACCAGCCAGTCGGACGACGTCCTGCTGCATCCTGAAGTCCACCTCGTTTGTATACTGACACCGCCACCGCACACTCGCCAAATTGCAGTGAAAGCTTTAGGTGAGACTTCACATACCCTTCTCTCTCCCTCTTTATCTTTGTCATCTGTGAGCTGAGCGGATTAGGCTGGGTTCCTTCCTGGTCCCCACCCAAGTGCCTACTTTACCGGCGCTGTAGCCGCAGGGAACTCGGCCCCCAGTGCAGGCAGAATGTTTCCACGACATGCTTTGGGAACAAAATAATCGCGCTGATAAGACGTGCTCCATTGAAAGAATGTTGTTGGAGATCCCAGTTGTCCAAGTTATTCTGTCCAGACCAATCCCTGGAGGACCTTTTGGCCTAAAAGGAGAGTTTAATGTGTTTTTTTTTTTTTTTTTTGCTGTGTTTTACAGTATTTTTCAGCACAGCATTTTATCTCAGTCAAGCTAGTTTGACATAATTAACAATCATATATTGTTTCTACATTTCCGTTCATTAATGTTCTCTCACTACAGGATCCCATTTGCATTCACTAATACAGGCACCCGCTGGGAACCCTTGTTGCGTCATTGACTGTTCACCTAGCAACTGAGCTAAATTAATAAATACAACCTGGTTAGCATTAGTGCCAGTAACAATCTTTCTGTACAAACGTACCATACTATGTATTTAGGGGTGTGTGTGTTTGTGTGTATTTGGAGCTCCGGGGGGAAAAAAAAGAGAGCACTGCAAAAATGTTCAGTTTCTCAGGTTTTCTCTTTTATAGCTGCAAGTATTGAACTGAACAGCTTTTAAGGGATGCAACGGTACACTGGGTTCACGGTTCAGTACGTATTGCGGTTTTTGTGTCACGGTTATGGTGCGTAACGGTATTTATAGTATCCATGTACTTTAGACAAAATATACTATCATTCCTTGAACTCTTTATTTTTTTATAGAGGCAGATAAAACTTTCCATTTACGAAAAAAACAGCTATGTTTTTTCTCTATAATTTAAGAAATCAATGGTTTGACTTTTAGATACACATGGTAAACAGAAAACATTAGCTGTAAAATAACAGTGCAAAATCAGTTTAGTAACTGGAAAAATCTATTCCATGACGCTGAGGTTTTTGTGCTGAAAGATAAGCCTGTCTACGTTCTCTGGAGCAAGACAGGAGCGGCCTGCACTGACCGTGTCCCCTGCGGTGGAGAACTCTCTCTCACTTGCAACAGAGGTTCTTTTTTTCACCAGACTGTCTTTTGCTTGTTTACAGTCCTCTTACCCTTGTCATCGTACTGAACGCTAAATCCGGAGTTTTCACACACAGCAGATTTGAAACTTTGCGGTACCCCTCGCCATATTCGCGTCGAAGCTTAGATAATGTTTGTTTTGGTTGTCTGTCAGTTCTCGGGCCTGTATTTGCATCCAAAATGCCGATAGGCTGATTTCGGCGCTTGTATTTACATACAGAGCTCTGATAGGCTGTAACAAAATTATGCATACGGAAATATCCCGGGTTCACCTGCGTGTATTGAACCGTAGGGGGCGTACCGAACGGTTCAATAAAATATACCGTGTACCGTTGCACGCCTAATCTATGTGTGTGTGTGTGTGTGTGTGTATATACCAATCTTCTCCTTCAATCTGTCATACGACTGAACAATCACAGCCATAAGTTACATTTAAAAACCAATTTTGAGGTTGAGAATAGATCTTACCCACTTAAGCAACACATCATGTTCTGGTGAAAGTGGAAAAGATGAGGTGCACATATACTGTATGTGGAATTTTTATTCAGAAAACATTAACACAAAGGCATATCTTTGAAAGTGCTCAGAAAAGAACATAACTAAAAATAAACACCCCTTGTCTTTTTTTAAAACCATATCAAACTAGTGAAAATGTACAGCTCTAAAACTCAAACATACAGTATTTAGCTGTACTAACATAAATGCCTTCCATTTATAAGCTTATTTCCCATGTGTATTTCTGTTGTGCTAGATTCTTTATACTGAATCAGCAGAGTCGATTCTTTGTAGTGAATCAGAAGAGCCAACTCCCAGCGAATGAGAGCCGCTCCCCACTTTTTTATCAACACACAAAGCATTCAAATTTGCCAAGTTAGGCTAAAATATAAGGCTACAGTTGATAATAAACTAAGAGCCATTTGGGAGCTGAAAGAACCGGCTCTTCTTTGGGAGCCGTGCCACAGAAGCCAGCTCTCCGAAAAGAGCCGAACTTCCCATCACGTGAACTGCATTCAGTCTCGCGAGAGTGAACTTCACTCACGGTTACGTTCATAATTTGTAAACCGACTCGTTCAGTTCAGCGTTCACGAAAAATAGGAATGTGTTCAGTGAACACCATGCACAACAGTGTGTGTGTGTGTGTGTGTGTGTGTGTGTGTGTGTATGTATGTGTATGTGTCATGATTGTGGACCAGGCAAAAACGTGCTGTTGGTTGAAGACCGCAATGCTCAGAATGCAGCTTATTCAATGCATTGCTTTATAAACTGAGGTTTTAGAATGTAACAACACATGAAACGCAGTAGTGAAACAAAATCATAAAGAAAAATGTATTCAATTCAAAATGGATGCCAGAGAGTTTTTGCCCCTTAAGCCAAAGTGAGCTTCGTAGGTCTCCAAGTAGTCACTTGGGTAACTTGCTTTTAGCTTGTCCTCCTTGTCTGATGAGTCGTGTCTGTTGTGTGAGCAGTCCTCTCTCATTCTATAGCAATATAAACCAGTTACCACCGTGATTAAAGACAGTAACCACAGTAAGATCCTCAGCTTCTCAGCAGTAACAGGAGCAGAATGCCAGAAGAGGCTGCTGAATAATATAACAAGCATAATTACAACTAACGTTGCAATGTTTTTTGTTTGTTTGTAATTTTGGCCAGTGTGTCCATTTTATAATGAAAAGTCTTC
Organism: Hydrocynus forskahlii; assembly: GCA_037974365.1. Classification (NCBI taxonomy): domain Eukaryota; kingdom Metazoa; phylum Chordata; class Actinopteri; order Characiformes; family Alestidae; genus Hydrocynus; species Hydrocynus forskahlii. The sequence continues at coordinate 8,027,016 of JBBPCX010000038.1, forward strand.
TCTGAAAACATCCGTTTTCCTTGTTATTAATGGAGCAGCCCCACTGTGGAAGTGTCTGGGTGTTTTACTCTGTTTTTTGTGGTCCTCCTCTGTAGGAATAGGAAAGAATGTGATCAGCGAGCAGGCGGCCACGTTAACGGACGCCTGTAAAATGGTGACAGCCGCGCGGTATTACCCACAGCTGATGAGCATCATGAGCAATGCACTGCGCTTCCTTCCTGCCTTTGTCACAATGAAACGGCGGCTCGCAGAGGGATATTGCGGCACGCTGCAGGTGCGTACAGATTTCACCGCTTTCTGGATGTGAGCAGTAACTACGCAACACAATGTGCTTAAAATGTGCTGAGCCCTGCCTTAATCTACCCTGAAAAGACACCAAATTTTCCTTAATTTCTTATATGGGTAATTAAGGTTAGGGTTAGGGTCATTAAGGTCATTTTAAGGGGTAAACATTAAGGCGTTTGGCTTTGTAGTGAGTGGAGTAGTGGGGCAGCCGGTGGCCTAGTGGTTAGGGCATTCACCCTGCTATCAGTAAGTTGTGGGTTCGAATCCCAAGACTGCTAGCGGCACCCTTGAGCAAGGTACCTGGGCGCTGTGTTCCTGGGGGCCCGCTGCTTCACTTGGTGAATGGGTTAAATGGGTTAAATGCAGAGGAAGAATTTCACACTGTGTGCTGTGGTCTGTTCACGTATCACAGAATGGTCACTTTACACTTTACACTTGTTGTGAAAGGACCGCTTGTCTGGTGGGTGTAACAGACACGTTCTCTTCCGTTCCTTTTGATAGGTGTGTGAAGCCCGCGTGTACGGCGGCTCTCTGCTCAGTCAGTCGTATGGCTGGGCGTGGGAGGAGCTGATGGGGGGAGGCGGCCTGCACACAGTCGGTTCCTGCATCATTGACCTCTTGAGCCACCTGACGGGGGGGCGGGCCGTCCGTGTGCATGGAATGCTGCGAACCTTCGTGCGTCAGGGTGGCACGGGGGGCGGGATCCGCTCTGTGACCGCCGACGATTATGCTTGCTTTCAGCTACTGATGGGTGGGGGCGTGGTCTGTAGTGTGACACTGAACTTCAACCTCCCGGGTGCCGACCTGCATGAGGTGATGCTGGTGGGGTCCTCAGGCAGACTGGTAGCGAGGGGAACGGAGCTGTATGGCCAGCGGAATGGCTCGCATGGGGAGGAAGTTCTCTTGAGTGACAGTGGGTCAGGAGCCGGGCCGTCCGTCACAGGACTGAACGCCATGGTCACGCAGCTCCGGCTGTCTTTCCAGGCGCAGGAAGACCGGCGCTCGTGGGCGCGGCACCCGGTCTCTATCGCAGCCACTTTTGAGGATGGGCTTTACGTCCAGACGGTTGTCGATGCTATCAAACGGTCAAATCGCACTGGAGAGTGGGAAGCTGTGGAGGTCCGGACCCAGGATGTAGATCCAAACCACAACCACCGGACCCCTCCTAACTGATACCACAACAAAAAGGTCAAAAATACGCCGCACTACTTTTCCGTCTAGACTCTGTTAACAAGGCTTCACACTGAAAATTCCATGGAAAGTGCCAACGGGTCTCTTTAACTTCAAAAATGCATAAAAAACAGAGACTGATTAACTAAATATGAAGCTGAAGTCTGTTAGGATTTAAAACAAAATCCTGTTTTTTCTTCCTAAAACTAAAACACTGGAGTTATGTTGCTGAAAGCAAGGGCTTTTACTGTACTCTCACTTAGTCTTAGCTGTGAAAAAAGCTGTTGTTTTGTTTTATTTAATTTACATGTTTTAAAGTTAAAGAGTAAGTATCCAGACATGATAGCCAGAATGTTTTAATACTGATGAAGCGAACTTTTACTGTGCTCATTTTGTTTGTGAGTGAGAAGCTGTGCTCCGTTAACTGAGCTGAGAGCATCTTTTCTTCAGGCATGTTGAGGTGAAAGTGGACCTCCTGCTGTGAGAACATCTACTGGTGGTGCTTTAGAAACGGATTTCTAATAAGCTGCAGTTTGCAGAATGTATTTGTTTTGTTTCAGGATTTGTACCCTTGTGTGCACTTCAGTGTATATTTAAAAGAAACCCAGAGCGATGCTTAGTTAACTGTTTACCTTTAGAGTTTAATAAATGCTTTCCTAATTTAATAAAACACTTGAATGAGTCTGTGGGCTAGGCTGTGAAGACTGAGAGTCCCTTACAAGGTTTTAAAGGATCCAGATGGGCCGAATTGAGCCCTTTGTGTGTAATGCATGTTATTTAGAAAGTATGTTCCAAATAATAGCCAATTCTTGTAACTTCCAGGATGGGGGGGTGAACAACTCTTTTTGTCCCAGTTTCAAGCAAAACCCCAGATCTGTTGTTTTTCATACTTTAAAAGCTTAAATGGGTGGTTAAAATCTGGACTCGCTGCATCTTGCCGGTACATCTTAATAAGACGCCACAACTCATGCTGTTATAATCCACCTATTTTAGCAGCACTCACTGTTTTAGACTCACTGTTAGACTTTGGAATCCCAGGCATTCTACAGTTATAAGTACAGTATAAGGAAGAAACATCACCAGCCTTAGAGAGCGAACAGGAATGGGGGGGGGTTGTGTCCCACAGAAGCTTGTGATTCATATGTATGAAATTAAATTAGTTTCATTATTTCAGGAGCAAATTTGAACAATCCAGCAGTTTTACTCCTTAATCAGCCTTAATCTGTGGACTTTTTTTTTCTCTTAATGTTCCTTCATTTCCTGTGTAGGAAATTAAGGTGATTCTAAGGCGTGTGGTTTCGTAGTGTATCTTTTTGTCTTTGCCCCATTCAGAACTTGCCTCCTTCTGTAAAATCTGTAACTCAACCCCTGCATAGGCCCTCACATATAGGAAGAAACACATATAACTAAAAAATCAGTTTTCTTCCTGAATGTACCCCAGCTAGAAACTGGAGAGAGGGTAGAGGGAGGTGGTTTGATACAAAAGGCGTCCTCATCTTGGCATTTCTGTTTGAGAATTGATTCTCACATGAATATGTGAACGTTTTGCATTTAAATAGAAAGATGTGTGGACCTGAATGGACCCAAGTAAGTGAGAGTAAATAAGAACTACCTCTTCTACCCATACACACACAGGCCATGAGATGGAGTGGATGTATAATAAACATATGGAGTGTATATATAGCAAATAATTTGAAGTTATTTCACTCTGTTTATGGGGCAGTTTTTTAATCCCAGTGCAAAGGGCCTCGAGTAGGATTTCCAGAAGTCCGCATTTACTGTTTTTCACTGCTGGAATTACAATGCTTAACTTTTTTTTTTTCTTTTTTTTTTTTTTAAACAAGAGCGCTTTTAAAGGAATTCATATCTGTGTTAATATCAGGAATGAGATTTAAAAGGAAATCCCACTGGACAGTATATATGTGGTGCAGAATGTGTAGTCACATCATTTCGCTTCAGCTGTGAAACTGGGTTGAGACATTTGTGTAATTCCACCACTTCTCAAGATTCTTTTATTTGTCACAAGCTTAGTCATACAAGTGCAACGCACAGTGAAATATATCCTGAGACGCTCCTTTTATTACTGTGAAAACATCCTAAAATAGGTACACATTTAAATTTAAAAACAAATATAAAACAAAAAGTAAAACCACTGGCGTGATGGCCACTTAAATAAAGGGGTTTGGTGTATTTTCAGGAGTAAATTAAGGGAGGGTTAAGCACATAAGGTACCTTGTGTTTCGCAGTGACTAGGGATGGGTGTTGAGTTCCTGCCTGCTCAGCACTGAAATATAGATGAGCTTCCGGAGAAACTCACTATCAGTGTTTCTGCAGATAGACAGTTGATGCTAGACTGGATCAGTAGGAGGGATGAGAGAGGAAACATTTCTCCAAAAAAATAAAAATAAAAAACCATGAAACTGTTCATACCTTTTCTTATTATGCCGTTTTTTGTTTTTTTTTTACCAAATTAGAATCACCAAGTAGGTTTAATTAGAGAACTGATCAGTATCTGTCAGTAAAATACTAACGATCCCCTCTACCACTGCAGCCAAGAGGTTCACCGTTAGCCTTCAGTGTTAGCACGGCTAATTATAGAGCCAATAATAAATCCATGCTCTAGACATCTATAAAACGTATCAAACACCAAGAGGAATAAGTGGACAACCTTTGGAATGGACATGCTATATCCAGAGTGAAATTGACATTTTACTAATAGTAGGAAATAGCAGTTCCAAGCTGTTGTTTCTCTTCCAACAATATATTTCAATTTACCTCCAGTCCCACATTATTTTAATGACATAAATCTTGAGAAATACAGTACAGTAGCATTATAGAGTCAAGTAGTCAAGAAGGGTTTATTGCTATTTCGACCATATGCACACAGTACACAGTGAAACGACACAACGTGCCTCCAGGACCATGGAGCGGCGTAAAAGTATTAGTAACTAGTTCTAAAAGTACCATTAGTAATTGGTACTAAAAGTATTTAGTAATGCTAGCAGTTATACTTTGTTTGAATCTGCTGAATTGAAATTGATTCCATCTAGAGCTCCTAAGTCAGAAGGACTGATCAGGACTGAAGGACTTTCACAGCAGCTGGATAAATTTGCTAATGCTAGCTTTTGCTTTGTTTTCAACTTTTCTCTGCAAGCTCACATCACTGTTGTTGACGTTAAATGTAACACTTCAATTATAACTTCTATCTGTCCTAATTAGAAATGGGCTCTTCAGACTACCGTGCATCTTCTTGTTACGGTAGTAAGGTGCCTCTTAATTAGTTTCATCCAAACAATTATTTCACCACAGAGCCCTAACGATACTGATCCCTCCACATATTACAAAATGATACAACTAAAATGGAAATGAAGTACAAAGTTGTTGACCGCACCACCCATGGTGAGTCCCTGCCTTGCGCCTGTAGACCCCAGGATAGACTCCAGGTACCTGTGAACGTAGTAAGGATTAAACGATTACAGAAAATGAATGAATGGCCTGGTGGTTAATGAGTCGTCCCTGCAATCAGAAGGTAAAGGTAAAGTGGCATTTGACAGACGCCCTTATCCAGAGTAATTTACAGTCATCAGTTACATCAGTCATCAGTTACCCCTGTACAGACTGGACTGTAATTAATGCACATGCGTTTTCTTTGGTATAAGCAGGTAAATACAGTAATACACATTTAATTTACAGTAATAAAAATAGTTTATGTTGAGCAGCGGAGCTACACTCTGTTCAGGTGTCTGATCGCCTTCGTAACCGCCGCGTGACATATGAATGAATCAAATGAAAAGTGAATTAAATGAAAACTGAATCGAATGAAAACTGAATTAAACGAAAACTGAATCAAATTAAAACTGAATTGACTGAAATTTGAATCAAATGAACATGGAATCGAATGAATATTTAACAAAATGAAGCAAGTTAATCCAATGAAAAATGAATCAAATGAAAATTGAATCAAATGTATACTGAATCAAATGAAAATGGAATCAAATGAATCAAATATAAATTGAATCAAATGAATCAAAGTCAAATCAATCAAAATTGAAATCACATGAATCAAATGTATCAAACTTGAATCAAATAAAATAGACTAAAATGAATCAAATGAAAACTGAATCGGTGTTTTGTTTTTGTTTACATCCTTCCTTTGTTTTTTGCTAAAGGCTAAAAAAGAGGCCAAAATCTCTCCCTGGCACTTAAATGGCACTGTGCCCCAAAATTTTTGGCCACACTAGATAGATTTAATTCACAGTGCCTCTCAATGGGCAAACGTATTGGGACGTAACGCCATTCAACTCTATGACAACATCCCAATAATTTATTTCTCCCCTCCTTATCGTACAGAATGAAGATTTGGACAAAAGTATTGGGACGCAACGCCATGCAACACTATGGTCGTGCGTCCCCATACTTGAGAGAGAGGGCAAGAGACCTCGAATGAGAACAGAGAGAGAAAGAAGGAAAGCGCCCCGAAAGAACAGTCGAGGGCGAGATACCTCGAAACAGAAGAGAGAAAGAGGGCGAGAGACCTCGATAGAGAAGAGAGGGAGAGAGAGAGAGAGAGAGAGAGAAAAGTATCGGGACATATACTTTTGCCATGAAAGTCTTGTTCGGGTGTCTAAATACTTTTCTCTCTCTCTCTCTCTCTCTGTCATTAGTTACAGGGATACAGGGACAGTCTTACAGTCATCAGTTAAAGGGACAGTCCCCCTGGAGACACTGAGGTTTAAGTGTTTTGCTCAAGGACACAATGGTAGAAAGTGGGGGGGTTTGGACCTGCAACTTTGAGGTCATCGGGTTCACAAGCGTTTTACCAACTAGGCTACTACCACCACCCCTAGGTCGTTGGTTGTCCGAATCTCAGGACTGCAAGTGGCACCACTGAGGTACCCTCGCGTGAGGTATAACTGAACAGAACTCCCCAACAGGCGGCGTCACGTGCCGGGTTTGCTGGTTTTGGCGCATGCGCGGTGGGAGCGCCCGGCCTGAAGGGGGCAGTGCGGGGTTCGGGACAGAATTCGGAACAAAACCCAGCAAGATCAGAAATGGCGGCCCGAAAGCGGAGTATAGTGTGGTCGTTTTTCCAGGCTGAGGACGAAAAGAGAGTGCTATGTCTCCTCTGCATGAAGACAGTTCTGTATTTCGGTCACACGACGAACATGCTGCGCCATTTACGAGCGAAGCACCCGAGTGATTTCTCCGCGCTGGATAAGAGGAAATCGTCCGCCGTGCCCGCGGCCAGCAGCAGTGCCGGCTGCGTCGAAGGTTCGGGCCGCAGGCTCTCCTCCGCACCACACACCCCTCTCCCGCAGAGGCCGAGAGAGGAGGAATGCTCGCCCCAGTCCGGGGCTCCGGGCCTCCGGGCCTCCGGGCCTCCGGTCCCGGTCCGCCTCTCCAGGGGTTTAGCAGCATGCTAGGCTAAGCCAAATATTGGCGCCAGCGTTAGCAGTGCCCCGATTAGCACAAAGCTAACTTCAAAACAACCCGCTATTAGCTGCCAGAATCCTCTCTGACCCGGAGTACCGGACCGCTCCGGACCCCTCAGCTGGGGATCAGCCCCTGACGGATTTGACGAATCGATTCTTTAGAACAAATGAACCGAATGTTCGATTTAATTACGAGTGTTTTAGCTCCTCCTCGCGCATATTTTACTTATCAGTCCCATCTATATTTTCAAATTTACACACACTATTTTGTGTATTTGTATCTGTCTACATATATATGTATAAATACATATGTATCTGTGTATGTGTGTGTGTATATATATGTATGTATACATATATATGCACACCTTTATTATATATACATAGAATGTTTATGTGCAGCATGTTTAAATATATATTCATGTTTGTATGTAATTTGTAGCTTGTTCATGGTGAAACTAAATTAGATTTTTCTTATGCGGTCATCTTCAGAGCCAGAAACCGGGGGTGCATCTGTTGTGGTATTCTGCCACACGTCTAGAGCCTCTCAGTTTCTGTCCACCTGAGGCATAGCTCAGACTGCACTCCCTACCCTTGTCAAATTAAAGCCCAAGCTCTAAGTTGGTTTTTGTGAAGGGTATTGTATCAGCAAGTTAATATTTTGAATCTGTTCTTTCTCTTTCTCAGTTACAGTAATGATGGATGAGCAACAAGTGGAGGTGCAGAATGAGGTGGGTGAGGTTGAGATGGACGGTGCAATAAGAGGAATCCTGTGTGCTGCTGCAGGAGAAGGAACAACAGAAGCGGAGGTGTCTGGATGTGAAGGGGAGGGTAAAGATGCCCAAGAGGGCAGCCCAGCACCCCTTGCTCCCAGTCCTCGTAAGTGGAGTGCAGTGTGGTTACACTACCGGAAGGTGGATCAGGAGAAGAAAGCGTTGTGTTTGCTCTGCATGGAGAAGATTCAGCACCAGAGCAGCACCAGCAACCTCATCAGGCACTTGCAAAACAAGCATCCCTCTGAATACGCACAGCTGGAAGAGCATCCACAAAAACGCCCCACAAAACGCAAACCTGATGATCCAGATTACTGTCCACCAAGTCCTGGTAAAAGTCGTCCGGTGTCGACACCTCGTAATGTCCAGTCACCACTGAACAGTAGCATCACTGACAAATATTCAGGTACAGATCAGCCATGTTGGAGTAATCATTTTCTCCACTTTGCCTTTGTGTACTTTCATTGTTAACTCAAATTGAAAATAAGCATGAGCATTTTAACCAGTTTCATAAAAGTTCTGCTTAATTTAAAAATGTTACTGTCATGGTTGTGCATATACAGTATAGCTGGATCCTGAGACTTTAAGACATTAGCTTATCGCTTTTTAACCAGTTTAAAGACTGACTCCCAGTACACTTGAACTAGAAAATTACCTTTGACTAAACTATAACTAAAATCATTTGCGGGCTTTCTTTGTCAGTTGTAGATTGGACTGACGGTCGTAAAATACTGGAGAGAGAACGGGAGCTGACGGAGGCATTAAGACGTTTACAGCAAGAGGAAGGCCGAAGTTTACAGCTACAAAGGGAATTAATGCAGCAGATCCGAGAGCTGGAAGCAGAGAGGCGTGCACTCCAGAATCAGAAACGAGAACAGGAAGACGAGTGTCATAGACTGAAGAGGGAGAAAGAAGAGTCTGAGAACACCAAATTGGAGCTTCAGAAGGAGAGAGAAGACTTACACAAGGAGCGGGAGGAGCTGTTTAAGGCGAAGGAAGAGTTTCGGAGAGAGAGAGAGGATCTGGAGAGACAAAGGCAGGAGCTGGCTGCAGAGAAGGAGATTCACGGAGACAGACACATACAGGGCCAGGTCTCTGAGTTTTACAACTGTTGATTGGTGAACAAAGTTGATGCATCTCTGTGGTAACAGATTTAATATTTTTACTGAGGGGATAACTTTAGCGTTAGTAGCTGATAAGATTTCATCACGTCATTTTTCTTCTGGAAACAAAAATATGTAGTTGTTGGGTATGGATGTTTATTGTACAGAATTCTGGCTTGTTTAACAAACACATTGTAAAAATCTGTGAAACACATTTCTCAATACAATGTTATCGCACACTCTTGTCAGTGAGTAATTTTTTTTTGAAAACTGATCTTTTTGAAACCCTGTCTTATAGGAAGAAGATAAAACACACAGCAGATTTTTAAAAGAGACCTGTTTTGAGAGAACAGTGTTTTAAAGAGAAGTTCATAATGTAGTCATTATGGCACATTGAAGTGAATAGGAGCCGAAGGCAGACCCCTATTATTCTGTACCTCTGAACGGTTTTAGGGCTGAAACGATTATTTGAGTAACTCAAATAATTCGATTACAAAAATTGTTCGAGGCATATTCTTTGTCTCGAGGCTCCGTTTAATTTATGTCCATCTATTTAAAATGTCTGCTATCATATCACTTCCGCTGTGTAGACACTGTGCAGCTCCGGTATCATTGTTTCACACGGACTGAAGACAGAAAATGAAGATCCCGGTGTGCGTAAAAGGCAGAAAATGTCTGAAGCGTGGAACCATTTTACACTGAGTGAGACGGACAACGTAGTGCAGTGTTTACACGGACCTGGCCCTCCACAACAGTACATATAACTACAGTACATGTATGGGGGAGGTGTGATTTGAGATGTAACTTTGTGTGTGTGTGTGTGTGTGTGTGTGTGTGTGTGTGTGCACGGAGTGAGGGAGAGATGAGGAGTGAGATTTGCCCTCTTGCTACTTATAATGCCTCATCACCATCGACTCATAACACAGTCTACAAATAATTACAGATACTGCACGTTCTAATAAGCACTAGTGTTCATATCAGTTGGGGATCGTAAAAACACGTGACCTTGTAGAGGCTCCGAGCCGCGTGGAGAAGTTCAGGTCACGTGAGGATGTTTCGGTTCAGGTACTGCAGCATTGCTCTACTCTACCTACCGACCTCATCTGGAAACCGAACTGTACTGTTTAAATTGGATTATTATTGGATTATATATATATTTATATACATATACATTTTTTTTTCCTTTGCTAATTTGTACCTTTTATACTTTTTGTTATTCATTCTTTATTCTCAGATCGGCTATTGCAGGGGGTACACCCCTTTTTAATGTTTTATTAAGATAAAACTAATGACAAATAGGCTAACCTATGTTTGTGAAGTTGTATTTCATTGTTTTTTTCATGTACATCATAAATGTTTCACAGAAAGGTTCATTAAATGGGCTTAGATCTGGAGCCAATAAGCCAAAGGTTTTAAGGTTTGATCTAATAGAAGTGTTGAGTTTGAATAAAAAACTTTTTTTGTGAGGAATAACAACCGATTGCTTGCTCATTTGAAGAGGCCATGTTGCATAACACACCATTGATATAGTTGTTTAAAAACACAAAAGTATGATTCATCCGATTACTCGATTAATCGATGAACAAAAGAAGCAGAATACTCGATTCCAAAAATATTTGCTAGTTACAGCCCTAAATGGTTCCTTTATTATTCTTGTCGCACTTAATGCAGCGCGAACCGTAGCGTGCACGCAGGCAACCAACAAATCAAAACGTTCAGCTCCGCTGCGCAAGGTACGGTATTACTTTTGTTGCCATTTTGCGTTACCATGGCGACGCTGTGTGTCAAAAATTTCCATAGCGAATGAATGGGGCTTTCATGTCATCCTGCTCAGACATGTTTCGTCCGAAACCCACCAGACTTCATCTGATGCCAATTCCACCGACACACAAACGCAGTCGGTTATGACTCACACTTGTCTTTTGCCTTTTGCTCATCCTTTTCCCCCTTTTTTTTAACGTTTTGTGACATGTAACTTTCAGTCTCGGTGAACTGACCAAACAATGTGAAACTTCATATGAAACCTCAGGCCACGGCCCCCCATGTATCCTTCCCCTCATCCACGCCCCGCACTCGTCTTTTCCTTTCTTTTCACTTGTCCCTTTTTCCTTAGTACCTTTCCATTACATTTTTGGCATGGTTTCAACGAAGTTCTGCTCATTAGGCGCACACACACCGGCCACTTTACTAGGAACAATAGCTCACCTTGGGGCATGTGAGGCAGGCCCATCTCAAAATTTCTTCAGACATTTTCTCTCCATGGGCCTGGCCAATGAAATGAAAAGGTGCTTTCGGGTCTCATTCATTCCAAAGGGCAGGCTCTTAAACAAAGAAACCATTTGGACGTGAAGAAAATTATGGAACTGTCTATTGAAATAGACCTTTGGCTTCTATTCCTTTCAGTGGGCAGGCCAATAAATAAATAAACCATTTAGAGGTGAAGAGTAATATGGGACTGCCATATCATTTTGCCTCCATTTCAAAGGACAGGCCTATAATTAAATCTGGATGTCAGGATATGACACCGTCACTCACAACACCCTCAAAAGGATTTATGAAAGTGATCATTCTGTCATACGTGAACACACCACAGCACAGTGTGAACAGCACGAAATTCTTCCTCTGCATTTAACCCATTCACCAAGTGAAGCAGTGGGCAGCCAGGAACACGGCGCCCGGGGAGCAGTGTGTGGGGCCGGTACCTTACTCATGGTACCTCAGGGGTGCTTAGTGGTCTTGGGAATCGAACCCATGACTTTCTGACCGCAGGGCGAACTCCCTACCCACTAGGCGGATGGCAAAACTGAAATCCGCAGGCTTCTAATGCACAGACATCACTAAGGTACATCTAAAAACGAGTCTGTCAGTGGTTGTTTATAAAACATGAACTCCAGTCACACCCTCTAATTCTAAATGTTCAGACGGGTGAGGGTGTTCGCTGGAAATGTTAAATCCAGCTGCTAAACTCCTGGGACTCAGTGCAGCGATATGTTTAATGATTGCCCTGCTCAGACCGTCCAGAACTGTTCTGCGGACCTGGAGACAGCCGGCCCCGCTCACTTCCGGACTCTGAACCGCGCGTGCGCGATCAAAGCAGTGGCGCTCGCGCTGAAAAAGCTCGCGTTTAACGGACGCACGAGTGTTGGACCTCGTCTCTTGCCGTTATGATGTCACGTGGTCCACCCGAGTAAGTTACCTATGCAGCGTTCTGAGAAACTTTTTATTTTCAACTCGATTTTAATCTGTTTCACAGCCGAGAACGTTTTTGTTCATTAGGAGTGATCCAAACAATACACTTCAGTAGCTCCTGTCCATCAGAGAGCTGCAGCTATCAGACCCAAACGTCAGATCCAGCACCAGATCCAAATACCAGATCCAGCATGCTGCTGCACTACTGCCCTCAGTGTGGCTCTCAGTTGCAGGCTGGGTTCAAGTTTTGTCCATCCTGTGGGGAGAAGCTCCCGGTGCTGGAGGAAGAGGAGGCTGGAGCTGCAGACAGGCTGAAGAAGGTGTTGAAGTTGTCGGAAGTAGTTCCTAATGCCTGCCCCTCTCCCGGTCCACACTCTGCCCTGCCAGCTCTTAACAGCAGGGAAGGTAAATCCAGAGACAGAGAAAATAAGATGTGATTTTCTTTAACATATCAGTGGATTGTCGTGTTTTGGGAACGTGACTAATCTTTGCCACTTTGCCAGATTTGTTCAGACTCAAATGGTGATAAAAACGATAAACGGGGCATTTGGCTGACGCTCGTATCCAGAGGGACTTAGTCATTAGTAACAGGGACAGTCTTATAGTCATTAGTAACAGGGACAGTCTTATAGTCATTAGTAACAGGGACAGTCT
>JBBPCX010000038.1:8150682-8168932 GCA_037974365.1 Hydrocynus forskahlii
GTGTGTGTGTGTGTGTGTGTGTGTGTGTGTGTGTATGTGTGTGTGTGTGTGTGTGTATGTTAGGCTGGGCACGTTAACGCGTTATATGCGAATATGGACAAAAGTAACGGGACGCCTGACCATTACACCAACAGGGACTTCAGTGACACTGCATTCCGATACATAGACTTTCATATGGAGCTGGTCCCCTTAGCAGCTGCTGTAATGGTCCCGCCCCCATAATCCGGAATCTGAGGGGAACCTGTTTTTCTATAACAAACTAGATTAAATGATAATGCCTTGCAGTGGCAAATAGCTTTGGTTTTATATTTGATTTGATTACATTAATCTTTCAGTTGAGATTTACAAGTAATATTTTATGTGCAACTGTGTAATATTTTAACTGCAACTGCTGTTCAAAAGCACCTTATTTGTTTAGTGATTGCAAACCAAATGCTCTTGCACTTTTGTTTATATAGCAGTACTTTAAAATAAAAGCGTGCAATACACTACTTTTTAATTCATTTTAATGCCCTTAATATATATAGTAAGTATAGTAAATAAGATTGTATACAAGAAATGTATACACACAGTATTTGGTACTTCCTGCGTATCTGCATTCCGAATATGTTCTACACCTAAACAGTCAAGAAAGAGTAAAGGACTGGTCGTATAATTGAAGAAGCACAGTGGTGCTTGAAAGTTTGTGAACCATTAAGAATAGTCTACATTTCTGCATAAAAATGACCTGAACCATCAGTCCTACAAGATGATAAAGATAACCCAGTTAAATAAATGAGACAAAAACATTTCAACTGGTAATTTATTTATTGAGGAAAATTATCCAATCTTACGTATTTGTCAGTGGCAAAAGCATGTGAACCTCTAGGATTATCAGGTAATTTGAAGGTGAAATTAGGTGAAATTAGAGGTGTTTTTAATGAGTGGGATGACGATCAGGTGTGTTTGGACGCCCTATGTTATTTAAAGAACGCGGCTTTATCAAAGTGTTGACACACGTTTGGGGAAGTGCATAATGGCATGAACAAAGGATTTTACTGAGGACCTCGGGAAAAGGGTTGTTGATGCTCATCAGGCTGGAAAAGGTTACAAAACCTCTAAAGAGTTTGGACTCCACTAATCTAAAGTAAGACAGATTGTGTACAAATGGAAGAACTTTCAGACCATTGTTACTAAGGTCGACCATCTAAGATCACTCCAAGAGCAAGGCGTGTGGTAGCGGCCTAGTGGGTGGGATCCTTGCCTCTCGACCAAGAGGTCATGTGTTCGAATCCATCCTTCAACATACCACCACTGGGTTCCTAAGCAAGAACCCTAACCCCAAGTGGCTCCAGGGAGACTGCCCCCTGTAGTTAGGGAATGGCCTGTTTTGCTGCATCTGGGCCAGGACAGCTTGCCATCACTGATGGAACAATGAATCCTGAACTACACCAGCAAATACTAAAGGGAACGTCAGGACGTCTGTCCATGCACTGAAACTCAAGAGAAAGTGGGTCATGCAGCAAGACAGCGATCCTAATCACACAAGTCCTCCTACCAAAGGAAGATTATGTAGATTTTTTGGGATGGCCTAGTCATAGTTGATACGACTGAGATGTCGTGGAAGGACCGGAAACGAGCAGTTACTGTGAGGAAACCCACCAACATCTCAGAGCTGAAGCTGTTCTGTAAGGAGGAATGTGCTGAAATTCCTCCAGACCATTGAGCAGGACTGATTAACAGTCACCTATAAACTGCAGTTATTGCTGCAGAAAGGTTTCACACCAGGTACTGAAATGAAAGGCTCGCATACTTTTGCCACTGACAGATATGCAACATTGGATCATTGAAATATTTTTGTCTCATTTATTTACCTGGGTTCTCTTTATCTACTTTGAGGACTTATTTCAGGTCATATTCATGCAGACAGCTCTAAAGGGTTCACAAACGTTCAAGCGCCACTGTATTCTCAAGAACAGAGGTTCACAGCTCTGGCCTTGGAGGGCACAGGTAGGTAATTCCCCGACTCACACACACTAAGTCTGGTGAGTTTGACCAGGTATGTTTGAGAAGAAGAATCAGCAACACTCCAGGAGCCGCTCGACCCGACACTCCTGTAGTATCTTAAAGAGCTCATTTTATTTGTTGATCGTCTTTTTAAAAGCAGAAAGGGAGGAACGAATAAACCCCAATGAATTTTGTATAGTAAGGCCTTCATAAAAAGCACAAGCTTATCCACAGCAGTGTCTGCGAAATGGTTCACTGAACCAAAATCTGCTTGTGTTCCAAATTCATCACGGAAAAAGCATTTCAACATCTGTCAGCAGCCCCGTTTAGACGGCCTCTAGTCATTAAGAGCTCCATAACACCCAAATCCTGATAAACACAGATTTTGGATTTCCCTAACACTGAACAGACGTGGCCATTAATGTTCCCAGCCTCTCAGGTCGATTCGCCACAAGCGATTTCACATTTAAAAACACAGCATGCAGGCTGTGAATTGAAAAAGTGACTCCAGTAGTAAGTATTATCATGCAGAGAATAGAAATATGTCTTACAGAGAAGCAGTTTAATGTTGCACGTGTTAAACATCCATACACGTATGTTATAATTTACAATAAAAATCAACGAACAGTAAAACATTCCAAACAGCATGTCCTGATTTCAGCTGTTGTATGGAAACATACCAAAGTGATTGTTCAGTTTCTAACATTATTTCAACTTTAACCCTCCTGTTATGTTGTGGGTCAAATTTATCCATTTTAAATGTAAAAAAATGTTTTAAAAAATAGTTTAAAGTATTTTTAGTATGAAACTTCATGTGCTTGGCTTTAGGGTAATCAGCATTTAAATAAAAAAATGGTTCATTTCACATATGTGCAGCCCCCCCACTGCATGTTTATATTACACAGCGACTGTTCAGGTCAGTTAGACATGGCGGTCGAAGTGGAGGTTAAAGCGTCAAGTACGATTTGTTTATTTGCAACTATGTGACTTATTTCACCCCTATCACTTTCACACACTCTCTCTCTCTACCTGTTCTATTGACTTCATTTGTGCGTGAGAGAATGCAGGGGAACCTTTTCTGTTCCCATGGACAAATCTTTGATCCTGACAGTGAAACAGAGGATGTGTCTGAAGATGGACCATCTTGAGGTAAATTCTGAGTCTGATGATTCTGATTATGAGCCAAATGAGGAAGCTGCTATTCATATTCCTCCAAGCAAGGCATTTACATCAAAAATGGTAAAAGTGGTCTTCATCCCCAAATATGTATCAGGCAAAACTGTCTGCAGAAAACATGATGAGGACCAGGATAAAGTTCCAGAGACTTGTGTGACAGACATCAAGCCAAATACTGAGCCCAACTCAATACAATCATTCATTCTTGAAATGACAAAGTTAGAAGCTATGTGTGATTTGGGGGAGAAGTGGAAAGAGCTGGATAAAATGCATTTACATGCATATTTGGGGGTCCCCGTCCCGGCTGGGGTCCATAAATCAAAGGACGAATCACCAGCCAGTCTGTGGGATGCAGAGTGATCTGATCTGATAGTCGAGAGACAAGCTGGCAGCTATTAAGCCAGCGTGGGACCAGAACCCAGGCCCTGATGCCTAGAACCCAGGCCCTAATGTCTAGAACCCAGGCCCTAATGCCTAGAACCCAGGCCCTAATGCCTAGAACCCAGGCCCTAATGCCTAGAACTCAGGCCCTAATGCCTAGAACCCAGGCTCTAATGTCTAGAACCCAGGCTCTAATGTCTAGAACCCAGGCCCTAATGCCTAGAACCCAGGCTCTAATGCCTAGAACCCAGGCTCTAATGTCTAGAACCCAGGCCCTAATGCCTAGAACCCAGGCTCTAATGCCTAGAACCCAGGCCCTAATGCCTAGTGGCATTCAGAGGTCGCAGCCCAGTCAGGCAACATACGCCTTCCACACCAGCCAAATACGGCATGAAAATCTGGCAACACGTGGCGCAAACACCAGCCACGCGCTGAGCATGCGGGTTCGGACAGCCGGACGGAGGAGCCCCAGAGAAGAATCGGGGCACACGGGCTGTGCTTGATAAGGCACTACATAAAAATAAAAAACTTAAAAAATATCAAATACAGTTTTAAAATGACCAACGTGATGTAACAATTGTGTTTTACTTGTAGGTCTTTCTAATGTACATTCAAAAACACGTTTTTTAATGAAAAACAAGTGGTCCTCATTTATCCATGATCTGTGAGAGGTAAAGAACACCATTATACCAATTATTGACGGAAATGGTTAGTAATGGAGTTAATAATGAGATATAAACAATGTTTATCGTGATTTTTTGATTTCCGACACTTGTGGATAATTAAACATACCGAACATTACTGGCGTTCCTGAGAAACAAACATTACAGGAGGGATGAGTGTGATGTTGTGAACTTTTGCGTAATGTTGCAGGACCACAGTTTAGTAAAAAAAAGGCACTCCCGTTTAGCTCAGCATGTAAATAATATACAACATAGCTACAAAAAAAGGAAAAGACATTAAAATGGCCAAATCTGCTAATGCAGCATGGAACGCAGTACAATGCAGGGTCTGACTATTTTCATAAAACCATCTTAATTATTAAAAGTCCTGTGAGCGCTGCGTGGCCCTCCTATTAGAAGCTTAACTCTAGATTATCCTCATCTGGTTAAGCAAATTAGCATTTTAGCCAAAGAGAAAACAATGAGCTACATTTGTAGTGAGGGAAAATACTTCTTCTGCGGAATAATTCTGAAATACAATAGACAATAGTATTCCGGATGAAGGCGGGATTGGGCAGTCTAGCCTTCAGGGTTTTGTAAAGGAGACTGAGAAGAGGTCATAACAATTAATATTAACAACAATCATCATCATTATTTTACTCGAGCGCAATTTCCACCTGCAGACCTGTTTGTTAACCGGGTCACATGACTTAAAAATGTTCTTACTCACGTTTTATCGTGTGTGCGTGTGTGCACCTTTTAGTTTTGATTGCATTTCTTGGCTGGATTGCAAGCCGGTTAAAAAAATGGAGATCCCTCACTTTGACAGGGCCGTGTGTAGGCTGGGGTGAAACAGGAAATCATATGACCTGTTTGATTAGTCTTGGTCCTTAAAGGGCCGGTGGAGGGGGGCGGGGGTGTCAGAAGATCTTCATAAACACAATTTGAGAGTATATTAAATTCATGTGATTCACACAGCTGGATGAAGAGATTACTGACCTTTAACTTTTTTTGAGCTCTCCAACATTAGCCATGTAAAAATCAAGGACATAAACATACCCAGGAAGGGACCGGGGTAAAGACGTGTATAGTTGGGAAATCTCTGGGGTGAATGATCCTCAGTACATCTACACTACATGGACGAAAGTATTTGGGACACAAGAATTGAATTCAGCGGCCCCGCAGCTCCAGTGAAGGGCAATCTTAATGCCTCGGCATATCGAGACACTCTGGAAAACTTTGTGGACACAGTTTAGGGAAGAACCTTTTCTAAGCCGTCCAATAAGAGTGGAAGCTGTAATAGCTGCAAAGGGAGGACCAGCTCCATTTTACAGTCCCTGTATTTGAATGTAATGTTATTAAAGTTCCTGTGGGTGTAATGGTCAGGCCTCCCACTATATTTTTATACAGACATAGATATGCTCAATACGTTCCAATACATGTCTTTAGATATGTCTCACCACGTTTCATCAAGCAGTTCCCTTCTCTTTAATCCTCGTCTACTGAAGATCACGCGTCACATAATGCTTGCAGTGACCATTACAGTGACCAGTACTGCGATATACTTTATCCTCAATGGATTTTAGGCAACGGTGATCTTATTTTCTGATGTATTTAATATAATTTGATTTTGTCAACCACTGTAATAATCTACTGTTCCCCCCTTTTTGTATTTTAAATAAGCAATCCAGTTACTGTCTGATCTTTTCGACGTGAGAATGCTATTCGAGCCTCTGCTCAGAGGAGGGCAGGGAGAGGACGAGCACCGAAACTGAGAGAGTATTCAGTATACCGTCATGTAGGAACTCAAATTCTCACCAGCGTCGGTTATGAAACCTTGACATACTCGTTTTACACATTTTAAAAGGTTCTTCCACAAAGGAGATTTGAAAGAACGTCAGGGTCAAGGTCAGTAATAGTGCTTTGTGTTTCAGTTCCGTCTGTAGTTCTTTGCTTGCATTAATCACACGAGAGTGAGTATTAGAGTGGTGGGACGCACTAAGCCGGTCAGACAGCTGCTCCTGCCATTACCAGAGATTAAAGAACAATACGGAAATTCATATTCTTCCTCTCAGGTACATGTGCATGCATATGTGCATTCTGTCATTTGCGATGGCCACAGTTTATATTTTCCTGTAGTATGTTAAACTGAACACAGAATTAATAAGTATTAATAATAATTAATAAATATTAATAAGTGCTTAAAGGATGTGTACTCATTTTACTTAGACCAAACATGTCAATCACAGCAAGCATTCACCACGTGTGCCCAAGCTTTTGTATACAGTTTACTTCACCAAAACTATCACATACTAACGCTACCACAACACTGGGAATTAACTAGAGGGTCCGGTTCATGCAGTAGGTAGTTCATGACTCCTGGCAATCTGCATGACCAACACTGACCAGATATTTATTTGGGGGTGGAACACTGCATGGGTGTGTGTGTTTTGTCCACGGGTGCATACTGTTGAGTCTTTTTAAGAGGTGGACAGTTTGACGAGTACGTTTTTGATTTCATCATACGGTCATGCAGAGATCTGTTCATCCGAGAACGCAACCTTGAAGATTTACACCAATTCTAGAGAATCTGGAAACAATGAACTACAGTTAAAGGGTAACTGCAGTTGTCCCCATTAAGCATCAAACCGGTGCCTTTTGTGTGTTCACAAGATTCTGACAATCTAAACATTGTACTACACATCTCAGCCACAGCGAAGATACATTTAGGCCACGTCAGCCAGGAAGACGCAGACTGTACGTGCGACAGGTGGTACGGTACAGAGATCCTTACCTTCTGAGAACCAGAGGATGTGCGTTTGATGGAGGAGCGCTTAAAGGAGCCCTCTTTGCTCCTTTTCCCACCAAAGGTCTTATTCTCCATGGCTAACAGGCCATTGGCCTCTCCGGGTGCCTTCCGTGATCTCCACCGAATCCCAGCCCGTTAACCTTCAAGCATCGCAAGCCCCTCACAACCACCCAACACTCCCTGCTGTTTCAGCGCACAGCCAAGGGTCAAGTGAGGAACACAAATTCTGCTCTGAGCAAGAGTCCAGCTGAAGTGAGGAGGGAGAGACTGAGGTACACAGATAAAGCTGTAAACAGTGTGATGCCTCCACAGACCCTTCCCTCCACTACATGTGTAATCAGGCTTAATGGAGCTGCTCCTACAAACGATGCTCTTTAATGCAGGAGATTTAATAAATGGTGATTGAAGGTAAATCTACTTTGGTAAAAGTCATACCCAAAATGGCTTTAACGCTTAATAATAGCACAGAGAGTCAGCCCGTGACTTGTGCTGCATTAAGAGAAGGAAATGCAGAGGATTATTGAAGCACATCACGTTTGAAGTCAATCGGTGGGGGACGATGTGGAAAATGTCGAGATTACACTTGCCTAGACAAATTTACAATTTACATTTCTTTAGAATACACTCATCAAGACCTTGAATGTATTTCCTGCACAAGGCTGTTACTGGGATAGACCGTTTTGTTATGGGGAGAGCCGCACGTATGCTAAAAAACACAACTTTAAATGATGAACTACTTCACACGGACAATTCAAGTAATTTCAGTGCAACAGCCCTTGCCTCCAGCCATGGTTCTTCAGGCATTTACCTCTCATAGAAAGAACTGAAGCAGTTAATTTGAAAAACATATCCACAGAAAGCCGTCTGAAATATTTTTCATTACTTATCCCTATATTGAGAGATACGAGTGCCCTCATTTGGTCAGAGAGCTTGGCAGAATGTCGGACTGACGCACATTGAAAAGCTGGCATTAACACGTGAGGCACACGAGTTTACTTGCCGTTCAGCCTTGTTAATTCTAATCCTTCAGATTTCGCAATTTAGTAAATGTATAGCACAATGCATATTTTAAAACAGGTTTATTAAATGAAACAAGCTAAACTGTAATAAACAGAAACATGATGTTTCTACAAAAATTATATTTTTATATTCATATATATCCATAAAAAAGGTCATGTCCAAAGCCCCGCCTCGTCTCGTCTCCTCAGCCTTGTGCCGAGCTGGTTATTATATGAAGGACGGAGAGCATTCGCCTGCAATAAATAATATGTACACAGTCCTCTCTGTGTGACCGGCCTTCATCAGTCTTCCTCAGTCAGCATGGCAGTCGGCTTCTATTTCCTCTCCCACATCCGTCTGCTCTTCTCACTCTGCTGCGTTAGAACCAGTGTCTGCAACAGAACGCAATGACATTTAAAACCAAGGCCGCACTTAATCACATAATGCACCAGTAAGCGAAAACTGGTCATACCACGCATCAGAATAGAAAAAATTAAACTGTTGCTTACTGCGAAATACCTTGCTAATTATTTAGGCTGTATTTTGAGCAGTGTTTTGACAAAAACAATATACTTGATTCATCAAAACACATGCAAAAACACTGGGAGAAAAGAGATCGGCCAAGATGTTTAGAAACATTGTGACTGGTTAAAGGGCTTGTTTCCACAGCAGCCTCCTGGGTCAACTGTTAAACAATAGGAAGTATAGCTTAACATGTTTATATTAACTGATATTAAATTCTAAGGGTGAGAAGCTGCAGATCTCTAAACAGAGAAACTTTATATTTACGTAAAACTATGCGAGTACATACACAAGGTTAGATAATCCCAGCTGGATTTTTCAACATGAGATCAGACTACATGGCTACATGTGGGGTAAAATATTTCTTTAGACTGATGCGTAGGACGGAAACTGAGGAAAGAGTCAAGGCAATGAATAGGGACAAATTACACAGTTTAATTAATGTCATTAGTATTACATAAATTAGACTTACTTTTCCCATCACAGGCTACGATTTTCACTTTATCCACCTTTACCAGGTCCGTGACTTCTCGGAACTCCACGTCATTTAAAACAAACGTCCACACGTTGTCACAAAATCTGTATGTGTTCAGCGATCCCTGAAAAAGATACAGAGAAAATGGGACGCACTTCAAACACAAGGTTTGAGATTTTCAGGTCTTTATCATGCATCTTACTGATGTACGGGTTCCAATCCGGCAGGCCTTCTTAAACTCAACAACACTTTATACAGACGCTCACCTTAAAGTTGACTCTGTTGCGAACTCTGTTGGCCAGTGCATTGTTGATGGCTTTGTCAAACTGGAGCAGGACTTGGAGGGCTAACTGTGGGGTGATCTGTTGGGTCTGTAACAAAGGCAAGTGAGGGACAGACTTTTAAACACTGGGATATCTCAGTGTACGACTGTAAACAACAAGCCCTAGTACTACGGAACCAGAAATTGTGAGCCGTTTGCTAAACTGCTACATTTCCAGCAGATTTTTAATCTTTAGTCTAACGCTGACTGTCCTTAACACGACACACAGCATTTAAAGATACACATCGATCGACTCATTTCAAGGCATCTAAACAGACTGTTTAAACCCGGTTTCCCGCAAAACTCCCAACCTTTCTCGTCGATCATGTTCGGTTTTAGAGTAAAAACACGACGCCCGTCCTTATTGTCTCCACCTAAACTCGTTTAAACGTTTAGAACCGACTAACAGAGCCGCTAGCGGTTGCAGCTAACAAGAGAGTCGAGCCGCCGTCGCAAGTCTTTACAGGGTCTGAAGCAGCCAGGAGCTTCAGGTTTCTTTTTAAACGTTCTTCACAGTAACCCAGGCCTGTGGGGTGTTCGGGAGCCTGCGCGCAGTCCCGCGCAGCTTTAGCTCGCTGGCTAACCGTGCGCAGGACAGTTTACCTGAATAAGCTCGTCGAGACTTTCCTGCAGGCTGTTTCCCAGTGTCGTATTTCGGTACAGCTGATAAGCCATGGCGTGTTTTTATGGCGACGTGAGGTTTTTGTTCTGTGAATAAAAGCCGCGCAGGGGCGCTTCGTGCTAAACTCGCGGTTCCGCAGGGACTGTCCACTTCCCCGAGCACTGAAAGCGTATCGGTACGGGAAGCCGCGAGGACCAAAAAAGCGCGGGTCACCACGCGCAGAGACAAACTAAAAACAGAGACAGCGAGACACAAACACCACATAATCACGAGACAGAATGTCATTATAATTAAATAATAATGGTCAAATCATGCCGTGGAAATTGCATAAGAGAAAGCATGACTTTATTACATATTAGCTCGCTGTAAAATGACATGAAATGACACCTCAACAGCAAGATATTTCCTCATAAATATAGCACATATAATTTTGAACGAAAATATTAACTTATATTCTCTATTCAACTTTTAAAATTTGTATTTATGTTATGTGCTAATTTTTTTTTAGACCCACTAAAGCACTTTATTCATGCTGGAGCAACAATCGTTGTAAACCTGACAGGGTCGTTTGCAAAAAAGATATTAAAAATCTTTTTTTATGAAAATATTTAAAAAATATGTACATTTTATTTGTATTTTTAAGAGAAAAGTATCGAAGATCCCGGAGACAAATGTAAAAATAAAGTCTGAAGCGCGTGTTCCGCTCGTTGTCTGTGATGGTCCTTTTCCGCCAGAGGGCGTGTGAGAGTCTCTCCGCGAGGAGGTCACGATCTGGGCGGCCACTAGATGGCAGCAAGTGAGAGTATTTAAAATAACAATGAAACCTTAACATTTTCCTCTTACGTTCACATTGAACTGTATTGGTTACTATTAACATTTCATTCACGTCAATGGACGGACGCTATTGTGTAGAGTTGGACATTAGTGAAGAAGCATTTGAAAAGCTGTTTTAATTTGTTCTTTATTCTCCAGATACAGTTACTTGGCATTATCATCCAGGTTATGCTCCGTACTTACAATTGGTTTTTATTTTATTCTTTTAAACACTGTTGTTCTATTAAACACCATTAACAGACTTAGTTAATGGTTTAGTGCACCATTAACCTAACGTTATTAATTCGAAAACATTTCCTGGATTCCACTGCAAATGTTCAATGTAAAATCCAGCATCTCCCATGAACACTTTTACTGTCACATGAAAATTAATAACTCGCTGTGCCATATGTTGTGCCAACAACAACTGCAGTCAGATGTTTCATTTAACTGAAGATCGGTATCTGGAGAGATGTTGGCCCATTGTACTCTTCATTGTAGAATGTATTGGATCTGAAGGGCTTTGAGCATTAACTGCCTGCTCAAGGTCCTTTTTTGACTGGGTCGCTCCAAAACCTTTTGTTTCTCTCGAACCATTAAGAGGTGGATGTGCTATTGTGTCTTCAGATCATTGTATTGTTGCATGACCCAATAATGCTTGAGCTTCAGATCACCAGACCAGACATTCAGGATTTTACACCAGAATTCATGGTTCCATCATTTATGGCAGTCACACAGGCCCTGAAGCAAGAAAGCATTCTGTCATCCTGCCACTTCCAACTGGTATTATGTTCTTATCAGAACGCTGTGTTAACTATATGTAATGGGATCCATCTTCCAAAAGTTTAGTTTTCAACAAATTTAGTCCTTAGAACCTTATTCAGAAAGGCTTCGGGTCATCATTTTTTTTTTTTTGGGAAATGTGAGAAGAGCCTGTATGTTACTCTGAGTCAGTAGCAGATACATTTTATAGCGTCTCTTTCTAACGGTAAACTCATAAACACTAATTTTATTTCTGAAACAAGTGTTACGAACGGGCAAAAATAGAAGAAATCATTAGGTGGCAAATACTACCATTTTTGGTGATGTAAACCTAGTATATAGTATACTAATGAACTTAAACACAAATTAAATTGGGCATCAATACATTTTCTTCAGGGGAGCCAACTGAAAAAATTCTATATTTTAGGTATGGGTTTCAACTACATACCATATAAACTCATTTGAGTACATTTTAGTCTGTTACTGCTGCTAGTACTGCTCCTACTGCTCCTGCTACTAGTACTAGATGTGCTGTTGCTGCTGTTACTACTAGTACTACTACTACTTCATACATTTTTGCAATAAAAAAAGAAAAAGATGCTTTTTTACAAGAGATCCGGCCACAGCCCACTGGGAGACAGCAGCCTTCAGGTATGAAAGCGACTACACAGTTTTGAGGCTGAATTCCCGCGGTTTTGCGGGACTGCAGTAGACTAGTGGAAAGAGGGGTTATATTACTACTCGCTTTTCATGATGTAAATACGCTTCAGTAACAAAGCATTAAGAAATACCGGAGTACCAGCAGCAATACCAACCAGAGTAAATTAGGGTGTAAAGTTTGGATGACGCAGCCTTTCTGGATGACTGTCATCAAAGTGAAGCCGAACTTTACATCATGACCAGATTACACAGACAAATAAAGATGCCAGGAGTTGTCAGGATGACCACTTACACAAGGGAAACCTCTGACAAATCACTGCTGGGAAGAAACTTAGTAAACTACTCACAACATTCATGCTTTATAAATTGTTGTTTACTGACAAATAGCAGTTTTTAAAGAGAGATTTGAAACGACACTTCTCTGCAACAATTTCATTTTTTTCCAGAGGAGAATGCAAATAAGGCATATTGTAAATAGCCACAAAAACAGGTAAGCAATTATTTGGATGCACCAAGTTAAGAACACAACACAAAAGCAAACTATTAAAATTGATCAATGACGCTGCTCAGTCCTGCTTCGAAATAATGGTGTTCGTTTAACTTATTCATCTCCGACTGCACGTGTGTTTTTGTGCAGTGGAGGAAGACAGGTTTTTAAATGATGATGGATACGGAGAGGTGAGAGGAAATGGGAGCTGCTTCCTTCATTTAATTACTGTGTCAAACTGAATTACTGAGGAAATCAGAAAACATCAACACTGCAGAGGAGGTTTCATCCACGTGCAGGACTTCTCCCTCCGGTTTGATGTATTTATCTAGTTATGTGTTGGCATTTTAAACATCTTAACATTTATTTAGTGCCTCAGTTTTGTTGGATAATTTAAAATCAACAAATTACATCTTGCTGCGTTAAAAGGTTCCGTTTAATGACCAGCATGTACATGTAATGCTAAACTGAGTTTTTTTTTTTTTTTCTTGAAAATTTGCAGTGTCTGTTCTTTCTGTTTTTCTGAGAGAGAATACAGGTCAAAACACACACGGTTTCTGTTACATGAAATAACTCACATGGAACAAACAATGAAGCACAGAGACATAAAGATTAGGGCCAAACACGTGTTCAAGGTTTCTGGACATGTGGGTTCAGGTCGAAACCTTCATATGGTTTAGAAGCAGGGTTCGATTACAGCTGGTGCAACATGGTGTACTCAGAAAGAGGGTCAGAAAACTGCAGCTCCTATCTCCACCAAAATGGAAAGTCTCTTAGGACCCTCAAATCACGCTGTGTTTTGGACCAACTTTAAGACTGTAGTGCCTCTGCTGGGCTGAGAATTGTCAACCATCCAAAACTATCCAGCCGTCAGTGCCCTGTGGCAAAAACTGACCTCTTTTGAGAGACCAGATGATGATGAACACAAACTGCAGCATCAGATAAGAGCATCAGAATGATCCTCCCCGTAAACAGCACCCGCTCCCTGGTGACCCCAGAGGAAAGGGTGAAAGAGGTTCACAAGTGATGCAGGGATACAGGGGACTGCGGCATCTAAACTACACAGTGCCATCTCAGCCATGACATAATACTGAACATTACTACTGTTATTACATAAAAGTATACATAAAATAATGTTATCTCGTTACAATGGCACCTGATTAGGGATAAATTTGGCAGCAACTGAACGGTTGTTTGGCGAGCGCGAAAAATACGTTTTTTTCATGTTCCTGGTATGCAGTAGTCAGTAGAAAAGGTAGGAAGGACATCCGGTGAACTGGTGAACACTTTCTGATGGTGTAATAACAACTAAAAAGATTTTACTTCAATCTTAATTCAGGCAAAACAACATAGAACGTGTTAGAAAAGAAATGATCTAACTTTATGTCTACCAAACAGAATTAAGTTTGTAAGTGAAAACACTGGATACGTTTTCTTTAACTTTTTTTTTCTTGTTAAATAAAGGTTCAGGTGAATTACCAAATTACAGATTTGAATTTTTATTGTTTTTATGGCATTTTTGGAAAATGCCCCACCTTTTATGGAAATAGGGTTTGTATATACTATGCGACTTTGAGCAGCAACCATTGTTTAGATCATTTAAATTAGACAGTGGGTGCTTTAAAGGTTCTTCATGTATATTCTTTGAAATATTCTGTATGGAACCAAAGAGCCCTTTTTGGGACCTGGATTTTCTAGCGTGTAGACACCCTTCAGTGTTTGCTGAGACAGCAAGGAGTTCATAACATGTTCAGCAGCATAATGGAGGAACTGAATGAGGGGTCAGTGAAAGTTTCGTGCTCGGTATTCACTTCACTGAAGAACCGACTCCATGGCAGTGGAATGCTCTTGTCTTCCGACCTCAGTGACCTTTGAGATTCACACAGAACATTCACTGCTTGACCTGAAACCGCTACTCCAAAAGACGGGGTTCGTCCCGCCTCCTATTAGTATGTAATTTAAGATTTTTTGAAAACAAGAGTACACATGTTTGGGTGTATTTCAGTAGAACAAAACACACAGCTAACCCTGTTTCCTGCTGATAGTAGAAATACGAGCAGAATAATACGGAATATAGAGTTTATTTAAAATATAGAGTTTTATTTTAACCATTGCAGCAACCTTCCATTACAGTGTATCTACTCCTTTGTACTGTGAAAGAGTTAATAGGTCCATACAGTGAGTCGTGTACTGCAGACAGGAGTGCTTAACACTAGTAATCTGTGTATTCATCAGGAGCATTTTCAGCAGGGTGCAAATCTAATTTGCAAACAAATATTGAGAACAATCAGCACGACGATGCACTCAAGGCTTAATTACAAACACAAACAGCAGCTCTAATATTCAGCCCTGAGCAGTGCCTAATGTCACGTACGTCTGGTCTAAATCTACAGAATATTACACCTAGCACAGCGGTCCCGACCAGTGCATAAAAAGGAACCCAGACAAAGAGCCCGAGCTTAAACAAACGGACGTACTGAAAACCATGGCGTTCAGAAGTGTCAGTGATGTGCTCTATAAAACAGCAGAAATAAGCAAGATAAATCAATTAGATCTTAAGAAACCAATTTAGAAAAATCTAAACACAAGCAGCTTGAACCCGACCGTTCGACGGCTCCAGTCCTGCTCGAGCCTGACCGCTGCCTCGGCTCATTGCCCGCGGGAGTGATTTCCCTGCGGCTGCTGGATGCCCCCGGGTCGGTGGAACAAGACCGCAGCAGTTCCCAGCATCGCATCTCCGACGGCCATCAATACAGTATCTCCGCTCCGAGGGCAAAATATGCTCCTTAGTGTGGCCTTTTTTTTTTTTTTTCCCTAACTGGGTTAAATGGCGGCCGTCAGGTGGATAAATGATAATTTTTAATGTGCTGATGCCAGAGCATGAGAAACCCGTAGTTCTTTTAGTAGTATCACATTGTGGTTCCTCAGCTTTGGCCTGTTTCAGGGTGGTTTCAGACTACGGTTAGTTATTACACCACTGAGTTTGAATGGAAAACATCACAGAGTGTATACCTGGCAGCTGGTGGCCTGGTGGTTAGAGCATTGTCCAGCAATCAGAATGTTGTGGGTTCGGACCCCACCACTGCTGGTGTCACCACTGAGGGAACCTTAAGCAAGGTACCGTCCCCGCACATGGCGCCCCAGGCGGCCCTTCTGGTGGCAGCCCCCTGTTTCACTTGCTGGATGGGTTAAATGCAGAGAAAGAGATTCGCATTGTTCACGCTGTGCTGTGATGTGGAGTGTTCTGTTCACGTGTGACTATAGGGGGGTGCTTTACTTTACTTTTATTTAAATAACTCTACAAGAAATAAATAAAAATAAGTAAGTGAGTGCAAATGATGCCTCCATTTCACTCTATGTGCCGCAAAACTACCCTCATTTTCCCTAACGAGCTTTGAACTGGATGAGACTCATAGCAAAGATTTCTTTATTATTACCTTCTAACTGTTTCCCCTCTAGCCATATGTGGTTAAGCTTTAGAAATAGACCCTCTGCTCTGAGCAGACAGAAGACGCAACACATTCTGACTCAGGGCGTGTTTGATTACTCGTTAATTAAACGTACGTGAACTGCAGTCCAATATTAAATCTGCAAACTGTGGAGAATATCTTGACAAATAGATATCTGAAGTTACACACATTTAAATGTGGAGTCAGCAGCTGTTTAGTAATGTAGTACAGTAATTAATTCATTTTTTATAGTATGATTTGATTGGATGTAATTGGATTATAAAATGTAATAGGGCTTTAGGTTTTAATGCTGTATGTGTTTTGTGTAAAATGACAGCCTAAAATAAATGTAAAATAATCTGGGAAGATGTAAACCAGAGGCCAGTTAAATTACACCACCGGCCACAAGAGCTGGCGCTGCTGGAAAAGGAGGAGACGGCAAGGAAAACACATTGTTAGCATTTAATGTGTGTGAATGTAATAAGACTTTATATTTTTCACTTTATTAAAAAGAAGAACAAAAAACAGATATGACAACAGAGAGGAGTTGGGTTTCGTTCTGACCCTTTAAAACCACTCCTGTCCTGAAGAATACCCAGAACAGTTTGGTTGTTTTCATCCTTAAATTACCTAAACACACCAATAAATCTAGATGTTCCAACAGAGAATAATAACAGGTACACACACACACACACACACACACACACTCTATATCTCTTAAAGAGGGGGGAAGGAGCAAAGAAAAACGATCATTTCTTCGGGGACTACTAGGCCCCAAATTAATTACAGCGATTCAGCATTTTCAAATGGGCCACTTAATAAAGTGGTGGCATAATTAAATTTCCAGCCCTGTGACCTTGAGAGCACTTCATAGATAATGAATGATACGAGCTGATAATCAACGCAGACCAGTATCACCATCAACACGTACACTCATCGCTGCACACACACACACACACACACACACACACACACACACACACACACTCTCAAGGTCATGAATGCCACGTGGACTTGCCATGCCACTCATTAAACATTTCTGTCATAAATCTCTGTAACAATATCACATGATCAAACAAGCCTATAAAGCACACAGAAAAGAACAATAGTACATAAAAACTTTACATTTTAACCCGTGAAGCCTCCTTTGATGTCTACCCTCATAAGACAACTGACAGATTAAAGTCCATAAACTTGCTGAATATGCAGGTGCTGATCACTTAAAATGTTCCATTGTTATAAGGCAAATTCTATACATCAAACATATGTCTGAGATTGTAAAAAAGTCAATAAAATGGTGCGTTTAATTTAGTTAATGCCATGAGCATACGAATACCCAGGTTAGTGGTTTGGCATCTGCCGATCCACATAAAATAACTGGCGTAGGAACGTAGTGTATCAGGATATTTCACCCCAGCACAGAACGTGCACTAGCTGAACCCAAAAGATATTCAACAAGCCAGAACAAATTATACAGTAGACCTAATTAAATAATTGAAAATATAATACAACACATAATACATGTAAAGTAAAGCAAGGAACTGTCTGCTTGTTCATGAAGCAGCCTGAACTGGCCAGTGAACACGTTCCATTAGTGTTATTTCACCTTAGCATAACTAATCATCGAGCTTAGCGTGGCTGACATTTTAATTTACGCTGATTATGAGGTTAAGCAGTGCATATGAATGAAATCTAATATACAGAATTACACACCATATTTAATCAACTAAAAACTTATTTAACTTGCAACAGACTTCAAATTAACATTTTGTGCTTGCTCTGTGAAGTGACTGAAAAATACAGCTCTAGAAAAAAATAAGAGACCGGGGCAAAAACGTTCAGTTTCTCAGGTGTTACCTTGAAAGTACTGAACTTCTAAGAACTGCTGACCCTATTTCTCAATAATTTCAAAAATAAAAATATTGTTCTTTAAAGCATAATTTAAAAGGAAACAACACATCAAAATGAAAGAAATGATGCAGTGTTTACAGAACTTGAATAATTCAAAGAAAACAAATCTCTTGTTCACTCATATCAATAATTATCAATAAACTAAATGGCAATAATGACCTTTGAGGAACTTCTAGTAGTGTTTCACCATCCAACTGGTCTCACTGTGAGAGGA
>JBBPCX010000038.1:8186595-8197379 GCA_037974365.1 Hydrocynus forskahlii
TGTGTGTGTGTGTGTGTGTGTGTGTGTGTGTGTGTGTGTGTGTGTGTGTGTCTGTGTGTGTGTGTGTGTGTGTGTGTTTGTGTGTGTGTGTGTGTGTGTCTGTGTGTGTGTGTGTGTGAAGATAGGGTTGCGTATAAGTGATGTTTTGGAGCAGCATGGGGTGAGAGTTACTGTGAACACATAAACTGGAACAGACTTATTTTCTATTGTAAATATTTGTATGTCATTCCATTTTTACATTTCTTTTTCAGTAAATCTCATTATACTCATGTGTGTGTAAGCCGAAGTTTTCCAGAAGCTTTAATTTGTATATTTGGAGATTTTTACAGTAAAAACCGAGAAATTTGTAATTGATATTCAGATTTTATGTGGAAGGTGGGGGGGTCACTTGGGTCCGAATAGTTGGTGAAGTTATAAAAATAATAATTTTTATCACACTGAGTTTTGCTGAAAAAAGTGTATGAGATACTTCTCCATTACATGTTGTAATGCAGAAATGGGAAAAATGCCCTCAGGGTTCTCCATTACTTGTTACTTTCTAATATTTAAAGTCTTAAACAATGTCTAATGTAACTGCAGCACCTCAGCAACCATTAGTAATAACGTAGCAACAATATTGCGACAACCACAGGTACCACTGAAGCTGCGCAATCACACCTCGCAACAGTGCTGGACTGGCTGGTCATTTTGGGCCGGTGCGGAATCCCGTCATGGTTGAGTTGCATTTAAAATGAGTGTCGGAGAGAGTGTTTGTGACATCAGGGCAATAGTGGGACAAACAGCAGACTTCAACACACTAAAGTCAAATATTAAAAAAGACGTGTGTCACTGTTGTGGTTTATTTCAAAATAATCAGTACATGAATGCGGCTACGTGTACAGCCATTCTTAACACTGGCTTTGTAGTAACCATACAGTCACACTTCTCAGTTTCTTGCAGAAATGCAGCTAGTTCTTATTATTAGTGAATTTAGAGGAGCTTCTCCTCCAAGAACGTTTGAAAACTGGCCAAGTGCCAAGTTCCAATGTCTTGGAACTGGTGGGCTAGTGGGTAGGGAACTTGTTTCTGGATTAAGAGGTCAGCCTTTAACCGCAAGTTTCTCCTGGGAGACTGCCCCCTGTAGCTAGTGAAAGGAAGTCACTTTGAATGAAAACCTCTGATAAATGCTGTAAAATTCTAAAATGTGCCTTGGAGTGCCCCTAGTGTGCTTTTATACAGCTTATCCATCAGGTGATCGGGGGCCGAGTATTGATTGTTTTAAAAAAAATCCATTTTTGTGGTTGAGTCACCTCCGTAATTTATATGGATACAGTTTATGGCGATAGAGAGATTTTCAGAGCAAGCCTGTATGCAGGCACAAAGAAACGAGAAGGAAAAAATCAGCGAAGGATACAGAGATGACAGACTCAAAAACAGACTTTAAGACACACATGTTTTATCAGTTAGAAAAAGAAGGTGGTTTATTGTGGTTAAAATAAATTGGCCTGTGAATGCGGCTACGTGCGCTTTTCCCACCAGTTTTCGTTTTCAGCCGTCCTTGGCGAAATGGACTGGTAACAGGGATTAGCGATTTAACACCCCATGACCTTTAACAACAATGTTTGGGTTTTTATGGCAAACGCAACTCGCATTTTCTCGCGGAAATGCATCTAGTTTATTTAAAGCTAACGAACTCAGAGAACACAGACAAACTGAACTAATTTACATCCTTATTGAAGCTATTTAGCTTTTACCTAATTTTACCAAAAGAATTAAATGGGAAATACTGATCAGTTCTTACTTTAACGTAAGGTTTTAAAATGTCAAAAGAAAAAATACAATAATTTTAATAACGAAAGTTAATTTAATTAATTGATCATTAATTAAAGAAATAAGGTGCTTCAAAAATAAAAATGCACCTGTCTAATAGGGAGATGTATGTATACGGGGTAGTCTTTGCTTCACATCTCCTTAAACAGAGAATGAAACTTGTATGACATTCTGGAGGGGTACCTGTATTTAATATGAATGTCACACAGCCCAGTCCGACCCCACATCTCCCAGACCCCACCCCGCCCGACCCCACTGGTATTTTAAAAGCAGCACAAATACGAACTCCCAGCTTCCGACCCGCCCATTTAAAACGTAACCTCCTCTTTTTACTCAGGCTGTCACGTGAGCAAAGAGAGGTCGGTGTGGGACATCTAAGGGGGGTGTAAAGGGGAGAGGGGGTGTGAGGTTTTATTTCTGTCACTAACATGGATATACGAGCCGTCAGTCTGTCACAGAGCACATCGTGGCCAAAGAGCTGAGAACCACTCTTGAGCGGCAAAGAGTGAGGTAGGAGGTTCGCTTCAAACTTTTTAACTCACATGGTGTGCGGCTCTTCGGTGAGGAGGACTAAACACGCCGCCACTCTCATGCTGTCAGAAAACTTAGTCGGGTCAGTGAGCTCCGACCCGAGTGACCAGTTCAGGGTTTTCTTAGTTTCTGACAACAGACCTCGATCCAAAGCAACTTGACATTAAGACTTTTGATCAGTAAGGGAGACGGTGGCATGAAGAGGAAACACTGAGGACCGAGGACCCCGTCCTGCTTTGGTCGGCACCGGACAACGGGATTCCGCAAAACTACCAAACTTGGCAAAGTTTGGACATGCCTCGGCCGGGCAGGAACACGTACAGTGAGCAGAAGCCGCCCTACTCCTACATCTCCCTGACGGCCATGGCCATCCAGAGCTGTCCGGAGAAGATGCTGCCGCTCAGCGAGATCTACAAGTTCATTATGGACCGTTTCCCATTCTACCGCGAGAACACGCAGCGCTGGCAGAACTCGCTCCGCCACAACCTCTCCTTCAACGACTGCTTCATCAAGATCCCGCGGCGGCCCGACCAGCCGGGCAAAGGCAGCTTCTGGGCGCTGCACCCGAGCTGCGGTGACATGTTCGAGAACGGCAGCTTCCTGCGGCGCCGCAAGCGCTTCAAGCTGGCGGCTGCGGCGGATCCCCTGGCGCGCAGCAAAGCGGCCGACGCGGCGCACTACCTGCAGCAGCAGGCCAAACTGAGGCTCAGCGCGCTGGCCGCTACTGCCGCCGCGCACCTGCCGCCCCTCGGCGGATACCACTTCCCCACGCCGAACCCGCCGCCGCCGCCGCCGCCGGCTGCCTTCAAGCACCCTTTCGCCATTGAGAACATCATTGCCCGGGAGTACAAAGCTCCCGGAACCTGCGGCGTGCCCTTTGCCCCCGCGCAGCACACAGCACCGCCCTACCCGCTGCACGCGTGGTCGCACTTGTACGGCGGCGGCGTGGAACCCGTTGCCGTGGTCGAGTGTTCGGCTTACAGCGGACCTCCGCTCCAGGCCGTGCCCGCCGTGCCTGTGCCCCTCAAACCTCCGCACCTCCCGGCGTTTCTACCAGCCTCGGGTCGCGCACTGAGCCCCACGGGTCCGCAGGGGACAGGCGGCGCGGGCGGAACGTCCCGGCGGAGTCCGGCCGCCCTGCACTCGGTCGCCGTTCACTGAGGGTGGAGCGGCAGGCGGCTGAAGGTGTGCAAAAGTTTTCAAATCCACCTCGCCATTTCAGAGAAGGCACACGGACAATTCAAGGAAATCGCGAAGCAACAGATACTCAAGATTCCTGACTTTTCATGATAACACAGAGCAATGCCCACACTGATCAATACAGCTGAGCAAGATAATTTTATTTCAAAAGACAGATGAAAAATAAAAATATCAGGCCTGCTGTGCTGTTGCTGGTCCGCCACTTTATTCACTCTCACGTCGGGCCGGAGCGAGCGACGGTGTAGAATCCTGCACAATGTAAAGTGAGTGTAAATCAGGACTTGGAGCCGCAGTCTGGCTGATTTTAATCCGAGCACAGAGGGGAGAGAGCGGACCGGCCAGTTAGGAGAATATTTCCCCACGCTCTTTTTAGAAATGAGCTCCACTGGACCAACCCCTGAACCTTCCGCTTTGTTGAGCATGTGGGAAAGAAACATGTATTTGCACGGTTTGGTAGACACTGGCATAGTGAGTTGTGTTTGCTGCTAGCATGCTGCTTTTCAAGTGTGCGGTTAACCTGCAATAAATTATCCTCTTTCTCAACTCATCACCTTCTCTTCACATCTTCTCCAGTGCTGGCGAGCAGCCCAGACCGACGCAGTTTGACATTTAACACTGCACTAAGTTAAACCAAGACAACACACTACCACACACACACAAACATATTGTAAATTATTTTACAATTTATTGCAAACAAATGCATGTAATAATAAATGCAATGACAACAAAACAACAATAATAATAATATAATAATACATTATATATTATTATCATTATTACACAATAGATATTAATAATATCGTTGTTGTTATACGTTTGTCATGTTTTTTATTTAATAATACAGAATATGAATTATTGTGTACAGTGATGCATTTTCCACAAAATGAGCATGAAATGATGTTGCTTAATTATTTTTAAATCCCAAAAACCACCTGCACCACTTCGGATTTTAATTAAAACGCTTCTATTTCCCATCACATTTTCGAGCCCGAGATGCTCAGCCCCTCTCCCAGCCGCCAATTTCAGCCCACGCAGTCCAGAGAGGCGACGGGCTCGAATCCCACACGACCGAGACTCTCGTACAGAGTTCACTGACTTTCTGTCTGCGGCGGACACTAAACAAAGCGCCCGAGTTAACGAAAATGCACCTTAAAGATCAAAACCATAGCAGAGTTCAACGAAAAGACGATTATTAAACATTTTAATTTTCATTCGTTTAAGCTTTGCTTATTACACCAGAGTAAAACAACGAAAACGAAAATCTTTTCATGAAGACTTTAAATATTTTGCTTGCTGTTACATTTTGAAATTCAGAGGTTTAGTTCTCTTAAAAAGACCACATGGGTCTTTAAGCTATGCCTCAGAAGAGTCTATTAGTTCCCTGTATTTGTATAAAATGTGAGAACCTCTAGAAGGAACAATGAAGGTTCTACAAAAGGTTCTTCCAAGAACCTTTAAATTAAGTAAACTTTACATTTCAAAGAGGTCATCAGACTACATCCTATCTCATCAACAAATATGATTCTATACAGAACCATCTTTTAAAGGCTTCTTCGGGGAACCAAAATAAACCAAAACAAAACAAAGCAAAACAAACTCTTTTTGTTTATTATAATGAAAGAGGAACTGAAATATGCACAGCAGATTTTATTCACTTTTATGGGCATTTATTTCTGGTTCAGATTGCTGCATTTGTAATTACAAAATTGTTCACCAAATTAATCTAGATTTGCACAGATCTTACAGATGTCTGTAGTATATGAAGAACTGAAGTGATACCTGAAAGTTCAAAAACCTTTTAGGTGCAGTTGAACCTTTCTGACTTGATTAATTTGGTCAAGCACTTGTTACTTTTGTACATTGTGGAATTTCCAGTTACACCAAAAATGCCTGACCTCTGAGAATTCTCTGCCATTGATCATCAGGCCATATAACAAAAAGCACTCATTAGAATTAGACTGGTCAACTTTTCTGCACAAAACATCAGACTGTCATCTTCATCATAACAGGTCCATGATCTGTTTAGACACAGATGAAGGTTAGGCAAGACAGCCAGTGAAATATGAACCTTTCCATACAAATCCACAAAGCAGAGCTTTAATTAAAAGAATTAATTAGAGTGAAGGGACATATAGGGTAATTAGCATGCACAATTTATGCATTCCTTAATGCATGTGGGCGGTGGCCTGAGTGAGGAGCCAGCTTTAACCCGGTGCAGTGAGAGATGGAATGGAGAGAACCTGTGATTGGCTCTGTATGAAAACTAAGGCCATCAGCCAGAAAATCAACTTCCTAGAACTTACGGGGGAGATTCTGCCAGCAGTAGGCTTACTGGCCTTATTTATTTTTCTCTGTGCGACATTATTAATATGAGGCATTCATATTTATGAGAAAAATACCTGAACATGCACAGGCAGGAGATGGCTAAGATATTTATGAGGCTGTAAATCAACAGGGCACGGAGTCTGGAGACGGAGAGTGGGCTGAAAAACAAAGACCACAATTTACATGTCATATCAGTCTATACATACGTGTTTAAGTTGAAAACCAAGTCTTATAGCCATCTAATTCCATACTGTTTTTTTGTAATAAAAGAAAATTCTCATCCTAGTACGGATCCTGGCCAAGCGGGTCATAAATTAGAGTGGTCTCTGTAATTGCTCCGTTTTCAAACATGCACCATGTTTAGTGTTTATAAACTATGCTCCTCTATCTGTTATAATTTACAGTGTATCAAGTTATATGCACATTTGGGCATGGTAAATACACACTCCCACACTTGAATTACTATTTATTTGTTGAATTAAACATCGAAAAAAATAAAACATCATTTGTGGCCATTGCAAAAGTTGTGGTACTGTATTTTGTAATTTAGTAAATAAATCTGTGCACAAAAAAAAATAGAAAAATTGCACATTTAAGAGGATGTGTTAACCTATTTTTGCTTCAAAAATCAAGAAAACATGTCATGAACAAAGTTTTGCTTACAATAGCTACTGTGAACATAGACAGCTTGATTGGTGATTATCTTTTAGTGACACTTATTCTGCAGAATACTTGGCAAAAAGAGTTTCAGACATTACTTTCTGAATATTCAACAACCTAAAATATTCGTAACAATGAGTCCCTCAGGATGCTAGTACTGTTGTGTGACCACCAACATCAAAAGTGATGGGAGCTAAGGAAAGGTACATTGCCTGGAAGCCTGTCGCATCTGAGAACAGGGAAGCCGAGGTTTTTGGGCCTAAAACCCACACGGCACAAGCTGACCCTTTCCCTCCGCTTGATCCTCCGGCAGTTCTTGTATAATGAAGTTCGAGGCTGTCGCCGTTAATTATCATGGCTGAGCCTGACAGAAGTGGCCTGACCTGAGTCCAGCCAAATGCCAGAATGTGCAAGACATCAGTTTGTCAACACCTCATGTTAGGCTGCCTAGGACGCAAACTGTGTCTGTGGGTTGTATTTACAGCATTAGCTCAAAAGCTGAGACTGTGACACACTTAGATACACCTGCAATAATAACCTGTTGTATGCATGTCCCAGTTTTTATAGCAAGGAAACAATAATCACATGAGCACGGAGGTGAGCTCTCTGCAGTAGGCCCTGTGCGAGGGAAGCAGAGACTG
This sequence comes from Hydrocynus forskahlii, assembly GCA_037974365.1. Classification (NCBI taxonomy): domain Eukaryota; kingdom Metazoa; phylum Chordata; class Actinopteri; order Characiformes; family Alestidae; genus Hydrocynus; species Hydrocynus forskahlii. The sequence continues at coordinate 8,193,762 of JBBPCX010000038.1, forward strand.
TTTGGTCAACCATAAAAGATCACCCTTCGAACACTTGCTCAGACTATTGTGTCCAGTCAATGCAGCTCAGGCCTTTCAGCATGTTGCTAAGTGACCAGCTCTGTGGACATAGCGATGCTGGGTCTGATCCCTCAGCTCTGTGTGTGTGTGTGTGCGTTGTGTGTGTGTGTGTGCGTTGTGTGTGTGTTTGTGTGCGTTGTGTGTGTGTTTGTGTGCGTTGTGTGTGTGTTTGTGTGCGTTGTGTGTGTGTTGGTGAATGCATAGACTTACCACGAGACCTCCAGTGAGAGACACAGGACCCTTTTTGCTGTGTGTGCGTGTGTGTGTGTGTGTGTGTGTGTGTGTTCACGTGTGTGTTTGGAACCATGCATTACAGTACACAATGGGAGCGTAAAACATGTTTGCTGTGTGGACTTGAAATGTTCACTGACAAAGAGTGAAAGAGAATTATTGTGAAAGGTGAGAGGGAATTTGACTGCTGGCAAGTTTTATACAACTGAAAACCTTGATATACTTCACTAAAACTTATTCTGCAACGTTTCTTTTTCAAACATTGCTGTATTTGTTTACTCAGCAGTGACAATACACAGCAATCAGCCTGACCGGTAAATGTGCTGTTACGAGGCTCGATGCATTCATGTCATGTATGCACTAATGCACTGATACTCTGTCATGTAAACAATATAAACAAACATGTAAACAACATATTTGGCAAGAACATGCAACAACAATGAAACCCAAACTACCGTTACAGCCATGTTGTTGAAAAGATTGCCAACAGCTACATCTTCACACTGTGAGTGAAAACTGTGCGTTTTTGTAATAAGAAGGCAGCCTAAAGGCTGAGTAAGTATAGTGTTTGGACACGAACAGTCACACAGTCAGAGATGGTTACGGCAACAGGCCTGTAACTATCCTTCAGCACAAATGACTGATAGCTCTCAAAGGCCCTGGGTGCTGCAGCTCAAAGCCGCCGCAAACACTGTGGAACGTGCGGGCTGAGAGGAGCACACACCGTTTATCATCTGCTGAGTTCCAAACGTGCCAGCCGCAGTCAATTTGGAGGAAAAATATTGTCATCTAAGGTCGGAGGCCGCGTGGGTGCTTGACAAAATATCTGCTGGCATGCTGGGTGAGTCAGCCCTTCAAGTAGTATCCTCAGATTAAACAGCTTATTTTCATGAAGTAAGCTCGTCACCTTTGTAGCATATTTTAGCAATAATTCATTACATGCCTTACATCCACTTACGTAATCAGAATATGTGTCAAACAGTCAAACTGCCAATAAACCCACCAAAGAAGAGGGGCATGGTGAAGAATACAGGTCTCAGAAAATAAAATAAAAATTATAATTTTAACAAGTTGGTGCAGGTGTGTTTACATGCTCAGATATAGAAAAGTAAAACATGCCGTATTAATACTAGACATACCACAGATTTACTGTTTACTATGGGCATTGTGATCATAATTTTTTTATTGCAGATTCTGACTCCAATATCTTTACACTCCAAGGCTAATTTTTGTGGGCAGCTTTTGTGAGCTTTTTTTAATGAACCCAAAGATCATACTGTGATCACATGAACACATGAACAATTCTAGCACAGTACCAAAGTTGCAACAATTTAAATTCTTAAATAAAATATCAGCTGTCTATTGAAATATCACTCAAATAAAGCATGACATGAAAGTAAGAGGTGACTGATTAATTAGCACAATGAGTCAATAGTTTGCTGTAAGTGTAACAGTAACATATCAACACAGTGCAAGTGCACTCACATGGCTTGCATTATTTACATCATTAAACCACAAGACAGATTTGGCAAAATAAAAACAGAAATTTGCAGATTTGCCACGGGAGTTCGGTGCCATTGTTATTGTGGCGGTGTACAATGCTAAGGAGGCGCTACGCGAGCTGTACGAGGCCATCGGCGACCTGCAGTCTCGCCACACTCAACGATTTTTCATAGTTGCTGGCGGCTTCAATCATGCAAACTTAAAGACTGTTTTACCCAAATTCCACCAACATGTCAGAGCTAATATACTGGACTTGGTATACACAAATGCCAGATCAGCATACAGAGCATCCCTCTGTCCCCATCTTGGACTTTCTGACCACTCCACAATAACGTTTAGTCCAGCATCCAACCCACTGCTGAAGAGAGCAAAACCAGTAACTAAGCTGATCAGAACATGGCCAGATGGAGCTACTGAAGCCCTGCGAGACTGCTTTGAGTGCGCAGACTGGAGCATCTTCAGAGAAGCAGCAAGCACTGGCCAACACACAGACATAGATGAGTATGCTGTGACAGTGACGGGGGAAAATCAACAAACGCGTTGGAGATGTCACCGTCATCAAACCTGTTAAGGTGCATGCAAACCAGAAGCCATGGTTTGCAGCAGAAGTCCATGAACTGCTGAAGACACGGGATGCTGCTTTCAGAACAAACACCACCGAAATGCACAGAGCAGCCAGGACCAACCTCTCCCGGGGCATCAAGCTGGCACATCAAGAACATCAAGAAGGTCAACAACCACTTCACCTCTTCGAGGGAACGCAAGACGCATGTGGCAGGGCATCCAAGCCACGCGAAGCCGCTGGACCAGACAACGTACCCAGCCGTGCGCTCAAAGCCCGCGCTGTCCAGCTGACTGACGTCCTAGTGGACATCTTCAACACCTGCCTCAGCCAAGCTACAGTCCCACAGTGCTTCAAGGCCACCACCATCAGACCTGTACCTAAGAGGCCCACAGTTTCAGAGCTCAACGACTCCAATCATCATGAAGTGCTTGGAGCGGTTAGTCCTGAGCCACATCAAGTATCAGCTCCCCCCCACTGGACTGGCAGTTCGCGTACCGTGCAAACCGGTCAACAGATATCGCACTCCCCCTGGCCCTGTCACACCTGGAGCGCTGTTCATCGACTTCAGCACAGCATTCAACCCCATCATCCCCCAGCAGCTGATCAGTAAGCTGGACCTGCTCAGACTGAACACCTCCACCTGCAGCTGGATTCTGGACTTCCTTACTGGAAGACCCCAGACAGTCCAGATGGGCAGTACCAGCTCGAACACCATCACACTGACCACAGGCGCCCCCGGGGACGAGTACTGAGTCCACTGCTCTTCACGCTGACTGCACCTCCAGCTCCAGCACAAACCACATCATAAAGTTTGCAGATGACACCACAGTCGTGGGGCTTTATCAGGGACAACGACAACATGGCGTACAGAGAGGAGGTGCGACGGCTGGGGGTCTGGCGCAAGAACAATAATTTGTCTCTTAATGTTGACAAGACAAAAAGAGCTGATTTTTGATTTCAGGAAGACCCAGGCTGGACACCTTCTACTCAACATCGACGGCGCCATGGTGGAGAGAGTTAGGAGCACCAAATTCCTTGGTGTTCACATTACAGAAGACCTCTCCTGGACCAACAGCACCGTGCCCCAGACCAAAAGAGCCTAGCAGCGCCTGCACTTTCTGCGACAGTTGAGGAAGGTGCACCTCCCCAAACCCATTCTCCCCACCTTCTACAGAGGTGCCATCGAGAGCATCCTGACCAGCTGTATCACAGTCTGGTATGGAAACTGCCACGCCTCCGACCGCAGAGCCCTTCAGAGG
>JBBPCX010000038.1:8226062-8241239 GCA_037974365.1 Hydrocynus forskahlii
CTAAAAAAAATTAAAAACTGAAAATTGGCATGTGCATATGTATTCTCCACCTTTGCTATGAAAAAGTTCTGGTGCAACCAATTTTACCTTCAAAAGTCACATCATTAGTGAAATGAAGTCCACCTATGTGCAATCTAAGTGTCACATGATCTGTCAGTATAAACACACCTTTTGTAAAAGGCCCCAGAGGCTGCAACACCACTAAGCAAGAGACATCACACCATGAAGACCAAGGGGCTCTCCAAACAAGTCATGGACAAAGTTGTTGAGAAGTACAAATCAGGGATGGGTTATAAAAACATATCCAAATCTTTGATCATCCCCCAGTGCACCATCAAATCCATCATCTTCAAATGGAAAGAACATAGTACCACAACAAACCTGCCAAGAGAGGGCCGTCCACCAAAACTCACAGACCGGGCAAGGAGGGCATTAATCAGAGAGGCAGCACAGAGAGACCAAAGGTAACCCTGAAGGAGTCGCAGAGCTCCACAGCAGAGACTGGAGTATCTGTCCATAGGATCACAATAAGCTGTACACTCCATAGAGCTGGGCTTTATGGAAGAGTGGCCAGAAAAAAAAGCCATTACTTAGTGTTAAAAATAAGAAGGCACATTTTGAGTTTGCCAAATGGCATGTGGGCGACACCCCAAATGTATGGAAGAAGGTGCTCTGGTCAGATGAGGCTAAAATTGAACGTTTTGGCCACCAAGGAAAATGCTATGTCTGGTGCAAACCCAGCACATCCCATCACCCCAAGAACACCATCTCCACAGTGAAACACGGTGGTGGCAGCATCATGTATGGGGATGGTCCGAGTCGAGGCAAAGATGGATGGTGCTAAATACAAGGATATTCTTGAGCAAACCTGTGTCAGTTTGCCTGTGATTTGAGACTGGGACGGAGGTTCACCTTCCAGCAGGACCTGAAGCATACTGCTAAATGACCTGAAGCATACTGCTAAAGCAACACTTGAGTGATTTAAGGCGAAACATTCAAATGTGGTCTAGTCCAGACCTCAATCCAATTGAGAATCTGTGGTCAGACTTGAAGATTACTGTTCACAAGCGAAGAATATCCAACATGAAGGAGCTGGAGCAGTTTTGCCTTGAGGATTGGGCAAAAATCCCAGTGGCAAGATGTGGCAAGCTCATAGAGACTTATCCAAAGCGACTTACAGCTGTAATTGCTGCAAAAGGTGGCTCTACAAAGCACTGACTACTACAAAATACTGAACAGTTATCCACACTGAAGTTTGTTATTTTGTCCTATTTGCTGTTTGCATCACAATAAAAAAAATACATCTTCAAAGTTGAATTCCTGGTGGTGAGGCAACAAAACATAAAAAATGCCAAGGGGGGTGAATACTTTTGCAAGGTACTGTACTGTATACTGTAAGTTGGAAAAATGCGCTTTCCAGCAGCACTTTGCCTTATTCCTGGGTTTTGTGATAACCCCTAAGGGTGTGGCCATGGACCCTGAGAAGCTGGAGGCTGCGCATAATTGGCCCCTACCCAAAACACTGAAACAACTCCAGCACTTTCTGGTGTTTACAAACTTTTACCAATGTTTCATCCGGGGCTTCAGTTTGGTTGTGGCACCACTTACCACTCTTACGAAACCCACCCAGACTTCATTTCAACTCACTCCTCAAGCCATCGGCGCATTCCATCAGCTGTGCCTACTCTTCACCTCAGCTCCCATCCTTCTTCATCCAGACGCCGGTAAACCATTTGTTGTGGAGGTGGACGCCTCCGATGTTGGCGTAGGAGCAGTCCTCTCTCACCGAGGTCCAGACCAGAAACTGCATCCCTGCAGTTTCTTCTCCAGACAATTTAACCCCACTCAGCAGTGATATGGGGACCATGAGCTGTTGGCCATGAAGTGGCCTCTGGAAGAGTGGTGTCACTGGCTCCAGGGCGGTGGTGAGCCATTTGTGGTCTGGACAGAGCATCAAAACTTACTGACAATTCAACAAATTAAACAGTTGAACCACAGACATGCGCGGTGGGCACTCTTTTTCGAGCAGTTCAGTTTCCATCTATCATACCATCTGGGGTCAAAGAACATTAAGGCGGATGCCCTCTCCAGACAACATGAGGTGGATGCACCCCAGACGGATCCTGTGCCTATCTTGTCTCCGCAGGTCATTGTTTCATCGCTTCAATGGGAGCTGGAAAATTAGATTCGTCAGGCGCACACCTTGGAGCCCCCTCCGGCAGAAACCCCCCTGGACACCTCTATGTTCCCACCACTCGTCGGCCAGAAGTTCTCTAATTGGGCCATGACTCCGCCCTCTCAGGTCATCCAGGAACTCAATGCACGCAAACTTTCATCCAGTGGGCGTTTTGGTGGCCTGCCCAGGCCGAAGATGTTAAGCGGTATGTCCAGGCTTGTGCGGTGTGCGCCAGGTCAAAGACTTACAATCAACCAGCTCCGGGGGGATTTGCAACCTCTCCCGGTCCCTCGGTGCCCCTGGTCGCACATCACACTGGATTTCATCATCAGTCTGCCGGAGTCTGACAGCCAGAACACCATCTTTACCATTGTTTCTCCAAGGCTGTGAACCTGGTGGCTTTAGCCAGACTCCCCACAGCAAAAACCACTGCACAATTGATATTATAGCACGTAGTCCACTTGCATGGGTTCCCCAAGGACATCGTCTCCGACAGAGGGCCCCAGTTCATGGCCAAGTTCTGGAAGGTCTTCTGCCATTGCTCAGTCATTGAGTCTTCACCTTCACCCTGCCAGATCATCTCTTCAGGACCATGTGCACTCCGGTTTCATACCTACTCTGTGTGTGTATGAGAACACGGTTCCCGTGAGAATCTTTACTCTATTAGGGAGCGTTGTCAGATTAAAGTGCATGGACTACCTACTCACTCTCATTACTCTGCGAATTGCTTTTATCCTCCACGCTACACTCGCGAAACAGTTGGCCTTTGATTCATGACAATTTCCCTACTGACAGTGGAATCTTTGAGCAGGAGAATGCACCCTGACACACTGCAGAAATTATACAGAAATCTTTTGAGGAACATGACAATGAGTTCAAGGTGCTGACTTCCAAGTATCTGTGGGATGTACAGGACACAGCACACCTTCAGAAGTCTTGTGGAGTCCATGCCTTGAAAGGCCCTTTTGGCACCACAAGGGCGTTGTTTAAGTGCAAGAATCTGAGCGAAGTTTTGTGGAGTGTTCCTGGTATGCTGTGATTAGCACCGACCAAAAGTGGTTCAAGGAAGTACAACGGGTGAACAGGGTCATAGGATCAGTGATGTGTGTTGGAAGCGAAGGCTAGCCCATCTAGTATGATCTCATAGAAAAGCTATGGTAGCAAAAATCGCTAAAATAAAAAAAATGAATGCCAGCTATTACAACCGAAGCGTGTCAGAACACACAGTGCATTGTTGCTTGCAGTCTATGAATAAATACCAGTCAGAGTGGATTATGGAGCAAAGGAAGAAGGTGGTCTTTTTGTGTGTGTGTGTCCCCCTTACCTGGGGAAAAAAGATGGCACCTGGGTGCACTATCGGAAGAAGGAAAGCAGTGGCATTGTGATGCTCTGGGCAATGTTCTGTCTGGATACTTTGGGTAAAGGCATTTATGTGGATGTTACTTTGACATGTGCCACTCACCTAGACATTGTTGCAGACCAAGTGGCAACAGTATTCCCTATTGGCAGTGGCCTCTTTTAACAGGACAAGGCTTCCTGCCATACAGCAAAATTTATTCAGGAATGGTTTGAGGGACTTGACAAAGAGTTCATGGTGTTGACTTCCCCTATAAATTCCCAAAATCTCAATCCGACTGAACATCTGCCTGATGTGCTGGACAAACTAGTCCATGGAGACACCATCTCGCAATTTAGAGGACTTAAAGAAGTGGCAAGAACCACAGCACACTTTGGAGCCTATGCCACGACAGAGCTACTTTAGCAGCACAAGGGGCGCTTATATATTATTAGACATGAGGTTTTAATATTTTAGCATATTTTAGCACTACTTTCTGAAATTGCAGCCTACCACTGTGTTTTTTCCTGAGGTGTCCAGTCCTAAAATACTAATTAAAGGTGCTTATACAGTACTGCCCAAAAGTCTTAGGCACCTGCAAAAATAATGCTTCAAAACTATTTAGATGGGCCTGGGTGTTTTTTCACATTAATATTATGAAATATACTAAATGAAAAATTAAAAGAATACTGTATATACAAATAACATTATAAAGTAAAATGGGGCACGTGGTGGCCTAGTGGTCAGGGATTTCACCCTCAGATCAGAAGGTTGTGGGTTCAAATCCCTGGACTGCTAGTGACACCACTGAGGTACCCTTGAGCAAGGTGCCGTCCCCACACACTGCTCCCCGGCCCCCTCATTGGTGGCAACCCCCACTTCACCAGGTGAATGGGTTAAACGCAGAGAAAAAATTCACATTGTTTGCACTGTGTGCTGTGCTGTTGTGTGTTCACGCGTGACTATAAGGGAAAATTTAAAAAATAGTGATTTTAAGTACAGTATTTCAATGTGTTCCTTGTGGAAGCCCAGTATTACTTGTAGTTTCCATCAGAAGCCTGGTTTGCCTCAATTAGTACTTCATTAAGTTAAACCAGGTGTGCTGCTGATGGAATTTCACAAATCAAAGCAAGGATTTGTTTCAGGTTTGGGTCTCTTTTTTCTTTTTTCCCAACAAAGGAGTCTTGATTCTTTTGTACTGCTTTGTTTGTTTGCATTTATTTTAATGCTATCTTTGCAAGCAGAAATACATATTAAGAATAATGGTTTTAAACAATTTGCATACGTGCCTAAGATTTTGCATAGTACTGTATGACAATAAATAATCTAATATGCAATCATGTTCCCATTTTGGTAACTCAATGATCTTGTGATTGAAATTACAGTGATAACTGACATAAAAATGTACGTAACACAAACCATTTAGCCTTTAGAACCTCAAAGCGTGAAGGGGCAAATTCAAAAACAGCATTCATCTTTCCTACAGCCAAAAAGTTTGTATACAGGGATTGCCCTAAAGCTAGTGTCCAACAACAAAATGATGACACATCGTCATAGTTCTACTGCTTACACATATTTTCCTAGTAACTTTTTTACTTTAATACCTTCAGGGAACAGGCTCTGGGAGTATTGTATGAGTGGTTCTATAACCGTCACAACCTGGACTGAAGAGGCAGATGCCATGTCCAGCAAGGAGGTCTCTCTGAGAAAGAGAGAAAAATAATTGTAATGGCATTCAGCATATGTAACATGCCACTGCTGTAGAAACATTAAGTGATAAATTCCCAATTCTTACCCCATCTACCTGTACCAGCACACTCTTATATAAGAAATTACACATATTTTGCTTGTTTGCTTATCATAATTAGTATTGACAGAATTATTGTAAGCTATGTCAAATGCTGTGATCATTATTATTGTTAGCTCTGTATTATTGTCAAAAGCTGTGATCTGCATTATACTATGATTGCTTAGAACACAGATCTACTCATATGCTTTATTCTGTGTGTATGTGTGTGTTATACAGACCCCTCAGTACGAGGCCACAGTAGGTTGGGCCCAAGCACTATGGCAATATTACTTGGAGACATCCTGTTCACAGCCTGCAGTTCTGACAAACATGCCAGAAACTGAACAAGGTATCTGACCCAAAAAGGGAGAGGTTTAGAGAGTTAATCTTAAAGCAGTGGTACCCAAGTTTCCACATACTCCAAGTGTAGTCAGTCAGCCATTATATGTTATGCTAAACAGTCATAGACCCTTATAGGTACCACTTTACCACTGTACAAACTGAGTGCCTAAATTATCACACTCTTGTATCAAACCATGTCGAGCTGTTGATTAATGTCAAAATACTTTGACGCTGTATTACATATTGTTACATATAAAAGTGATAGGCAAAAATATGGACAAATTCCATACTGTTTTTTCCAATGGAACATACTTTTGTCAGAAACCACCTAAGTTCAAATTCACTTGACATTATTTACAGGAGCTCTCCAGCATGTGTGTTATATGTAATTTGTCATATTACATAGTATTCTGCAGTACAGCATTGTATCCCATACCTTCAAATGCAACATATATCACATACCAGCTCCAAGGCAAAAAATAAAGACACAAACTTTGGGCCCTAAAATATGTTGCTTGACTGACTACATTTGGGACAAGGGGGCAATATTGAATATTTTTGGCCAAGTTATTACTTTAATAATGTTAACTAATCTCAACAAACAAGAAATCCAGTCTAACATACCGGAGGTTGTTGTAGTTTTCCGGAGGAAGTTTTTTCAAAACCTGACGCAACTGCTCCAATTTGCCAACCAAATCCTTCTCTCTTCAAAGTCAGAGTGGGGGAATTAGTATTTTATTTCACATTTGAACATGCATCTTATTTTCACATTAAATGCATTGTTTGAAGTTACTTCTTGCCACAAAGAAACTTACCCTGCTGCTCTGAACCAGTCATTATATAGTTCAAATGTCATGAGAGGTTCTGGTAGTTCTCTAAGGTAAGACTTCAGGGCACCTGCAAAGGCATTCAGAAACAGATTAGAGATTTGCAGCATTTAAACCTAATCTGTGACAGTAGGCATTGGTCACAAAATCAACATCAAATAAATATAATAGTGTTGTGAAATGCCCTGATAAAGTGTTTGCTGTTGTCCCTGCACCCAAACACCCATAAGCGTTTATACCCACAGACCTCAGCGCTATGCTACAGAGAATGGCATCACACTCTGAAAATCTGTAATTGAGAATTACTACAAAGCTCTATTTAGCTCTATGAACAAAGCATACAATACACATACACTGCCTGTCAAATATTTGTTGTCTAGACAAACAAATCAGTTACCAATAATTTCACCAAACAGGTTTGTTCTGAGGAAAACAATATCACACATTGTAATATGTGTGACAGTGTTCGTGATAGTTCTGCCTTTTTATCTCTTGTTGTAATCACAGCACTAATAAGAACTAGTAGGATCTATTTATTTCCTTAACAATTCAGGAATAATTTTTTAAATTATTCTTACAGTCATAGCCAGAAAGTATCATTTTCGCCACATTCAGACTATTGCATTAGTGCATATTTAGTTTTTTGCTGTCAGAACCTTTGCAGATATTTATTCTTAATTAATTAGTAACAGTGAAAAATTGCACCTGCTACAGCGTGAGGGTCAGTGCTGAACTCAGAGTGGTCTACTGTCCCAGAGTCCAGGCTGCTTTTCAGTTTCTTAACCACCGAGGCAGCTGCTGCCAGCCTGAACAAACCCTGGAGGGAGCCAAGCAGTGGTAATAAGCGGTTGTAATACTCAAACAGAAGAACCACTTACCACAGCTACTTTGAGTGTTTGGGAGCTATGCAATGCATGTGCATGTGGGGGTGAGAGCAAGCGTGCACATTTATCCAGAGCATTTGTATTGTCCTAAATAATTTGGTTTCATTGTTGTGTCATAATTCTGAGAATGTCTATTTGATGGTCATCTGCAAGTATACAGTTTTTTTTTGACAAAAAGACAAGATTCACAAACCTGTTGGGAATAAAATTTGAAGTTATTTTATTCGTGCAATATTTGAAGTGAGCAAGGCCAAACACACAAATTCTGCTACAACATTTTTTATGTTGGATAAGCCAGTACTGTACCTCTTCTCTGAGTCCTGTATGTAGTAGCATGTTGACACACTCCTGAATGGGTAGAGCAATCTCTCGGTCACAGCTGCTTAAGTGAGAGAGTAGAGAGATCCCGTACACTTTCCCCACTGAAACAAACTGCAGATCTGAGTTAAAACACACACGAACACGTTTGCTTTTATACATTGTGGGAATATAGGCCCTTACAAATGTCCAGCATATATTTTATGTAAATAAATGTAATGAGAAGTTTCCATGATGCTGACCATACAATTTTAAGCTTCACTTACTGTTAACGTTAACTACATTAGATCTTTTTGCTGAAGTATTCCTTTAATAATAGATGCCTGCATTTAAATAGTTTCTACTCACCAGTTTGGCTATGACTTTCCTTGAGCTCAGTGATATTTTTGTCCAAGAATTCATAGGAGACTCTATGGTATTCTGCCTGGAGTTCTAAGAGCTAAAATAGAAGTAACAGCAAGAAACTCATATAATATTTGTGCATTTTGCAGTCCACCCATACCTGACATGCTAATACTCACACGAATGAAGTAGTTGGCATACTCATCTTCTTTAATGGCAAAATGGTAGAGATCTGCTGAATACTGATCCTATAAATGAATGACAACTTATCACTTCTGTCAGTACAAACACAATATAAAACAACATGGATTATCAGAGTGCATCATGCAAAAGGAATGATAGATTAAGCTATTAAACCTTGATTGACTCCAGTCTTCTCCAGGCTTCCTCTGCTTCCTCCCTCAATCCATCCTGCTTGGCCTGGGGACCTGTACTGCCTTGGGATCTGAAAAAAGAAGAGAAATAGAGCACAGCCCACAAATAGTTAACAGCTAATCTTTTAAACAGTTGTGGAAACATGCATTTATGTGTAGAATCAATTATAATCAGTGATTCAATAAGGTGTCCTCTCATTTTCTGGCAAAAATGAAAGAGAATTATAATATTTATGTTTATTATTGTGACGCCCCCGGTCTGCGGCCGCTAGAGGCCGCCATAAACTAAACAATGGGGATTTGATTGGACACAGGTGTTATAAAAACTATGCATAAGCCCTACACCAATCACCACCTAAGTGCAATCATTCCTAAATCCTTGGCCAGCTGAAAATCCTTATTACAAACCAGCCAGGGATTTAGGAATGATTGCACTTAGGTGGTGATTGGTGTAGGGCTTATGCATAGTTTTTATAAAGAGTGCTGGTGTTTGAGTTTCGGTTGTCTGTCCATCCTCACACTTCTCCTAAGTTGTATAAGTTGTTTATGTTCGAGTTTGTTTATGTTTTGGCCCTCAAGCCTTCTTGCTTTTGTAAATAAAAGTCTGAAGAACATGGAACTCCTAGACTGGTACGACCAATTCATGACAATTATCCTATGTTCAACTGCTAATATTTATATATTCAGTCTATTTTAAAGAATAATCACACTGAACTAAATGGAATCTTGGTCAAATGTAACATTTCATGATGCATGGAATAATTTTGCATGAATCCTAACAGAATCAAATCATTGTAAGAGCAAGGATTTACACCCCTATCAGACAGAATGAGAACAGATTTAATGATAACTGACAATGAAAGCAGAAAATTTACCTTGTACGAGCATTGTGCCAGTCTGTTGTGAGTTTAGCAAACTGCTTCTTGTTCTTTAAAATCTCCGGAAGGTCTTCCTGATTAAAGTTCATGGAGTTAGTGACTTTTGGGTGATATAGGTAAAATATGAAAAGACTGTGCTAAAGTTATTACCTCACTGAGTTTATTTAGAGGTTCCAGTACATCTTTTTCCAGCTTCATCTCAAAGTCTGCCAAAGCTTGTGCCAGAAAATTTTGCATGAAGCAGCACATTTCCAGAACTTTTCTGCAGAGAGACAGGACAAGGTGTGGTTAGGGTTTAGGAATCTTCTTTTAGTGAACCACAGGCAATTGTCCTGTCGATCCTAAGTACTGTGGAGGTCCACATTTGTTAGCTTCCACAAACAGGTTTACATTGCAAGAAAACACATGTAAAAAGGAGTACTGTAAAACACATTTTTTAGATATGTCTTGGGTCTCATGAAAACAAAAGTGCTTACATCTGACTGCAACTATAACCAATATACGATTGTGCTTTAATAGATGAACACAACTGGTATTTGCAATTATTCCTACAGCAATTACTAAAATTTCATGATCATGACAATCCTATAAACAGGGTTCACTTACAGACAAAATATAAATTAAATTTAATTTAGTAAACTGAATTATTATGGTATAAACTATTATTTTTGTTTTATTTTTGTTACATTAGCTTTTTTTTATGTTTTATGCATTTTTATGCTTTTTATGTAATAGTAACAAAGTGATCTTGATCAAATGTATTCTTGGCCAGCATACACAAAGTGTATGGCTTTTTGAAGATAAAGATATCAAAGAGGAATAAAATAAGCATGTAGGTGTCCACAGAAATCCTTACCTAATAGAGGAATCAGCATCAAAATCTTTAAAGCTCTCAGCCATACTTACAGAGAGCATCATGAGAGGGAGCTTTTTCTATTGAAGGACAGTGAGAAGAAAAATGCAATGTAAATGGTTATGGTTATGGTTATGGTTTTACCAACTGGATACCATCTTTATGTCTGATTTAACACAATAGTTAGGAAAAAAATAAAACAATGGAAATTAAATCATAATTTTCCATTAAGTATAATTTTAGTTACATAACTTTAAAGTATCACATTTTTATCTGTCTCAATTCATCTGGTTAGGGTGATTATATATTTCCCAATCCGGAGCACGGTTATGCTTCATTTAATTACGTAATTATACTGTCAAAATGATAAGTAAAATGTAATTTACATTAATTTCCTTTGCCCTCTCAGTTACAAATTTACCTTACTTCTGCTTAAGTCAAGTATGGAGACATAGTAAGCATCATAAATGGGCATATTTTTTCACCTCATCGGCTGATAAAATAACTATAGATTCTGCCACTGCCACATTTCAGATGAAGCTGAAGGGCTATGAAAATCAAAATACATTTAGACAAAACCATTTTCATTAATATATAGCTAGCATGTAAGAACATAATAATGAAAGAACATAAATTTATATATATAGGGGGTCCTCGAGTTACAACACATTCCTATGACATTGATGTAACCCGAATTTGTGTATGCTGAAACACAACCTAGCCTAAGTCACTTACTTATCCTAACACAGTTATAAAATCTTAATCTAGAACATAAAAACACAACTAAGCCACAGAAGAAGGAAAAGGAAAACTCCCTTACTCATATACCACATTTCTGCATATTGTTCTGATGTGCGCAACCAAAGTGGTTCAGCCACTTAGGCCGTAAGAAAGACACTGGTATATGCTGAGTGGGAGTGAGCGTTGTAAACTCGAAACAACGTATGTCAAGACTGTCGTAACCCGAGGACCTGCTGTAATCATTTTTATATATTAACTGATGATTATCCATCCACAACCCTTCCAGTGTTTGGCTCAAGTTGCAACCTATGCATCTTTTTATTTTAGGAAAAGAAGAAGAGAAGAAATGAATGGAAAATTACCATGCGTTTGTCAGAATCCAGGCCCTGCTGACTCTGTAGGCAGCTCGCCAGCTTCTTATGAATGATCTGGGCAGCTTTCCTGGCTGGCTCCACACGCTGCTCCACCTTCACAGGTACATGTGCACTGAGCAACCAAGCTTAAGCACAATAGCCTTATAGAATTGTGTGTCTATACAGACAGCTCTATAATTATTGGCAATTTGCATTAATGAGTTAATGAGTTCAGATGCACAAAAAAATATGAGAAAAATCTATCATTCAATTTAGGTACATTTAGTTAAGTCTAATTTGAATCTAAGTACAAACCCCATTTCCAAAAACGTTGGAACACTTTATAAAAATGCAATGAAGTAAAGGTTCACTTGAACCTTTACTTAACAAGCAAAAGGACAAAGAAAATATTTTCTTTGTTTTCACTGACAGACTTTACTCTGTGTGGTAAACATAATCAGATTAAAAAAACTGATGCCCACAACACACTCCGAGACAAAGTGAGACTGAACAAGGTTATACAAGCAATTTTCTGGAAGGTTCATCAATGAACAGGTTAACTGTTAACAGTTGTGGGTATCAAGATTTGGTATAAAAGGAGCATCTTATTAAAGGAAAACTTCAGCATCGTAGCTCACCACTTTTTGCCTGAGCTCATCTGATATGGACCGAAAGACGATGGAAAGGTGTTCTGTGGTCAGATGAGTGTTTACAGAACTTGAATAATTAAAAAAAAAACCAATCTCTTGTTCACTCTTAAACAAAATGGCAATAATTACCTTTGACGTAATTCTAGTAGTGTTTTGCCATCCAACTGGTCAGGTTGCAAGAGGAGAGTGTTGATTACAGCAGTGTTTTTTTTTTATACTTTTCCTCATTAAATAAGATTTGATTCAGGTGATCACCTAATCAGTACTTCATAAAACAGAATGAGGTGTGTTTGTGTAGGAATTTAACAGACACTGGCGAATTATTGTCATACTCATAGAGATGATTTTAAAATAAATTGCAGTGGTCTCATTTTTTTCAGGGTGTGAGACAGAGTGTGAGTGGTTGACTGGCCAGATCTGTCTCCTATTGAAAATGTCTGCAACATCATGAAACGGAAAATCACACAATGGCAACTTCGGACTGTTGAGCAGAAAAATTTCACCTGCAAAACTTTAACAATTAGTTAGTGGTAAACTTGCCTCTGTCCCAACTTTTTTGGAGTATGTTGCATCAATTTCTAAATTTGTTTATGTTTTCCAAATAGAATTAAGTTTGTTAGTAAAACCACTGAACCACTCTTTTCTCCGTCCTTTTGGCTGTTAAATAAAAGTTCAAATTCGGATTACCAAATTACAGTTTTTATTGCATTTTTGGAAAGTGTCTCAATTTTGGAAATGGGTTTTGTATTTTTTAACAGAAATTGCATATCACAGTTGTTGGCACTAGTAGATATTCCTATGAACAGAATGTAATTGAAGCATGATTTTGTTTATATATATTTTTTACATTTCACCTGAGTGTTAAGGGACACTTAACAGTCATCCATGACTGTTTTGCTTGGCATATAATTGTGAGGTGACACAGACACTAAATTCCCTTAGTCATTCATAAACATACAGAAAAGCAATGGGATATTTTTAATTAACGTCTGCCTCTGTCAGGTCTGGACCTTCCATATGTTTAAATCCATACAAAATGTTTTAATGAACACAGAAACAAGCTTTTCACATGGCCATCCCAGTCCTTTGGCCTAAACTTCTTTGGAAATGTGTAGGGTGAGCTGAAAGGGAGAGTCTGAAAGAGAGACGGAACCTGTGACCCTAGAAGCCATTAAGCAGTATAATAGAAGAATTAGTGTTATGCTGCCAAAGGAAGGTTGTACGAGAGCTAACTGAGCTAAGTGATCACATGAGAAACATAAAACTGCAAAAAAAAAAAAAAAGGACTCACCAAAACCAAATCTTCTGAGAGAAGGTCAGTTGCATCCTGTGACCTGCAGTTGTAGAAGTCAAATATATCAGCATTCTTATTTTATATAATATATATTGAGATAAGTTTTATACCAGATAATTAATCGCATATATCTAATAATAAGTTCACAAACCTAAACAGGCCTTGGGTTCAAGGGATTTCAACCCTACAATGCCTCTCTCAAAACTTATATAACAATACCATTTAGTGCGCCTACATGGTAACGTCATCACTATCATTCTTAAATCTAAGTTAAATATAATGTTATCAAAAGTCACAATGCATACAACAATGTTAAATTCATTAAATGGTTTGAGCGAAGAAAGTTTAAAACATACTCAACAGGTTACTTTAAAAATATTGAGTCGTTTCAACTCTTGAGTCCTTTGCAGTTTACTAGTCCAGCATTACTATAATAAACACAAATAATTGGTTGTGGGACCCCTGTGTAATGTGGTCCACCTCTGTATCCCTGTTTTTGTTGTTGTTTTGATGTGAGTCCCCATCTTAGTCCTGGCCCTTGTTATCCTATACACCCGAGTCTTGTTCCTGACTCCTCCCCTGCTCAGGTGTTCCCAAGGTCATAGTCACTATATACACCCCAGTGTCTCAGCATGTCTTTGTCAATTCTCTGTTGATGTCTTCTCTTGTTTTTGCCTGAATCTTAGCTAATGTACTGTTGCTTGTTATCTCTATTGTATTGCCTAATTTTATCTCCTGCTCTGTCTAACACTAGTTACTGGGACAGACCTGATCACAAATATTTGTACATAGTTTTTACATTTTCTTCAAATAATCTTATTATAATACTAATGTGTGTGTGATCTGAAGTTTTCCAATACCTTAATGTTTGGGGATTTTTACAGTAAAAAAGAGAACAGCAACACCAAAGCAACCACCTAGCAAGAAGTGCAGTTACCATAGAAACCACACAATCACACTTCATATTTTCTTGTGGAAATGCATTTTCCAGTCACTATTTTTATTCCACCTGTTTTTTTGGAGCCACCTCTCCTGCAGTTTTTGGACATGGTTCCAATGTTAAAATGTCCATTAATGTCCCTTTCAGTGTGCTTCTACATTTCAAATCAATCAGATGATCAGGGGCTGAGTATTGATCATGTAAAAAATAGATTTTTGTGGTTGAGTCACCTCTGTAATAAAGGCTCATTCATCATTATCATCATCATCATCATAATGTATGGGGAGAGAGGGCCAAAGGGTGAGTCCCCTTTAACATGTATACAGAGGCAGGGTCTATGACATCATGGGTAAGCAGGCCAGCAAAAAGCGGAAAAACCCAAACGCAAAATAACAAATGCATAGCAAAACACAAAGCTGACTCATAAACAAACTTCAAGACACTAAAGCTCAGGTTGCAATCACAGGACTGTTCTTCTTTTTATTTCTTTTTATAGTAAACAAGACACCATTTCTTGTCTAAGCTTGTGCAGAATTTCCATAATTGTGCGCTTGCATATAACTGTGATCAGTTGATCAGAGGCTAAGTACATGGTTGCGAGACTTCTGCAATATATGGGGAGAGAGACAAATGTGAATGCTGCTATGCGTTGAGACATTCCCACCTTCCCCCCCCCAGCCTGTCTCTCTTTATCCCTCTCAGCAGATGACATCAGAAGAGAACTGTGCAGACTCCATCCCGGTAAAGCTGCTGGCCCTGATGGTGTCAGTCCAAGGGCCCTCAGGTGCTGTGCTGCCCAGTTGTCTGGAGTTCTACATCAGATCTTCAACATGAGTCTAAGACTGCAGAGGGGTCCCTTCACTCTGGAAGACATCCTGCATGGTTCCTGTCCCCAGAGAGATCAACCCATCAACCCCCAGTGACTACAGGCCAGTGGCTCTGACTTCACAAGTCATGAAGACGCTGGAGAAACTTATTCTAAAACATCTGCGTCTGCTGGTGAAGCCTTGGCTGGACCCCCTACAGTTTGCTTACCGACCCCGTATCGGCGTGGAGGACGCCATCATCTACCTGCTGGAC
>JBBPCX010000038.1:8278152-8289884 GCA_037974365.1 Hydrocynus forskahlii
GTAATCAGTTGGTCTTGGTTTTCAGTTACTCAGGTGTGGCTTCTTCTTGGTTGGAACGAAAACCTGCACCCACAGCGCCCCCTTCTGGACAGGTTTGGGCACCCCTGATTTAGACCAAGCATCACCAAATGGCGGACCTCGGTCCGGGTCCGGGCCGATTCATCAGTTAATTTCATCAGTTCATCAGTTAATTGGGTAATTAACGGAGTCCATGTATTCATGCTCCATTCGGAAAGGTGGCCTTTCATAGCTACTGTACTTCTACTCAGCATAATGAGAATTTGTAAAAATATGTCTATTTAAAGTCATTCGTTTTAAATATTTTAATTTAAAATACTTTGTTTGCATGTGATATTGTATTTGTGTGTGTGTGCATGTCTGTAACCAATGTCTTCAGGGATTGGTGCAGAAAGTTTCTTTTTTTTTTTTTTTACCGTTGAAACTATGTAACTGACTGTTTCTTTTATTACTACACATAAAATACAGACATACACAGATCAAATATTTCTGACAGCTTGAAACTGTAAAAACGTGTTGAATTCAAAAATGTTTTTTAATACCGATTTTTAACTAACTTTCAAACACCTCCAGAAGTCCAAACACTACTTATGTTCACCATGCCACTACAACAAAACAGTTTCTGTCCAAAAGCAGACACAGAGGAATGTCACATGACTGACACTTCCGGGGCGTGGTGTGGCGCACCCCTTTTCGGGAACAATTCTGGCACCCTCTGCGTCCCGCTGTGGCCCTGTTGGAGCTGTTGAATTCTTGGGCACATGCAACAGGAGCATGATCCAACTGTGTCTTCACAGGACTTCCTGTTTCTGTATCTCCCACACTACACAGCTCCTTCACCAACTCCACCAAAAAGTCCTTATGGGACATCCGTAGCCGTTTGCAAATGTTGGCAAGTTCCAAATGCAGGATGTATGCATTTGTGCATGCAATGTCAAGAAAATGGAGGAACATGGTGCGGTACCAAGAGTCTGATCTCCTGCGCGCTGAATAGTGCTGGATGAGCTGATCGGACCGATCGACTCCACCCATGTACCTTTTGTATTCCAGGACTGGAGCAGGGAAAGGAACGTTAAATTCTTTGAACTTTCCATCCTTGTCCTTCACCTTCCTCTTTACTGTGTCACCAGTGGAGCACGCAGAAACCTCCCGGGTGTCCGTGAACTTCACAAAGACGACGGATCCCTGCCTGATCCATCGTACTGTGCCACGTGGAGACTGTTTAGTTATGACGCCCTGGCTAGGAGGACAACCCTTCCGTCCCTCCCTGTAGGGGCCGCGGGCGCCGAACTTCAGGGCTGCCGGGTCGGTCAGCAGCTTGGGGCTGGTGTAAAAGTCGTCCATGTAAATGTGGTACCCGGCACCCAGAAAACTTGGCTTCACCAGATTCACGACATCATCATAGGCAAGCCCGTCAACACCAGCCGTATGCGAATATCCGGTGTATACACCGAAGTCTACAGTGTAGCCATTGCTGGAGTCCTCCATTATACATAATGTGCAATCTGTGTAAAATGCGCAATACAAAATGTGCAATCTTTTCTTGCAATAACAAAATGTGCAAAAGAAGTCTTGCTTACTCTACATACGTATATGTGTATTTGTATAATACTGCTGTACACAACATACTACTAAACTGTAATACTGTACTTTTTAGACTGTATACCGAGTATACTGAGAATTTCTATATATTTTTTATACTTAGTTTATTTTTATTTTTATTCTATTCTATTTTTATTCTACTGTTTCACTTAATTTTGCTGCTCTTAATTTTATACTGTCCACTTTCTGCCGTACCAAGCAAATTTCCCACTAATAAAGGCTTATCTTATCTTATCTCTTGACACACAGAGTTTTAGTCCCCGTTTTGTTGGCTTGTTTTTAATGTGCTGTCACGCCCATGCTGGCCTTCGCTGCAACATCCTTTCGTCTACCGACAGCAGCCTCCTGGTAGCATGCTTTACAGGCAGTTCGTGTATCGTCCAGGAGTGGCCGGATGCAGAACAGTCCGTCATGGTCAGGTGTGCCCTTCTTGTCGTTCTCCTGGTTCTTCTCCGGGTCACTTTTGTGCAGGTTCCACGTCAGTGACTGGAAACGGATCCGACTCATGACGGTTCTAGGAAGAGACACACGCATTATGCTGTCCTGCTTCCCAGTAGTCTTCAACACAGCACCAGGCCCAAAAATCGGTAGCACTCTCCTACATCAACATCACGCCATGAATAACTTTTCTCAGCTGTAGCCTGCGCAGCGCACTTGTTGGTGCTGATGCACAGTTCTCCGACCACAACCGGAGAAAACAAATAACCGAAAAAGGCCGAGGGGCGTGTGCTCCAACGTGGTGTCCACCTGCATCCCATGGGGCTTCAGTGGCCTGGATCTCAGGGGTGGCGGTGCCGTGTCCGGGTCATGCTCAGTTTTCCAGTCTTTTATTTCTGACAGCTGTGAAGCTGTGAACGGGATGACTTACGCCTAGCTGCCATGCTCCTTCTCCACTTTTGTGCTATGACTGGACCCTCATCATCTGACAGCTCACTGTAGGGCAAAAAAAATTGCTTAGTTTTACATTTTTCTGTGTGTGTGCGTGCATTATTAGCTAATGTAAGACTAATGTAAGACACCTACCTTGGGTCAGGAAGGAACGGCGGGTCTTCCCCTCGGTGTGGACTTCTGTGTTCACATGTGTATGAAGAATTTTACGTTCACAATCAATTTGTACATTCATAATGATAATAATTCCTATTTTAACTGTTATAATTATTATTGGCGACAACAATAAAAATAATTTTTAACAGCAGCAGCAGCAGACATCAGAATGCAGCTCAAAGTGCTTCACAGGCTGCAGTCCGGTATGGAATAAATGAGACCACAGAAAGAGGGGAAACACAAAGGGGCTCCAGAGTTTAAACACCCCGTCCCCTGTCTGGGGCTCCACGGGACCACATTCATACGGTGGCCCCTAGAGACAAAACAGGAACGAAAGAAAAAGCAGAAACAAAATGAAAATGCGCTGCAAATTAAAAAACACAAACAAAAGGAAAAGCAGAAACAAAATGAAAATGCGCCGCAAGTCAAAAAAGACAAACAAAAGAAAACTGCGCTGCAGCCACCGTACACTCACACCAAAACACTCCGTATAACCTTCTGGTCATATATGCCGAAACTGTGAAATACACAAACAAACTTACTCAGATTGAGAGACAACAGATGGCTCCGTGTCCTCCTCGGAACCTTCACTCTCCCAGTCGGAGCTCGTTTTCTCGCCATCCTCTTCGTCTTCCTCCGGGAGGAAGTATTCCAGCAGCTGACAAACGATCGGGTTGGCATTTAGTCATTGTCCGTTAGTAACTCCCAGTGACGGAGCCTATAAACCCGTTCGTGGCCGCTGGAACCGCGCCAGTGGCCTGATGCTCGGGGTGTGGGTCCGAAGTAAAAGGGAGGAGTCACGTGACTACTTAGTTTCAATAAAGTGTTTTATTAATCTTGCATGTAATTTTGCAACGATCTTGTCGCTAAATCAAATGAGGTGTTTTTAATATTAATCATGCAGTGCCATGATCACTTTAAGCAGATCTAATGTAACATTTCATGTATTTGCACGGGAGGGGTCACTGTTCAGTGATGTGTGATTTTTCTGCAGTTTTTTTTTTACTCACCAGCACATTACACATTTAAAAGTTAATCACAAAGTTAATCCTAAGTAGCACCTCAAAAACATCCCCATAGCACTTTTCTGTCTTTCTATCACTATCTGATGTCTTTTGATTTCCCTTTGTCTTTTTGTAGAATTGCCTGTTTATTCCTTAAGGTCCATTTAAGGATGTATGGTGGGTTGGATGTTGGTTGGGAATGGAACAAGGAATCTACAAACACAACCAACCACAGCAGTCTTAAAAGATACAATTATTTATCTGCTTTTTTTTTTTTTCAAGTGTGCATGGAATTCAACAGGATTGTGGGCAAGAACCTCAAGCAGGATTTTCATGAAAGCATTGATCACCACAATCCTCGTCTTATTGACATATTTCGATCTAAGAGAGGGAACTTTGGGCAGACCATGGTTAGTCCTTGTCCGTTATACTTGCACTGCATTGTTTTTCGCAGCGTACGCAATGACAACATGCTACAAAGCGTGCTGCTGTGCAGGTTGTAGAATCAAAATTATATTTTTAATATTAAAATTGTACTTTGGTTCTGCTTTCTTACAGCCTGTGTATTCCTTGTCATTTTAGCTATGTAACTTGTGTTATCATTTTACTTTCCAAAAGACTGAAGAACCAACTGATAATCAGACACTGGTGCTCAGAGGGCATCCTGTTATCCTCGGCAACAACCACACAGACTTCTATAAAGAAGCCTTTGTAAGTAACATCTTTCTCAAATATTACTTAAAATGACCAGTCTATCCAGTTTTTGTGGGATTTTGTTGACAGTAAGTCTGCATGGGTGTTATTTTGTGCAGCTCAAAATGTTCAATATTTAACCCACGGAAACTTAATAGCAATTCTTTCAACTCTTTCCCAGTTTCTTCTAACCTTTTTTGGATGATATGTAAGATAGTCCTGCAGTCATAAGCATTTCTCACAGTCCAACATCTAATTCTGCCATAGACAGATATATTGCTCGACATATTTACTTTTGTTTGAAAGTCATGACTGCGCTCATATGTTGTTAAGACTGATGCCTCATTCCAGCACCTTGGCATCAGGGGACTCCGCGTTGAGCATGCAGGTTCTGTGCATTATTTGGGGTGACGTTGTGATGGACAACATTCAAGATGTGCCGAAATCATTCTCTTACATACGCACTGCATGTCAACTAAGCCAAGTCAGTGAAGAACACTGAAACGAAGAACTAAAACCCAAGTTACAAATACAGAAAAACAGCTTGTGCTGTAAAGAGGTGCTGTGTCTCATCTACTGTGAGAGGCTTTTGTTTTTTTTCCTATTTATTCACTGGCTTTTACCTACGGATTGCCTCTGTATTGTTACATATTTTGAATTTTTAACATACGTTATTTTACACACTCATACAATCCAGCTCAAGAAATAAGTCATTTATGCGAACTAATGAATTTGAATAAAGACTACTAATGTAAACTTTGTCTATTGCATCCAGTTGAGGTTCTATGTGAACACAGCTAGACACGTTTAGTTTTACTTTTCCTGAGGCAATGGGTTTCCACACAATTTTCTGGTAAAGTCAGGATTAGAGTGTTCCAATACATCACCTTTATACAGCATAGGACTACAGGAACCATCCTGCACCTGTACTGTACTGCGACTGCATGCTTGGGTGTTCCAGTGTATCTCAGTCCGGTAACAGTGTTTCTGACTCGGTTCTCTCCCAGTTTATGGTCGGTTGGTATTCCAAAGCCACGTCCAAGGAGTTGAACCAGCAGTTTTTCTGTCAGAGCCGCTAGTTATTGTGGTCTTTTAGTTTTTATAGTCGAGTTAATTTTTTCTCAGCGCAGTTAAGCTGTGTGATAAATATCTAACCCACCCTTTTGTTCCCATTTGTGAATTTGTATCTACGTTGTTTTGTGCCTCTTTCCAGGTCCATCTGCTGTTATGACATTTTGACCAATCAACAAGCAGTGATGCGGTCAGTTCAGCTGTGGCCCACTTTTGGCCCCGCCGTCAAGCAGGTCCATAATAGCACGAGTTCGGGTCACTTTATTTGTAATGAAAAAACATTTTTCACACTTCCTTGTACCAGAATTGTTACAAAAGGTTACACTTTTTCAATCCATACTAAACCTTACGATCTACGAATGATTTCACACACTGTACACAAGCACGCCAGTGAAAGATGAAGCAAGATATAGATGCTGAACATGCAAGATTTCGTAACTAAAAATGGTAAGTAACCACAAGTAGAATGAACATGCTCTTATAAGTAACGGCACACAGACAGGAATTGTCAAAGGAATTCTGAAACGCTAGACAGACGCTGGTTTTTAATGAACATCTACTGAACACTGAATTGGATAGGCATTCCAAAGCTGTGAAGTTTTGAATGTTCTAATTTTTTCTGAATTCCATTCGAATCGATCGCTCAAACCTTCCATTTTTGCCATCACGAATAAAATCTCAAAGGAAAACGGAAAAATGCTGTTACAGAACTACTCCTGGATACAAAGATGTTGTGGATTCTTCTGTTTGCTTCTACGACATTTACATCATTTGGCAGATGCTTTTATCCAAAAATATTTCCTTATGAATGATGCTATTTGAATGATTTCCCGAAGAATGATTTACAAAACAATGGAACAATTCCAAAGGAGGAGACACGTGTCATTTAATTTATTCAAATGAACCAGATCTCATTGAAACGCACTTACATAATACAAAAAGACAATAGCTTAAAGGTGCAAGCTTTTTATACCTCAAGACCGAGATGACACACTGGGGTGTCTGCACATTTACACTTGAACCAAATTAAAAAAAAAAAAAAGAATAAAAGATATATTCTTGTGGGAAAATACAGAACTAAACATACAGTATCCCTAGAGGTGTTAAAAAAACCTATTCAATAACAGTTTAGTTGACAAAAAAAATTCAGACATGTTAACAATAAAAGTCCTCTAAAAAGACATCTACATTTTGCATTAAAGTTGGGTGCACCTCCCCACCGCTTCCATATTCAAGTTTAAATTGGGCTTTTTATTTAACACGTAATGCATTTACTAGATAGCCAACCATGTAAATGTTCTTTTCATGAATGAAAACTTTTATATTTTATATATTAACTTTTACAATTCCCACACCATGTTTCACTTATGTTTAGTTAGAAATTCTTTGAAAGTCAACCAGAGTGCAAATTTGCATTAATGCTGATACATTTTAGCCATCGCCCTGACAAATCAAAGCTGCACTGATACAATAATCCCTTATATACATATAATTTACATTATATATGTCCCAATTTATGTAGGTCTAAATCTAAAACAGCAATAAGAGCATTTAGTAGACTCATGAGCTATTGGTTCACATGCAAGTGCAGAACTGTGATCTAGGTCTGACCCTTAAGTGTTTATTTTTATTTAGTATTTAAAGGCCTAATGAGCTAAAGATCCAAGTGCAAATTCTTATTCATATTTACAAACAGCATGACAGTCAGAATATTCTAACTGTCTCACCTTTTATTACTGCAAGCGCTGATGTTGATTTTGATTATTTAACCACAAATCAAGCGTTTTTCATGTTGATGAAAATGTACTTAAAATTACATGCACAACATGGGTTTCACTGTACAGACACATCAAAGATGAAATAAAAGATAAATCTAGAAGTCGTACGCTTGTTATACGATCAGTATCGTTCATGAGTAATGGCTATAAACACAAACTGGAGTTTTACAATCTAATACTACAACAATGGTTACTGTATAACAAAGGAATTTGCATGCACTGTACTGTAAGTGTAGTGTATGCAAAAGGGAGATAAATAACACTGTTTTGGCTACTATAACGTGGTCTAACATAGAAAATGAGCTATTAACCAAGTTCAAGTAACATCGCTTCCAAAGTAAGCAGCTCTTTTCTCTCTTCTTATTCAGTTTGAATTTGGCATTGCAGAAATAGGTGTATCACAAGACAAAGACACCTATGATAATGGAAGCTGGCAAGTAGAACAGTACTAGTGAGAAATAAATAAAAGGGAAAATCATGGTCCTGTTAAGCTCCAATAAAGTGTTCATGCTTTCATACGACTACAGTGCTAATGCAGGAAAACTACTGTCCAGTGATTCTACACTTTCTGTACTCACTACTCACACGACAAAACAATGTTACATTCAAGAACACACAAATAACGCCGCTGTATACGCCTTTGGCATACACAACCAGGGTAAAATTACCACACTAAAATAAATTAAGCTGTCCAAAAATAAATAGTAAGAATGCTGACCTCCATGACCAGACAGCTACAGCTGACAACCGTGCTGGACTTCTGAAAGCTACAGCTGTGATCTGCCCTGGACCTTTCATCTGCTCCGTCTGACGCCGGGTACACTGTGTTCCTCACTATTTGTTGAAAATAATGTAGTATCCCCGTTAACTGGTCTCGACTGCAAGGTCGTCCTCATGAAGGTGTTCAGGCATCTAAGCCCGTGCTGACCAGCAGCTCGTAGGCAGGGTCGTGGCCCCTCCGGCACAGGACCACACAGGCACACAGCAGTCCCAGCATCTGCTCCGGGAACAGGTAACAGACACGGCGGCTAGGCTTTAGTTCCTTTCAACGCCACAACCCAGAATACATGACTCAGCCGGTAACACTTTTAGTTCCATTTATGAAGTCGTGGAGCAAGTGTACTTTTGCTGATCAGCCATAACATTAAAAAAAAAACCCACCCGTCCAGTATTGTGTCACTAAACCAGCTGTATTCCACCGAGAGAAGACTTCTGGAGGGGCGCTGAGGTAAATGGCACCAAGTCATTTGCAGGAGATCCATTTGCAGAAGTCCTGCACGCTGCGAGGTGGGGCCTCAGGGATTGAACTAGCTAGTCCGGTAAACGTGCTAAATCAGACTGAGATTAGGGGGAATTCAGGAGGTCAGTTTTTGCAGTGCGGCAGGACACTTCATCCTGCCGAAACTGGCCACGGCGGCCATTAGGGAATGGTGTTGCCATTAAGGAGCGTATTTGATCTGCTAACATTTAAACAGGCGTTAGGGGTCATATTAAAATTCACATCAATATCAGGACCCAAGGTTTCCCAGCGGAACGCTGCTCACATCATCGCGCGGCCTCTTGCCTTCTTTCTTCCCAGGTAAGTTAGGATGGTAGCGGCCTAGTGGGTAAACACTGGCCTGTGAACCCGATGACGACAAAGTCGCAGGTTCAAAGCCCCACTTTCGACCATTGGGTCCTTGAGCAAGACACTTAACCCTCAGTTGCTCCAGGGGGACTGTAACTAACGACAGTAAGACTGTCCCTGTCACTAATGACTGTAAGTCGCTCTAGATAAGAGCGTCAGCCAAATGCCCCCTTTACCTTTGTGCTAATGCATTCGGCTGTCCACGTGATGTAAAAAAAAAAAAGTGACCCGACTCACGTGACCACCATTTTCAGCGGTTGACCAGGGTCAGCCTGGACGCTTCAGCTGCAGTGCATTGTGCGACACCTCTCCGTCAGAGCCAGCTCTAACTCCTTCAGCAATCTGAGCTAAAGTCTGGGATCAGACCCGACGGGCTAGCTTTTGTTCCCCATGCATTCATTTTTCCTGCTTCCAACACATCAGCTTCAGGGTTCACGTGCTGTCAGTGTTATTCACTTCACCCGTCAGTGGTTTTAATGTTATGGCTGATCGGTGTATGAAAGCATATGCAGTGCCTCTACCTGTATGGCAGCAAATGTCAATGCAGCCAAAATGACATAAAGCATGATATCCTTCAGATTTTTCACCACCAGGGCCTCACATCCCTGCAACAATAAAAAAAACATTTCATGTGGACACTTGTAACTGCAAACATTATAGGGCAGTTTCCCCCAGATAGGGATTGAGCCTAGTCCTGGACTAGGCAGTATTATGTATGGAGATTTTCCATTGAAAAAGAAGTATAGTCCAGGACTAGTCTTAATCCCTGTCTGGGAAACCAGCCCAAGCTGTTTGTGCTAAAATGTCTGTAGCAGAAATCTCAAGTTAGGTCAGGTTAGGGCTCCAGTATGTGTGAGTGATCTACCTCTGGGTACAGGTCTCCAGGCCGTGTTAGTGTTCCAGTGCAGTTACTGATGGTGGATTTACAACAGCTGACTGGAACACTGTTGTTTCTGGACTCAGTAAACCAGGGAGTGTTCATCCAGTCAGAGTAGTTATGGATCCCACAGCAGTGCAGCTTGAAGTGATTGACAAAAAAGATGTGTAAAAAAAAACTGAAGACAGATAGACAAACAGACAGACAGAGAGACAAAGAGAGAGAAAAACGTACCTGTCTCTGCACGTAGTCTATGGCTCGGCTGGGGGCATCTGTGTTGGTTCCGTTATACTCATAATACACTTTCTGAATGGAGTGATTCACCTCAGCTTCCACCTTCGAACATAAAAAAAAAAAAAAAATCATGACATCATACCGCATCTCCATCAGTAGCACAGGAGCCAAATTTCAAATTAAACCTGTATCATCATTTGTTCTTGATTTTAATACATTCAAATAGCAATACAGTCCACTACACAGGGTCGTTACAGAAATGTGTGAGAAGTTTCCCTCGAAACAATGACTGACCTTGGCTCTGTATATGTAGCCCAGCACCACGACCACCACCTCCGTCGCAAAAACTAGCAGGAGCACTATAGAGAACTTAAGAGAACACAAACAAGCATCAGAGAAAACTCACCAACTCCATTTGACCAGCACAAGGATACTGAGAATAAAAGACAAGCCAATACTGTACCATTACTTTCGATTAAGTGCCTGAACATTCTACTATTCTGATACGCTTAAACCAGGACAGTACATACATGTGTGCTGTAATTCAGCATGTAGACGATACAAATGAAACACACTAAGGGAAAGTAGAATTACTCATTAACATTCTGACACAACCCAATACATGTGTCTATTTGTCATCAGTAAAACATTATTAATGCCAAAATAATTTCCCGAATGCATTTTCGATCTGTGCTGGGCAGGGTTATGTCTCGTTAATGACTCATGAATAGACCTTTTTTTTTCCACACTTACAATAACCAGACCACAACGGCTCTCCCTTATGGTGGCACAGCAGCCAATGAAGCCTATGATGAAGAGAAGTGTTCCAACAGCAATGATGACCACCGCAGGGATGAGGGTATAGATGTCCTCAAAGAAATGATCGTAGTCATCATATGTTATAAAAACATATGCACCAATGTAGCACAGTATCCCTGCAGCAGCCTTGAAATAGAGCGCAAAACAGACAAAGAAGAGTTGTGTTATCAGAACATAGAAACAATGTAACAAACAAATACAAACAATGTTCTTTACCTTATTAGATGCATTATTCACAGGCTAGAAACATAATACTGTATGTTCCAACGCAGACTTATTTCTTTCCATCTATGCTTCACCGTTAATGTAAACAGGGACCGATCAACAAAGCTGGTTAAATACTGTAATTACGGTAAGTAAGCAATGCCATGACACAGATTATAGGTTCAAAACAAACACCCCAAGCAACGAGTGACGGTGCTTTTAAACCGTACACCGGCCTGAAGAGTGCTCCTGCACCCAGCAGCCCCGAAATCAAAGAACAACCTCTTCCAAAATCTAAACCACATCAACGCTGGCCTGGACAGCACGCTGCCGGACTACTCGGAGGAAGCTTGGTTTTAATGGCTATTTCGCACTGCTGCTATATGAGCCAGGAGACCAGAACAAGAATGACCATGATCCGTCCATCCCGGACCAGACTGCGGAGGGTACTGGACTGCACAGGGGAGCTAGACGGCCAAGGGTACCAGGCCGCAGAGGGTACCAGGCTGTATATGGTACCAGGCCGCAGAGGGTACCAGGCTGTATATGGTACCAGACCGCAGAGGGTACCAGGCTGTATATGGTACCAGGCCGCAGAGGGTACCAGGCTGTATATGGTACCAGGCCGCAGAGGGTACCAGGCTGTATATGGTACCAGACCGCAGAGGGTACCAGGCTGTATATGGTACCAGGCCGCAGAGGGTACCAGGCTGTATATGGTACCAGGCCGCAGAGGGTACCAGGCTGTATATGGTACCAGA
>JBBPCX010000038.1:8299787-8320678 GCA_037974365.1 Hydrocynus forskahlii
ATGTGTATGCGGATTCAGAAGTTAATACACAGCTAATAATCCACACACTTCCTTGGTCGTCGTAGTTCAGCTATTTAACCAGAACGACGTAACTTTTAACAACATATTAATGTATTTTTATTTGTTCATTCGTTTCGTTTTATTAGTAGCAGGTGTTATGTTCTGAGAATCAGTTTCCATCTCTTTTCATAAGAATCCATATGCTGATACTATATAAAACGTTATTTAACATTTCTAAAAGTTAGTTTGAGTAACATTTCGAGGTAAGTGAGCTCCTAATAGTACTGCACCGTACATTCTGTGTTTTACAATGTATGAAGTTAAAATTGACCCACGTTATGGTGCTCCCGATCCTAGACACACGCTAAACACCATTTTTGACAGCATGACAGAAAGGATAAATTAATAAAGACATTTAAAAAAAATAGCGACATAACCAGCGTTGTAAGTCACGCGTCCGTCGTCGATTTTATGCATTCAAGCAAATGACTTTGCAAACATTTGTGTTTATTAATTAGAAACTGCTGAATATATAAACACTGGAAATGCTGCAGGTGATCAGAAAAAAATAAATATACAATCATGACTCATCTCTCATAATATGAAAACCGCCGTCTGAACTGGTGAAGTCAACAAATAAAAGTTACAGTCGAGGGAAAGCTGTCCATGTATCTGAGGGTGTCTGGAGATGGTGGCGAGTCTCTGTGTCTGTGGAGATTTCACCATCGCCGCTTCCTGGTGCCCTGGACGTAGTCCCCTAATATCTTCATGAATACTGCGGTGTCCTAGAATGTCGACGATGGTTAATGGCACAGCTGCTGATGTACTCATAGAGTGACTACCTAATGTGTACTCATTTTGCAGAGAAAGGCATTCAACAAAAAGGTGAAGCTACACATGCAGAAAAAGATTTTGCACGGTATAGAAACAGACGTTTTGTTCTTACCAAGTTCCGAGCGCGGCTGTCCTCTGAGTCGAGTCGAGCTTGCAGTGCAGTTTTCAGGACCTCCTGATACAGATCATCGGGTTCGACTTGTTGAGGATCCAGGGCGGCCTCGATGGCGTCGTCTCCCACACTCTTCTTCCCCATAAAGTGACCTGAAAGAAGGAGATGTGGAGCTGCGCGCAGAGACACCCAGACCCCCCCCCCCCCCGCCCGGTCTGTGCGCTGGGGCTGCTGGAAGCAGAGCGTCAGACCCTCCCAGGACCACCGAGGCGTCTTCCTGCCTCTTACTTAAGCATAAAATCTCAGTGTTCTTACCTGTTGCCCACAGATTTCCCCTGGGATTGACTTTGATCTTTGCTACTTTGTTCCTTAGCTCTGTCAGATCGAGGCTGACTGAAGATGTTACCGAGGCAAAGGAGAAAAGCGCGAGATACGTGACGAATCCGAACCGACAGAAACTGTGCACAGTAAAATTGGACATTTCTTAGCGATGTGGATTCAGAACGACAACAACGACAACATCAATAACAAATATATCTTCTATAAAATAGAGTCGGGAGCGTGACAATTGGTTCTGAAGTGTCATAGTTTCAGACGCACAACCTCTTTATACCTCTCTGTTGGTGGGTTGGGCTGTGCTCCGTCCCTGCGTAAAAAGGTCGGACCCTTCTCCCTGACCCAGATCCTCGCTCTGGCAATAAGACACAGACCTGCTCGGCGTGGCCGTTCTCAGATCAGTCCCATAGACATCACCTGAGCTGCCCGAAAAATACACCTCCCAGCAATACTAGGCATATTATGATATTAATACATGAATTTCCACATGGATATTACAGTGAATATGACGATCGCTATTCTAGTATATGTTCGACCGCAATGTCCCGTCTGTGCCCCCGACACAGCCCTCTTTTGTGTGGACTCATTTGGGGGAAGGACAGACTCACTGTTGAATCTGTTATTTGAGAGAGCCAGTGACCAGCCTGTCTTAAATCTGACATTTCAGAGTTTAAAGAATGTGTCACACGATTATTGTTTTTGTTAACTTGCCATTTGATGCAATTAAATTTCATTTATTTGAACTCACAATTCAGTGTTCTGGAGTAAAAACTCCGGATCATTTTTATTATTGCAATTTTAACATTGTTATAATTTTTTCAGACGATGTATTATCAGTAAGTATCTAAAATGTGATGTGTTATTGAACCCTAAATGTTTCATTCTTCATTTAATGATCTTGTCTGTACTTTTCCCACACTTCTGTGAAATCTAGTTGTAGAATACGGGCCACAGTGACATAGAACAATCAGCTCGTTGCACAACTGCGCAGTCTTAGCTTCGAGCAGGGTGTGTTTTAGTCAGGAGACGAGTGTAGCTCATCTCTGTAAGAGCAGACTGATTTCCTCTAGTTCATAACAACGTTTA
Source organism: Hydrocynus forskahlii (assembly GCA_037974365.1). Lineage (NCBI taxonomy): Eukaryota > Metazoa > Chordata > Actinopteri > Characiformes > Alestidae > Hydrocynus > Hydrocynus forskahlii. The sequence goes on from JBBPCX010000038.1 coordinate 8,302,156, forward strand.
CAGCTCAACTAGCTCCTGAGGCAATATTGACTTAAAGTCGGATGCATCTCCTTTAATCGTAATGAACTCAAGATGAAACATTAAAAGTTAAGAAATCAAGCAGACGAAAATACTTCTCACATTAGTGGTGAAATATATTGTGCTGAAATATGTTTCTACTCCTTCTAAGCTGTGCTGGCCACCTCTTCGCCAGCTCTGCCTCGGAATCTTGTTAGCTAAATGCTTACATAGCCAGGTGGTGAGAGAATCCCATGACCTGTTCCAGCCCTCACCCCGTCATTCCAACACTCAAACAGCTTCTAATGTGTGAGAATGTAGCACAGCCATGATTCATGCGTCATAACACAAATGTGATAAACCGAACGTACTTCTAATTAGTACTTTGACACTAGCACCTGCTAATTTGGAAGAATGGCTGCACACTCTCTGACAGTACCCGTCAGAGGACAGGTCATAGCATAATTGATCTGTTTGCAGGGTCCAGAACAAGGTGTCCAGTAAATTTTCAAACTAGTGTTAAAGTAGAGCAAATGGTGACCCAAGTCATCTGGAATTAGCACCTTTTGTCTCAGGATAGTGCTTTTAAGGATGACATTTAAAACACATTTTAGGACTCTCTTTTGTGCATGAAAATCATCTTTGCGTCCTGAATGACAAGAAATGTTCCTCTTAGAAACGTAATGTTCTCAGGACCTCAGAAGTCTGACGTCACTGACTCAGTGTGTGTTCCGGATGGGTCTGTCACATTAATAAGCTCCTGAATTTTAAACAAAGGGCCTAATTCAAACAATTCCACGATGACTGCATTACCCCTGTACGTACCGCAGTGAATAAACACACTGTCATACTGACAATTAGTCCTGTCATAAATGAGACTTTCAAATTTCCTGGAGACCTCACATACAGAGAAGGAAATTATAAACAAACACAAACAATAATGCAACACATGTTTTATGAGTCATGACTGGAGACACATTCATGGCTTTCCATCACAGCTGTCAATATTTACCTGATATTGTGAGGCACAGTGGCTTTGCATACAAAAGCAACATTTTGGCATATACTCTTCTATGTTAAAAATAAAACCCTAAAAGAGGCATCAGTGTTCTTTACTTACGATGTTGCGTTGATCATACAGCTGACAGGCATTGTGAAGGAAAGATCCAAAAAACATGTATCCTGGGGGCAGCATAGCAGGCTGTAAAGACTAATCATGTTTAATCATGGTGAAGCCCCGATACAAACTTAACAGTGCAAGCTGACTTTGATTTGTGTCAGGGGGTGTTCACTCTTGAGAACAGTTTGATGGACATCAGCAGTGGTTTTTTTTTTTTTTTTTGCTAAAAAATATTCTAGTATTTTTACAATCAAGTTGAGTTCCAGGAGCCTCTATTACAGATTCTGGACTGTATGATTGTTATTTCATTTCAGTACATTTACTGGGTCCTTCATAAAAACACAGATTTCTTCTATTCACTTAGCTTTCTATTCAGTTTAATTTAACTGGATTAAAAGCCCCACAGGCCAGTCACACAGCAGGCTAAAACACATAAATGATAACATCGTCCTTACAATAACACATTTAACATATAAATGTAGTTCCATTTTTTTACAATCCAGTTTTGACCAGTAGATAGAACAGAGTGCAATTTATGCAGGGTGAGTGCTTTGAGGTGTGGCAGCGGCGCCGGGACCTTCCACACCACAAACTTGACTAACCACCCGCAGAGGCATCACGTAAGCGAGCTTCAGCTGTAGGCTGAATTCGAACAGGCTATGAGCGCCGAAAAGAAACGAGAGGAGCTCCTTCCAAACAGTGTCAAGCAGGAAAGTTCTGTGAGTTCATTGTGCTGGATGACCGGCGCCTTTCTGCTGTTGAAAATGTTGTTTTTGAAGATTAATCAAATATTTGGAGACTGGGTTGAGTATTTCTGTCTTTAGGGAGTAGACGTTTTTCAGTTTCATTGTTTTCAGTTTCGTCATAGTGTTTTCTAAATGTATGACATATGTATGATTAACAGCTTTTTTTTTAAGAGAGAGAGAAAAATATAATATTGTATTGGTATCAATAACAGCAGATACTTAGTGTAAAGTGACCATTCTGTCATACATGAACACACAGTGTGAACAGCACGAAATTCTTCTCTGCATTGAACCCCTTCACCCAGTGAAGCAGCAGGCAGCCGGGAACACAGCGCCGGGGAGCGGTGTGTGGGGACGGTACCTTACTCAGGGAACCTCAGAGGTTCCCTGCAGTCTAGCGCTACGGAGCCACGACTTTTTGATTGCAGGGCGAACGCCCTCACCACTATAACCACTTTTCCACCAGTGTCCTGTGTTTGAATAATGACAGGGCTCGTCCGGGATTCTAACCCGGGACCTCTTGCACCCTAAGCGAGAATCATACCCCTTAAGGTTGTCAGTATCAGACATAAAAAGTAGTATCAAGTCAACACCGGCCACTACTGTGCTGAGATCGATCCACCACCCAAATAATACCCGCTCTCTGGAGGTCCTGTTGGGTCCTGAGTGACACAGTCTGTATCTGTGAACTACGAAGTGCACCTGTACGGTAAGTACGGGGGATAGTGCAGCAGTATTGTAGGTGGAGATCGTTTTTCACGGTTTGGCGATCACAGGATGAGGTTGAAAATATTTCCCGACAAGAGCTCACTATGTATTGAACACGATCCTGTCCCTGGAGAGAATTAAGATGGGTGAACTTTCTAATGAGTGGGTCTGTGTGCAGAGACACATCTGCTTGTGCGCCATCGCCCCAGCATCCTGTCTGAGTGGACAAGAAGTCAATGGTTGGTGCTGTTAATGCAGCTGTTCAGAAGGCGGGGCAGTGACAGACACCTTGCCCTGTTAGGAAAGAGTGCAGCACTGTTTGCTAATATTAGTTCCCAGCTTGAGCCTCATCGTTGCTCCCACTCCTCTTTCACACCTGCTTTGGAGCCATAGTGACACGGAGGCGGTCAGGAGAAACACCAGCAGGAAGCAGATCTTCTGACCTCATTGTGTCAGTCGCCGTGTCTCTGGGGAGGTATCCTGTTGGACAGTTGTTACGGGGTTAAGTAGTTTCCTGGGGAGAATTTCATGGTGAATTTATCATAACAGAACAGGGTTATAACTCAGATGCTGTTTTAGTGAATCCTTTTCCACCATGAACTGCTGTCCTAGTCTACTGTGCTAAATTAAAAGGGCCGGTTAATTTAATGTATTAACCCTTATAGTCACGCGTGAACACACCACAGCACAATGTGAACAATGTGAAATTCCTTTCTCTGCATCTAACCCGTTCCCCGAGTGAGGCAGTGGGCTGCCGCCAGCAAGGGGCGCCCTGGGAGCTCAGAGGTACCTCAGTGGAGACACTCGCAGCTGGGCTTCGAACCCACAACCTTCTGTTTGCAGGGCCAGATATGGAATTACCATGGAATGGACAAAGCATCACAAATGTAGGTTTTTTTTGTCTTAAATCTTTACTCTTAAAAATAAAATATACTTATTTCAGAGATGAGTGGTTTTGCTGCAACCGTGACGATAGTGTTTATGATCCCAGATTTTAAATCATGTTTACTGGCTCATGGATGCTGAAAAGACTGCATAGATTACATTTAGGTGTTTCCAGTGTTCTTACTGTAATTCTTTGATACTTGGCAGAAATAAAAGTATTGAATTTTATGCCCAATCAAAACTGAATCGATCGTATTCTTAGTCCTAGTATGACTTGAAAAGGGCCTAGCGTGTTTTTGATCGGTGACGTTGAAGCTCATTAAGTGTTTCCAACTGACAGCGCTGAACTGCAATAAAGACTGGAGCTGCAGTGAAAGACTTTCAGATAGAATACAATTAACCCACGGCTATTTTATCTCCCGATATTTAGCCTTTCCTCTTGTTGAGGGACGCAGGTTGAAGGCGAGGCTGTGAGATGACTATCAGAATGTCAGCGCTTCATGCAGCAACCGTGCGGCCTGCTTGCCAGATTATTCCGCCGGTGACAGGTAACACACCGACACCACAGACACACGTGCTACCTCTGACTTTTGGTGGATGAGAGATAAAAGTTGCTCAAATGCCAGCAGCACTGTGGCATTTAGGAAGCTTTTGGTGCTTTTCATACATTTTGCCTGTTTGGGGCCACATTCCAGTTTTAGAGTCAGTTTGATCACCACCATACAAACAATGATCTCTGACCTGTAAAGCCACGAGTCGTGCTTGTATTTTTCATACCAGTGACATTTAAATAAACTGAAAATATAGGAACCTCTTACCTCGTGACTCCTTAATTGGAAGCAGAGCTGGCGTGTGCGAACCCAAATAGCTGCTCCTGAACCACGCTGAGGAATCTTAAAAAGTGAACTTTATTGTCAACATCAGCTATATACATGTAAACAGTGAGATAAGAAATTTTAGAGAGTGTGAAAAAGAAATAAATAAATAAAATCTAAATATAACCTCTAAGCTAGAAGAAGATAATGTGCGGTTGCAACATTCCAAAACTGTGCAACATCCCAGATAATGTGCAACATCCCAACAGTGCGCAAATGTTGCATCAGCAGTCAAGAAAAAAAAACAGAATATGGGAACGCAATTATGTGTGCTTTATTTGTGCCCCAGTCCAGAATTCTAGGCACATTCTGAAATGTACAAAAAAAAGAGAAGACAAAGAAGACAAACATAGAGTTTTTTCCATTAAACTTCAAATTTGACATTTTTAGTATTTCCTTAAACCTATGAGATTTAAAATCTTATTCAGAAAAAGCAATGCACTAACAGAAAAAACTTTTCAACTTTGTTAGAGATAAATTGGGTCAATAATATATTGTCAAAAAAATGTAATACAATTTCAAACAATTTTAAATTGTCTTTCATTCAATTTTATATGAAACATGATGGAGATTTTTTTTGTTTTAGAGTTAAAAAAAACACATTTCATTGAAAGGTTTCCAAGATGGTACGCATTTTCTCTAAAAAATAGCTTAAAAACTGCTTTCGAAGTTTATGTATGAAAGAACGTTGGTTTTGACACAGCTTCTAATCAATTTGTGAACAATAAAATACATCTAATGATCATTGAACACAACTAACAATAAAGTTCACTTTGACTTTGACTTAGATTTGTAAACAAAACTAGAAAAAAGTTTTCAACAGGTTGACTACCCATGGTTAAAGGACCTAAAACTTTTCTGCCTGAGTCAAAAAATGCACAAAAAATGTAAAATGAAAAACAATTGTTCATTTCTACACAATGTCTTGCGATTGAGGTTGGTTGTGTGATGACTCTGAGGACAACAAAGAGACCAAACTGTGTCTGAACACGCTGCACACTAGGTGCAGGCTTGTGATTTTCGCATGTATCGCACCGACCTTGACGATGGACCTCGGATAAATGATTTGATCTGTTTCTGCAGTGTTGATAGGCGGGATCAGACACATCAGACACAGCATGTGTAGGTGTTTCTGGTATTTCTGGACAATGTTTGTGTTTGGTTGTCTTTTTAGCAAATGTAGAATTCTCTCGTTTCATTTTACTTTATCCTGATCTCCTTTCTTTGCTATGACTTAAAAATAATAATTTAAAACTCAAATGAACATAGCCTGCGTCTGTACTGCTCACTGAGAGCATTCCGTTTCTTTAACCTGGAACTGTAGACCATAAAGGTACCACAAATGTACCATATGCATCAAAATGACCTGCAGTCCAGAATAAATGTAATAGAACGCAAAATGTTTAAATGTATTTGGAACGCTTGACTCTTACTCATTGTCAACTCTGTTAATTGTTAAACTGTTCAGGCAATTAACAGAACTGACAGTGACAGCGCTGACATTTTCCAGCATGTTTCGCCCCTTAAACTACCCGTGCCAAACTCAAATCAGGAAAAAGATAGCTTCTAAAACCCTGAATTTCACAGATTTTCATCATATTATTTTCACTGCAATTTCATTAACGAGTGGACAAACTAAGCACAAAAACATGAAAAACTGACTTAATGTAAGAAACCAGAGTCATTTAGTCCATACCTAATGTGTAAACTGTGCCTAAAATGTGCATCGAGCAAGATTTTTCAATCAATAATTTTTTTTTTGGGGGGGGGGTTATTAAAAGGTAAAAAGGTCAATATGGGAGACGCAAAATGTACCCCCAACCCCAATGTGCATATGATCCGTAGCAATTCAATATAAATATACAGTGAATCTATGAAAATACAGAAACTCTGAGACAGTATTCAAATTTTGTGAATGTAGCTTCATTGGCATCACATAAGAGTAAACAGCGTGCAAAGGTTAACAGGCAAGGCAGTTCACAGTGCAGGGGTGTGTGGGGGGCGTGTGTGGGGTGTGTGTGTGTGTGTGGGGGGGAGGGGGGTGTGTTGGGGAGTCTGATGGCTGATGGGCAAAAACTTGCAGGCTTTAATGCTATAATGCTTCACATTATCCACTTAATTTACAGACTTATTTACTGAATAAGTGAGGCAAGTTAGCAATAATTCACATATAAACGCCATAGGACTATAATTAGGTACCCTTGTGATGGAACTTTGCAAAGCCCAGGCATGAATTTATATCCATTCATTTCGCTAATGTGCTGGAATCAAAGACTTTAATATGGTTTTACTGAAGCAGCTCTGCGGGAAATGTGGAAGTGTGTTAATGTATGCTCTACTACGCACACTTACTTGAGATCTTGTCTGGGTACAGGAATATCTCTTTTTTTAAAGTGGTTTCAATGTGCCCCAATATAGTCTATCCACTGCATTTTACACTATGGGTTTGAATTTCATTATGACAGGATGAGCCATCTCTTCCTAACAGTCCTGGCGCTGGACTCGGCCATATTAATGAGGAATGGGGAAATGTATTGAGAACGTTTTTTTTCCACGTTGGTCCAACATTATTTCCCTTTTAAGACATTCTACTGTGACTGTCAGCGTGCCATAATTGCAGTTCCAGGAAGTAATTCAAGTCATTTAAACCAGAGAGTTTGAATGGTTTGGTTGCATTGCTGTTCCAAGTGACTGCTTTGGCTGTAATGAGCTGTGCGAGGCGGCGAGGCTGAGAGGTGTGAATGGCTGTGTTGACTCCAGTGAAAGGAGACGACACACACCATGACTACTCTCTGTGTGAGTGCTGTCAACACCTTCCCTCCAGAGTCTGTGTGTCTGACTCACCCTGACAGATGCGATCCCAAATGTGTAGCACATAACACCTAGCCAACTGACATACTTTAATCAGGGCGAAAGCTTGTAGCATCCCCACCACATACACACGCCATTGTTCCAGTAAAGTCACGGCTGCCACGCACAGTTTCAAACAGTGAGCTGAGTACAGCCTTACCATGTTCCACGATTGAACAAGTCCAACATGCATAAACATGATTTTTTTTTTTTTTTATGCTTTGTTTCCCCAGTTCTTGCAATTTCGAAACCATGTTACTGAAAGACATTTGTCAATGCTCTTTTCCGTCGTAAGCGTCTTTGATTTAGTGCCTCCACAATGCAATTACAGTGAATCTTTAATCGCACAACCTGTTTCCTTTTTTAAAACGTCAATGCCGTGTAAGGCTGACGTTCAGACCGATCGACTTCTCGCCTCTTAGAGGAGCAGGTTCTGTGCAGTTACTCTGAATCTTCTGAGACATGTTTTCAATTCCCAACGTTGCACTCTTGTGAGCACAATTAGCTCCTTAATGGTTCCTATTCAACAGCAGCGGTACATCTGGCAAGTTAAGGCTCTACTCCAACTGCATTCTGTTGTCCAGAGATACTGCATTAATGTGTTTGACCAATATTGCAAAGATGTTTAAAAACTGAAAGAAGAACATGTTCAAGTCCACCCAGCCTAGGTTGTTAACCATAATTGCACTAACAGAATGTTCCACATTCAGATAGTCATGTGGGGGGGGAGGACTGACAGGATTGAACCAGTCTGAATTAGTATTGATTAATTTTCCAGGCTTAGATTAGTTTCAAGATTAGATAAAAAAAAAATTTAAAAAAAGAATTTCCAGTGGTGAATTTTAATGAACATTTCAGTATAATAGAAAACTATGCATCTATATAATCTACATGTGAGAATCTGGCCTTCTTTATCATGAATCATAATCAAGATCAACTTGGTTCCCGCCCATATACACTATGCAGAGGAACAAAACGAGTTTCCTCCAACCTTGGAACCACACAGCTTGTGTTCACAGAATCAAGTGAGTAAAACCTTGGGCAATGCTTTACCTGAACCCTGCCATATAACATAGATGTAAACATCCCATGGCAGATGTCATATGAGCTGTCATCACAGATCATATCGATTAATATTGATGGTAATGGCAAATGTGTCACATTCTGATTTACAACACAACATAACGTATTATAATCTCTGCCACGACACGATAGTGTTATATTAACTGACCTAATGCGTGACTGCATATGACATCTTCCATCACGTGCTTAATGCATCATTATGATAATGAAGGATTTCAGGTAAAGTGTTTCTAACTACACTGCAGATATATGGCCCACATATGGGGCAGCTGAATTTTGTCAGGGACACTGTCAAAGTTTCAAAATGTAAAGGTTATTGAGTGCACATTGAAGAAAAAAATACTATGCTGCAAAATAACTTGCACTGAATTCACTGTTTTTGTGATAAGCCATCACATTTACATATATCGGCAAATTCAGCATATATCAATTTAGTCCCGCACATTCACATTGAAATTATATCGAGTGTGTCACATTGCTTTTTTGGGCAAGATACTATACAGCCCAGTCAGTCAGAGCCATCATGTAAAAGTAAACACAGATATTGTAATTCAACCTCACAGGGAAAAAAAAATCAAGATGTAACGAAAGATATGGTCCCTTTAAATAAGACAGTGCAGTACAATACAACCTACAACATAATAATATGTAACAGCGACATTTTACCATTCATTTTTTAGCATTGCGTTGCTGAGCGTTACATTATTCTAATGAATCTGTGTCTATATACATATCTACAGGAATGGATGTCTGCATTCATATGTGGCAGTGTGTGTAAGTGGTAGAATATGGCCAGTAAAACCTGATTCAGATTCTGGACAATGAGTGTTTTAAAACGACCCCCATCAACAAATATCAAAGTAAACAGGATTTTTATTCCCATGATGCATGGTAAGTGCAATACATCTACCCTCTTAAGTCAATAGTTGACCTGAAAAACTGGCAAAATATAGTATGCCTGGTGAGCTTGATCTTTAATTGGAGTATCTTTAGTTTAAGAAAACAAAATTCATCAAAAATACTTATATATGAGTGAGCATGTCCCCCCGAAGTGGAGGAAGCACAAAGTACTACTAAATGACAAAATCTGAATGGTAAGTACATTCATAGCCCCACCTATTGTTTTTTGTCAATGTATAATTCTAGTGCTTCACAAGATCTTACTGTCATAAGGGTACAAAACATTTTTTTTTCATGTCTGCCCATCTTTACTAGAAGTGTGGTTAATATTAAAGCTAACTGTACGCAATCATACAGTAGCGAATTCCATGATACTGTCACGATGTCCCATGTCTCCCAAATGAGGGCAGGCCAATGAGCAAACACAAACACTAAACCCTGATAACACCCAGTTGTGACTCATCCCACACAGAAAACCCCACACCCCACTTCATCTAGCGGCTGCTGACAGGGCATGACAGTACCCCCACCCCAGTGGTGCACCACCGGGGTGGAGGAGGGGCAGGCGGCGGCAAAGGAAGGCGTCCTGTGAGCCCCACCCTGCCGCCTCTCGCTGGACTACATCCTGGCCGGCGCTCTGCACGGCCAGGGCAGCCCGGGTGGGTCCCATGGGATGCTCTCCTTTGAGAGTCCATGTTCTCGTTGGGTGGAGCCCCCTACTGGGAGCCCCTCACTGTCCTCGTGGGTGGAGCCCCCTACTGGGAGCCCCTCACTGTCCTTGTGGGCGGAGCCCCCTACTGGGAGCCCCTCACTGTCCTCGTGGGAGGAGCCCCCTACGGGTAGCCCCTCACCATCCTCATGTGCAGAGCCTCTCCGCGTCCTCTGGGAAGGAGCTCCCTATGGGAAGCCCCCTACAGGGAGCCCCTTTGTGTCCTCTTGGATGGAGCCCCCAACGGGGAGTCCATTCGTGTCCTCTTGGACGGAGCCCCCAGCAGGCAGCCCATTTGTGTCCTCATGGACAGGGCCCCCAACGGGGAGCCCATTTGTGTCCTCTAGGACCAAACTCTCCCCATGGAGCCCCTCTGTGTCCTTCAGGGCCGAGCTCCCTCTGGGGAGCTCCTCTGTGGCCTCCTGGGTTGAGCCCCCTCCGGGGAGCTCCTCTGCAGCCCTGCAAGATCCCAGTATCCCCCCCCGTAAAAAATTCAGGGGATTCCACCACCCCTATAGGGCAAAATCCCAGAGCTCCTGAGGGGTCCAGGTCCCTTCCAAGGTGTCTTTTGCAGAGGTGGAGCTGGGTTTGGGGTTTTTCTCCTACCTCCCTCTCTGGTCCCAAAAACACTGCTAATCCCCTTCTTGGTCCTCTGCTATGCTAGCCATCCCCTCCGGGGCCTCTGCTATGCTAGCTACTCCCTCCAGGGCCTCTACTATGCTAGCCACCCCCTCTGGGGCCTCTGCTATGCTAGTCACCTGCTCCAGGGTATCTGCTATGCTAGCCATCCCCTCCAGAGCCTCTGCTACACTTGCCATCCCCTCTAGAGCACCTAACCCCTCTAGGGCACCTACTAGGAGCCGTCTTGGCACTGGCACGGGCGGCTGGAGCCATCTTGGTGCTAGCACGGGATGCTGAAGCCTCGGCGCTGGCACGGGACGCTGGAGCCCCGGCTCTGTTACATGCTCCATGGCGGCATGGCTCTGCGGCGCGGCAGCTTGACTCTCAGCCCATGAGCTCGACCATCTGCCACTCTTGCTCTGCCAGGTGCTGCCAGAGCTGCAGCTTCGCATTTTCTGCTATGGGCTGGTCAGGCTAAGTAGCTTCTGAAGGCGGCACTTTTTGCAGCGTAAGAGTCAGGGGCAACGCCTCAAGCACCAGCTTACTCGGGGTCCTCAGACCTGAGGTGACCACAAGTGAGGCTTGCTGTTCCTGCCGGGGGCTCGCCTCACGGGGCAAGTCAGGCACGAGTGTCGGATAGTGTTGTGTCGTTTGCGAACTATTCATTCAAAAGAATGAATCTTTTAAGGGAACGTATTGAACTGAATCACTTCCTCAAGTGATTCGTTTGTTTCTCAGTTCAGCTGAGCACGCAGCAGCGCCGGGCGGGCGGCCGGCACGCCACTGCAGGGACGGAGGGAGGGACCGCATGCACCGACTGAATGAACGAATCACTCGGTGAACTATACTCCCCTGAATCATTTTCCCCTGAGGGATACACTTTCAACCGTTGTTCTCCGTTGTTTTAACAGATTTAGTTTCCAGATAAACAAACTTAAAACGTTAGGCTGGCAGTAATGGGAAGAGCTGTAGCAGGCACTAGACAGGAGCGATGGAGGGAAAGAGGGGTGTGTTGTGTTCAAGTGTACCTCAGAGAAAACTAACTTGTTTTTAACTCTGCTAAATTGCTACCACAACAACTCACGTACAGTAAGACACAGCATGTAACAAGTAGTGTATAAAACCCGCATTTTGAGAAAATGCGTGACTTTCATTGCGACAATTTGCGAGGGAATGGTGCATATTCAGTGTGAATCCTTCACTGAATGTACTGTGGGCTATACAGGAGTCAAGCCATATAAACATGAACACACACCTCCCCTTGTTTGAACAGATTTCGTTTCTAGATAAACAAACTTAAAATGTCATATAACAAGTAGACCTACTGTACAAAACAAGTAGCAATCGAACGTAAGTGAGTGAATATAAGTGAGTGATTAATGGCTGAAAAAATAGTGGTAGAACAAATATCCTACAAATGTCAAAATCATGAATAGCCTAGAATTAAAATATGAGAAGTTTTAGACAATTAAATTTTGAATATAAAATCTGGAATTTCTAAGACACAAAATAAAGAAACAAAATAAGCACAAGTAAAGTATGTAAGTCTAAATGTAAGTACAATTAAAAATGATAAACAATCTGAAATTTTCTAAAACACAATTCTTAAAGTAAATACTTAGACTGGAGCACCAAGTGACAGAAATGTAGCTAATAAGTTGAATATGTATTTATTTAAATGTAGCAGCAGTGTGTGCAATGTGCAAATGGAATGCAATGCTAGTACAGCAATGTAAAAACAGAGCGATGAAAGCAGGGTAGTGTAAACAGAACAATTTACCAGAGTAATAAACAGTAGTGGAGCAGCATGTACAGTACAGTGTACAGTGTGAAATAATAGATCAGACATGATATGAAGTATGACAAGAGTCTTCTTGGTAATGATATGGTAATGCTATGGGGGGAGTGGGGGCATATTCTGATTTAGTACTGCTATGGGGGGAGTGGGGACCAATGTCTCCCGGTGTAAATGTCCTGTAGGGAAAGGAGACAGACCTGCAGCAGCGTTCTGCCACACGGATCACTCTCTGAAGAGCTTTTCGGTCCTGAACACAGCTGTTCCCATGCCACGATGTGATGTTCTGTGTGAGGATGCTCTCCACAGCGCCTGAGTAGAAAGTCCTGAGGATCATTGAAGAGATCCTCAGTTGTCTGAGACGCTGCCTGGCCTTTTTGGACTGGACCTGAATGTGAGCAGTCCACGTCAGGTCTGAGGAGATGTGGACACCGAGATACTTGAAGGACAGCAGCCTCTCTGCTGGAGCTCCGTTGATGACGAGGGGCCTGTAGTCTCGCTGTTGTCTGTTTCTGAAGTCCACCACCAGCTCCTTGGTCTTTCCAACATTCAGCTGGAGGTGGTTGTCCCGACACCACGATGCCAGGTTCTTCACCTCATCCATGTAGGCCGTCTCATCACTGTTGGTGATCAGACCCAACACCACTGTGTCATCAGCAAACTTCACAATGGTGTTGGAGCCATGCGTGGCCTCACATTCAGAGGTATGGAGGGAGTACAGCAGTGGGGAGAGAGCGCCCCCCTGTGGGGCTCCAATTTTGGTGGTGATGCTATCAGAGACACACCTACCCACCCTCACCACCTGAGATCTACCCATGAGGAAGTCCAGCACCCCTGCACACAAACGGCTGTTAAGTCCTGGATCCCTCAGGTTTGTGTGCAGTCTACCTTGCACTATTGTGTTGGACGCTGAGAGAGGTGTGCAGGACGAGGGATGTGGCGTTCTCTGTAGATCTGTTGGGTCGGTAGGCGAACTGGAGCGGGTCTGTGGTGTTGGGATGGAGGAGGAGATGATGTTCTTCAGCAGCCTCTCAAACACCTTCATTACTTCCGAAGTCAGTGCAACTGCCCGGTAGTCGTTCAGGCATGAGGGCTTGTTGTTCTTGGTCTTGGGGACGATGGTGGATCTTTTGAAGCACTGGGGACCACGGGCTTTGCCAGGGACTCGCTGAAGATGGAAGTGAACACGCCTGCTAGCTGGTCAGCGCAGCAGATGGCCGGTAACTCCGTCTGGTCCAGCTGCTTTTCTGATGCTCACTCTTCTCAGCGCCGCTCGTACTTCATGCTCCGCAACGCTGATCACGCGTTCCTCGCTGATGACATCACCGTCCTCCGTTGTCAGGCTGTAGTTAGCACTAGCCGCCTGGCTAACCTCGAAACGGGCGAAGAACTCGTTCAGCTCGTTGGCGAATGCAGAGCATTGATCGTTGCGGTGTCCTTGGCCTTGTAGTCCATGATGGTGCGCAGTCCATGCCACATGCTTTGTGTGTCTCCCTGATGGAAGTGAGACTCCAGACGCTCCTGGTGCCAACGTTTGGCGTCTCTCACTGTGCGCCAGACGCTGTATGACGCCTCTTTGTAGGCGCTCATGTTGCCGGAGGCGAGACCTGCGTTGTATGTGGCGGTCCTGGTGGCAGCGCGGATCAATCTGTCCACCCGCGGTTTCTGGTTCAGGAACGTCTTGATTCTCACTGTGGGGATGATCTCCTCCGCTAGCGTGCTAACGAAGCTCACTGCTACATCTGTAAACTCGTTGATGTCGTTTGCGCATGACCGGAACATGTCCCAGTCTACGTCATAGAGCGCATCCTTCAGCGTAGCTTCTGATTGGGCAGACCAGAGTTTCACCTCCCTCATGACCACCTCCTCCCTACGTATGTCCTGGGGGATGAGGAAAATGGCGCTGTGGTCCGATTTTCCATAAGCTGGCTGTGAAACAGCTTTGTAGACCTGCTTATTTGGATGTAGCAATGGTCCAAAGTTCTAGCTCCCCTCGTCAGATACGTAACGTGTTGGTAAAAGTTTGGCATAACTTGTCTGAGGTTTGCTTTATTAAAATCTCCTACTACTATGAGGGCTGTGCCTGGATCTTTGTTTTGAAACGCACTCACACTTTATGTAGTTCAGACAAAGCTGTACCTGTGTCCGTGTGGGGTGGGATGCAGACCACTGTGGTGATGACCGAGGTGAACTCACGGGGCAGGTAGAAGCCGCTGGAGATAGTAGAAACGCTCCTGGCATCACACCACTTTCTGCTGACCATGAAACACACTCCTCCACCTTTGGTTTTGTTGGACTCTGCCGTCCTATCTGTGCGGAACACTGACAATGAGTCCGACGGAGTTACGGCACGGTCTGGCATGGTGGGGGTCAGCCATGTCTCTGTGAAGCAGGGGGGGCATTCGAAGGCATTGCCCCCTCTAGCAAGTCGCCAGGCCCCCCCCACCCTTTAGTGTCGCTCATATGCAGGGGCGGACAGGAAATCTGTGCGTTCTGGAAAAGAACGTGGAACCACGGCCGACACCAGGCAGCACCCACCACCCCCCCAATCCCCCGGAACCACGGTTGATACTCAGCCTGGGCCTGCTCCTCAAACCAGCAGCGGTACCAGCACGGGTCCAGCTCCAGCTGCTGTTGCCACACCACCAGGGGCAACAGGAGGTAGGCCCAGAGCAAGAGGAGGAACACAAGCCACACTCAGCCATTTTGTGAGGAGGCCTATCGACCCTCTTAGACAAGGGCTTAAGATAAAATGCTGGCAAGAATGGTTGCAAAGGATTTTCAGCCATACTCCATCGTTGAAGACACTGGATTTAGGAAGTTTATCAAGGAGCTGAACCCAAACTATGTGTTGCCAAGCAGGAAAGCACTGTCCAACACAATTATCCCAGACATGGACAGAAAGACACGTGAAGAAATAAGACAGAAGGTAGATAAAGCCACAGCTGTGTGCCTGACCACAGACTGCTGGACATCCAGAGCAACATCATCATTTATGTCGGTGACATGTCATTGTATTGATGACTTGTCTCGGTCCTGCTGGAGTGTTTTGAGATGAGTGAGAGGCACACGGCTGACAATCTGTCAGAACAGCTTCTGAGGGTAGCAAGGGAGTGGGAGTCCAGGATAAAGTTGCTGCATGTGTCTCTGACAACGCTGCAAATGTGGTGAAAGCAATCCAGAACACAGGTTGGCCTCACCTGTTCTGCTTTGCACACACCCTGAATCTCATTGTCAACAGTGGCATTGCTGCCATTAAACAAACAGTAGAAAAGGTGAAGGCAATTGTCGAGTATGTGCAGAGAAGTACAGTTGCAACTGAGACACCGAAGGCCACGCAAAAGCAGCTGGGGTTTGAAGCATCTCGCCTGAAGCAGGACTGTCCAACACGTTGGAAATCAACAGACTACATGATGTTGAGGTTCCTAGAAAATAAAGATGCCATCATCACAACCCGGGCCTTGACTAATCCAAGACTGGCCGTCCTCACACCAGATGAGTGGGAGGAAATGAAACAGGCCTGTGATGTACATTGAAGAGGTCACGGCTGAAATCTGTGGTGAGGGGTAAGTGTTTTTTTAATGTTATAATTGCACTGTCACTTGAGAATAATGTGCTTAAGGCCAAATTTTCACTTGTTCAGTCACATTTAAACAAAGTCATAAATCTGTCAATCAAGCTCCTGCCTGTCTGGCTTGACCTAAATTAAAAATAACTAGAACTTATTGGGTACTGTTGGTTATGAATATGTTTGTTATACAATTATTACTAATAGTAATAATGTTATAAATAATAACCACAATAACAATATACATTATTATTATTACTATCAGGCCTAAACCTTGTTTTTCTTTCATTTAGGTATGTGCTGCTTCAAAAGTGATTCTCTTGTCAAGAGGTCTGCAGAAGATCAAACTTCCAACAAGCTGGAAACCTGAAAGATTCTGTAGCGACTGGTGGCGACCATTTGCCAGCAGATGTCACACCGTTTTCATAAAATTGAGTCCGAAGATTTGCTCTAGGAGGCAGCAGCACTCGACTCCAGGTTCGAGAAAAAGGCCTTTGGGAGAGATGAAGATTCTGATAGGGCCGATCAACAACTCTGCAATCCTGCAGCCAGGGTGACATACCCCAACCATCAGGCTGAAGAAGAAGAGGGAGCTCAGGGAGCAGCACAAGGAGGGAGTTCCACTCAGGACTCTGCTTTCTGGAAAGACTTTGACCAGCAGGTCTCTGTTCATGTGACCACTATTCGAAATCCAATGGCTGATTCGGAACTGGAAGTCTGTGCTTTTGTGGCAGAGCCTCTAGTGCCGAGGTCTTCAAACCCCCTCGTGGTGGAAAAGTCGAGGGATGGTCTCTCCGAGACTCTGTGAGATGATGATGAAGAGACTCTGCATTGTTGCCACATCTGTTCCATCGGAGAGAGTCTTTAGTAAAATGGGCCATTTCAGAGCGAGGGAATCTCAGTTCTACAAAGGTCCGCCAGCCGGTATTCCTAAATGCCAACCTGGAGTAAACCTTTATCATGATGAGCCTGTTTGGATTTCATTTGTACTGTGGGGTATACGTTCAGTGAATAGATCACTCACTGAGCCGAGTAGACCAGTTAAATAGCAACACCACAGGACAGGACCCTTAAAACTTCATGATTTATAAAGGCGTTTATTTTTACAAACGTGTTTGTCAAAGCAACACAGCCACGTAACTCTCGTCTCCCGGTCCCGGAAGCCGTGAACGGAACTGAAACCTGAACCGCTCAGTGTATCAGTTCAGGAAGTCAGAGTCGCAGGCTCCTCCCGCCAAGCACTGAATGATTCGGTGATTCGGTGAACGAATCTTTTGAACAAATCTTTTTAGTGAACTGATTCTAGTGATTCAGTAAACCTTAAAGAACTGCCATGCCCATCACTAGTGTTGGAGGAAGTCTCAGACTCAGTCTCAGTTGAAGTTTATGGAGGGATTTATGTGGTACCGGAAAGCAATGCATTACAGTAATCAAGGCGGGATGTGACGAGGGCATTGACTAATATGGCGGTGGTGGTGGGGGTGAGTGGGGGACGAAGGCAGTTTAATGTCTCGGAGGTGGACGTAGGCAGACGGAGTGATGTTGCTTATGTGGGTGGAGACGGAGAGGCTGCAGTCGAGGACGACGCCCAGACTCTTGACCTGAGAAGAAGGGAGGACAGTGGCGTTATCAATAGATAGTGAAAAACTACCAGATTTGGAGAGTGTGGATTTGGAACCAACAAGAAGAATTTCAGTTTTATCTGTATTTAATTTGAGAAAGCTGTGGGAGAACCATTTTTTTTGTAGGTCGGTCAATCTGTCACGATGCCCCATGTCTCCCGAATGAGGGCAGACGCAAACACAGACTTCCATCTTCATTATTGATAACTCCCAAAACAAAAGGCACGAGGGTAACGGTGGTAAGGAAATCAGCAAACTGACAAAAAGGTCTTCGCTCAGAGCAAAGGGGCACAGAAGTTCTCCTTCGCTCCAGGGCAGTCCCGGAGTTTCAGGATTGCTCTGCTCGCCCTGATGCCCTTCAAACACAGATACTTATACTATTTTCTAACATTGAGTCTATGTGAGTCATACGTCATGGGGCCCTCCAGACGCCAGTGACTAGCTATAAATTCTATAGATGTTATGGCTACAGAGGATATGCCGGTACTGACCCCATGGCAACGACCTTGCACTGACTTAGAATGTAGATAACTGTTGGAACATTTTAACTAGAAACACAAGGTACGTGCGCAATAACAAGTACACAAACTTACTTCTCGTGCCCTAACGGCCTTCAAGACTGGCCTCAACCATCAATGATTTAAGTTGCCTTCGCATGCAATGTTAAGAAATATGTGTCTTTATGTAAAGCGGATTTAGTTCTTATACAAAACCTGAATCCAGCCCCACATAAGGAACCATTAAATAAAGAACAATCAAACAGACAATCAAATACATAATCATTGCAGTGAATATACTGATTTCCCTTAGGATACATGAAGCACATTGATTCCCCTTAAGTATACATTTAATTTCCCTTGCAGCCTGAAACAAGATTCTAAACAAAAGAGACACAGGATCAGTGGCGGAGCTAGAATGTTTTACAGGGCGTGGCCAGGGGGTGGCCACTGCTATTTCAGGGGGTCCGCACACACACACGCACTGTACTCAAAGTTGAAATAATAAATTAAGGAATTCAAACATTTTATTTGGAAAAACAATGCT
>JBBPCX010000038.1:8368985-8386361 GCA_037974365.1 Hydrocynus forskahlii
TATATATATATATAAACTTTCTAGGTGTTTCCCCAGAAGATATATATATATATATATTCCAGTAGCACAGTATAGTGGCCTCTTACTTCCAGTGAAGGGAATGTTAATACTCCAGGAGACCAAGACATGTTGCATCCAACTTTGTGGAGCCAGTTTGGGGAAGAACCTTTTCTATTCCAGCATGACTGTGTTCCAGTGCACAAAGCAAGATCAGTATCAGTACAGTGCTTTATTGCAACACGTGCAAGCTTACAAAAATACGTAGATTCTCCTTGTATTCTTTATGCTTCTGATTATGAACTTTGAATTAATAAACTGCTCAATGAATGGATCCTAATAAACCACATAGTGTGTATTTGCAAATTTTTACTAAAAATAAATCTTAAAAAAACTTGGACAAGTACTTACTAAGTAGCTGTTTTATTGGAATGATCCTTTTACTTAAGTCATTGTTCTATCAAAGTCACTTCTGAATTTAGGCTACTCTATCTTTTTGTGGGGTTGCTCATGATGAACTTTTTTATGGAGTTCAGTCAAAATATTCAGAGGTTTAGAACATTGCAAACTCATAAGACAGAATAATTTAATATGTTTCCATTATCTTGTCTAGCCTGTACATTTCTTTTTATCCACTCTAAGAGACATATTTGCTTACAGAGACCCAATGATGGTTCCTTGTAGATTTGAGAAGCTTTAATTAACTTCTGCAGAAAAATATATTACATTCCATTCATCAAATATTTATACAAAAGTTTATCCAAGATATTCACATGAAAACCCCTTGGAAAACAATGTGCAGACCCCCAGTGCATGTAGTACAAAAATGACTTAAAAATCTATATAAACAGTAACAGTCCACACTGCTGTAGTCGATGGAAAGGTCCCCCATGTTTTAGAAGGCTCCAATTCACTGAAAAAGTTTACAACTTCCCCTTTTACCCTTTTCAAACACATATACACAAATGTATATGTTTATTTTATACTATTTTGTATGGTGTGCATTTTTTATATTATACTTTTATATAGTATAGTTTTTATCGTATTGGTTATGCTGTTTCTACTTTCTTCTCTTGTTCTGTACACTTTGGAAAAGCACAAATTTCCCACCTGTGGAGTAATCAAGGGTAATTTTATCTCATCTCATCTTACTTTATCTTATCTGATCTGAACTTAAACATCGCTCATCAGCCAATATATGCTTGGGCTATGAGCCTAATAAAGTAGAAGCTAATGAAATATAATTCCAGACAAATGTCTTGGACAGTTGATTATGTCTGGGGTAGAAAGAAAACAGGATAGATTATTTTTTTCAGTGAAGAAGTGTCTAAGTTAACTGGATTATGCTCAGAATGAATGGAGAATGCCCAAACGTGTTTTAAAACGGATTTTGGGTGATAAGCCTTGTAGTTCCAGAGCAAAATGTAAACTTCAGGCACCAAGAGCACCTTGGTCCATCAGTTATAACTAGGATGAGGAAGAAACCTGCATAAATTCGACCTATTCCTTGGACCCATGAGGTCTCAGCTGCTCTCTGGAATCAGAATAGAGCAAAGGTATCAGAAACCGAAACTTTCTCCAGAGTTTGTTTCTTTTTTTTCACAATTTCAGAAGCTGCCGTGCTTCCAGATAGTTCTGAAGAGAAGAACGAAGCACAGCAGGGTTGCCAGCACTGTTCCTGCACACACAAGGCCAGTCTGGGAGAAATCTCCCACTGGAAGCTGTAGAGTCACCGAGTCTTTCACCTGTAAAAACACTTTATTTACTCCTAGGAGGAACATGTGGTTTAAGAACAGGAAGAATCATCCACTACAAAGTGAGAAAGAAAGTACATGAAAGCCAAATCAATAGTTAATATGAAAAAAATTGTCCTATGCCACCCTGCCCAAATTACATATTTTGATTGCAAAAAATTAGCACTCCTCATCTACAGAGAACACGATTTAATTCACAATTACTTATTATTTACTCAATTTAACGAATTAGAAAAAAATGTAAGATGTATCCTGTGTTAGTTATTGCATTTTATATTTTATGCTCTATTGTTTCGCCGATATGTCAAAACTCAAGAAATAAATCATATACACAGAATTTACCTTACAAAATTCAGTTCATATGAAAATGTGCACTAAAAATAGCAGTAAAAAGCCATATTTAGAGATATAAATATCTCACTGTAGAGATAAATATATATAAATACAGACAAAGATATACAAAAGGATGTACAGATTTTTTTATTTTTTATTTTTAATTAATTTAAAGTCTACCTTTGTGAAGTTAAATACATATTAAGCACACTATTATTATTAGTGAATGAATAATTAGTGTTATTGACATGTGCGTCTAATAATGCAATTATATCTTTATTAGATGTTCAACAGCTGATTTTCTCTTACCTGTGATCTTTGGATCTCCAGCCAAGAGCACAAACTCTGGTTCTGGACTGTGCAAGGGGCCTGAACCGGTATGTGAGGCGAACGGGAGTATAATAATTCACCTGCCTCGGAAAGGAGTGATTATTTTTATACGCCATAGTCTTACCATGTGCAATATTGTGTGCAATTTCTTATTGGGTGCAAATAATTATTATCATGTGTAAAATCTTATGAAAATATTATTGTTGTAAGTAGTGCTATTACCATGTGGAATAGCACTACTTACATCAGTATTACTGATCTATTCTTATCTATTACTGATCTCTATTACGTTTAACAACAGGCTCGGTACAGAGAACAACTCTATACAACTCTATACCACTATTAGTGTTACTAGAAAAAATTATTTATTTATCTATAGTATTTACAGTACTGTAAAAAGGTATTTGCCCCCTTTATGATTTCTTATTTTTTTGCATGTTTGTCACACTTAAATATTTCAGATAATCAAACTAATTTAAATATTAGACAAAGATAACCCAAGTAAACACAAAATGCAGTTTTTAAGTGATTATTTTATTTATTAAGGGAAAAAACTATCCAAACCTACATGGCCCTATGTGAAAAAGTAATTGCCCCCTAAACCTAATAACTGGTTGTGCCACCCTTAGTAGCAACAATTGCAATTAAGCGTTTGTGATAACTGGGAATGAGTCTTTCACATCGCTGTGGAGGAAATTTGGCCCACTCTTCTTTGGAGAATTGTTTTAATTCAGCCATATTGGAGGGTTTCCGAGCACGAACCGCCTTTTTAAGGTCATGCTACAGCATCTCAATTGGAGTCAAGTCCAGACTTGGACTAGGCCACTCCAAAACCTTCATTTAGTTTTTTTAAGCCATTCAGAGGTGGACTTGCTGGTGTGTTTTGGATCATTGTTGTGCTGCAGAACCCAAGTGCACTTCAGCTTGAAGTCACAAACTGATGGCCACATATTCTCCTTCATAGAGAGCAGAATTCATGGTTCCATCAATCACAGCACGTCTTCCAGGTCCTTAAGCAGCAAAACAGTCCCATTATTACTTTTTCACATAGGGCCATGTAGGTTCGGATAGTTTTTTCCTTAATAAATAAAATCATAACTTAAAAATTGCATTTAGTGTTTACTTGGGTTATCTTTGTCTAATATTTAAATTAGTTTGATGATCTGAAACATTTAAGTGTGACAAACATGCAAAAAAATAAGAAATCAGAAAGGGTGCAAATACTTTTTCACAGCGCTGTATATCCACCTCTTTTACTGACCTTACTGAGCATTTTGTGTCTGTAACATGGTGTATTTTCTACAGAGTATTTTTCAGTTTTTTTTTGACTTAATATTGCTCTTGTCTTTGTGTCTCTGTGTTACTGTGCAGTTGTAACAATCAATTCACTGTAAAGCCTTAAATACTCACAGCCTTCCAGGTGAAGCAGCAGCCTCGGCCGCTCGACGGTCACTTGTACGGATCCGCCTGAACTGGACGGCCTGTGGTATCGGCCGTGGACTGGAACTGCAGCCTGTAGAAGGCCAGGACGTTCTGGGCTGAGAAAGACCAGTGCAGTGAAGCCAGGAGACACGTAGGCTGGGTCTTCAAGACTAACAGCTGGATCCAGAAGTACCTGTCACATTCACAGATCAAACAACTTTTCAATCTTTTCAATGTGCACATTAACTTTCTTATTGTTAGTTTATACAGCTTGCAAGTACTTTTTCTGTACCACGTTTACTTTCTCAGAACGTAAACCTTCTCTTACGGACCACAGCATATTATAGTGTATTTCTTTTCCACGTTCACATTTAGTACTAAGTATTTTCTGAGAATTTCTGAAGAGTTTATTTTACCTTTTATTTGACTATACTATATTACTATATTTTATATTTTATTTTAATTTCTTCTGAGATAGAAGAAACACTGACGTACATCCACTATTTAATATAAATGTGTGAAGTTGTAAAAAACTATCTGCACTGTAGTTAGTACTACATTGCAATTATTTTGTTATGCTCTGGGTGTTTTCACCCTAACATCACCAAAGTGAATGGTATCGATCCACTGCTCTGGAGCAGCCACATACCAGGCCTGACTTTGGGTGTCGGCTGGAAGAGTATAAAATTTCTAAGGGGAAGCAAACTTTACTAATCTAAAATCTTCTACTATATTAGTCCAAACTAACAAAGAAAACTTTGGACACCAAACATGGCTTTGTTAATCTTCCACATTGTGGATACAGAGGGTCCTCGAGTACCACATACAACGTTTCGAGTTCACGACACTCACTCACACTCATCTTACGCCGCTATCCTCATACTCACGGACTACGTGGGCAATCTAGTTTGGTTGTACGGTGAAAGAATGCACAGTAATGCGCTGCACCAGTGAGGGAGTTTTCTTTTTCCTTTTTCTGTGGCTTAGTTGTTTATTTATTTGATTTTACAGTGAACCATCTAAATAAATGCAGTGAATTACAAATACAGAGTAAATGTGTCATAAATACTAAAAAAAAAAACAATGAAAGAAAAAGTTGAGAAAGGCACCTCTAATCCTGTGTCCTCCTTCAAAGATGCAAGCTGATACTGATCCATGTACAGTCCACTGGGCAACCTCTGGATCAGCAGAGCCTTAATAACATGAAGTGCAGGATCATGGTGGACTTCATACAAGAGCTCTCTAGAAGAGATAACAGGTTACAATCACACAATCTTTAACAAACTGCTGAGATACCAAATTATTAAATACTTCCAAATGCCACCTGTCATTCCCGGAGATCAGCACCATTTTAAATATATGGGCATATACTAATATTTTTTCCAATGAAACCCAGTTTATTGCTCTCTACAGTTTAATCACTTATTGCTTTCACAAAAAAGAGATATTTTTTCCACCTCAGTGACAAAAGTGGGAGGTCCAATCCTATCATACTGTCACCATGTGTTATATTTCATGCCAGATTTGCTGCCATGCTAGCTGTTATAAAGGTTAGACCTTCTAGTGTAGCTATATGATTTCTGAAAACTTCAAAAACTCTAAAACTGACTATTTTTTGAGATGGGCTTCACTTGTCATGACTATTAACATTTATATATGTTTTTTGTTTGTTAAGACACACAGTAACCCACGTATGAATCATTCAAGCAGAACAAAGAGCATCTAACTGAAGTCCTGAACCAGTGAAGAAACAGGAGCAGATGATTCCAGACGATCAGGTGGTGATCAGTATACTGGTGGTGCTGAATGCTGAGTGGTCGGAACTCCTTTATCTAGGCTCCTTGTATCTTTAGACACTTGCAGCCTGTCAGTAAAACATTTGTTCCCATTTCTTTCACTTAATCTCTTCAGTATGACAAAGATCAGACAGTCTGACAGAAAACAGGATTTTTGTGTCCCAATACTTTTGTCCATATAGTGTATTTTATATGGATGGCAGATCCACGTGTTCTACCAGTCTCTATACTTTGTTTGTGTTTACCCTGCTGGCGGGGTTTGTTACCTGTGAAATCCTCTTTTGAGGATGTTCATGGACACCACTGGCCCAGAACCTGAAGACAGGAGACCACAGAAGATCTCATCTGGGAGAAACACGTACAGCAGATCACCGAACAGTTAGCTAACAGCTACAGCTGCTACAGCAGAGGACATTTTAGCTTTATTTCCTTACATTTTTCCCATATTAGGTCTTATATAATATCATTACCTTTCACTGAAGTATCACACGGAGTTAAACAGATCACAATAAGTGAACAATGTAAGTTTATCCATGTTAAACTCATGCTAACATCACTGTTTACTCTTTCCGTGTACTGTCGGGCCGGACCGCTGGGGGCGCTGTGGAACACCTTCTGAGATTTAGAGAAGAAGAGGCACCCGAGCTTTGTAAACATTTTTGTTCATGTTGTATTTTTCTCAACAGTGAAGCAACAGCTTTTTATTTGTACATTTTTATTGCAAATATAGGTATGTAAAGCAGCAGACTGTCCAACTTTTTGCATCAGAAGGATTTTAAAGCGTTGCCTAGCAACCAACCTGTCTTTAAATGAGCTTTTCCTTCCAAAATGGACTTCTTCACACACACTGTACGTTCAGCTCAGTTATTATGCTCCTTTCATATGATAAGTGCTACTTAAAAAGAGAACTGAATACAAAATCTGCATTATTTAATATGGCTTAAACACAAGTCAGAGTGGCTTTGATGTGACATGCATTGTGTGTTAAGAACCAAGCATGTTTCTGGAGTCTTTTTTGGCTTTATACTATATTTTGTACTGAATACTGTTATTCCTTCAGTACGGGTAAAGTTTTCTGGTTCTGATATTTTGTTTTTTTCTCTTAGATTTATTTACAGTAGTGGTAATGGAACCAGGAAATTTGAACATTTTTTTACTGGCCAAACTCACCAGTGAACCTACATGTGTCCTCTGAGTTTTATGGTAATGATAAAATTGTAGAAACAGAAAAAGTTACAATTAAGTACTTTGTACCTGTTTCCCCCCCCTTTAAGGACAGGCTGTGGGCCTAAAAGGGGACCAACAGTGGAATGAAGCTAAAAAATAACCTTTTTACTTTACTGTTTCAGTTGGAATGCTATAAACGATGCATGATGTCTATAAAGGCAAAGCGATGTGGAGTGATGTTTGATCCACCTTCAATTGTCCTCATATATGAAAATGAAGACAGAGGAAAGATTCGTAAAAGAGTGATACCAGTGAGGAACTTCTCTCAGTACTCAGGTTTGATTCTCTTATTTTGCAGACACGAAATGTTAAAATTACTATAAACTAGGAGCTAGAAAGACATTTTTTTTGGTTTTATTTTAGTAAATTTCATAAAGTAGAATCATTTTTTGTACATATTATTTATTACTTAGTTCTGCCTTTAATTTTTTCTTTAAATTGTTAAGTGTTGTCAGAAGACACATGTAGCATCACTGTGTATATGACAAAGAATCTTGAATCCTGCCTACTGAGAAATTTCCTCTTGATCTTCTCATCCAGACTGCAGCAGGGCTGCAGAGAGACTGAAGCACCATGTCCGTCATGGTCTGTACCTGGAGTCTGTGACTCTGGCTCAGCTGGAGAGACTCCACACGGTGCTCCGGGACCACCTGCGGGGTCTTACTGTAGAGGAGAGTCTGGCTGCACAGAGCTCTGACCCACATGAGGAAGACCTCAACAAGCTCAGTGATGAAGAACTGAACCGCAGGAAGGCCCAGATGGACATGCTGTTTGAGCGCAACCGCCGCCACAAGGACGATCCAGACTTTATCTATGACCTTCAGGTGGAGTTCCCTGAAAACAGCGTAAGAGAATCCTGTAGCTGGGATGAAGACCAGTCCGATGAGTTTTAACAGACTTTAGGCTTCTTCCAGAATAAATCCTCAGCTGACATTTCTCACCTGATCTATGTGCAGGACGAAGGCCGGCCAGGCTTTCAGTGTTTAGGAACGTTTCAATGCAAATGATCAGCATGGACATCCATAAATGAGAAGTCATTCGAGACTCCTCCCCATTAGTTCATTAAGGCATTTTGAGATGTGGCGTTTGGGCTAACCACTCACTGAGTTCAGTCAGGACTTCACTGAGAAAGAACACAATGCTGTGGCCTGTCAGAAGGGTCTGAAGCTTCTGTCTGAACTGAGAAAGCCTATCACAGCATTAGACTCTACAGATGATACTATACGTCTTGTCGGAATATTGCTAAATATTTACTATGAAAATCTGTACTGCACAACTAGCCCACATAACAAGAAACACTGTTAAATGTATGAAAGTGTCACAGTAGATGTTTGGTTCTCAATATTTATGATTAATAAAAAATAGAAAAGGAATATTTCTTGATTATCATACTTCCCAATGTTCCTGTTCATTGAACGATGCGTTTCTATCAGTAGCTTCTGACATCAGTAACATGTTTGTGAATGGTAGCAGGGAGGACTGTGCAGGGCTAGCAGTGATGTAGTCACAATACAATGTAAATGCATTTCCATATTTATCATAATAAAATTGGGCATTACAAGGCAATACATCATCAGTGCTAACACCACATAACTTTGGTAGATCCACCAATATATTTGTGCCACCTCTTATTATTTATTATTTTACAGCAACTGGTCACAAATGGTAAGAGAGTGCTTCTGTCCTGGATATCACCTCATTTGGGCCACGGCTAATCTAAATCATTCACAGAATTCATGAAGCATCTCAGAATAGTAGTACTGATCCAAGATCAGATGTTATGATCACATAGATGCTACGCCTGGGCTGAATACCTCTCTCTGGTTTCAGAAACACATCAGTACTTCAATGACCACTGATCATCAAATATAATCTATTAAAGATTATCTGTATCTGCAATAGCATCACATGCAAGTTCCTTATCTTTGGTCCTCTGCCTGGTTAAAGACCACTTAGCAGCATGTCCCCATACCCTAGGACGACATGGCAACATGAGATTTTTCCTAATGATCAAGATTATGTGGAAAGAGGCTGATCCTGAGTCACCACTCCAACTGAGACACTTCTGAGAATACAGGCCTTGGTCATGGTGCCATAGAATCATGTCTACTGAAAGTGCATCGAAGCTGCTAGAGAAGATGGCAGATACTGCCAAAATATCAGTATTACTATTAATGTACATTCAGAGATGGACACAGAGGTTTTGTAAGTGAGCAAAATGCCATGTATCTTTTCAATCAGAGGAGTTGCTGTTCATCTGGACGGAGTTACAGAAGTAGTCACTTCATAGTGCAAGTAAAAGAAAACCTCCTTAAAAAATCCCACATCCAGCAGGACGGCTGCACTTGGCATCTTTGACATTTACCTTAAAAGTAAGTACAACTAAATATATGTTCCGTGCAGCAGTAATAACAGCTGTAAATATGTAAAATAAAAAGTTACATGTCTCGGTGCCTGTGGTTCATATAGCAAGAAAGCCTACGCTACTTTTTCAGTAGATGGGGATATTATATAAGCTTTCAGTTTCCATATCTTGATCAAATAAAATGCATAAAATAGATAACAGACTACTTGCAGCACAAGATACAGCTTCTGAAAGAACAAAATGGACACATTTCAAGTACATCGAAAAATAAACTGTTTCATTGTGACCCTCTTTTTATCATGGCCATATAGAAAGTAATATATACTGTACATATCCTATTTTACCACATAGACAAAATACATATATATGTATAAAAGTAATAGAAATCTTATTTTTTCTTCCGGTCCTGGGTGCACCGCGGACAAAACCTAGAAAATAAAAAGCCCATTAGTTTTAACATCCTGATTTATCAAATCCATTCAGTTCTCTCTCGCATTACTACAAATTCCGAATAACTCTTTTTAGAAGACCTACCATTTCCCTTTGGGCTTTGTTGAAAGATCCACACAAGCAAAGTGAAACCACTCAATTGGACACTATTCACAAGACAGGTAAATACATGAATGATATTAATAAAAACATAATAAAATCAATAAAATGATTCAGTGACTTGACCTGCCATTAAACACTATAACTGTTTGAGAGTAAAAAGTACTGAAAGTGCCACAGAACTCTCAACTTTTGAGCAAGATCTCTGCTGTGCAAGCCACTTTATTAGGCACACCTACCTTGTGTGATCGACTCTAACAAACATTTCACTACCGTTACCTGCTGTGCTGAGAATCATCCACCATTAAAATAATTCCTCATAATTGCTCACTGGTCGCTCTGACTACTGATGAATGGGGTAAAGGTGCAAAGAGCATCTAAATGGTCCGTGCACAATGAGAATAGATACAAGGACAATGCGCCTACTACACTGGCTCATCAGCACAGAATCTTTTGAGGCACTACATCTGAATGATGGCTTTTTTTGGTTCATGCGCATAAAAGGAACACTCAACAAAAACTACATTTTTTCACAACTGTTTTTCTTTTAACACAATAAATAACTATAAAGGGCATGTATACGTCATTAAATAAATGAATGAATGAATGGAGAGGCTTACATCTGGATTGTCACAGCCGATCATTTCTCCATATGATACTTGGTGGCACAAACAGTATGTGGGCTCGTTAGGATCCACTGGCATGTCCAAGACGTCTGACGGGTGTACCGGTAAAAGGGAATCTGAGAATTCAGGACTAGAACACCACAAAACAAAGAAATGTGTTAAAATCTACTAGTGTGTAGCACAAATGCCCTAGTTATTTTTCTTAATTGTACTGAGATTTTGGGGGTTTATTGTGTTACAGGGCAGCATAAGAAGTACTGAAAACTCGGTTCTCTGTCAGACTAACCTGTGTAGCATCAAAGGCCTTGTAGGAAAGTCTGTTCACACTGTAGTTATCTTGGCAACATACTCAGATGATTATTTCCAGCAATACAAGACTAGATTCCTCTCAATCTTTTTATAAAGGAAGATACCAACAAATCTATAACTTAAGTCTCATGAATGTTTTAAATCTTACGATAAATCTGGCAAAAACGGTGCAGATATTTAGTACAGCTTGACATATTGTACAAGGAAGCATTTCTTCAGGTTCTTCTGACTACTGGACAAGCATCTCCTCAGCTTTCCCACTTTCTGCTTTACCAGCAAGCGATTCTGGGACATTCCCCAGTAAGCCAGCATGTTAAGTATTACGAGCTTTCCTTTTAATTTTTCAACCAGTGAACACTCTCCACTTCTTTTATAATGTCTCTGGTTATATAATAGAAATGTTATGGTACAGAGAAATGCAAAGCAGCCTCATGTGCTACAGAAAAACTTTTTCACAATTCTAACCTGTTTTTCATTTTTTTCTTTCGGGGCGATTCATCATCTGAGCATTTTCTTCCTCTTCCTTTGGGTCCTCGTTTTTCCTTAAGTCCTCTTCCACCTCCCTCTGTAAAAATAAACAAAATTGGTAATAAAATGTCCATTTCTGTTGGCATATGTTTTGTTTAATACAATCAGAGACCAGAATGTTCATGTCTACTTTCTCAAACTGAAACGGAATGAGAGAGTAGGCTCTTCTACCCCAGCATTATTCATTGCCAAGATTTCAGCTACCTAGTCATTTGCGGTAGCAAAAAATGCACGCCATTGAGGTTTTTCCACAAACATTAAATTGCAAAGCCCCTCTCAAGTCAAGCTTTACAGAAAGCTTCCTTTTGTGGAAGGACAGTAGAATTTGCACAGATTATCTAGGTTCTTGTTACCTTCAGGCATTTTAAAAGCCGGTACAATTTCACCATGACACTGCAAGGAGTTCATCTCATTTGTGGCGTTCGTTGTGAAAAACTGTCAGGGGCATATTCCACATCATTGCACGCCTGTGGTTATTTGATTATAAGTATCTGACATGTATTTGAAAAACACCATTCATTGCCCAAACCAGGCAGGCTGATTTCAGTTTGTGCAACATGTTTGTGCCACAATATTTCCTGAGAAGCAAGCAGCTGTACGCAATTCCTTTCTTACTTTTGAGTGCTCTACTGTCTGGACTCTCATAGCCACCGACATCCAGTTTCTCCTTCAGCTCATTCTCAAATCGTGCCAGGTCTGCATCCAGCCTCCGGATGTGCTTGTCAACCTAAATGGTATCAATGAAAAAAAGAATTGTTCAACGAAATAATTCTTATGTTAATCTCACAGCTTGCAGCTGCTGCTTTATAAAAGCGATATGCACTCACTAACCATTTCATACGTCTGCATGGCAAGCTGCACTTTGTCATCGCTGTATTCTTTACATTTGCTGTAGGCACTCTGGATCTTCTGCAGGTGCTCCACCCTCTGCTCAGATGCAAGGTTCCGGACATTTGTGATGTACTCCTCTGCAAGCTTATCGATCTCTCCCTTCTTTTCTACCATGTTGAAAGAAAAAAAAAAGTTCACATAGCAGACAGACTCTGCATTCGACTGAAAACAGCCCTGTACATAAACACCACGTGACAACTGACTCACCCTCCGTCCTGTTGTCCAGCTCCCGCATCAGGGTGAAGTTTCTCTGAAGTTCACATGGCAGGTTTTCAATGCCTGAGGCGATGAAAGACAATTCCCAGATTTATTAAGGTTTACATTGTGTAGGACTCCCATTACTGTGATAAACACGTGTACATTATGGGCCTGTTAAACGAATGGTATTCAAAAGTAACTAAATAAACTGATGGTAACGGCATACTTCCCTGAGTATTTTCAAATATCCTACTTCTACTGAGGAACACTCAAGAGGAAAGCAATCTACTTTTCACTATGTTTGAATGCAGACAGGTCCTGGATGCTCCAAGTACTTCTATTTGAGTCCTTCCCAAACTGAAATGAAGCTTTTACAAGAGTATGGGTTTACTTTCTACACGTACTTGCAAGAACAATTTCTAGAAACTTCTGAAATGAGAGCTCTTGAGTAACTTTGGACGCAAAGTTTTGTCCACCAGATTACGTCTAATGACTAATACTTTGTCTGGATCTTTATTTTAACGTGACATGTAAGATAAAGTGTTTATCTGATCACCATGGGGGCCTACATTAGCTGTAATGCTACAACAACAACAACAACATTGGTCATAAACAGTTAGCGTTGGAAGGCACGACACGGGTCTTATTCCTTTCCTGGCGTAAATTTGGTGCATTAATTGCAACAATGAGCTTGGTATAGATTTAAAATACATATTTCCTGTGTTGAAAGTTTCCAGAAACTTTAAAAACACCCGAAGTAGGCCGGTTGACGTTTATACCACTGTTAGCATAGCTGCTAACAGCTAAAAGGTTAAAAACTCAAATTCCATGGAAATGTTTACACATATGTTAATCTAGGGTCCCCAGACGAGGTACTGTGTTAGTCTTAGAAACAAGAAACTTGTCTAATATTTAAAAAACTGGAGATAATGTCCTATTTTCCCTTCCGACGTTCGCTCACATTAGCTTAGCCACCGTTAGTTAACTCCAGAAGCAGCTCGACGGGCCGCCAAAAGCAGCTCGGCCCTGGACTTTATACGATTTAATAGCTCTTCTGTGTCCCATAAAGACATGTGTATACTCACTGTCAAGGTAGTGTTCAAGGTAAATTGCCGTGGCCATTATTTCCAGTCTCCACGTTAAAACGCAGCTTTAATGTTTTTTTTACCTCTCAATGCACGGAGTAGAACTATATTAGCATATCATGAATAATTCACAAGACTTCCATTTTCATTGGCTGAGACAACACTGATTTACATACGTTAATCTGATTGGATATTATTGGGGTTTGGCTTATTTCTTAAACATTACGTGTGTAGATGAATGTATGTATGTACGTATGTATGTATGTACCCTACATGGACAAAAGTATTGGGACACATGTTTTCCAAGGTGCGGGTTTGCGTTTGTGCCTGATCTCATAAATGCTCTACAGAATGAATGGACACAAATTCCAACATCGTGTGGAAAGCCTTCCGAGAAGGGTGGAAGCTGTTAGAGCTGTAATGGGGGACCAACTCCAGATTAAGATCTATGGGATTTAATGCAGTAACGGTCAGGGGTCCCAATACTTTTGTCCATATATTTTATGAAATCCTAATATCTCTCTCATGTGAAAAAATCAGTGACCTAAGAAAAACCTAGAAAACTCACTAATAAACACAAAGTGTTTATATTGTGACTTTGTTCGTGATTACACCAGTTGAAGCGTGTTGATTTTGTATGCAGTATGAATAATGTTAAAAATCTGTATTATAATTAATAAAAGTTTAAAACTGTTTTGAGGATTTACACTTAATATTACGTCAAGGGGCTGAAAATGGAAATGGAGTGAGAAAGGGTTTATTTCAGGATGGTTTATGGATGCTCTCAGTTTTCAGGGTAGTTAGTGTAAACAGTGGAAGAGACCAGAGACAGAAACATTAATTTAAATAAGACACTTTGTTTATAAATGTGTATTTATAAATCTATTGGCCCATCAGAGCAGTACAATGGAATGGAATACATTATTTAAATATGTTTACTGGAAAGAAGGAGTTGTGTCTGGTTAAATATCATATATATTTATTACGTGTAAATCTGAATTTATGTGTGTCTTCAGGCACAAAGGTGTGTTTCTCTATGTGTGTGTGTGTATTTCATTTTTGGTTAAATGAAGTCATTTCTGTAAAACAATTGCAACAACAAAAATGATAATAACAATGATAACAACAATAAAACAGCAGTAACAACAACAATAATAATAATCCGAAAAAATGGTAAAATGTAAGAAAATGTGAGTGAACCCTCATCTCCAAAACAAGTAACACACTCTTCTTTTAGTGTTAAATTAATCGAAACATTTTCCTAGTAAAGTTATTTTTTGGAGATGTGAGACACGTGTTCTTATTTTTATTTTGCTTCATTATTTTTTTTCCATTGGTGACTTTATTGAACTCAGTTTTTAAATTAACTTTCGTTATTTAAATAAAAACTCTTGCACAGTGTATCTTCCCTTACTTTACTGATCGAGTCTTGTTCATTACAATAGTTAAGTTTCTGTTTATTAATGACGTCAATATAATTAATATTTCACACGTGCCGCTTTAAGAGCACGTGACAGCTTTCTTGGTCCCGGAACTAGTCTCCTGCAGGGAGCACGCGGGGAGGAGAGTTTGAGTTTAGGGGCTTATTTGTGTTTGTTTGTATTTATTTGTGTGTGTGTGTGTGTGTGTGTGTGTGTTAGAGAGGGAGAATCTGTTCTCGAGGTGTGAGGGTTTATCAATAGTCATGTGTCTGAAGTAAATGGACGCCAGCGCGGAGAGCACGAGCGATCTCCAGTCTCAGGTGGGCTGAAGTTCAGGTCTGGAGGTCTGAGGGTCTCCCTGAGGGTCTGAAGGTATCAAGGTCTCCCTGGGGATTGGAGAGTCTCCCTGTGGGTCTAAAGGTCCGAGGGTCAAAAAGTGTAAGGGTCTCCCCGAGGGTCTGGGGATCTGCAGGTCTCAGGGTGTCCCTGAGTTCTGAGGGTCTGCAGGACTGAGGGTTTCCCTGAGTTCTGAGGGTCTCCCCAAGTTCTGAGGGTTTGAAGGTCTGAGGGTCTCACTGAGTTCTGGGGTTCTGAGGGTCTCCCCGAATTCTGGGGGTCTGAGGGTTTGAAGGTCTGAGGGTCTCCCCGAATTCTGGGAGTCTGAGGGTCTCCCCGAGTCCTGGGGGTCTGAGAGTCTTCCCGAGTTCTGCGGGGCCTGAGGGTTTGAAGGTCTGAGGGTCTCCCCGAGTTCTGGGGGTCTGAGGGTCTCCCCGAGTTCTGGGGTCTGGTACAGGTTGTAAGAAGCTGCTGCAGTCTGTAATCTGCTGATTTCCTTCACAGGTCGAGGAGATCGAAGCTCTTTCCTCCATTTATGGGGACGAGTGGTGTGTGATTGACG
Source organism: Hydrocynus forskahlii (assembly GCA_037974365.1). Classification (NCBI taxonomy): domain Eukaryota; kingdom Metazoa; phylum Chordata; class Actinopteri; order Characiformes; family Alestidae; genus Hydrocynus; species Hydrocynus forskahlii. The sequence continues at coordinate 8,384,715 of JBBPCX010000038.1, forward strand.
AGGCAGCAAGAATCTTCTGCATCAAAGTATCAGATGATCTTTATGAACCAAAGTGGTCTGTTTGCCTGCAGGTGAGGAGCTCAAACATTTTATGGTGATGTTGATTATTGTTGTTGCTGTTGTTTCCACAATTTTTATTACTATTATTATTGTTAGTACTACCACTAATACTGTTGCTGCTTATTGTATTACTTCTAATTACTACTGTATTTACTATTATGTAATTACTATTTTTATAATATTATCACTACTACTGCTACCAATATTATTTTTATCATTTTAGCCACTACTTACTGTTGCTTATTATAACGATATAATAATTCAATAATAATACCTTTTTTTAAAGATCATACTCCCAGAAGACTACCCAAGTGCAGCACCTCCAATATACCAAATAAAGTAAGTGCGGTGTTTCTGTCCAGACAGATTCACACATTTATGTTGCTGATTTTGTGCAGGTGTTTCATATCTTTGTTTTTCTTCTTCTACCGCAACCCCGGGTGGAAGAATGAGGTCGATCAATAACTAGAAAAGTACAGTGACTGCAGGACATGTTTTGTTCCTTTTCCAGTGCTGGATGGCTGCGTGGACCAGACAGGATCAAACTCTCCAACAGCCTGGAGGAGCTGTATCTGTAAGTACAGACCCTAATCCCAACTCTCACAGCGTTTTCATCACTACATGGAAAGAGGACACTGTTTATGTACTGTCTGCACAAAAACAACAACAGAGACACAAACTAACAACTGGGAAGTGATGAAGTTCCAGCTCGACTGTCTTTCTGGGCTGGAGATAAACATCAAACACTCAAACAAGACTGTAAATAATAAAAGACCACAATAACAAAAGTGGCTCTGACAGAAAAACTCTCCGCTGGTTCGACTCCATGGACGCGGTTTTGGGACGACCGGCCATAAACTGTGGAGTGAATTGAGCCAGAAACTCCGTTACTGGATGGAGATACACTGGAACATCAGAACCTGATCCAGCTTCAGTACCATCACATACAGTTTAGATACAGAACAGTTCTGTAGAGCTGGAGACACGGGGCATAGAGATCAGTTGGAGCTGAGTGCTTCAAACGGAGCCATTAAACTTCTTTTTAGAGTAGAAGTTCCCAAACCTCTCACAGAACCCACCACATCATCTTCCACAATACACAAGATTTGTTTGTTTTGGGTAAGAGGTGTTTATTACTTACACACTGTTATTTCAGTAGTAGATCAGTAATGTTGATCAAGAGTAGATCAGTAATGTTGATCAGGAGTAGCTCAGTAATGTTGATCAGGAGTAGCTCAGTAATATTGATCAGGAGTAGATCAGTGATATTGATCAGTAGTAGATCAGTAATGTTGATCAGGAGTAGGTCAGTAATGTTGATCAGGAGTAGGTCAGTAATATTGATCCGGAGTAGATCAGTGACGTTGATCTCAGTAGTAGATCAGTAATGTTGATCAGGAGTAGGTCAGTAATATTGATCAGGAGTAGATCAGTAATATTGATCAGGAGTAGATCAGTGACGTTGATCTCAGTAGTAGATCAGTGACGTTGATCTCAGTAGTAGATCAGCGACGTTGATCTCAGTAGTAGATCAGCGACGTTGATCTCAGTAGTAGATCAGCGACGTTGATCTCAGTAGTAGATCAG